>QTSX02003562.1:0-600000 GCA_014839935.2 Entomophthora muscae
AATTTAGCCAGCTGGGAAATAAATCACCTTTGGCAAACTATAGATATATTATATTCTTTTTAAAAAGGCACTTCTTTCACTTATTTGGCAATAACTTTTGTCATACTAGAATAGCCTTAATACTCCCAATAGGTGTCAGCTGGGCTGGAATCTCTAAAATAGCACCTCTAACTACAACATCTCAAAATACACCATTTCAGTTTTATACTAACATTAAATTAATAGTTAAATATGCCATCTTAAAATATGGCATCACAATTCATAAAAATAATATCTCAATAGACATTTATATTTGATGCTCAAAATTGTATTAGAAATATATACTTTTTAAAAAATCATAATTAGATTAAAAAGTATCAGGATTCCAAATTTTAATAAAAAATAGTTGTTGATTGGTAGTAACAGGGCAGTGTAAAGCCCCAAAGTCAATGCATCTAAAAAATAGGTATTTTCATATATACTGTATATGAGCTATACATTAAAGTATGCATATAAGAGTATTAAAAAATAAAGAAAAGTAAAAGAAGAATTTATTAGAAAGGATTCATAAATTATTTGAAAAAGCAACAGGAATGGATTTTATCTTCTTGATATTTCTATCCTTGGGATAGTAGGTAAGGACTGCCTTTGTTGGAAATTGCACAGTTAATGCTATTTCAATAAGGCCTTCAAATATTGATAGATGAAAAGATTGGCTGGATTTGCTTTTGATTTCAGATATTTCTTGCCTTCTGTAAATGGGTCTGGTTCAATATCCATCCATTCTGGATTATTGTACCTGTCTATGAATGATCCTGGTATGACCTCATCCCAACGTGATCCCTTCAGCCACTCTGTCTTCCTAATGAGTGATCACCGTTCCTTGTCTACTATTTAAAGTAGAATCATTTCTCCTAATAAAGACAAGTTTATCCATATTTGTGTTGGCTTTAATAATCTTCAGATTTTTTCCTGTCCTTTTTGCCAAAAGGACTTTCTCTTCTTGTTTTCCAGGAAATTAAGCTTTGAACTTCAAATCTTTTGTTATAAAGATTTCTCACTGTGTCCTCCTGGATGTTGTCCCCTGGAGCCAAACACAAAAAAATGGTGCTCACTACAGGGGCTGCAAGCCCCTTGGTTACCCTGTTACAATGCTAATTCTCTGGTCTTTCTTCCTTTGTTTCTGAAGTACCCAAACAACCTAAAGTTTCTAGTCCCTCTCTAGAAGAAGACATCACCAATGCCCCCTCAACTCCTATGGCATTGGTTCTGTCCCCTGGGCCCACGTGGGCCCTCCTTCTAGCCTTTTCTCTCAATTACAAGCAAGTTTGTGCTGCCGCCTGCTCCCTTCTCCATTCTGGCTCTGTGGCAATGCACACTATCCCTGGCCTCTGTCCTGGGTACGCTTCTGAAGATCTGACCTCCTTCCTTTTGGACTTTGGTCTCCCTCCTGCGTTGATGGAATCCATGGATACAATTGGCATGTTGGTCAACCAGCTCATCCAACCTGCCCTAGTTCACCATCAGCTTGCCTTAGGATCCCATAATCAACTGTTAAATGCTTTAGCCACCGCCATCTCAAATAACCATGCTCAAAATATGGCCTATCAAGAATGATCCCACAGTCTCTTTGTGTGTATTTCCAACAACCAGCGCAATTCACTGGCATGGCAGAAGTACTTAACCTCCTCCCTGAACTTTCTTTGTTCCTTACTCACTGGATACATCAAGGACCAACTATGAAAATCAAATGAATATTAGGCAGCGTGACGTGAGCAAATTGAGGCCTTTCTGCTAAACCATTGCCAGGACTTTGAGACTCTGGTTAGAAAGCTTAATCAATTCAGGGAGCATGTCAACTTGCAACTTGATTTAGTAGGAGCTCATGTTGATACTTGGGGCCACCATCTTCATCATTAATATGGTCTGGATAAGGCTGCACTAGGCTACACTCTATACCAAGTGCAAAACTATGTGGATGATAGGGTAGCAAATATTGAGGTGACTCCTCCCGCTCCTCCTGTTAAGGCTCCATTTGATTTTGAAACCAAGGTATGAGAGGCAATTGCCAAACTCAAGGCTACCACTTGATGTCAAGCTTCTGTTCAGAACCCCCCTTCAGTCAAACTAATACCTGACCCTTGTATTACCTCCCTCACTGATCAGGTGGCTACCTTGCAAGGTGAAATTGAGTACTTAAGACAGCGCCTCTCTAATTCTGAGGATTTGTCATCTGAATCTGAAGATGAGGAGGAAGATGAAGTTTTTAATACTCCCACTCATGGCAATCATAGTTATTTCCCTGGTTTGGAAGGTCAACCCCAGGTCAACTGCCCACGTGCACTAGATCAGCTTGCAGAAGTGGCAAATGATGTAGCTGATAGTCAAGACACATTGGAAAGAGAGGTACAAAACCTCTCCCACTTTACCAATCTCACTGAATGGACAAGTTGTCCCCCTGGTTGCTCAGACCACTTCCCTGATCACTTGCCTCAATGGGATTGCTGGCATCTTGGCAGTACAACAAATTAAGGTTGACAAATTTGGAACTGCTGCAGCCACTGCTAGGGATATTAGTGGACAGAACAGCTCTACCTTAGATACCCTAGAGGAAAGCCTTCAACTCCTCTGGGCCAGACAACCTGCTGCTGAATCCAAGTTTGAAGGCAACCCTCATATTAATGTCCTCAACCCTGGTGAAAACAGTCAGTCCTTGTCCTTGTCCATTGACCCAAACTACAAACTGACCTTCAAGCAGATATTTAATCCTAAAACCTCTACCATTGCCGCCTTTCTAACTATTTATTAAACTGCAATGTGTAGGGCTACTGACAAACTCAAAAAGGAACATATCCTCACCTGCCTCCATCCCATTTGCCAAGAAGTAGTAGTCCCAAGCTCCCCTCCATCATCACTTGGGAGGACATGAAGCGCCTCCTTATTAAGGAGATTGGGGGAGATCTCAGCTTGGAGGTCAAGAAAAATGCATTTATTAACATTGCCTATAAGCCCAAGGAAACCCTGGCTGAGTTTGCAGATTTTTTCTACATTGAAGGCCAGCAGTTAATCACTAGTCAACAGTTAACTCCCCAGGAAGCCTACACAGCTTGTTCAAATGCTTTGAAGGTGAACCAGCTTCTATGCCTACACTTTAAGGTGCACAAGGCTTCACTAACTTCTTGAAGAGCATTAAAACACTCTTTCAAAACATGCATTTGATCCATAGAGGTACGGTGGTACGCTAAAATAAAGCCAGCAATGCTGGGACTACCTCTTGTACATTGCATATTATGACCCTGGGCGCTGGTGGACAGGCTAAGAGGCAAGGGTGTCATAACTGTGGCCAAATAGGGCACCACTTGTGTACTTGCACTAATCCCTGAGTGGAAGGGTGTGACCCCAAGGAACAGGAGGGAAAAGAGAGGTCAGCTTAGAAACAAAGACACTCTCTGCTGACCAATCTCTCCCGTCTCCCCCTGATCCTCCTTCTGATGAGGAAGCTCTGTCTTCCTCTGGCCCAACTATTCTTCACCTATTCCACAATCTCTCCAGTGATTCAGACCCTTAAGATTCTGATAATGAAGATTCTGATAGTTTTGGCTATTCCATCTTGGCTGTTCCAGAAACTATCCCTGTCCCATACAAGCTTCACTTTGGGAAGACCACCACCGCCACTTCCCAAATACCTGCAAGTGAAGCTAAAACCATGGTGGCTTGCCCTTACCTAGATCAAGCCTATTGACTCCCTGTCTTGGTTGATTCTTCTGAGGAAGCAGCCAAGATAGCCAAAGCTCTCTTCAAAAACTTAACTGTATCTCTCCCACTGCAGACTGTATATAAGGAAATTTCTGCCTTAAAATGCATGTTAGCTAAATGGGAAAAAGAGATAGCAGCTGCAAAGGATGTTGTGGCTGTCTTGCCCCCCTTTGTGAAAGATACTACTTATGTAGAAGTATTGATCCAAAAAGTGAAGATCAAGGCCGTCTTAGACACTGGCTTGCCAGTCAATGTTGTCTCCTCCAAGCTTGTGAAGAAACTCAAACTTGCCCCTGACCTTAATAATTACCAGTTGTATGGCACAGCTGGACTGTCTATGACTTGTGCCATGGGGGCGTACTTCACTCTACCCATGCGGTTTGGCAAGCTTCTTCTAGCCTTGCCAGCAGTTGTCTTGGAAAACAAGAGTTACAATCACTTAGTTGGTACTTGGTTCCTTAGGGAATATAATGAGATAATCAACTTGAAAGATGATTACCTCTCTATTCTGGGATACAAAGTCCCTCTAATCTTTGAAGACCAGTTAAAGTTCCCGGGTATTGCCTCAAGACATGTGCCTTGGAATATCCCACTGGGTTTTCAACCTCAAATATTGCACCCACTCTTTAAACATGAAATTTCCACCCATGGCTTGTCTTGCGTCTGAGGGGATCCCTCTCCTAGCCACGTCTGCTGTCACTATCCCACCTGGCTCCCAGGTCATCCTAGACTCCCAGATATCATATGAACTACTTGAACAAACCTTCTTGGAGTTGTACTCTCCCCCCTCATTAGGGCACAACAAACCTTACCTCTGCCCTGGAATCCTAGACGTCTCCCATAAGGATCATGTTCAATTGTTGGTAGCCAACCTGAATGCACTCCCCATGACCGTTTTTAGGGGGCAGGTTGTTGGATTTGGCAAGTTGTTGGGTGCCCCTGATGTCCTGTCTCTTTATCCCTTTGGCATGTTCCAAGATTTTAACCTACCTGAGGATGAACCCCAAGTCCTATCCTTGTTCACTGCGCAAGACTTTCCACAGCTGTCCCTGGCTCAACAGAAAGAGGTGCTAGACTGCTAGACCAATTTTCTGACATCTTTGCTAAGGACAGTACCAACTATGGGTTAGCCAAAGGTTTTATCTATCAAATTGATACTGGCAACGCCTCCCCTTCTGTGCTAAACCATATTGCCGCAGCCGCGTGGAGGATGCCCAAGTATCTAAAGAGCTCAAACAACTGTTGGACGCTGGGCTTCTGGCACCTTCCCAAAGTCCTTGGGCATCTCTGTTACTCATCTTTAATGAAAAAAGATGGAGGTCATTTTATTGTGATGGACTACTGCCAATTGAACTCCTTGACCAAGAAGGACTTGTACCCCTTGCTGTGTATTGATGATGCTCTCCAACGTCTTAGAGGCTCTAAGTTTTTCTCTGCGATGGATCTGGCATCTGGATACTGGCAAGTTGATCTATTGCCCAAGGATTGCCAAAAAGCTGCGCTCATTACATCTGAAGGGCTTTTTGAGCCTACTTGCATTCCACAGGGACTCTGCAATGCCCTGGCCACCTTCCAAAGGGCCATGGACTCCATCCCTGCAACTTGAAGCTGTCATGTGTCCTAGTATATTTGGACAATATAACAGTTTTCAGTGCTACCTTCACCAATCACCTGGCTCATCTCAAGGAGGTGTTCATAAAGATTTGAGAAGCTGGCCTCAAGCTAAAACCTTCCAAGTGCGCTTTCTTCAAAGAGTGTCTTGGATTCTTGGGCCATGAAGTAACCCAGACAGGGATTCATCCAATGACTAAGAAGGTTGAAGCTATTGAAAAAATGCTTCCGCTCATCAACCTGCAAGAGGTACAAGTCTTTCTAGGGATGATGGGCTACTATAGACAGTTTATCCCTGACTTTGCCAATACTAGTGAACCTCTAGTCCAGCTGTTACGTAATGTCCCTTTTGAATGGACCTCCAGTCAGCAGCAAGCCTTTGAGATTCTTAAGTAAAAACTCAAGGAGGCGCCAATCCTAGTATATCCTGACTACAATAAGGAGTTCATCCTATACACCAATGCTAGAAATCTTGCTATTGGGGCTATTCTGGCCCAACTAGACAACAAGGATGTAGACCATCCTGTGATTTACACTTCTTGAGTGCTAAAAAAACATGAGAATAATTATAGTGTCACATAGAAGGAGTGTCTTGCCGTGTTGCATGCAGTCAAGCAGTTCCACCACTATGTATATGGTACCCATTTCACAGTTGTCACTGACTACGCTTCACTTAAGTGATTACAAAAACTTAAGGAGCCTGATAGGCGCCTGATAGATAGGCTCTAAATCTGCAAGGATATAACTTCACTGTGCTCCATTGCCCTGGGTTTTAACATCAGAACGCTGATGGGCTATCTATAATGCCCATTCTTGCTTTGCATGCTGCAGAAGCTGACTGGTTTTACAAACTAATTGGATACCCTTCTTCTTGGGAAAGCAAGAAAGAAAAGGTCCAACTGGCCTTGTCCAAGCTATCCATAGATACCCTCATACGCAAAAAATCAGCTCTTTAAGAAGGTACAAGACCAGTATCTGCCTTATGTATAACCCAGTCTTTGCCTCTTGTTGGTGTCACAAGCTCATAAAGAGACTGGGCATGGAGGTATTGCCAAGACCTTTGACTGGCTTCAGAAGAACTACTTCTGGGAAAACCTTTGCCTGCTGATCCCAGAAGTCATAGCTAGTTGCCACAACTGCCAGCTGCAGAGGTGTGAGAATAGGCTGAATGACCACAAATGATCAGGCTAATCATTGCACGCAGATCTTATCAGTTACACGCTGTATTATCACTAGGTCAATATTATATTAAGTATAGTAATTATACGCCGTATAATCACCAAAATATTAAAGTGGTTAAAGCAGTTATACACTGTATAATTGTCACTTTATTAGATTAGATGTAACAATTATATTCTGTATTATGGCTGATCATCATCCCAATGTGTAGTGATTTTACACTGTATATTGCTTGCTTTATTACAATTGATATGGCTATTATACGCCGCATAAATGTTAGCCAATATAGTGGTTACCATTGATTACACCCTGTTTAATCAATAAATCATCAATTTTATATCACTCATTTCACTCTATTGGACGTTGTATCAACTCAGCCCACGCAGCCTGATGGGCATGTTTGATCATATAAAACAAGAGATATACAAATGGCTAAGAAATACCAAGTTTGGATCAGCATTACATGGCGTATAATCAAGTTCTTTATTGGTTTGGGTCAGCATTACACAGCAGATAATCCACAAGTCACTATTGGATTGAGTTTGCTATTATACGGTGTATAATCCCTAATTTGACTTGTTGTATTAATAAGCAGAAGACTTGCCAGCCAAAAAAGGATCACTGATTAAGCCCTACAAATGGAATACCAAAATTCCACCTTCCAATGTTGGAAGACAGATTAAGGACCATTTATAAGCGTCAAATAAATATGGCATAGTTTTCCAGCGCAATAATAGGCGTGTAAGATACAGACAATCAATAAATGACAGTAGGCTAGCTCAAGAAGAGTGTAGACTGTAGCTGAAGTACCATGTACGCCTGCAAAGACCAGTAGCAGCACACATGCCAAGGACATCTAATCAGGATAGGCGTAGCTAGCAAAGATAGACCTATTGCAAAGGTAGCCACTGAGAACTTTCTGAAAGGACAAGAACAAGGGTTGTTGCAGTATATATTGATATAGACACATTAAAGGATGAAAATAAGTTCTTAGTTACACCTGGATAGATTGCAGCTGCTGGCTAGATTGTACTCCAGTATCAATAAACGTGATTATCTTCAAAGTTCTATTCTATTGTAGTCTGTAGTGCTCTTGCATAGGACTGGGTAGAGTACATTGGCAATGCTAACATCTATCTATAGCTTTGAACATACCAGCAATAAAACAAGTTTCTCAACATTGGCGCTCACTTGAAATTAACCTCTGCCAATGCCACAGGAAACTGCCCCCACCCGCCAAGGATTGTCCTTGGCCCCGCCTCCACCCAGCTTTGTTGACAAGCATGGGTACAAGATAGAATCATCAGACTTTGAGTGTGCTCCTGTCTTTTCTGTGAGCAACCCTGTGATTGTTCATCCTCCTGCAACTGTCCCTTTGGTTGTGGCCCTGTTGCCCTCTGTCCCTGACGGTCCTGCCTTTGGTTGGTTCATACAATTACACACAGATTGTTGAGCTGGCTAAGGCTTTACTTTGTGGATTCTGCCTTCTTCCCTCTGATTGCCTTGACCAGAACCTAAGAATATTCTTCCACTACCAGGACCAGGAATCTTGCTGGCAACTTTACTGGCTCTACTGTAATGCATCCTTCCAAGCTCTTCAGGAACGCCTTGCTAGTGGAGATCACGCCGTAGAGTACCTTGCTGGCTTTGTCCAGCCCTCTGTGAAACAACTCCAGCTAGTTGCTACCTGCCAGAACCTCAAACTGCTGTCCCTTGGTGACAACCTTCTCTCCTGTTGCCGCAACTGGGCTGAGCAATGGGCCACGGCCAACGCTTCCTTTTTGGAGATGCGTGCTGTGGTCCTGGCTAATCAGTCCATGGGGGGGTGTGCATGCACGTATTGATGAACTGATTGACATATTAAACACAAAGTTCAGAGCCATGGTCCATGAAGCAATGGATGCACGTGGAGCCTCTCTGGAATGGCTGCAGGACGTCCACAAGTTCTGTGCCAAGTCAGACAAATTCAGCATAAGAATAGCGGACAACATAGCCATCATGGATCAGAACGTTATTGCCCTGGACAAAGAAGTAGAGCAGCTTGGCTCGCGGCTTCATCAATTTGAAAAATATGTTCTGGACGGCTTCCAGAGACTAGAAGCAAAAGTCAACAACCAACTGAAGGTATCCTGCTCACCCACGCCAGAGCCGCTACCTTGCCTGTACAGTGCAAAGATTACAACACTAGAGACCAAAATAGCAACTTTGGAGAGCACAATCAATGGATACAAAGAGGAGTTTACCAGAGCGCATGAGACCATCATGGCTCTGCAAAAGGAGCAGCTGACCCTGAGAGACGCTGTGTCACGCCTTTCTAAAACCACCACAAGTGTAGAGTCTGAGCTCCGCCAAAAAAGCCGGCAGACTGACAACAACAATGTCCACAACCGCCTGGCTAGAATGGAAGCTCAGGTCTAGCTACTAGAAACAAAAGGCTGCAAATGTGTCTCAAGCAGCCGGCAAACATCATCCTCAATGCGTACAGACCACCATGAAGATGCCGCCAACACCTTTGAGGAGGAAGGGGAACTACCAAACAGGGGGATTCCCAAGGTATTCACAACCCTTCCTTCTAGAGAGCCTTTCATGCCAAAGGCAACGCCTAGGAATAGGCGTAGCTATATGGCAGATAGGCAGTCAACCGCATCCCCCCACCAGCTCACCAAGCCTACAGCCGTGAACAAACATTTCAAACCTCTGAACCTCCCAAAATTTGACAAACAAGGGAACATACATTACTTCCTGAGACTCTTTGAGATGGCAATGAGGGGCGCTAGCAACCACCAAAAGGCAACCACACTCATCACCACATTAAACGCAATCAGTGTCAACTTAGTAATGCCATGCCTACCTGCAACTGACTGGACGTATCAAGAGGCTAGACAGGCAGTGCTAGAGGAGTTTGATGGAGAGGATATCCTCTTCACCAGAAAGTCCAAGTTTGGCACCATAAAGTTTGCTCCAGTTTAAACTCTGCAGGAATTTGCGGAACAATTCTACCATGATGCGCTGGTGCTCCTTGGCTCCAGTACGGTCTCCACCTTTGATATCTGTGCTGCAATTAAGCAGGCCACTCACCCATACAAAGAGCTCCACAGAGCAATGGCCCCTGCCTATGCCAAAGGCAAGGACATGTCGGAAATTGTGGGCTGCCTCTGTAGTCATGCCAAGACGTTTGGTCCTCCCAACTGTCTCAAGTCCAAGCAGCCTAAGCCAGCCTACTAGAAACCACACTTTTAGAAGGAGGACTCCACTAAGCCCTCTGCACATCCTCCTGACATGAAGGGCCCTTACTACATCACCTGTAACACAGCAGGATACTGGAAATCAAAGTGTCCAACCAACTCCAAGAAGGTGCATGTGATACAACTGCATTCCGCTAGCACAACCAAGGGAAAAGCCAAGGCGGAGTAGAAGAGGGAAATTCTACCTCCGCCAAATCCCTCAACATTCCCATTGAACCTGGCCCCAAAGACCACTGTCCTGATGAGCTACACAAAGACGCAATCCATATGGTTGTAGCCAATAACCTGTATGCAGTGACTACCTGATTCCAAAGTAAAGTCAAGCAAGAAGAGGCCGCCCTGGCTGAAGTCTCAAAGCCATATGCAGCCCAGTTACAAGATGCCAGGGAAAATTGTTGCTCACCATGCTCCAACAACACCCAGAAACCTAGAGTCAATCTAAGTAGCTTTCCCCCTGGAAGAACTTAAGTCTGCATAACCCAATGTCTGCAAAAATTTATCTGCACCTTGGAGAGCAATGAGGAGAATGGTATACACACATTAAAAAGCCTCAATGACTCTTATATTGATTGTACCTACATTGACATATTGGTTAACAAACATTGCATTTGAGCCATAGTGGATAGTGGCACTCCATTTAATATCATCTCCACTAAGATTGTGAAGAAGTTGGGTATAGCCCCAGATGTGGACTACAGATCACCCTTTATTACAGCTGGCAAGGAACCCATGTACTCTGTGGGAGCATACAGCGCACTACCTATGTGTTTTGCTCCATTGCAGTGTCTGCCCCTGCAGGGGTTTTGCCAAAAGACACCTACAATTTCCTCATAGGCACCTCCTTCCTGGTGAAATATGGTGCCATGACACATTGGGGTCTTGTCACCTTCAAAATCCTTGGTAAGACCTTATCATTGTTCTTCAGTAAGGAAGATCAAGACACTGCTATCAGCCCTGCAAATTTGTCAATCTGGCTTACGCCAACGGAATTTTCCCTGTAGAATACAAACTTGCCAGAAAACACAGGCGGAAACCTCCTACACAGATCCTGGAACATAAGGGTATTCTGCTGAGGACAAGGTCCTCTTTTTTTCCCTGGAGCCTGGACACCAGAAGATTGTAGAGACTGGGTTGTCTGTGGTTATCCCTGAATGGCTATATGCAGAGGTCATCAAACCCTGGGGCCGTTCTTGCTTCAAGCTGTGCATTGCGCTGGGTATTGTTACCCCAAGCCAGGAAGAGATACACGTTCTCTTGGCCAACCTCACAAAGAAGACGCTTTCTATCAAGAAAGACCAAGTGGTAGGATTCTTACACTTCTATCCCACGGGGGAACTATCTGAGGTTAAGGGATTTGGTACATTCAAGGAAATGGGTATACTGGACAAACCTGGACCAGCAGTCCATCTGACTACCTCCTTAACTGAACTTTCTTTTGGTCCTGAGGAGCAAGCTCAGGCATCTTTGCTGTTCAAAAAGTACTGCTCAATGTTTGCAGAAAGAAATTATGATCTGGGTTGCGCTGAAGGAGTAACCCATCACATTGATACAGGAATCACTCCTCCAATCTGCATGCGCCCCATACAATGATTGAAAGCAAACAAAGAAGTTGTCTCAGAAGAAGTCAGAAAACTGCTGAAACAAGGCATGTTGGTCCCATTCAAAAGTCCTTGGGCATCTCCTATCCTGATTGTCAAGAAGAAAGATGGCTCTAACCAAGTTATCATTGACTATCAACACCTCAACAAGGTCACCAAAAAGGACTCCTACTCCTTACCTTGCATAAATGATGCATTAGACTGTCTCAGGGGTGCCAAGTACTTTTCTGCTATGGACCTCATATCAGGCTACTGGCAGATTGAACTACCCCCTGAAGAGCAAGAAAAATGCGCCATCATAACCTCACAAGGACTATTCCAACCAACAAGGATGCCTCAAGGGCTGTTCAATGCTCCTGCAACCTTTCAGCGTGCAATAGACACCATTCTTTGCGGCCTTAAGCTCTCCTGTGTCCTAGTATACTTGGACAACATCAATGTTTTCTCCAAGACCTTCACTGAGCATCCAGCTCACTTGGAAGAGGCTTTCAAGAGGCTAGTGGCCGCCAATCTTAAGATAAAGCCGCGCAAATGCCAGTTCTTCAAGGACCAGTTGGAATACCTGGGCTTTGTTATAGATAGCCACAACCTGTGTCCCCAACCCGCAAAAACCAAATCCATATCTAATATGAAGCAACCTGAGTCAAAACGTGATGTACAAGTTTTCTTAGGAATGGTTGGATATTATTGATGTTTCATACCCCACTTTGCAGCAATTAGAGAACCTCTCTTCCACTTGCTGAAATTGGGAGTTGACTTTGTATGGAGTAAAAAATGCCAAGAATCATTTGACAATTTACGCTTGGCCTTGTCAAGAGACCCTGTTCTGATGTACCCAGACTTTGACAGATCATTTGTGATCCATACTGACGCCTCACTTACTGCAGTTGGGGCTGTATTATTCCAACTTGACAACAAGGGACTCAAACACCCTGTAGCCTATGCCATCAGGACACTAAATGTCCACAAACGCAACTATACAATGACAGAGAACAAATGCCTGGCAGTCATCTATGCATGCAAACAATTTTGGGTCTACATCCATGGTGTACGGTTCACAGTGGTCACAGACCACGCGTCCCTAGCCTGGCTCCAGAGCCTCAAGGAACCAGAAGGCCAACTTGCTTGATGGGTGTTGAAACTAAAGGCCTTGGATTATAAGATTCTTCACTGCCCTGGCATCAAGCACCAGAACACAGAATGCCTTTCCTGTTTACCCACTGTGGCCCTGGTGAGCCCATTAGCGGATCAGCTGTATCAGAAAATGATGACTGGGAAGTTTAGCAACGAGCCCAAAAAAGTCCAGCATATCCTACAGACCTTTGAAAGGATACAGCACTACACAATGGTGTGCTGTGCAAGCTAGTGGATGGTAAGGAACACATATTCCCTCCTCCCTCCAAAAGGACTAACATTGTTATGACCGCTCATAAGGCAACAGGTCATGGTGCCTTTTGGAAGACCAAAGATATCCTGTCCCGCACCTACTTCTGGGAGGCAATGAATTTTGAAATTCAGGAGATAATTGACTGCTGCATTGAGTGCCAATGGAATAAGCCACTACAAAAAAGCACAACTTATCAAATGGTGCAATCCCATTTTGCCTGGCATACTGTTTTGATGGACGTAGTGGGACCACTCCCATGTAGCGGCCCTGGCTTTTGTTATGTGATAGTGGCTATAGATCACCTAAGAAAGTGGGTGGAAGCCCGGTCTCTAAGGAAATTAGATGCCCCTTCCACTGCAAAATTTGTCTTGGATGCCATTATACTTTGCCATGGCTGCCCCCAGTTCCTACTCTCAGATAACAGGACCAATTTTACGGCCTCAGTAATATCAAGAGTGAACAACCTCATGGGAGTCTGCAGAGTACTCTCCACTCTATATCATCCTGAAATCAATGGGATGGTGGAACGTGACAATGGTACCCTAACCCAGATCCTCTGGAAATTAGCTTCATTTCGTACATCCTCTTGGGAAACATACTTAGGAGCAGCAGTGTTTACGTACAACATTTTGCTGCATTCCACCACTGGTGCATCCCCTTTTTCAACTGATGTATGGTCAACACCCTGCCATTCTGCCTGTCCTATACTTGGCCACATGCAATCCTGGACAACTTTCCTACAATCAGTACCTAGGACAACTGGCCAACACCCTCATCAAATTGCAGGTATCTGCTTTTAGCAACACAGCTATCAAGACCCAGGCCAGATTTGAAAGGGACCCCGCTAAGAAGGCCCCATTGCCTACTTTTGAGGTAGGGGAGGGGGTTGCATACTGCAACACCAGAGGAGCAGGTAGATCCCACAAACTAGACAAACTATGGGTAGGTCCCTTTGAGATCATAGAGAAGACCTTACCTGATGCCTACATCACCAAGGGAGAACAACTTCCTTGTGCAGCTTCTTGTTCCAGGATGGGACTATGTGGACGTTGGAACAGGTTGGTTACCACGTTGGTAGCCAAAGACAACTCTGAATGAGCATTGCTCTTGTGAGCACGCAGTGAATGCCAGCTATAAAACTGGAGTTGGCAAGCCTCTTTACTCTGGCAGTTGAACTCCTGCTGGCGCTCTGCTGTCATGGTTGCCAGAAACTCCTGGTACTCTTCTTTGGTACTGAGTCAAGAGGAAGTTGTTGAAAAAGCCATATGTCAAACTCTCTTCTTACCCTCCCTATTTATGGTCAAGAGGGGGGAAATGTGAGATTAGGCTGATTGACCACAAATTCTCAGGCTAATCATTGCACGCAGATCTTATCAGTTACACGCTGTATTATCACTAGGTCAATATTATATTAAGTATAGTAATTATACACTGTATAATCACCAATATATTATAGTGGTTAAAGCAGTTATATGCCGTATAATTGTCACTTTATTAGATTAGATGTAACAATTATAAACTGTATTATGACTGATCATCACCCCAATGTGTAGTGATTTTATGCTGTATATTGCTCACTTTATTATAATTGATATGGCTATTATACACTGTATAAACGTTAGCCAATATAGTGGTTATCATTGATTACACGTTGTGTAATCTATAGATCATCAATTGTATATCACTTATTTCACTCTATTGGATGTTGTATCAACTCAGCCCACACAGCCTGATGGGCATGTTTGATCATATCAAACAAGAGATATACACATGGCTAAGAAATACCAAGTTTGGATCAGCATTACATGGCATATAATCAAGTTCTTTATTGGTTTGGGTCAGCATTACACAGCAGATAATCCACAAGTCACTATTGGATTTAGTTTGCTATTATACGGTGTATAATCCCTAATTTGACTTGTTGTATTAATAAGCAGAAGACTTGCCAGCCAAAAAAGGATCACTGATTAAGCCCTACAAATGGAATACCAAAATTCCACCTTCCAATGTTAGAAGACAGATTAAGGACCATTTATAAGCATCAAATAAATACGACGTAGTTTTCCAGCGCAATAATAGGCGTGTAAGATACAGACAATCAATAAATGACAGTAGGCTAGCTCAAGAAGAGAGTAGGCTGTAGCTGAAGTGACATGTACGCCTGTAAAGGCCAGTAGCAACACACATGCCAAGGACAGCCAATCAGGATAGGCGTAGCTAGCAAAGATGGACCTATTGGAAAGGTAGCCACTGAGAACTGTCTGAAAGGACAATAACAAGGGTTTTTGCAGTATATATTGATATAGACACCTGAAAGGATGAAAATAAGTTCTTAGTTACACCTGGATAGATTGCAGCCGCTGGCTAGATTGTACTCCAGTATCAATAAACGTAATTATCTTCATAGTTCTATTCTATTGTAGTCTGTAGTGCTCTTGCATAGGATTAGGTAGAGTACATTGGCAAGGCTAACTTCTATATGGGTCATTATTTTTTAGATTAAGCCAAGGCGCCAGCTTAAGCATTTCAAAGCCTTTTAACCTCTTTGGTATCATTTAAGTCATAAACTTATGTTTTTTGAACATTAGTATAATGCTTAGTTTACTGAAGAAAAGTTTAATAGTGTAAAATATACAAATAGAAGAAATAAATCTTATTTCTATTAGCTGTATTTTTTTGCTAAATCCCTTTTTTATATTTTAATAAGCCAAGAATTAAATATATGAGTTGCATGGGAGAGTAATAGCAGCCCCAAAGCTATAATTGCTATTACCCTATCTTTGGCTCATATAATTAATTTCTTAGTAATTTTTAGAAAAAAAGTTGTTGTATTTAAAAGACTATTTACCCTATGTGAAATATAAGTTTTTGTTATGCGTCCAACTTCATGAACATGTCCTACTAATACTTTAGTAGTATCAGCTCTCTTTGTTTCTCTGTCATCTGTGCAGAACTTTGCACAATAATTTATTTTGGAGTACTCCTTAACATCCTCAAATGTCAAAGGTGAAACATACAGCTCACCATCTTTCATTAAATATGAAAGATTAACATAAAATGCTTTGACTTCAAGCCAGCTTTTTTTAGGCCTAGATTTTCTATCATAGATGTGAAAAAAGATTTTTTGGGAAATATCTGAATTATTTACAAGTGTCTCATATAGACCCTTTCTTTCTTCCTCTCTCTCAAAAACCATTTTGAGATCATTTATATTTTTTATATACATCTCATTTTCCTTTTGTTTAAATATTTTAGATTATACACCAAAATGACCATCAACAGTACTTTTATCATGACACTCAACAAATCTATTAAACTTAATTGTTCCTTTTATAATTTTAGGTACCTCTTTAAAAAGATAATATAAGAATTCATAAGATCTGAATTATTACCATTATCAGTCCAAACTTTAATATTTTTAATATACTTAAATTTATTATTTTTAAGCAGAATTATCAAACACTGACCTAAAAACAAAGAGTCATGAGATAAAATTTCAGATAAAAAGTCATGGTACTCATATTTGATTTTCTCATTTTCTTTAAAAGCAATTGCAAATCCTAATAAAGAAATAGGTATTTTCTCATAAAAACAATTATTTGTCTCTATAGGACCCCCACCTATTTAAAGTTTTCTTTATAGTCTATTACTATAACACATGAATTATTATCAAGATTATTTATATCACTAATATATTCTTTATTTTGATGCTTATAAAACTTTTCATGTAGGTCAATAGATTCCAAATTTTCTTTAATAGATTTAGGCAATGGCAACTTTTTTATACTCAAATCCTTTTTCTTCATTTCTAATGACTTTTTTAAGTTGCAAATGTTACACATATCAGTTTGCTTTTTGCTTTTAATTATATTATTAGGAATAATCTTATAAAAAGTGGAAAGTGAAATAGAAATATTGTTTTTTATTTTCATATCTTTGTAAATTTCTTTTTTGTTTTCAATAATGAGTATTTTATTTTAGTTGAGTATTCACTCAACTCTTTTTGTAATTCTTCATAAATCAATCCAGGGGATTTTTTAGTGAATTGGCTAGTTGGAAATGAATTTTTTAATATATGTTTTAAAATATTTTTTATGTTTTCTTTCTTTACTGAATCATTTTTTCCTTTTTATTTTTTGAATTTAATGATGCTTTTTTAGCATTTTTTATTTTTTTAGAATATGAATACTCATTTTTTGTCATTTTAAATCCACAATCTCAAAGCTCTTTCAGACTGTAGCTTGATGTAACCAATGCTCTTAGGGAAGGAAGGTGCTTGGCAGGGGACTCTGACATCAATTTCTTTAGGTTGTTAAGGAAATCATCTGTCTTAGAATTTTGTATGACAGGTAAGAAGGTACTTTTTCTAAACTCTGTTTTTAATAAGAAATGCTCAACAAAGCTGTTAAGATCACTGCCAGCAGTAAAAAGAAATGCTTATTTATGCATAGAGATTCTTTCTCTCTTAGTAGAAACCCCCAGTGAGAAGAAGGGTGTCATCTGAGGTGCAAACTTGATAGGTTCCATAATGATAGTGGTTGGGTTCCTTGGCTTGGTTCAGGCAGTTCTTGCTTGGAAATAGATGTGCAGTTATCAGAGAGGAGTAAAGGTGTAGATTGTAAAGTAAATTTCTGTAAAGTTGAGCTGTTTAAATACCATGTTAGCTGAGCTTTTGCACTACAGGCATAAATCCCCAACTGACCCCCAACTGATCTCCTTAATTTATCAATATCACCCCTGAAGTCTGATATCATTGTTTATTTACCCCTTTTTATATTCTGGTTAACTGTTAAATTTCCGCAAACAGTACTTCAATCTCGCTCAAACTAGTATCATTAGAAAGCCCTTAATCTCAGCTTTCAGAATTGTGCTGCAACTTTATATTTCAATACCATTTTAGTATCTTGAAGTGGCTCTGAATGTAAGATTATAAAATTATTATTTGAAATAAAATATGCTAATTAACTCTTAAAGTATGATTTTTTAATCAGTAAACTAAATTTAAAGTATAAATCATTATTTAGCTTACTTTTAGTAACCAACTCAAAAATCTTTTTTTAAATAAACTTTAACAGTTCTTAAAAAATGAACTTTATATATTTTAAATCTATCAAAAACAAAATGTTTTTCTAATCACATATAAATATTTGCTTGTATAATTAAAGTTGTATCTTATTTTTATAGATACAATGACTAAGATCATTTTCCATTTAGTTCAAATAAATTTCAACCTTTATAAAATTTAATTAAATAAAGCAAGATTTTGATACATTCTTTTTTATGTTATAATTTTTTATACATATTATCTCTAGCATACAGTATAAAAATATAATTTTATTAAATAGTTGTATAAAGCTATTTTATTAATATTAAATACTTGAATTTTGAAAAGAAAAACTTTTACTCTCTTATAAGTTCTTATTATATATTTTCTATAAAATCTAACTTAAGAATAAATTACTTATGCTAAATGAGATCATTGAAATTTCAATAAAAGTTCAGTTTTAATTTTAGTTTTAGTTTTTTTTAACTTTTTACTAGATTTTTTTTAAAAAATCCAAAATTATTTAATATCTTTAAATATGCAAAAAAGCTATCTGCCCTCTTTTTAAAAAGAGGGATTCAAAAATTATTATATTTTAAATTAAATATTTTAAAAAAGCTAAGATTTTAGGCAACAAATTGATTTTCAACAAAAAGCATCATATCAGTTTTTATTGTATTTTTAGGTTGCTCTTTTTAGAATGATGTCATTTTGTACTAATCAGCTTTCAAGAAATAATGGTATATGAAATAAGATTGTTACTAGCTTTTAATACAGTTTAATTTAGCTGTAAGTAGAAAATGATTAATTTAATATAGGTTTTTATATTATAAGGATTAAATAAGATTTATTTTGATAAAATTGTTGTAATTATTTAAATTTATTGATAAGAAAATTAAAACAAAATTTTAAAGTTTTAAGTAGCACAGTTAATAGGAAACAGATTAATCTAACAAATAATGACACATATGTAGCTTTGAACATACCAGCAATAACACAAGTTGCTCAACAAGAGGCCTCAAGCTGCTGCCCACAAATTCAAATTATTTCCCCCTCAACATGCTTTTCATACTGTCAGCATTGACGCGGTAGGTCCTCTCCCCCGCTCACGTTCTGGGTGTCCCTTTATCCTGATTGCTGTTGATCACTTCAGCAAATGGGTAGAGGCTCGCCCTACAAAGGACATCATGGCTAAGACAACTGCTGCCTTCCTGTTACAAGATGTTTTCTACTACCATGGCTGTCCTCAAGTGTTGCTCTCAGATAATGGGACTAACTTTAATGCCAAGCCGGTAACCTCTGTTGTCAAAGAATTTGGGGTCACACCAGTCTTTCTTTGCCCCCTACAATCCTTCTACCAATGGGGCAGTCAAGCGTGCAAATTCAACACTGATCTTTATCATGAGGAAGCTCACCTATTCTGACACTGTCAACTGGGACCTATACTTACCTGCTTCTCTCTTTGTGTACCGCCTTAGCAAACATTGTGTCACTGGATACTCCTCTTTTGCTATGTCTTATGGGCAAGAGGCTACTACCCCATTGCTCTTGGGGGGCCCCTGCTTTCCTCTGATAAGGCCATGAATCCTGACGGCCATATCAAGGATCTAGTCAACTGTATAATTTATATACAGGCCACTGCCTACACTTCTGCATACAAGACTAAGATGCTTGAGCTTTCTCCCAATAATGCTGGACGCTCCCCCTTGCCTGAATTTTGTGGGTGACCATGTACTTTACTACCAACACAGAGTAGTGGGCGCGCACATAAGTTGGACTTTCTGTGGATTGGCCCTTTAGAAGTGACCTTTAAACAAGGTTCTAAATACACTGTAAAGCTCCTCTCTAGTGGCCATCCTTTTGCTCAAGTGCATGCCAAGTTCCTCTGAAAGTACTACCCCCCTAAGGCCAATCTAGGGGAGGGCAATGTCGTGAATCCTGCTATTCACTGTATTTTGATTTTGCCTTTGGTAGGCCATTTTGAAGACAAATCTCTTGCCTTTGCTTTTACCTCTCAAAATGAGTTGATTACAGAATCAGGAAATACAATTGTTTGGTTTCTTGACTCTGCGCATTGCACTTGCCCCACTCATGCGTGTGGCAAGTGACACTACTGCCCTAGTATATTTTGTGGTATTCCTAACCACTATTTATTCCATTTTGTATTCACCAATAAAAATTAAGTTCTAATCACATTTTTGTCTTTTTGTCTTCCAGTACTTCCGCGCCTATCTCTAGCCACAACTAGTAGAGATTATTCTTCCAGGGCTGCAAGGTAATTGCATAGCCTTCCTGGTCATCTAACCAAGACTTAGTACAAATCCAATTCTAAGGTTAGGATTTCCTGTTGTGTGTCTGTGCTGCGCCTCAGAACACAGCACTCCTTCCCAAAGTCCTTGGGCTTCTCTGTTACTGATCCTCAAGAAGAAATATGGTGAGCATTGCATTGTAATGGACTATTGCCGCCTGAACTCCCTCACTAAGAAAGACTTGTACCCCTTGCCCAGCATTGACAATGCTCTCAGACAGCTGGGTGGTTTCAAGTTTTTCTCAGCCATGGATCTATCCTCTGGATACTGGCAAATTGACTTATCTCCTGAAGTGAGAGGTAGGCTGTGCTTATCACCTCAGAAGGCCTTTTTGAGCCCACTTGTATGCCCCAGGGACTCTGCAATGCCCCAGCTACGTTTCAAAGGGCTATGGATTCCATCCTACAAACCTAAAACTCTGTGTCCTTGTGTACCTTGATGATATCACCATATTCAGTGCTACCTTTAATGACCACTTGGAACACCTCAATGCTGTCTTCATCAAGATTTGCAAAGCTGGCTTGAAACTCAAACCCTCCAAGTGCTCCTTCTTTAAGGAACATCTTGAATTCTTAGGTCATGAGGTCACTCAAACTGGAATCTGCCCCATGAATAACAAGGTGAAAGCCATCAACAAGATGCTATCTCCCACAAATCTTCAAGAGGTTCAAGTATTCCTTGGCATGATGGGCTACTACCAACAATTCATACCTGATTTTGCTGAACTGAGTGAACCCCTTGTCCAGTTGCTTTGTAACATCCCCTTTGAATGGACAAACAGCCAACAATAAGCATTTGAAGCGTTGAAGGCCAAGCTCAAAAAGGGTCCTATCTTGGTCTATCCTGATTATGATAAAGATTTCATCTTGTACACTGACGCTAGTGGAGTAGCTGTGAGTGCCATCCTTGCCCAGCTTGACAACATAGGCATGGATTGACCTTTAGCCTACTCTTTGCAGGTCCTCAATAAGCATAGAAGAACTACAGCGTCACTGAGAAGGAATGCTTGGTGGTGTTGCACCCAGTAAACCAGTTTAGGCACTACATTTATGGGACCCATTTCACGGTGGTCACAGATCACTCCTTGCTCAAATGGCTGCAAGAGCTAAAGGAGCCTGAAGGTCAACTAGCGTGTTGGGCTCTGCGTCTACAAGGATACAATTTCACTGTGATACACTGTCCTGGGGCCCAACATCAGAACGCTGATGGCCTGTCAAGGATGCTAATTCTAGCTATCCACCCTGCTGACGCTGATCACCTATACAAATTAATAAGGTATCCTGACTCTTGGTCCACAGAGCCAGAAGACATTTGCTTGGCGCTACAGACCCTATCCAAGGACACTGTAATTTGTGATAGACAGCTCTTCAAAAAGGAAAACAATGCCTACCTACCCTACGCTTGCCCTAGCATGAGGATAGCCATTATCCTCCAAGCTCACATTTACACTGGACATGGATGCATAGCAAAGACTCATGACTGGTTGTGCAAAAACTTCTATTGGGAGAACATGCGCCTCCTGATCACTGATTTCCTTGCATCCTGTCATTCCTGTCAGCTCCAACACCCTCATCCCTCCCAACACCAGTTCAAGCTCATCCATCTAAAGCATGCCTTCCACACAGTGAGTATTGATGCTTTTGGGCCTTTCCCTTGGTCTAGGTTGGGATGTCAGTTTATCTTAGTTGCCATAGACCATTTTAGCAAATGGGTTGAAGCTAAAGCAACAAAAGATATAACTGCCAAGACCACAGCTACTTTCTTGCTGCAAGACATCTTCTATCAACATGGCTGCCTTCAAGTCTTGCTTTCTGACAATGGTACCAACTTTAATGCTTGCCTTATCACTTCTATTGTTGAGGCTATGGGGACCCACTAATTGTTCTCCGTGCCATATAACCCCTCAACCATTGGAACTGCCAAATGAGCAAACTCCATCCTTGTGTCCATAATGAGGAAGCTTACACTCTCTGAAGCTGCCAATCTGGATATGTTCCTCCCTGATGCTCTCTTTTCTTACCGCCTCAGTAGACACTGAGTGACTGATCAGTCTCCTTTTGCCATGCTGTATGGGCGTGAAGCCGCCACCCCCTCAATCTTGGGACTCCCTTGATCAAAGTTGATGTGTCTGCAAATCCTGAGGCCCCTGTTAAAGACTTAACTAATTGTTCATCAACATCCAAGCAACAGCTTATTCCACTGCTTAAAAGGTCAAGACTCTGGAGCTATCCCTGTCTAATGCTGCTAGAGCCCCTTCCCTGAGTATCAAATAGGCAATCTAGTTCTCTACTACCAGAATTTTACAGGTGGTAGAGCTCATAAGCTGGATTCCCTCTGGGTTAGGCCCTGTGAGGTCACCTTTAAAAAGAGTATTGAGTATACTGTTAAACTACTGTCTTATAACTGTCCTTTTTCCTGGGTTCACTCCAAATTTCTCTGCAAGTATCAACTCCCTGTGTCCAATCTTGAGGGGGGAGATGTTGGAAATAGCACAGTTAATGCTATTTTAATATGGCCTTCAAATATTGATAGCTGCAAAGATTTGGCTGGGTTTGCTTTTGATTTTGGATATTCCTTGCCTTCTGTAAGTGGATCTGGTTCAATATCCATCCATTCTGGATTATTGTACCTGTCTATGAATGATCCTGGTATGACCTCATCCCAACGTGATCCCTTCAGCCACTCTGTCTTCCTAATGAGTGGTCACTGTTCCTTGTCTACTATTTAAAGTAGAATCATTTCTTCTAATAAAGACAAGTTTATCCACATTTTTGTTGGCTTTAATAGTCTTCAAGATTTTTCCTGTCCTTTTTGCCAAAAGGACTTTCTCTTTTGTTTTCCAGGAAATTAAGCTTCAAACCTCAAATCTTTTTTATAAAGATTTCCCACTGTATCCTCCTGGATGTTGTCCCCAGGAGCCAAACACAACAGCCTTGATGATATCCTGGTATTTTTTCACAGCCTTGGTTTGTTTGGGGGTTATCCTTGTTAATCACCCCAGTCTTAAAAAGGCAGGCAGAGATGACCTGCTGGGGTTTTAAGTGCACCAAATTTAATTGAACTTGGGCTTCTTGATGCAAACCCTGATATCAAATTGGGTATGCCGCCCTTCAAGAGAATGGGGTTTTCTTGATCAGGTTGAATTTGATCTACTTTAAGAGTATTTAAATGATTGAATCATTGCCCTTTTTGATTTTTTGTGCTCTTTAAAGTCCTCCAATACATTGAGTCTCAAAGTACTCAATGAAGGGTGCAAATTCTGGCTGGTTGGCAATGATGTAAGGATGTTGAAATAGTATATTGTAAAAAGTACTGAACTCTTCTTTTCTTATCAGAGAAAGAGATGCAAAGCAGTGAAAGGCGTCTTTATCCTCTTTTCTCTCTTCTGTGTTGACAAGCTCATTAAGATTTTAGTATCTTAGAAGACAGTGGTATAGTGCTTGCTGGAGTTAAAAATAGTATCCCTTAGGGAAGCTTTCAAAGATTTGAATAAAGGCATTGGATTGAGCCTGCTAAAAATTAACCACAATATGGGTGGGATATGGTAAGATGTCTGCCTGCTTCTTGGTGGTGGTATTTTTTCCTGGTAGAGTGTATTCTTTTTGGGGCATATGTAGTGAAAATGGCTAACACATATGTGAATCTATTAATATTTTTGCTTAAACAATTTAAGCTAATTTTAACTAGTAATTCAGGGTGCAAACCCAAAAATTGAGATTAAAAACACTGGAAGCTGACTCTGTTTAATAATTCTATTAGTTAAGAGACCAGTTTAAGAGGTAATTTATATAAGCTTACTAATAAAAATAAAAACACCTGTGATTAACACTCTAAAAGTAAAAGGGCCAAGTTGACACTTTTTAAGCCTAATCCTAAATTTATTAATAAAACACATTTGTGTTTATATAAATTTTATTATTTACTATTATATATTTATTATCAGTGTCCACATTTGTAAGTTAGGCCCCCAAGCACAACTATACTGGATTTAGTGGTATTTAAATTAATTAAATACCCTGCTTGTTTTACATTATGTCTATTCTTGGTTGCTAGATCAATTGGTGCCACATAAGTTAAGCCTGATTTATTAACAAATTTCATATGTGATTTATAAAACCAGAAAGTCAAATCCCCTCCTGTTTGAGACTGTCCACTTGCAATATAATTGGTTTGACATTTAAAAATCAAAAGATTGGAATTAAGGCTAAATTAATAAGTGTCACACTATGGATGCCAGTTGACACCCACTAAGTTGACACCTTATCAGGATGACTAGTGCAGAGATCTTCTTAATGTTTTAACTCTCACTATGATAAATAAGACACTCCCAGCCCCCTGTATACTATTATCACTAAAAAAACACCTTTCTACAAATTTAATTTTTTAATATATGTTTTTTCTTTATTTTTGCATGTTTAAAACTGCCTTACTTTTGGGTTAACTTTTGAACCTGTTTTAAAATTAAGCAAGTTTTATATGTATGGGATTAGGCTGATTGACCACAAATTATCAGGCTAATCATTGCATGCAGATCTTATCAGTTATGTGATGTATTATCATAAGATTATTATCCTATTAATTGTTGCAGTTATATGCTGTATAATCACTAGATTATTATAGTTAATATGGCAGTTATATGCCGTATAATCACTAGATTATTATATTTGATATGGCTATTATACGGTGTATAATTGTAAGCATATATAATGATTAGTAACAATTGCACACTGTGTAATCAATAGATCATGAATTGTATATCTCCCTCTATTTCCCACTAGATGTTGTATCAGCTCAGCCCCATCCAGACTGAAAGGTGTATATGCATATATCAAACTAATGATGTGTGAAAGGCTATGAGATACCAAATTCTCTTTGACATTACACAGTATATAATTGCTCCTTATCAGTTTAGGTTGCTATTACAAGGTGGATAATCTTTGGATTGATATTGTATTGAGTCAGCCATTATACAGCATATAATCCCCAACTCAACCGGTCATATTAATAATCAGAAGGCTTGACCTCCAGAAAAAATCACTGATAAAATCCTAAAAAGTGAAACAGGAATACCAACATTCTACATTCCAAAGTAGGAGCATAGAACTGAGACTATTTCTAAGAATCAACCAACTACAGTGTAGTTCTCTAATGCTATTAGGGACGCGTAAAGATGCAGCCAATTGATAATTGCCAGTAGGATAGCTTAAGAAGAGTGTAGGCTATAGCTGAGATGCCATTTACACCTTGTGAAGGTCAGTAGCAGCACACATGCCAAGGACAGCCAATCAGGATAGGCATAGCCAGAAAGGATAGATTTATTGCAAAGATAGCCACTAGGAACTGTCTGAAAGGAAAAGAACAAAGGATTTTGTAGTATATATAGATACAGATACCTGAAAGAAGAACAACAAGTTCTTAGTTACACCTGGATAGATTTTAGCTGCTGGCTAGATTATACTCCAGTCTCAATAAAGTTAATTATCTTCAAAGTTCTGTTCTACTGTAATATGTAGTGATCCTTGCATAAAACAGGTAGAATACATTGGTAAGGCTAAAATCTCTCTGTAGCTCTGAACATATCAGCAATATCTAACATTTCTCAACATATGTAAAAACACATAGTAATTTAATTTTTTAGTCAACTCCAGGAAAGTTGATAGTGATAATTAAGCTTTATTTTTCACTTGACAATGAGAATTAGGGCTTTTTTTCTGGTTGACAGTGCCAAACTTGACACTTTACTAATTTTTGGGTGTTTGACCCCTATTGAAAAATCCCACATAATAACTTATTTTTTGCAAATATGTTCCATTAACTTCCCTACTACTCACACTATCCTTTTTCATTTATTTTTATTTTAAATTTATTTTTCCCTTGATTTAGCCCTAAGATACTATGCTGAACCTAAAATCTTTGAGGCTTTGTCAAATATTACATATTTTCTATGTTTTACCCTTTAGATCTATACTTTTGCTTATATTTTGCTTTCCTTTATTTTGTTATTTTTTTGCTAAATTTGACTTTATGTGTATAGTTTTTACTTATATTTTGCTTTGATTTACTTCTTTGTGTTTTTTATATCTTTCATGTTCTTTTATTTACAATGCTAAAAAATTATCCAATATCTAACAAGAACACCAAGCAACCCAAGCATCAAGCGCCAAGCCTCCAAAGGCTCCAAGGTCACTGCCATCAAGCGTACAAAGAAACCTGCTAAGGCCAAAACTCCCTCTCCTCCAAACTCATCCCCCCTCCTTTCTCATCTCCCCCCCCACAATTCCTCCCCCAATAAAACCAACAATTATCTCACTGATCACTTTTTCTACCAGTCCAAGGCTGACTCAGAGACCATCAAGCAGCACCACACTAAGAAGGTAAAGGCTGGTAAGGAGCCTACATCTTCTTCTGGAAAGGAGAAGGAGGCATCAAAGAAGGCCTTGAAGAATCCTTTCCCTCCCCCTCCTGATGGCTCTCCCCCCTCCCTCATCTGATCCCCAAGATGAGACTTAGGATTACTCCAAGAAGTTTAAAGCTTCTGGCCATATGGCTTGGGATCCACTGGCCATCCAAAATATCTTCAATGTAGATGTAGAGTTTAAAGTGCCCAAGCGCTTACCCTGTTATTTCCTAATTATGTTAGTAAAGAGAGACCCTGGGTACTTTGCTGATAATTATATCTTTAATTGTAATAATTAAAGGCGGCAAACCAAGAGCAAGCGCTTCATTTGCAAGGATAAGTCTTTTGGGGCCTGCCTGAACACCAAAGGCTGGTAAAGGGTGAATGCCAAGAAGGTAAAACACATATGTGAGCCCCCAATAACCTTATAGAAAGGATGCTCAAGTGGTATCTCATGCAAATTGTTCCTGCCTCTGCCCGCCCCTGCATATTCAATCTAGCCATCAAGGCCTTGTAGCATTTAAAGCCCAAAATCTAATGTTGGTGCCAACTCAAGAGCAGTTGGTAAATTACATAAAAAATAAAAGAATTGAAGACAATCCCCCTCCTCCCAAGGCCTTTGATGTCCTCTCTGAGCTTAAGCTCACTCATAAGCTCAAGAAGCTCCCAAGTGAGGAGTGCTTCCTGATTCACAATGATGGCCCAGGGTTCATGGACTGCATAATCTGCTACTCAACTCAGAAGAACCTGATGTAGATGAAAAGGGCTTTAACATGGCTAGTTTGCTGTACATTTGCCACCTTCCCCCAGATGTTTTATCAGCTCTGGATGATACATATCCAGATAGACATCCAGATGATTCCCCTTGTGTTCTTCCTTCTTCCTGGAACCAATGAGGCCATCTATACCTGCACCTTTGTCATCCTCTGCTCTGCTCTGAACTTTCCCTTCTTCCCTCTGACACCGCCCAGAATACCCCTCCCCAAACCTTCTTCAACCCTCCTGATGCTGACTGGACCAGGCCACTCTGGATGCGGAGGAAAAGGTAAGTATTTGTTCTCTTGGCCTGCACATATGTGTTATGGACTTTTAGCCTGCTCAGTTTAATACATATGAGCATCTGTTTGAAAGGGAAGTGCAGGGGTTCCAGTTCCATTAATGCCAAGCAGTTGCTTGCAATTTGCAGGACAATGCTGAACTTTGTAGGTTGAGCTGCAGGGATACCTCAGATAGCTACAGATTTTTTCTTGCAAATTTTAGTGCTCTGACTTTTTAAAGCCTGAGCATAATATGCACAGGCTTGAGCTTCTATCCAATAATCCCTACATATTAAAGAACAAAATGTTTTAATTTTTCCTTGAGTACTTCAAGCCTCAGTGGTTTGGGAAGGTTGTCACTCAGAAGCAAGGCAAGGCCAGAGCCAAGGCCTCATGGAACATGTACTGGGCTGCCATTAATGGCAATCTGAAGACAATTTCAGCAATTGAGGCCTACCATAGGCATCTCAAGGCCAAAGTTGGGCTCTTTCTGAAGTTCAGCAAGTTATTTTCTCTTCTTTAGCATAATCAAGAGAAGACCATCTCCAAGCTCCAAGATCTTGACAATTGCGTCCCCCCACCAAGCCAACCATCAAGTTGACCTACTTCACAAAGGCAATAAAAGATGCCACAAAGCATAAATGCAAGGCTTCTGAGATCAATCAGAAACTTGAACTCATTGCAACTGCCCTTGTGGAAGGGGCCAAGATTAAGAAGGCAAAAAAAGAGGAATAAACTTGCTTCTATGTTTTTTACTTTTAACTTCTAACTTTTTAGCTTTAATTTTTATTTTTTAGTTTTAATTTTTCACTTTTTAATTTAATTAGATATTAATGATTTTTTTATGTATAGATGGTAAGTTTAAGATAAATAGTTATAGTTGAAGGTGAATGAAATGTCTTAATTTTTGTTAATTTCCTAATAAAATATAAGATATTTACAGTTGTACTTTATGAAGTATATAAAAATATTATTAAAACTTTTTTATATTTGCATAACTCTTATTATTGTGTTTATCTTTATTATTTTTTCATTGGAATCTAAATTTTTATGGTAATGAAAAATATTTTTATATTAAAGAGTGTAAATTAAATGGTAAATTGAAAAAAATTGCTTATTTCTCCTTATTTTTATTAATTAAACTATGTTTCTATTGCATTTTTGAGTTTTCATAGTTACCTTAGTTTGCCATAGTTTTATAAATTATTTTTTACATTAAAAGTTTTCAGTACATCAAGCACTGTCAATTAAAAAAGTGTTGACTTCCAGTAGTCAATCAGACAAAAAACAAAATCTCGCTTTGCTTAATATTTGACTACCAGAAATTTGATTTCACCACAGTTGCCTTTTATACTATTAAAATTTGTGGGCTTTAGGTTTGCAGTTATTCTCTCTGCTGAACTTTGGAACTTGGGGGAGGCTTAACAGGCAGCTAATTCTGGGTTGGCTGGTGTTGGAAAATAGAAGTGACAATGCTCTATTTCTCAGCCTCTATTCCCTGTATCATACAGTCTGTCCAAATACACCATAGATTTGGCACTGAGGGCTAGTAATGACTGAAGCCTATTAGAGGGTTTGATTTCAGGTTTAGTCTCAAACTTCTTTAGGCAAGCTGCTACTTCTGCATAGGTCTGGGTCTTATGTGACATGCATTTGACTTTGGTTAATGCTCAATTAGGGAAAAACTTCTTTGCATAGTGAGTGGGTCATCAAACAACCTTCATACTTGAGCCCAAAAAATGCGGGGAGCCAGCCCTTTGGTTCTCTTGGCTAGTGGGCCACATTTTGGGGGGGGGGGCAGGGTTCAATTCTTGGGTTTGATTTGTGCTCAATATTAGAATTGAAATTACATCCATTAAATCAAGGTGCACCCTACAGGAATTTTCACTTCACCAAGTATCCTTTGAAGGCCAAGTACAAGGAGTACATCACTTCTCAAATATCAGCAAGCAACCCTCTGGCCCAAAAATAATTGATGAGATTCAAAAGTAAGGGTTCTTGATACATAATCAATCCCTGCCTGTTCAGAGATAAAAGATAACTTCCTCCCTGTCTACCAACTAGGAATAGAGCCCCTTCAATCCCCTCTAATGCCTGTATCTGCCTCTGAACTTCCCTTTGATAACATCAATAAGCTATTTGGAATAGTGTATATCACTCTCTTGGGGTTAATATACACTTAATTCCAGATACTAGCCACTGGTCCTGAATTGGAAGATATATGTTGTACCTCTTCAAATTAGCAACAATCCTCTGATGGGCTCAGCCTTCCCAGCCTGCAGCCCTTCCAATCCCAGATTATTATATGCTGGCTGCCCATGGTTGATTCCTTGACAGAAAGGCTCATATTTACCACAAAAAGTATAATAAATAGTGGATTCCAGATGCTGTCTTTCTAGATGACATCTTTTTTGATAGTGTATTTTAGGACATTTAATATGTAGTTTATACTAAAAAACCCTTATTTAGATAGCACCTTTTTTATTTTGATTTGTTATAGTTTTTTGTAATGTGGTCATTTGAGATGCTGTATTAGGAACACCTTTGTAAAAATTTGCTATTTGATCAATTTTATTAAGCTTTTTTTAATTTTTCTATGATAAACCTAGACTCTATTACAAAAAACCTTTTGAGATAGAGTATTACACTACTTTTAATTACTTAGAGCTTCTTGAATGAAAATATAAACATACACCAATCTCAGATTTCTTGAAATACCAATCATTTTTTAAAAAGTTGTTAGCTGATCTTTGCTTCATTAATATATAGTATCCATACAAACCAATATTTTTCATGTAATAAATATTGATATCAATATAGTTAAAAGATTAAAACAGTTAAATTTTATTTCTATTTATTGCAAAATAAGTATCAGGTGACATAATACAATATATTATGTTATAATTCAGAAACTGTTGGCAAAAACATGGGATTGTCAAATCCTTTCACCTAAATTCTGTTGCAACCAAGTTCCTAGACTTACCTACCAACGTATCTCACAATAAACAGTGGGCTCTTGATGAGTCCTCCCTTGATCTGTCTAACAACATGAATCAATCTGATGGCAATGTCAAACTTTGGGCACTTTCTCCTAATTAGGAGCGCTATCAATTTGACCTGCTGATACTGCACAAGTTATTCCTTGGCTCCAAACCCTACATGGAACAAGCCATCATGCCACCCCCTTGTTGCCCAGTGGCTTTCCCTTTATAGTATATTAATTGCAATATTCTATAATAAACAATACCTTATTATTATTCCTGTCCTTTCTATTTGAATGTTGTCTTCCCCAATTCAAATACAGAATCCTCATTGGTTCAGTTGCAACAATGGTAGCAGCAGTAGGTTCACAACCTACCTAGAAAAGAAATCCCCCCAAGAAAGGACAGAGTATAGCCATATAGCTACTCCCCATCAAGAAACCTTCCTGTCAATCCCCAAGGGGGACATCCCCAACGGGTATATAATTTACTAAGATCAACTGGTACTTACAAGTGTGTATAACCAACTCTGTCTTGGGCAGCGCAACACTAGTGTCACCCTGCCCCAGTCAGATCTGTCACAACGCATGCTCAACCTCCAGTTGGAAACCTTTATAGGTGGCGTAAAAGGGGCTGACATTGTCAGTTGGCTCCACTCAACTGAACCCTGCCTCTGTGTATGTCAGTTACCTGAGCCTATGTGGGTTGCCACTGCTTCAGGTCGCCTTACAGGACCTGCTGCAGTTTGTTTCACCACCTGGGCAATTCAAGAGATATAAATCACCTGGGTGTCATTCAGGTATGCCGCAAAGTCCTACTACAGTGAGAAATTTTTACCAATTGTGGTAGGGACTCCCCTCCTGGGTATCAAAAAGACTGGGCCTGTTTCTGAATATCTTGCCGCCGCCCCAGAAGCTGTGACTGACGGGAACACCATGCTTTTTATCTTTGTAATTAATGGATTAAACCCCATATCTGCAAGTGGGTTCCCATAGGTTGTTGTACCTCCATTAATGACTGCTATAAAGCCATTGTGGAGGCTAATAATCAGGCTTCAATGGGTTTCTGCTGCTCTAATGACGTATCACCCAACCTTGTCTCACACCTGGAAGTTCTCACAACCAAGTAGATTGCTGCCAGCCACGCCAACAGAAAATGGGGTTAAGTGCCCCCACAAGGGGGAACTCCAGTTAGCATAAATTGAGGACCCGGAAAAGCCTGGGGGTTGTAGATATGAGAGGTTCTGCAACCCTGCTTGGCTCCCAATCCCAATCTCTCCTTTCCACAAACCCCTGCAACTACAACATTCACAAAGTTGAAACCCTTGACGTCTTCCAAGCTCATAGCAACAACCCCATACTTCAAGCCAGTCACTCTCCAAATAAAGTAACTCACTTGGTCTATCCCTTTTGTTTCCGTGAGAACACCCATAAACTACTGGTAGATACTGGGGCCAATCACACCATGGTTGACCAGACAGTTTCAGACACTCAACAACTAGACTGGGTGCCAAGCAGGTTCAAGACAGTACAAGTGGCTGATACCCACAGAGTGGCAATTACCCATGAGACAGTACTCTTCTCTGTGAGAATGGGGAACGTCCAGGTTAAGCTCTCTGGACCAATCATGGCAGGGCTCAGCCACAATTTAATTGCTGGCCTTGACTGGCTTTGCCACAACCAACCCTACATCAACTGGGATACATCTGTGATCACCCTCAATAGGAATGGGGTGGATTTTCAGATATATCCCATCAAAATGAGCAAGTTGCTTCACAATACTATGCTTGTCAGAATAACAGAAACAGTCTCATACAATTTTAAAAGAGGACTAGACTTCACTCAATGCTCAGTCAAAATTATCCGTGAAGAACCACCTGCGGCCCTCCCCTTGACTACTCCACCTCCACCAGCACTTGCTGCCCTCCTTGAGAAGTATAAGGATGTTTTCAGTGAAAAACTGGACCAGCTACCCCTCCCTGGGAGATCCAGCATGCTGTACAACAGCAACTGTGGTAAGTTTGACTCCCTAGTGATTGATTCCCTGGTGCTTGGCACTATAGTAAAGTGAGAATTCAGCTTTTTCCCTGATTGATAACTGGAAATCAACACTTTTTTAATTAACAGATCTTGATGTACTGAAAACTTTTAATATATAAAGTTAAGCCTTACAGCTATATTATACTAAAGTGGCTTCAGAGAGCTCAAAAAGTAAACTAAAAAATGTATCTTAACTAATGTAAATAAGGAGAAGTAAGCAAATATTTCTAATTTTACTATGTAATTTACACTCTTTATTATAAAAATATTTTTGATTACCATAAAAAATAAAATTCCAATAATACAAGAATAAACATAAGAACAAAAATAAAAGGTATGTAAAATATGAAGAATTATTATTTTTTATTGATATAGTTCATATAAGTATAAATGTGAAAATCTTTTGTTTTATTAGAAAATTAACAAAAAATAAGATATTTCATTCACTTTCAACTATAGCTATTCATCTCAAACTTACCATGTATATATAAAATATTACTTTTATCTAATTAAATAAAAAATAGAAAAATTAAAACTAAAAACTAATTGAGCAAAACTAAAAAGTAAAAATTAAAGTTAAAAAAGTTAAAGTTAAAACCATAAAAGCAAGTTTACTCTATATCTTTCTTCCCCTTTTCATTTCAGACCCTTCTAGGAGGGCAGTGACAATAAGCTCAAGCTCTTTCTAAATCTGAGAGGCCTTGTATTTGTGCTTAGCCGCACTCTGAATGGCCTTAGAAGAGGGTGGAGTGGGTTGTAGGCTTGGTGGGGGGGACACAGTTGGCCAAGTCACGCAGCTTGGAGATGGTTTTCTCCTGCCCATGCTGCAGGAGAAAGAAGAACTTATTTAACTTTGGATGAAGCCCAAAGTTGGCCTTAAGATGTTTTTGATAAGCCTCTCACACCAAAGTGGTCTTAAGCTCACCATTCACCACCGCTTGATAAACATTCCAACTGGCCTTGGTGTGGGCCTTGCCTCGCTTCTGCATGACAACCTTCCCAATCCACTGGGGCTCAAAGTACTTGAGGAAAGGTGTGAACTCTGGATGCTTTATTATGTAAGGATCCTTTAAGAGAACCTCAAACCCCTGCATGGTGTGCTCTGGCTTTAAAAAAGCCAAGGCACTAAATTGTACAAGCACAAAGTTACAGGTATCCAAAGTGTCCCTCTGGCTCAGCCTAATAATCTTAACCTGGGCCTGCACATTCCAAGCAACCGCTTGGCTGATGTGGAAGTGGTACCCCTGCACCTCCCTGATGAATAGCTGCTAAAATGCATTGAACTGAGCAGGCTCAAAGTCCATTATGAAAATGTGAGGCCCCAGAGCTCTCAGCCTTACCTTTTCCTCCAAGTCCAGGATGGCCTGGTCCTTGTCAGCGGCAGGAGGGTTTGCGCGGGTATGGGGGGGTTTTCTTGGCATTGTTGTTGTTGTCAGGAAGGAGGAAAAGTGCTTGGTGTTGTGTTTGGCTCCTGGGGACAACATCCAGGAGGACACGGCAGGAAATCTTTCTAACAAAAGATTTGTGCTTTGAAGCTAGCCTTGGGTTAGCCTTTAGGGCAAAATTAAGGGCATATACCTTAATTTTCTGGAATACAAAATGTGAAATTCCTTTTGGCAAAAAGGAAAGGAAAAAGCTTTAAGAATATTAAAGCCAATGCAAATGTGGATGAACTTGTCTTTATTAGGAGAAATGATTCTACTTAAATAATAGACAAGGGCCAATTATCACTCAATAGGTAGACAGAGTGGCATAGGGGGTCATGTTGGGGTGAGGTCATATCAGGATCAGTTGAGGGAAGGTATTCCAGAATGGGCAGATATTGAACCAGATCCATTTGCAGAAGGTGAGGAATTCCCAAAATTGAAAGCAAACCTGACCAAATCTTTGAACATATCTTTATTTGAAGGCCATATCAAAATAGCATTAATGGTGCAATTTTTGATATCTCCCCCTCAAGATTGGACACAAGGAGTTGATATTTGCAGAGAAATTTGGAATAAACACGGGCAAAAGGACAGTCAGAGGACAGCAGCTTCACAGTATACTTGACACCCTGCTTGTGAGTGATTTCACAAGGTCCCACTCAGAGGGAGTCTAGCTTATTGGCTTGGCATCAAGTACAATTTTGATAATAGAGGACTAGGTTGCCTACTTGATACTTGGGGAGAGGGGCTCTGGAAGCATTGGAGGGCAAGAGTTCTAAAGCTTTGACTTTGTAGGCAGTAGAATAGGCTGTAGCCTGGATTTCAATGATACAGCTAGTCAAGTCTTTGACATGAGCCTCAGGATTTGCAGAGGCGTCAACTTCAATAAACAGGGGTCCCAAGATTGAGGGGGTGGTGGCTTCTCGTCTATACAGCATGGCAAAGGGGGACTAGCCAGTCACTCAATGTCTGCTGAGTCTATACGCAAAGAGAGAAGAAGGGAGGAACATATCCCAGTTAGCGGCATCAGAGAAGGTAAGCTTCCCCATGATGGACACAAGGATGAAATTTGCTCTTTCCACAGTCCCTTTGGTTGATGGGTTATACAGAGCAGAGAAGGATTGGTGTGTACCCATAGCTTCTACAATAGACATTATGAGGTGGGAATTAAAGTTGATCATATTGTCAGAAAGCAGAGCCTGAGGTCAGCCATGGCAGTAGAAGATATCTCAAAGCAGAGTTAGCAGTGGTCTTGGCAATTATATCCTTAGTTGCTCTGGCTTTGACCCATTTACTAAAATGATCTACGGCCACCAAGATGAATTAATAGCCAGACCTAGAATGAGGAAGAGGGCCAACAGCATCAATACTCACAGTGTGGAAGGCATGTTTAGAGGGATGAGCTTAAACTGATGTTGGGAAGGTCAGGGTTGTTAGGGCTGACAAGAATGATATGAGGCAAGGACATCAGGGATCAGAAGACGCATGTTCTCTCAGTAGAAGTTCTTACATAGTCAGTCATGGGACTTGGCTATACCCCCATGCCCAGTGTCAATGTGAGCTTGGAGCATAATGGCTATCTCATACTGGGGCAGACGTAGGGCAGATAAGCTTTGTTGACTTTCTTGAAGAGTTGTCTATCTTGAATCACAGTATCTTTTGATAGGGGTTGCAGTGCCAAGCAGATGTCTTCTGGTTCAGTGGTCCAGGAAACAGGGTATCCTATAAACTCTTATAGGTTATTGGCTTCAGCAGGATGGATAGCTAGTATAGGCATCCTTGACAAACCATCAGCATTCTGATGGTGTGCACCAGGACAATGTACTACCGTGAAATTGTATCCTTGTAAGCGTAGGGCCCAACGGGCCAGCTAACCTTCAGGCTCCTTTAATTGTTGCATCCACTTAAGGGAGGAGTAGTCTGTGACTAACATAAAGTGAGTTCCATAAATATAGTGCTGGAACTGTCTTACTGCATGAAGAGCAGCTAGGCATTCTTTTTCAGTGATGCTATAGTTCTTCTTGTGTTTATTGAGGACTCATGAAGAATAGGCCACAGGTCAATCAACGCCTTTATCATCAAGCTGGGCTAAAATTTCATCCATAGCTACTCTTCTAGCGTCAATGTACAAGATAAATTCTCTATCATAATCAGGGTAGAGTAGGATGGGAGCCTCTTTGAGTTTGGCTTTCAACGCTTCAAAGGCTTGCTGTTGGCTGCCAGTCCACTCAAAGGGTACGTTGCAAAGGAGCTGGATGAGGGGTTTTCTTAATTCAGCAAAATCAGGGATGAACTGGCAATAGTACCCCATCATACTGAGAAACACTTGGATATCCTGTAGGTTTTTGGGAGGCATCATCTTGCCAATGGCTTCCACCTTATTATTCATGGGGCATATTCCAGTCTGAGTGACCTCATGGCCCAAGAATTCAAGTTATTCTTTTAAGAAGGAGCATTTAGAGGGTTTGAGTTTCAATCCTGCCTCTCAAATTTTGATAAAGATAGCTTTGAGGTGGTTCAAATGGTTGGTAAAGGTGGAGCTGAATAAATAATATTGTCAAAATATACAAGGACACAGGAGAGTTTCAGATCTTGTAGAATGGAATCCAAAGCCCTTTGAAACGTAGCTGGGGCATTGCAGAGTCCTTGGGGCATTCAAGTGGGTTCATAAAGACTTTCTGAAGTGATAAGCGCAGCCTTTTCTCTTTCTTCAGGAGACAAGTCCACCTGCCAGTATCCTGATTCTAGATCCATAGCAGAGGAAAACTTTGATCCTTCTAATTGTCTGAGAGCATCATCAATTCTAGGCAAAAGGTATGAATCCTTTTTGATGAGCAAGTTTAGTTGGCAGTAATCCATCACAATGTGGTGGCCTCCATCTTTCTTCTTTAGGATCAATAATGAGGATGCCCAAGGGCTCTGGGAGGGAGCTAGGAGCCCAGCATCCAAGAGATGTTTAAGCTCCTTAGAGACCTGTGCATCTTCTACTTGGCTATGGCGGTAAAGTTTGGCACAAAAGGGCAGAGCATCACCTGTATCTATCTGGGTTATAACCCTCTTAGCTAGGCCATAGTCCATAGGTCCAGAGGCAAAGATATCCTTAAACTGGTCTAGTAGTTCCAGAACATCTTTTTATTGAATGGGTGATAGTTGTGGGAAGTCTGTGGTGGTGAACAGGGGGAGAACCTGAGGGTCTCTTTCAGGTAAGTTGAAATCACTGAACGTTCCAAAAGGGTAGAGGGACGTTATTTGCTCTAAGCTTAATATGCAACCATGCCCTACAACCTGGCCCTTGGTTGCTTGCATAGGCAGGGCAGTTAGGTTGTCTAACAACAGCTGCACAGGCTCCTTATGAATCCGGTCCAGAATCCCTGCGCATAATCAAGGCTCTCTGCAGCTTAGGGAACCAGGTGAGTATAGCTCCAGAAATGATTTTTTGGGTAGTTTGTAGGATATCTGAGAGTCTATAATCACTTGTAAGCCTGGTGGAATGGTGATAGCTGCAGGGGAAATAAGAGGCACTCCTTCCTCTGCAGGACAGAAAGGAGGAGGGGAATGCATATTAGAGGAGTGAGTTATGTACTTGAGCGAGAAGATACTCATGGGATACTCAAGCACACAAGTCTTAAGGTGTTTGCCAGGTAGGCGTGGAGGCTCTTCAAAAATCAAAGCTTCCTTTTACCCTAAGAGCAAAAGGTGTCCATCTTGAAGGTTTTCAATCCCATTATATTTGTGTAGGAATTGTGTACCAACCAGGAGATCATAGCTTTTGTTCTTGAGGACAACAGTGAGGGATGCAATGAGGAGTTTCTCAAACCTCATGGGCAGGGCTTAGTAGGCACCAACAGCCTGGGTTTGTGCCATGCCAGCAGTGCCATACAACTGAGTATAGTTGAGGTCAGGGGCCAGCTTAAGTTTCTTTATTAGCTTGGACAATACCACATTGACTGAAGAGTCTGTGTCCAAGATAGTCTTGATCTTAACCTTTTGGATCAATACTTCTACACAAGTAGTATCTTTCCCAAAGGGGGGCAAGACAGCCACAACGTCCTGTTCAGCTGCTAGCTCTTTTTCCCATTTAGCTAACATGCATTTTAAGGAAGGAATTTCCTTATACACAGTCTGCAAGGGAAGAGATACAGTCACGTTCTGAAAGAGGGCTTCAGCTAGCTTGGCGGCTTCTTCAGATGAGTCTACCAATACAGGTGGTTGATGATCCTGGGCCAGGTAGGGACAAGCCACCATAGCTTTGCTTCAACTGAAGGTGTGCAAGAGGTAGTGGTAGTTTTCCCTGAGAAAAGCTTGTAAGGAATAGACACAGTTTCTGGGACAGCCAGAACAGAGTAGCCATAACTATCTGATTCATTACAATCATAATCTTCAGGCTCAGAATTACTGGAAAGATCATGAAACAGGTGAAGGATAGTTGGGCCAGAGGAGGGGGGAGATTCCTTGTCAGAGGGTGGATCAGGAGGAGACGGGGGAGATTGGTCAGCAGAGAGCGTCTCCGCCTCTAAGCTGACCTCTCTTTTTCCGCCTGTTTCTTAGGATCACAATCTTCTACTCAAGGATTAGTGCAAGTACGCAAGTGGTTCCCTATTTGTTCACAGTTATGACAACCTTGCCTCTTAGCCTGTCCACCATCACCCCGTGTCATAATGTGCAATGTACAGGAGGTGGTACCAGCATTACCAAATTTATTTTAGTGTACCACCGTACCTCTATGGATCAAATGCATAATTTGCAAGAGGGTCTTGATACTCTTCATAGACGTAAGGGAAGCTTTATTGGCCTTAAAGTGCAGACACAGTAGTTGGCTCACCTTTAAAGCGTTTGAACAAGCTGTGTAAGCTTCCCAGGGAGTTAACTGTTGGCTGGTGATTAACTGTTGTCCTTCAACGTAGAAGCAATCAGCAAATTCATCCAGGGTTTTCTTGGGCTTAAAGGCAATGTGCATAAATGCATCTTTTTTGATCTCCAAGATGAGATCTCCTCCAAATTCCTCAATCAAGAGGTGTTTCATATCCTCCCATATGACTATGGAAGGGAGTTTGGGGACCACAACTTCTTGGCATGTGGGATGTAGACATGTAAGAATATACTCCTTTTTAAGCTCATTGGTGGCCCTACGCATTACAGTCTTGTATATTGTTAGAAAGGCAGCAATGGTAGAGGTCTTAGGGTCAAATACCTGTTTGAACAAGAGTTTATAGTTGGGATCAATGGACAATGAGGTAGATTGGCTGTTGTCACCTGGGTTGAGGACATAATATGGGAATTGCCCTCAAACTCATATTTGGCAGCAGGTTGTCTAGCCCAGAGAAGTCAAAGGCTCTCCTCTAGGGTGTCCAGAGCAGAGCTGTTTTTCCCACTGATGTCCCTAGCGGTAGTGGCAGCAGCTCCAAATTCATCAATCTTAATCTGTTTCACCGTTAGGGTTCCAGAAATCCCATTGAGGCAAGTGGTCAGTGAAGTGGTTTGAGCAATCAACGGGATAACCTGTCCATTCATTGTCTCTGTCAAGCAAGAGAGGTATTACACCTGTCTTTCCAGTGCATCATGCCTATCAGTAGCATCATTTGTTACTTCCTCTAACTGATCCAAGGCAAGACCACAGTTGACCAGGGGTTGGCCTTCCAAGCCAGGGCAACAACCATGATTTCCATGGGCAGAAGTACTAGTGACTTCAGCTTCCCCTTCACCTTCAGACTCAGAGGATGAATAATCAGGATTAGAGAGGTGTTGTCTCTAATACTCAATTTCTCCTTGCAAGGTAGCTACTTGGTTGGTGAGCAAGGCAATGCAAGGGTTAGGCATAGGTTTTATGGGAGGAGGGTTCTGAACAAAAGATTGAGGTTGAGTAGTAGCTTTGAGATCAGCTATGGCTCCCATACCTTAGCCTCAAAGTCCAACAGGGCCTAAACAGGAGGAGCAGGAGGTGTTGCCTCAATAGACGCCACTCTATCATCTACGTAAGTTTGCACTTGATAAAGGGTGTTGCCTAATGTAGCCTTATCCAGATAATATTGGTGCTGTAGGTGGCGGTCCCAAGTATTGAAATAAGTCCCAACTAATTTGAGCTGGAAATTGATATGCTCTCAAAATTGGTTGAGTTTGGGAACCAGAGTCTCAAAGTCCTGACAATGCTTTAGAAGAGCGGCCTCTATTTGTTCAGATCATGTTGCTTGATGCTCATCCAATTTGCACAGTTGATCCTTGATATACCCAGGGAGTGAGGAGCAAAGGGAATTCAGTGATGAGGTTAGTGTCAAAACTGCAGGCTTGACCTGCCAGCAAGGTTCCAACCAAGTGAGTTTGTGACCCGCAATCCAATTATCTGGTCACTCAAAGCCAGACAAGGAAGTCAACTTGATTTCCAAATCCAACAACATGAACAGTTGTTGATCCTTTATGGTGGATACCTTGTTTTGGCGCTTGACTCATTATCAGGATCAAGCCACCCCCTTCTCCCTCCAACCGTGTGATCACCAATCATGTTTCTGTTATCCTTGATTCACATGAACTATATACTCATTATCTCACAATAAAGGTTATGACCTATCTTCTAAATATTTTCCCCATGTAACTTTGCTAAAACAGCACAGTTACAACATTGGTAGCACAGGTAGGTTTTCCATCCTACCTTATCTTGAAAAATTCTGCCTGTTGCCTGCACACGCTGCCACCAACTAATCCTCAACAAAATTATGTCTGGCCTCCTGCCTGACTGGACTCTGTACACCCCTGGTACCGCCATACCTGATGGCTTCACCCTGTACCAGAACACAGTAATCCTGCTAACCGCCTTCAACGCCATGTCTGCACAAGGTTTCTTTCAGGCTCCCTCCTCAATGCTGCAACCAGCCAACAAAACCACCATGCCTGCTTACGTAGCTCAAAGACTACAGAGCGCTGCCTTGGAACCTTTTGCAGGGGCCAACAACAACACTGCTGCATGGATCCAGTCTGCCCAGAGCAAGCTGGCTCAGATGGAATGCCCACAACGGTTTTGGATTGCAGAAATTTCCATTTGCCTAACCCATGACGCTAGCACCTGGTGCAACAAGTGACATGAAGAGCACACCAACAAGAACTAGAATACCTTTAAGCAAGACTTCCTGGCAAGATTTGTGCTTAAAGATACAGTTCTCATGATCATATGCCAAGTGAAGAACCTGACCCAGACAGGCACTGTGAAGGAACTCACCCGCGCCTACAAGGAACTCTGTCTTTGTGCACCATCTGATATGGCCTTTGACACCTCAGCCACACACCTCATGTACTACAACGCTCTTAAGTTGCATGTGATGAGGCATGTGAACCTGGATCAGGTGACCAACCTGCAAAGCTTGTATTGTGAAGCAGAGAAAGCTGAGAAAACATCCAACGCACTGCATAAGGCAAAAACAGGGAAACAAGAAAGACCCAATGATTCCCATCCAAGCAGACGCTCCTCTCAACCACCTCCTGGAGGAAATGGGAACAACGCCAACCACAAACCCATGGGTTTAAATGGACATGGAAATGGAAACAATAGCCAGTCAAACCAGACTCATTTCTGTATCACTGCCACGCAAGGTAACCAAGATGAGAGAAAAGCCCGAGGAGAGCACTAAGCAATCCAAGCTCTCCCCACGCAACTCCTGACTTGCCCAATGATGAATACCAACCCAAGGACGTGGACCAATGCCCAATGATCCAGGTGCCCTCAGAGGACCCAGTACTGTACACCATTGCCAGAAATCCCAATAAACTGATGTCCTATCATTTCTGCTTTTGCAGTTACACAGGCTCAGCACTTCTGGATTTGGGTGAAGACCAAACCCTGGTCAACGGTAGCTTTGTGGATAAGTTCAAGCTGGCCACTAATCCTTTGCAGATTAAAAATTTGGTCCTGGCTGATAACAACACATTGCCATGACAAGGTAAACTGCCCCCTTCTCTGTCATACTTGAGAACCTACACTCCACCATCCAAGTCCCCATCATTGACTTCCCAAAGTTTGACATTGTACTGGGGTTGGATTGGTTACAAAAGAACAATCCTCACATAGACTGGGCTACCTCAGTGTTGACCATTAAGCGTGAAGGTGTCAATCACCAGATCTACCTTGACTCAGTGGACCAACTCCTATGTGACCACGTCTTTGTACGTATCACAGAGACCCAGGACAAGAAGAAAGACCTGAAGTCAATTGACTGGGATTCCTGCCAGTACAAGATCATACATTTCAAAGACTACCAGGATACCTCATGCCTCAGGACCACAACATTGTGGCCTGCCATCCAGAAATCTTTAAGGAAGCACTACCTGGGCTTCCCCCTGAAAAGCATATTCAGCACACCATCCAACTCAAGGGGGCTGTACTAAAGGTGCACCCTATCTACAGGCTGACCCCAAATGAAAATGACGCCTTATGCACCTACCTCAAGGAGGAATTGGAAAAAGGACATATCTGCCCCTCACAGTCTCCCTTTGGGGCTGCTATATTCTTTGTGGCTAAGAAGACGGTACCTTACTCTGGTCACAGACTACTGCGTCCTAAACAAAGTTACCATTAAGAATTGTTACCCACTGCCACTAATTAACAACCTCTTTGATGCCTTGGGAGAAGCCATGTCTTTTCAAAGATTGATCTAACTTCAGGCTACAATCAGATTTTTATCAAGGAGGAAGACATCCCCAAAACAGCCTTCTGTACTAAATATGGCTCCTATGAATGTGTGGTGCTCAATTTTGGCATGACCAATGCCCCGTCCACCTTTGTAACCTTCATGAACAAAGTATTTGCGCCCCACATAGACAGGCACACTCTAGTGTATCTAGACAACATTATTGTCTAGACCCCTTGGTGGAACAGCACCACAAAGACCTAAAGGCAGTCTTTGCTACCTTGGCACAACACAAACTATTGGCCAAGCCCTCCAAGTGCCAGTTCTTCTGCAAGCAATTACCCTTCCTGGGACACATAGTCTCAAAGAACGGCATCAAACCTGACAGTCAGAAGATACAGGCTATCTGCAAGATGCCACCACCCAAGGATAAGTCAGAACTCCGCACCTTCTTGAGAATGGTGGCCTATGTACAACGCTTCATACCTGACTGTGGCGTTTTGACTGCCCCCTTATCTGCCATAACAGGCACCAAGTCCAAGTTTGTGTGGACCCCCCAACTTGACCTCTGTTTTAGACGCCTCAAGGAGAAACTCATGACAGCTCCCATCCTACAATACCCCAAACGTGACGGGGAATACCAAATGGAAACCAATGCCTTAGATGCATTTATTGGGGGAGTACTACAAATCAAAAATAATGACAGTGACTTCCTGCCTGTAGCTTATGAATCACAAAAATTGACAGATGATGAGTGTCAATACCCTATCTACAAAAATAACTGTTGGCTATTGTACACTGCCTAGTTGAATGGCGCTGTTACCTGGAACGCCAGGAAGAATTCACAGCATTAACTGATCACAAGTCACTCATCTATATCAAAACTCAAGCAAATCTGTTGCGCCACCAAGCCCAGTGGATGGAGCTATTGGAGAGATTTAACATGCTTATCCAGTACAAACCTGGGCCCAAGCTTGCCATGGCAGACGCCCTAACATGTCTGTATGTCCATGCTTCAAGAGGAGAGAATGGGCTCAACCCAAACTAACCTCTCTTAGTACTACAAACAAAGGACAAAGGTTTTCCCCCTGGCACAACCAACAGAACAAAGGAAATAGTTATCAAAAATGAACACCTCTTTGCTAGCATATATGGGACCCTACACAGAAAAATGACTGACAGAACAACCATTCTCTACATTCTCACGCATCAGCAAGTTGACACCATCCTACACTATCACAGAGACCTTGGACATATCAAGAGCCAAAACCTATATGAGTTCCTTAAACATAAGGCCTGGTGGCCAACCTTATGCCACAATGTTCAAGAAGTTCTAGACCAATGTGAGGTAGGCAAAAAGTTTGCCAAGAGCAAAGCCCCGCCAAAGTCAGTACTTCCCATCCGCACACAACTACCTTTCAAAGTATGGGCTCTTGATATTGTTGGCCCCATGCCAGGAAAACACAATGACAATAAAACATCATCACTGCCATTTACTTTGCTACAAGATGGCCAGCAGTCCAAGCAGTGAAGGCACACACTGACAATGACGTACAATAATTTATTGGCAAGGAGATAATCAGCAAGTTCAGAAAGCCAGAACTCCTGATAACCAATGGAGGCAAAGAATTGACCTCGGAAGATACCAATGTATACCTCACCAAAAATGAGGTCAAGCACACTATGACAACACCATACCACCCACAGGTCAATGAACGTGTATAGCGGCTTAATGGTAGCCTCGTGCAAGCCTTAGCCAAAATCACTGCCAGGAGACCTGAAGACTAATATAAGCAGCTACTGACTGCACTACTTGTGTGTCAAACACAAGTGAACAGATCCACTGGGAAAAGCCCGTTTGAACTGGTATATGGCACACAGCCAAATATCATTCAAGCATTGACAGGACCTAAACTGGAAATTCCAAGTGAAGTCCCTCCACGCTCAGACCCTCAAGTGATAGAGGCTAACAGCGAGCAAACAGCCAAAGAGAATGAACGTCTGAAAAAGACATTTGTCCCCATCTGCAATAGACATGAAGTTGGGGACAAAGTTTGGGTCATGAATATTGATAAGAGCAAGCTACAACCCAAGAAAGTGGGGCCAGCAATCATTCTGAAGGTAAACAACAATAAGACTTACCTCTTTTAAGGGCTTGGAAAATGTAAGCAAGACAAGACCCTACACCATGATTGCCTAAAACCCTGAAAAGCAAGACAGAAACAACAAGAAACCGCCCTGCCTGCCATATAAAAGCAACTAGTTCAATACAGTGCCTGGGCTCCTGACAATCTTCCTGACAACCTGCCCCCAGAGGAGGCCAACCTTCAGTTGGGGGTATCAAAACCGCAGACTTGACCCGCCAGCAAGGTTCCAACCAAGCAAGTTTGTGACCCGCAATCTGATTATCTGGTCACTCAAAGCTAAACTAGGAAGTCAACTTGAATTACCAAATCCAACAACATGAACAGATGATGATCCTTTATGATGGATACCTTGTTTTGGCACTTGACTCATTATCAGGATCAAGCCACCCCCTTCTCCCATCTAGCTGTGTGATCACCAATCATGTTCCTGTTATCCTTGATTCACATGAACTATATAATCATTATCTCACAGTAAAGATTATGACCTATCTTCTAAATATTTTCCCCGTGTAACTCTGCTAAAACAGCACAGATACAACATATGGTAACTCTGGGAGGCCAGAAAGTCATGCTGGTTATCCAAAAAACATGCAAAGAGACTATGGAATCATTCAAGATATGCCATATTTTGAGCATGGTTGTTTGAGACAGCTGTGGCTACAGTAGTTAGAAGCTGGATCTGGGATCCTAACGCAAGTTGATGGTGAACCAGGGTGGGTTGGATAAACTGGTTGATTAACATGCCAATAGCTTCATCAATTCCATCAGCGCGGGGGAATTCCAAAGTCCAAGAGGAAGTAATACAGATGCTGAGAAGCATACCCAGGACAGAGACCATGGATAGTGTGCATTGCCACAGTTCCTGAGTAGAGGAGAGAGCAGGCGGCAGTACAAGCTTGCTTGTAGTTGAGAGAGAAAGCTGGAAGGGGGCCCATGCGGGCCCAGGGGACAGCACTATTAGGGTTGAGGGGGCATTGATGATGTCTTCTTCTAGAGGGGGACTAGAAACTTTAGGTTGCTCAGATACGTCAGAAAAAAATGGAGAAGTACCAGAGAATGTGCATGGGAACGGGGTAACCAAGGAGCTTGCAGCCCCTGTAGTGAGCACCATTTTGTTGTGTCTGGCTCCTGGGGACAACTTCACAGAGGACACGGCAGGAAATCTTTATAACAAAAGATTTGTGGTTCAAAGCTAGCCTTGGGTTAGCCTTCAGGGCAAAATTAAGGGCATGTACCTTAATTTCCTGGAATACAAGATTTGAAATTCCTTTTGGAAAAAAGGAAAGGAAAAAGCTTGAAGAATATTAAAGCCAATAAAAATGATTCTACTTAATTAGTAGACAAGGGCCAATGATCACTCACTAGGTAGACAAAGTGGCATAGGGGGTCACATTGGGGTGAGGTCATACCAGAATCAGTCAAAGGCAAGTATGGTTATCCTGAATAGGTGGATATTGAACCAGATCCATTTGCAAAAGGTGAAGGATTCCCAAAACCAAAAGCAAAACTACCAATCTTGGCACATATCATTATTTGAAGGCCATATCAAAATAGCATTAATGGCGTGATTTCCAATACATGGCAAAGGATTGAGAACACATGGGTATAAATGGCCTTGGTGGCCTCAGGGAGAAAGAGAAAGCAAGTGGAATCACCTGAATGTCAATCTGGGCATGGATCATCCAGAGCTATTTGAACATCTGTAGGCAAGTGGCAAAGGTACCATCAACTAGCCAGGTTGAAGCCCTTTTTAACTCCAGCAGGTTCTGCTGAATGGTGTAGCAGATTATGCGGTCTTTGCTACCAGGCCCATTGTCATGGAGGAGGAAGCCCTCCTTACTTGGAAACTGCTTGAGCTTGTGGGTGAGAGTAAGCTCAGAGGCAACTGTGGTAAGTTTGACTCCCTGGTACTCAACACTTTGTCGAGTAACAGGGAGTTGAGTGCAACATATGTGAATCTATTAGTATTTTTGGCTTAACTGATTTTAAGCTAATTTTTACTAGTAATTTAGGAGTTCAAAACCAAAAACTAAGGTTAAATTTACTCAAACTTGACTTTGCTTAATAAATTAGTTAGCTAAAAAACGGAATTAAGGGAAAATCTATAAGTAAATTTGATAATAGAAATGAAAAAACTTGTGTTCAACACTCTAAAAGAAAAAGTGGCCAGTTTAATACTTTTTAAGCCAAATCCTAATTTTATTAATAAAACAAATATGCACTTATATAAAGATTTGTTATTTACTGTAATATTTTTGTTATTAGTGTCCATAGTTGTCAATTAGGCTCCCAAGCAACACTATACTGGATTTAGTGATATAGACATCAATCAAATATACCACTTGTTTTACATTATGTCATTCCCAGGTTTGTGTATTAAGTGGTGCCACATAAAAAAAGCCTGATTAATTAAGAGATTTCATATGTACTTTATAAAAAAACAGAAACTTGACTCCCCCTCTTTTTGACTCTATCCACTTGCTACCCAATTGGTTTTGGATTTAACTGATTGAAGGCTTGGAATTAAGGCTAAATTAATGTGACGCACTATGAGCGCCACACGACACTCACCCACCTGACACTTTAACTTGGGGATTAATACAGAGAACTTCTTAACGTTTTAACCAACACTATGGTAAATAAGTCACTCCCAGCTCCTCACAGAATAAATTAAACACTAATAAACATCTTTCTACGCATTTATTTTTTTAACTTATATTGTTTTTTATTTATGAGCATATGAAACTAGGCTGCTTTTGGGTTAACTTTTGAACCTGTTTTAATTTTAAGCAAATTTTATATGTAAAAACATAGTAAATTTGATTTTACACTCAACTCTGGAATACTCAACAGTGAGAGTTCAGCTTTTCCCAGCTGATCAACAGTGCCAAACTCAACACTTTATATTTTGAATTTTCAACTCCCAATAAAAAAATTCCACATAATATTTTTTTGCAATTATAATCTATTACTTTTCCTGCTACTCTCCATATAATTTTTATATATATTTTATTTTTAATTATACTTTTATATTGATTTAGCACTAAGATGTTATGCTGAACCTAACATCTTTGATGCTTCATCATAAAATCACTTATTTTCTATGTTTTAACCTTTATATCTATACTTTGAGTTTTTATTTTGCTTCTATTTACTCTGTTATGTTTTTTTCTTGATAAATAAAACTTAATTTGCATACTTTTCATTTAACTTTTACTTTGCTTTAACTCTGTGTTTCATATCTTTCACATTGTTTTATTTACAAAACTAAACTTTTCTTTAGACAAGATCAAACAAGAACAGCCAACAGCCCAAGCGCCAAGCCTCCAAGGGCTCCAAATAAACTGCCTCCACTCCCAAGTGTGCCAATAAGCCTGCAAAGGCAAAGGCTCCAACCCCATCTCCTCCTACTCCTCCTCCCCCCTCCACCCTCATCTTTCACATCCTCTTCACCTTCCCCCAAAAATTTCTCCCCCAATAAATCTGATGGTGATCTTACCAACCACTCCTTTTACCACTCAGAGGCTGACTCTGAGCCCACCAAGGAGCAACGTACCAAGAAGTCAAAGGCTGGCAAGGAGCCCACCTCTTCTTCTGGTAAGAAAAAGGAAGCTTCCAAGCAGGTCTCAAAGAACTCTTCCCCTCCTAATGGCTCTTCCCCCTCCCTCATCTGACCCCCAGGATGAGCCTGAGGAATATTCCAAGAAGTTTGAGCTTTCTGTCCACATTTCAGATATTTTGGATGGCCAGGGATCCCAAGCCACATGACCAGAAGCTTTAAAGTCCCCAAGTGTTCCCCTGTTACTTCCCAATCATTTCTGTAAAGGGCAGCCTTGGTTACATTGCAGATAATTACATTTTCAATTGTAATAATCAAAAGCAGCAAGCCAAAAGCAAGCACTTTTTATGTGAGGATAAGGCTTGTGGGGCCCGGCTGAACACCAAGGGCTGGGAGCGGGTTACTGCTGAAAAGGGGGAGCACACCTGTGAGCCCCCCAATCATCTGATCACTTGAATGCTGAAGTGGTACCTTGTTCAAGTGATCCCCACCTCTATCAACCTCTGCGCTTCAGATCTTGCCATCAAGGCCCTTCAACACCTGTAGTCCAACAATCTCAAGTTGGTGCCCACCCAGGAGCAACAGGTTAAGTTCATCAGTGATAAGAAAATTTCTGCCAATTCCCCTCCCCTCAAGGCCTCAGATGTCTTCTCTGAGCTTACTCTCACCCACAAGCTCAAGCAGCTTCCAAGTGGGGAGTGCTTCCTCCTCCATGACCTTGGGCCTGGCAGCAAAGACCGCATAATCTGCAACGCCACTTAGCAGAACCTGCTGGATTTAAAAACAGGCTTCAACCTGGCTAGTTGATGGTACCTTTGCCACTTGCCCCTGGATTTTCAAACAGCTATGGATGATCCATGCCCAAATTGACATCCAGGTGATTCCACTTGCTTTCTTCCTTCTCCCTGGGGCCACCAAGGCCATTACACATGTGTGTTCTCAGTTCTTTACTAAGCACTTTCCCTCCTTTCTGACAACAACAATGACAATGCCAAGAAGAACCCCACACACCTGCGCAAACCCTCCTGCCGCTGACAAGGACCAGGCCATCTTGTACTTGGAGGAAAAGGTAAGGCTGAGAGCTCTGGGGCCTCGCATTTGCATCATGGACTTTGAGCCTGCTCAGTTCAATACATTTGAGAAGCTGTTTAGTGGGTTGCAGGAGTGCCACTTCCACTTCTGCCAAGCAGTTGCTTGTAATGTGCAGGCCCAGGCCAAGCTTAGTAGGTTGAGCCTGAGAGACACTTTGGATACCTGTAAATTTGTGCTTGCATAATTTAGTGTCTTGGCTTTTTTAAAGCCAGAGCACACTGCGTAGGGGTTTGAGGTTCTCTTAAAGGATCCTTACATAGCAAAGCATACAGAGTTCACACCTTTCCTCAAGTACTTTGAGCCCCAGTGGATTGGGAAGGTTGTCACGCAGAAGCAAGGCAAGGCCCACACCAAGGCCAGTTGGAATGTTTACCAGGCAGCCATCAACAGGAAGCTCAAGACCACCTTGGCACTAGAGACTTATCACAAGCATCTTAAGGCCAACTTTGGGCTTCATCCAAAGTTTAATAAGTTTTTCTCCCTCCTGAAGCATGATCAAGAGAAAATAATCTCCAAGCTGCGTGACTTGGCCAAGCGCGTCCCCCACTAAGCCTACCACCCTCTTCACCAAGGCCATCCAGGGTGCAACCAAGCACAAGTATAAGTATAAGGCCTCTGAGCTTAAGCAGCAGCTTGATCTTATTGCCACTTCCCTCCTGGAAGGGAATAAAATGAAAAGGGGAAAGAAGGATTAAGAGTAAAATTACTTGCTTGCTTGGTTATATGATTTTTACTTTTAACTTTTAACTTTTTAGCTTTAATTTTTACTTTTTAGTTTCAATAAGTTAGTTTTTAGCTTTAATTTTTCTATTTTTTGATTTAATTTGATAGTGCTGATTATTTATGTTTACATGATAAACTTGAGATGAATATTTATAGTTGAAAGTAAGTGAAATATCTTATTTTTTGTTAATTTACTAGTAAAACATAAAATATTCAGATTTGTACTTATATGAACTATATCAAAAAATATTAATAATTCTTCATATTTTACATACCTTTTATTGTTGTTCTTATGTTTATTCTTGTATTATTGGAATTTTAGTTTTTATGGTAATCAAAAAATATTTATATAATAAAGAGTGTAAATTACATAGTAAAATTAGAAATATTTGCTTACTTCTCCTTATTTACATTAGTTAAGATACATTTTATATTTTATTTTTGAGCTCTCTGAAGTCACTTTAGTATAATATAGCTGTAAGGCTTAATTTTATTTATTAAAAGTTTTCAGTACATCAAGATCCATTAATTAAAAAAGTGTTGATTTCCAGTTGTCAATCAGGGAAAAAGCTGAATTCTTACTTTACTATAGGTCAAGCACCAGGGAGCTAATCACCATGGAGTCAAACTTATCACAGTTGCTATACAACTACAAGGGTTGCTTCCCAAGGCACATCCCCTCTATTGCTTGACACCAAAAGAAGGTGAAACCCTCCGCCAGCACCTCATAGACGCACTTGATAAGGGCTTCATACACCCCTTGCTTTTGCCATACAAGGCTGCTGTCTTCTTTGTAGCCAAGAAGAATGGGTCCTTTTGCTTAGTCACATATTACTGCGCCCTATATGAGATGACTGTTAAGAATAAACACCCCCTGCCGTTGATTGACAACCTGTTTGACACACTTGCGTGTGCAAAGGTCTTTAGAAAGATTGATCTCGCTGTGGGGTACAATCAGGTCCTCATTGCAACAGTGGATGAGGAAAAAACTGCCTTCTGCACACGCTACAGATTGTTTGAGTGCCAGGTCATGAACTTTGGAATGACCAACGCTCCTTCCACCTTTGACGTGAGAATGAACAAAGCATTTGAAGAATTGATTGAGAAGTGTGTTGTTGTGTACCTTGACGTCATTATTGTCTTCAGTCAAGATCAAATCACACACCTCCAACACCTCTGGCTGTCCTTGATACTCTTCAGAAAAACCAGTTGAAGGCTGAGCTTTCCAAATGCCAGTTCCTCAAGTTGGAGCTGCTGTTCCCTGGGCACACCATCTCTGCCCAAGGGATAAAGCCTGACCTGCCAAAATCAAGGCAATCACCAGTATGCTACCTCCCACCAATGTTGGTTAGGTGTGTACATTCTTGGGCATGGTTGCCTAAGTGCGTAAATTTATCCCCAATTGCAGATAACTTATTGCATCTATCACTGAGCTCCTGAACACTAAAAAAAGCTTCCATTGGACTCCTGCCAGAGATCAAGTCTTTGAGACGTTGAAGCAGAGGCTTACAACTGCACCTGTATTACAGCTTCCCAATTGCAACTGCCAATACAAACTCATGAAAGATGCCTCTGACAGGGCCATAGGGGGTGTTGCATATTGAATGTATTAGACATTAACTTGTCCATCTAGGAATTGAGTGACAGAACAGTCACACAATTGCTTTATTGTGTCCTGGTTTTAATAAGGTTAATGACATTTAAAACGCCCTTAAAACAGGTGTTTGAAGCGCCTTTTGAATGCGCACAAGACATGGTCTTTACTTCCAAGGTTAATAATAGAAAAACAAAGTTATTGCCACTTGCCTCCTTAAGGAAAGCCGCGTAAAACCAGTTGTTCTCTTGCGCGGGACTTTCTGCTATGCTAATCCACTCCCCTCCATTAGAAAGTCATTCTTTCTATGCCTCCCTTCCCCTGGTGGAAATTTTCCTGCCTCACACTATATAAGTGTGATACTATCTAAATAAACACTAGTTTTGTCTTTACACCTTTATATTCTTCTGTTCTTTTACAGGCGCCACTATACCACCAACAGGTATAGTATTAAGAAATAGGTTCCTGACTAACTGTTTGTAGAAATTAGCACCCCTTGCTGCTACAAATCATTGGCGCCCATGTCTTACCACACCAACAGCCCCCACCCCTGCAGTCTTTTCAATGAGGAGGGAGGAATGCCCCTAGCAGAGCCTTCTGCCAGTGCTTCTCTTTATCACCAGGCACCAGCCTTCAATGCTTCCAACGCTCATGCTGGGGAAAGAGCAGGCGCTCCCTATAGCTTGCCCTCCCTTAGCCACTTCATGCCAGAACATCAGCGTCCCCAAGCCATTGTTTTTGGTCAACCCCTGGTCCTGCAAGCCCCTGCCCCTTTGGAGATGAACACCAACTCCTCTTCTTCTGAGGACGCCATCTGTAGTGCCATCCATGCTATGGACTCTGGTGCTGCTGGAAAAGATGCTTGCTCTGAACATCTGGTCATTCAGCAACCTTCTGACAATAACTCCTTGATTTGCTTTCAGAACCTCTCCCAGGTCAACCTGGACCAACTCTGTTGTGACCTCTGCACCGTCAAACACATCAAGGACTATTTGCAACAGTTCACTCACCCTGCTGTGTGCCACAACTAAATGCACCTGGGCTTCATTCAAAGCCTATTGCATGACCAGGGAATATTGGTGTTCAACCAACAGATGTTCCTCCAGGTCCTTTACTCTGAGCTTGAAATACTTTCACCACTGTGAATCAATACCTTGCTGAAGTTACCAATGCCCAGAACACCATGCTGCACTGGGTTGACGCCATCAAGAGAGAAATAGCCAAGCTAGTTCCAGTGCATGTGGTACAGATCCTCACCCATCAGGGTGTAGACGCCAATTGGATTAGTGTGGTTACAAACCACGTACCTGAGACTGGTCTCATGGTTTGAAGCCTGACTCATGAGGTGGAAGTTTTAGCCCATTGCCTTGCCACCATTTCCTTTTTTACCCCCACGTCTACTGCTACAGAAAACTCCCCATCTAGCCACCTTCTTGGCCATGACATCCTTGAACTCTTTGATCACTACAAGAAGATACAGACGGAACTGGTCCAGCAACGCGCCAATCTTGCCTTCCTGTTTAATGGCTACCACACTGTGTCAGAGCTTCAGGATTGCATCAAACTTTGGCAATCACATGACAGAGCAAATAGCCAGACCCAAGCCAGGAAGCACAAGGAAGTGATAGCCTTGCTTCAAGCTGATCTTGCCACTCACAAAAAGTACATTACCTCTCTGAAAGATGACTTGGATATCACCTGTTAGGAGAACAAGGTCTATCAGGATGAGCTAGACAAGCAGCAACTTTTCCTGGACGCCTTCCAGAGCCAATTAGATAGGATGGACAGTAAAATTATGGCTGTCAACTTAAAGGCTATGTCCCTCAACTCCAAGAGTCTCTACAGTCCACATAGATCCTCCAGTTCCAAGTTATATCATAGCTACAAAAGCAATGATGGCCACACTTGGTTGGCTCCCAACGCTGTACAAGTGTTGGATCCAGTATTGGAGTCTAAGACAACGTCCTGGCCACTCCTGAAGCCTCTGGAGCTGCTCAGGACAGAGAAGGTGAATGCAAAGTGCAGCAAGGAGAAAATTGTTGACGTGCTTGTGAGGCTAGGTTTGCTGCCTCTACCCACAGCTGTTCCCGCATCACCCTCTCTCCAGTGAGGATCAAACCTGCTCCCATCTAACATGTCTCTAATAACTTCAAGCCCATCAATCTACCTAAGTTTGACCACAAGAGTAATGTTGTCATGTTCTTACACCTATATCAGAACTCCATGTATGGCGCTGACAACGCCATGAGGAATTCCACAATCATCAACTGTCTGGATGCTGAGACTCAAACCATTATCTTGACATGTCTCCCTGAGAATGGCTGGACTTTTGCCAACGTCTCCAGAGCCTTGACAGAAGAGCTTGGTAGCCAAAAAGCCCTTCTTGGTTGCAAGATGGACTTTGCTGACACCAAGCTAAAGGTGGGGAGAACTCTAGAAGGCTTAACTTCCAGATTCTAACTTGAGGCCTAAACCCTGTCATCTATGAGTGCTGTGCATTTTATTGATGTACATTCAGCACTCCTCAATGCTGTACGTGTCAACTGGGAACTATCTCTGGCTCTTAATTTGAGTATTTACAACGCTCACACTGTACCAGATCTGATCTGCCTCCTATGCACCTACAAGGAGGAGTTTGAAGTCCCTCTCCCTGAAGACTGTCCTTGCCAGCAAGCTGAGTATAGACCCTGTGTGGCTGTGGAGATGCCCAAGGCTTCTGACTAGGTTGGGGCCGCTCCAGCCAGCAACGCCCCCTGCACTTGCTTCAAATGTGGTATGGCTGGCCACTTCTCTTGGGAATGTAAGAACCCTTGCCAAAAGGTCCATCATGTTGGCATGGAAGACACTGAGGAGGACTACGCCAAGGACGCTGATATTGAGAAGGACAATGAGGATCAGTCAAAAAGCTTCTAAGCATCCAGGACAAGGAGAAATCCTTGGCTGCCTTTGTAATTTTGACACCCTCATCTCCCCCTATACCGCTGCCCCCAACAAACCTGCTCAGAGGCCTCCTGTTTTACCTTCCTCTGAGGCAACCCCTAAGGACAAACCCTCTCTGATTGACTTTGACTCCCAACTAATACATAAGAATGCGGAGTCTGAAGGAGCTCAAGAGGACCTCTTACATTGAGTCCTCACTGTTAACACTCAAACTCATTAGACTACACTTCAACCTGAGGTAGTTATCCCATAATAGCTCATAAAACAGTGTCCTTACCCTATGCAAAACAACTCGCTCAACCAGGTGTTGAAGTCACTCATGAGGAAGACAGTGCTGAACAACTGGCCAAGCTGCTTTGGACATTGCATGTCTCAGCACCGCTAGAGTCCCTCAAGGAAGTAAGCCCAGCTGTAGGAGCTGCCATGGCTACTTTTATGGAGAAGTTCAAGGGACTGAGCGTACAATAGGTCTCCAAGATTGTGGACATCAGATAGGACCAACAGGATTTTACTTATATCAACCTGGTAGTGAACAAAACTCATGTCTGGGCCATATTGGATATGGATACTCCTGGGAATATCATATCCTCACAGCTGGTTAAGAAGCTTAAACTGGCACCAGACCTAGCCTATCATGAAGAGTTTGGTACTTCTGGGCCACATACAACCAGAGCAAAAGGAGCCTATTCTTCCCTCCCTCTTCATTTGGGAAGCTAATGGTCACTGCTCCTGATATAGTTCTGGAAAACAACAGCTACAACATTCTTATTGGGACTAGCTTCATGGTCCAGTATGGCACTGTGAACAACCATGGAGACCATATGTTTGGGATCTTGGGACACTCTATCCCCATGTTCTACCATGGCAACTGCCCCTCTGATCTTCCACTACACTGTCTGCAATACATCAACCTGGAGTACACAGATGAAGAACTGCCAGTGGCCTATAAGCTGCATATTAAGAAGGTCAAAGTGCCACCTCTCTTGGTTGGGGAAGCCAAAGGAATCCCAGTCTACGCCTCCTGTAATGTGACTATCCGACCTGGCTCTCAGGTGATCCACAATACAGGCCTCTTGCTGTCTCTACCAGCTGGTAATCTTGGAGAAATCTTTGGTATCAATAACGCCTCCAGACTAGAACCATGGTTTGCACCAGGAATTCTCATGCCAAGTGAGAAGGAAGTACTCATACTCTTGGCCAACATGAGTTGTGAAGCCATGGTTGTCTCCAAACACCAACTCCTGGCTTATATACAGCTGAAAGAGCATGGCAACCTTCAGGAGACTGTCCCCTTTGCAGACTTCTCTGAGCTGGGTGTGGGGTTCCTGTCCACCAGTCCCCAAAGTGTGTCCTGGATTGTAGCCAGGGACTGTCTGGAAGGGATTGTCATTCTCTAGTAAGGGAAAATGTATCTCAGAAATATGTATAAGGGTTGAGATGGGCTTTTATTCACTCTCAGAAGGAAGATTCCCTTAGAAACCTTCTGGTATATGGCCTGGGGGGTCAATGAAACAATATGGATTTGCCAATACTTGGAGTCCTTCAACAATATCTTGGACTCCTTGTACTTGGTCTTGGACTCCTTCACCTTAGTCTTGGACTTCTGCCCCTTAAACTTGGACTTCTGCGCCTTGGAATTAGACTCCTGCACTGCACTTAGAATCCAGCTCCTTATTTTTGGGCTCCTGCTCCGTTATCTTGGGCTTCAGCTCTTTGTATATCTTTAGTGGCCTTGGTATTCCACTTGTATCAGTCCAGCCAAGCTCTTGCTAGCAATCAAAAGGCTTCAAAAAACCTCTTGGCAAAAACTCAAAGACCCAGAAAAGACTCTGTAAAAGACCCAGAAAGACCCTGTAATTTTCCAGCCAGCCATCTTCTTATAGTGTTCTTTTCCCAACGTTTCCGCCTTTAAAATGGCTTTCTTCAGAAGCTTAAACTAATGCTGCTCACTTTTTCCTATAATAACTTAAGCTTACATACTTACTTTCTCAAAAGCTTAAAGTATTAATTCACTATTTCCTTGCTTATACTTTAAGCTTTTGGCTTCCAACCAATCATTTTCATCAGGAAACCTGCCAGAAATCAACCAATAAATGAAGAGCGCAGAAATAAATCATTTCTGAAGTTCCACCGGGATCCAACTAAGAAATCAATTTCCATCACTCAACCCCTCAAATTGACAACTCTTTGCACACCAAAGTATTAACTGGACCATTATTCTGGCACCAGTCTTTCCTTCATTCAACCTAAACCCATTTAAATAGTATTCTACTATTTAAATTGTTCTTTCTGGACCTCTTCAACGTTTTCCCCATATATTTACAAATCTTGTAAAATCCATGGAAAATGTCCCACCAAAACAACTTTGTATCCAGCTCTCATAGCAACATACTGTCATCTATCCTAGGAACTTAATAAATGAATATCTTACCCACACTTTTATCCACATTCCTTCTTGATTTTACTACTAAACCAAGGCAAAACATTCCACATTTTCCCACTTTGGTAAATCAATTCAGCAAAATCTTGGCTCATTTCTCCAGACCACTACTTCTTCATCAACATCTTTGAGTTCTTCAGCCAGCTCTTCAACCACATCTTCTAGATCTTCAGCCTTAGTCTCTAAATAGTTCATTCCAGACCTACAGCTACTTCTTCAACAGAAGTCACTAAAATTTCACTTGGCTAACATAAGCCCTGCCTTCAAACCACCAAACATGTGGACCATCACACTGGGCCTGCCCTGTGAACAACCATTGGTGCTAGCAGTCATAAGCCATGACTCCCTATCTGGCCTCTCTGAAGAGCAAAAGGATCAAGTCATGGATTTCTTTGCTCAGTATAAGGATGTGTTTGCCAAGGATGATTATGATCTGGGCAAGGCTGCAAATGTTACCCATAATATTGACACCAAAGGCAGTCCATCTATCCGCTCCAGACCTATACTGCGTAGACAAACCAATCATGCCGCAGCCAACAAGGAGCTCCAGAAGCTATTGGGATCTGGCTTACTGGTCCCCAGCAAAAGCCCTTGGGCTTCCCTTCTCCTGATTGTCAAAAAAAGGATGGCAGCAGCCATGTGGTGATCAACTATTGCTGGCTGAACACTATTACCAAGAAGGATTTATAACCTCTCCCTTGCACTTACAATACCTTGGACCAACTGGATGGCTCCAAGTTCTTTAGTTCCATGGACCTTATCAGTGGGTACTTGCAGATTGATCTACCCCCTGCTTACCAAGAAAAATGTGCAATCATCACTGACCATGGGCTATTCTAACCCACAAGGATGCCCCAAGGTCTGTCCAATGCCCCGGCTACCTTCCAAAGGGCTAGGACGCAGTGATGGGTGACCTCAAACTCACCAGCGTCCTGGTCTATCTGGATGACATTAATGTGTTCTCCCAAACTTTTAATGATCATCTGCAGCACTTGAAAGAAGTCTTCTGGAGGTTACTTGCAGCTAATCTCAAGCTCAAGCCACGCAAGTACAACTTCTTCAAGGAGCATTTTGAGTTCTTGGGATTCATTATTAGTCAAGATGGACTCTGGCCTGTACCTCTGAAGGAGGAAGCTATTGAGAAGATGCAGATCCTGGCCAATAAACGGGATTTCCAGGTCTTCTTGGGTATGATTGGTACTATTGCTGCTTCATCCCCAACTTTGTATCTCTGGGTGACCCTCTTTTTCAGCTTCTCCGAGCTGATAAGAAGTTCTTCTGGAGCCCAGCGTGCCAATCTGCTTTCAATGCTTGCAAAGAAACACTGACTGCAGCCCCTGTGATAGCCTAACCTGACTTTTCCAAGACATTTTTGGTTCATACAGATGCTAGCCTGACTGCAATTGGGGGTGTCCTCTCCCAACTGGACTCTTAAGGACTTGAACACCCTGTTGGATATTGCTTGTGTACACTTAATGTCCATGAGAGAAACTACACTGTCACCAAACAAGAGTGCCTGTCTGTAATATACTTCTACCAAAAATTTGTAGTCTACCTCCATGGGGTACATTTCACAGTTATAACAGACCATGCCTCCCTGCAATGGCTGAAGACCTTCAAGGACCCTGAGGGACATCTGGTGTATTGTGCCATTAAACTTCAGGCTTATGACTACAAAATCATTCATAAAGCCAGAGCAGCTCACCAGAATGCTGACTGTTTCTCCTGCCTTCCCACTGTTGCCTTAGTATCCTCCATGGCTGAAATTCTCTATGACAAGCTTATGGAGGATCCTTCTTTGTGGGGGGAGGATCCAGTAGAGATACAGAGAGCTCTTAAGAAGCTAGATGTGATATCAGAGTTTCTAAGGGACAACTCCTGAAGCTTTGTGGAGACTCTTGATTACCTTACATATGTCTATACCTACGCATGGACTCAGTGGTGGCCGCTCACAAGACTACTGGTCATGGTGGTATACAGAAGATGTTAGCTTTGTTACAGCAGCACTGCTTCTGGGAAGGAATGCACACTGATATAGTAGATATGCTAGCCACCTGTCATGACTGCAAAATTGAGAGACCTAAGGTTGCCAAGTTTCAACACAGACTTGTATGCCCTGGGTTTGCCTTCCACACTGTGGTGCAGGGTGCCACTCTGTATTATTTCTATATTGAGACTGAATCCTTATTTATAAAAGTATAAGGGGAACTGCTGCCCTTTTTTATTACCATCAGAAGGTAACCCTCTAAATCACATGGCAACGTCTCTGATTATAGATCAATTGACGCACCTGCAGCTAGCCGGAGATGCATTAGAGAGTGACCCATCAGAATGGGTTTTCATATGGCAATTAGTGACTAATTGGAACATCTGCGTCTAGCTGCAGATGCAGATGCATCAATTTGTGACCCATCAAAAGAGGTTTATTATATGGCAATTAACAACCTATTGATGCATCTGCAGCTAGCCGCAGATGCATTGATTATCTTCCCATTGCTTATGCCCACTATGTAAATTGGTATACTGACCTTATGCCCCTCCTTTTGCCAAAATGGGAACCCTAAAAAAAGAGTAGTCTGAAACCCTATTCTACACTCAATTCCACAGAGACAGCCTAAATTTGCTGATTCACTGACTACAGATCACATGCCCAAATGTTCATCTCTTGCCCAATCCAGCCCATTTCTTTCTGAATATTCCCCAGAATTTTTCAGCCCTCCAAGAATAAGCTCATTGGCTGAAAGTCTAGACCCTAGTCAGCATGACTCACCCTTTCTTTTCCCTCCTCCCCTCCAAGTATAAAAAGACCCCCAAGAGGTCCCCAATAAACAAGAATTATTCACCAGCACAACACTTGACTTACAAATCTTAGCATACTTGCAGAGCCCAAACATAGAGGCTCTGTTGAGTAAGAAGAATTTAGTTCTGTTGTGTTTCCAGTTTCTCAGCTACTCTTAAACCATCCCTACAACCCTTGAGCACCACATTTTCTGGTGCTCACTACAGGGGTATCCGCCACTGCCTGTTGGGCCACTGCCAGAGACCTCTAGTCCAGGGACCAAACCTGTGACTCCAAAACCATGGACCGCCCACGCCGTTCCACTGCCAACTACACTCAACATAACGCTAGCAAACCGCGTCCTGCCCACCCAACTCTAGCACGCAGAGGGCAGGCTTGGCCCTGCAACACTGATTGAGTCTCAACCCCCACGCAAGTCCCCCACCCTGAGGGTCAAGCCGCCTCTAGCACAGGATCTCCCCAAATGCCTATAGAGGTTGAGGAACCTGCTGCCCCAATCTCTGACCTTTCCCACAATCCCAACCTAGATTTCGCCTGCCTGCCTCTGTCCCTTCCGTTCCCCAAGCTGTCAAGCCCATAAGACAGCGCCCAGCCTCAGTCTTCCTGCAAAGTCCCTCCCCTGCCTCAGACAAGGGCCCTGTGGAGGACTTCTTTGAGGTAGATGAAGAACCTCCCGCCAATCTTCCTTAACTCCATCCCAGTCATCTACATCAAGTGGAGACCATTGCCACCCTAGGGCTCTTTCTGAAAATCATGTGCCCCCTCACTGAAGACGTCAGATCCTTGAACAAACTAGCTCCTGTGCCCTCTTTGTCTCACGTATAGAGCCTCTTCCCGTCCCCACTGCTCTTTCATCCTACCAGTCTGTCCCCAGTGCTCCCAGTCTCTCAATGCACCAAGTTGCCCACCCTGGCCCCTCTGATGACCCCACCATATCAGATATGGAACATGTCTGCCAATTTCTGAGCAAGAATGGGGATGTTCTCACCTCCACTGCCATAGACAATACCCAGAGGATCAAGGCCTATCTGATCCAATTTAACCACCCTATAGTAATTGCACTGGTAAATTGGCTGGAGCAACAACGTATCAGCAGTGAACATTCCATCAAAGCTTTGAACCAACTAAGGGACTATACTGAGTCAGTGGTAAACCCCCTTCAAGAACAACTTCACCAGATTAGACACAAGCATGAGGTTCTGGGAACCATGCACTCAGACACCGTAACTAATGCTTGACAGATAACCAAAGACTATTCTGCCCTGCAACAGCAAATAATTCAACCCTTGGTTGAAGAAGTGACCAACCTTAAAGGCCACTCCAACCAACATGACATAGACATCAGTGACATTCAGGCCCAGCTAACAGATATCCAAGAGGCTTGCAACCAGTGGGCTGGGAATACTGCATCTAGAGTCAACCAGACTCAGGATGACCTAGAGGTCCTGAAGAGCGACCTCAATTTACTTCAAAATGATCTCAGGCAAACACGGGAAGACCTGGATGTTGTGGGAACTGATGGCAGCACAACCTACACTAAGGTAGAAGTGCTTCATTTGGATTAGGTTGCCTTCAAGGCAGAAACTGAGGCCAACCAGACCAAACACCTTGGCCTCATCCAATAATTGACGGCCCAACTTAAGCGTGTCCAACAGGAGCTGACCATCCTGAATCAGAAGCAGGAAACCCATGCCTCCACTTACAACAAGGAGCTCTCCACTCTTAAGGAGAAGGACACTAGCCTACAGTTGCTGATCTCCAACCTGACCAAAAGATTTGACTCAATGAACCTAGGAGGATCAGGTAGTACTCAACCAAGCCCACATCAGCCTCTGCCTTGGCTTTGGAAGAAGTAGTGTGTTCTGTTCTCAAGTCATTAGAAACCATGACAGCCTTGTTCAGTACTCACCCAGCTGGAGAGACATATTGAAGTTTCCCCTTGGCTACCCAAGGGGTCCCTGTCCTAATGCTAACCTCCCTCCCACCTATCCCGGACATCTTGATCCCCAGCCCAACCTCAGTACTAACTGCTGCCAATCAAACTCCCAGGGAACATCTCCCCAACACTCCATCACTGGCCCCTGCTAATGATCCTAGGGCAGACCCTGCAACCGCACGCTGGGAGACCCCCCCCCCAAATCCTGGACACTCACATCCTCAGCAATACCCTTAGTGGCTTCCCCCTTCCAGGTACTCAGGCCCTAACTCCCAACCATATCCGCAAGAGGGGTCTTTCTTTCAGCCAAGTTACCCCTATGTGGCTTACACCCCTGCTGGGCTGTTGCTTTCACCTTGAGGCTATCCTAGAGCCTTCTCTGGAGGACCCCCATGGCCACCAGGAACCCCACCAGGCTAATCCTCAGGACCACCAGGGCTGCCCTACAGACCTCCAGGACCAGCCCCTTCTGACCCTGGCCTGCCTTCATTGGACTCTCATGCAAGCTCTGGCCCCAGTCTCAAGATAAACACCAAGTTCAAACCAGGAAGACCCATCAATATTCATGTCTTTCTCAAAGGGTTTGAGCTTATGACCAGGGATAGCCCAGAGCCAGTTGCCTGCGCTAAACTGTTGAGTAGCCTGGACAAAACTGCCTTCTCCACTGTGGTTGCCTCTCTTAGTGGAGGGGAGGGGGTCTTACAAGGAAATTAAAAATATCCTTAAAAGATACCTATGGTTCCCCTGAACAGCTAGAGGACAAGAAGGCCAATTTCTTGACTATCTCTCTGAAGAAAGATGATTTGCTTCCATAATTTGGTAGAAAATTTAGGGTTGAGGCTCAAATCCTAATGTTTATCAACTTCCTGACTCCCCAAGAAGCAGCAACAGCTCTTCTCCATGAAAACTGCCCCTTCCCACACTTGTCTGTCTTCCACCCACAGCTGTTGACACCTACCTCAACCATGGCAGTGCTTTGCATAGCTGCCTCCCTCCAACAACACACCTTATACCAGGCCCCACGCCCTGTGTATCCATCCTGCTGGGTAATGAATGTGGTGGAGGAATATGAAGAGGACAATGACAGAGTTCTCTATGCGGAAAGACAACCTATGGAAGAAATAGAATGCTTTAAGTGTGGACAGAAAGGACACTTTGCAAGGAACTTCCCACACCGCCAAATAGACATGAAAGAAGAGCCTGCGGACTCAAAACCCAGTGTGCACGCCTTGCCCAACACATTGCAAGAGGATAGTGCCTTGGAAGGGCCAAAAAACTACTAAGCAGAGCACACAGGACCAGTGTGTCTCCGCCTAGTAAAAATGTCCCTCCTGATTCCCCTAGCCCTGACTCATTAATAATGGCTGTGGCTGATCACACACACACAAAAGCCTCAGCCCACAAGGAAGTACCCCCCACAAAAAACTCCTTGAAGGTTGATCCCGCCTTGCCATACATCCTCCAGGCTCAGAACCTCCAGAAAACCCACCCCACTATCAGCAACATAACCAAAGCTCTTTCAAAACTGTGATCACTACTCTGTTAAGTGATATTGTCCACATCCTTCCCATCCTACAGAAATCCATCAAAGATCTGGAAGAAGGACCCCCCTTGTCTGCCTGATAGAAGGCAGAAATGGCATCTTGGTTGGTTCAAGCACATGGGTACAAACTGAGGTATTTGGCATCCAAATTTGTGCTGTCCTGGATATCAGTGCACTGACCTTAATCCTATCCTCCCAATTCACCCGTAGGCTTTGTTTCCCCCCAGATGTTGAGTACAATAGAACCTTTGGTACATCAGGCAAAAATCCTGCCAGATCCAAAGGCGCGTACTCTTTGGTCTCTTTGAAGTTCGGGGATACTGTGGTCACCTGTCCGGCCATAGTCCTGGAAGCCAAGAACTACAATGTATTGATTGTTTCCTCCTTTATGGACTAGTTTGGGACCACCATAGATCATAAGACTGGTACAATTTACCTCCTAGGCCAGGAATTCCCCCTCCTGACACCTGACAGCCGGCCTAATTCCCTCCCAAAGGCATAAACCCTAGAGAATGCATCATGCTGGCCTGCCCATCTGGGATGAAAGGTATCCCCTATGAAACCACCTCAACCCAAATAAGCAAGCTACCAACCACCGTTTTCTACAACAGCCCTATACTGATTGGGTCAAAGGACAGCGTAAGTATCTGTCCTAAATCCCAAGCCATCATAGGAACAGGTATCAAGCTACGCATACCTAAAGGGTTGCATGGGGAAATATTGGCACTAGGTTTTCACATCCTTGGCTGCCCACAGTTGCAACCTATCTCATCCCAGGAGAGACCACTGATGAGCTCACTATCCTGGTGGTCAACCCTCACTCCTCTATTCTAGAAATTGGTTGCAACTCTGGGGTAGCCTTCCTAAAAATTGCCTCAAATAAATCTATTTCCTCTGCCTATTCCATTGGATTGCTGTATGAGCTAGGACTAGCAAACCCTGATCATGACCTAATAGCACCCATCATACAAGACAAACAAATTGGGGACATAGACTTGACAGAGAAGAAACAGTTTCTAAAGCTCATCAATAAGTATGAGCACCTTTTTGCCAACTCTGACGCCAAGCTGGGTTGCTCCAATAACTGCTTCCATAAAGTCAACATAGGGGAAGCACAGCCCCTATTTCAGACCGTGTACTGTTGATCCCCTGTAGATAATTGAATAATCCAACAAGAAGAGACAAATTATTGGAAGGAGGTCTCTTAGTACCATCCAATAGTCCCTGGGCCAGTCCTCTGCTCCTGGTAAAAAAGAAAGATGGAACCAATTGAGTGGTAAATGACTACAGGAAGTTGAACGCCATCTCCAAGAAAGATAGGTATCCCTTATCTCAGATTGATGACACCCTGGACAAGCTAGGAGGTGCGCAGCTCTTCTCAGCCATGGATCTTGTAGCAGGCTACTGGCAGATACCTATGGAAGTTGAAGACCAGGAGAATGTTGCCATTGTGACTGTGGATGGTCTGTACCAACCAACCCAGATGCCGCAAGGACTAGCCAACTCCCCAGCCACCTTTCAAAGGCTTATGGACACCACCTTCCGCAACCTAAAGTCCATCTGTGTCCTTGTATATTTGGATGGCATCAATGTATACTCAAAAAGATTTGAGGATCATCATAGAGACCTAGAGCAGGTCTTCATCAGGCTAGACAGTATAGGGATGAAACTCAAGCCAAAGAAGTGTCAATTCTTTAAGGAAAACCCTGAGTTCCTAGGCCATGTCATCAATAAGAAAGGCATTGCTCCTATCCCAGCCAAGGTAACAGCTATCTCTAAACTTGCTGTCCCCACTACCTTCAAGTACCTACAATGCTTCCTTGGCATGGTTGGTTACTATTGCTGTTTTATAGAAGCATTTGCCAATCTGGCTCAACCCCTTTTTGCCTCCTAAAAAAGGACATAGAATTTGTATGGGATCACAATCGCAATTTTTTGTTTGAGGCGCTCAAGCAAGCTTTAGTAGAATCCCCAGTTCTGGCATATCCCAATTTCTCTAAAGAGTTCATTCTGTACACAGATGCCAGCTTAGTAGCAGTGGTAGTGGTCCTTGCGTAATTAGATGATGAAGGCCACAATCACCCTGTTGGATATTTCTCTAGAACCCTGAATGTCCATCAACAAAACTACTCAGTAACTGAACGAGAGTGCCTAGCAGTCTTATATGGTATTGAAGAGTGCCGTCCCTACCTGTATGGGTCCCAATTCAAGGTTGTTACTGATCATTCCTCCCTGAAGTGGCTAGCTAACCTAAAGGACCCCAAAGAGAGATTGGCTCACTAGGCAGTGAGATTGTAGGCATACAACTACAAACTTGTACACCGCCCTGGAGCCAAGCACGCCAACTCTGATGGATTATCTAGACTTCCACTAGTAGCAGCCCTTGCTCCTGAAGGAGACGCCCTGTTTGATCTCATTCCTTTTCCCTCCAAATGGGATAGTATCCCTCCTGAGGCTCAGAAAACCCTAGCCAAACTTGCTTATAACACCACAATTAGAGACAGCTGTCTATATAAGGGAGTCAAGGGACATCAACTACCATATATTTGCCCCTCTTGGTGGATAGCCATATTACAACAATTTCATAACCTAGCCACCAGGCATGCAGGCAAAAAACGCATGATGGCAACACTTGCATCACATTGCTATTGGGAAGGTATATACACTGATGTATTAGAATATTGTCAAAGTTGCATGACTTGCTCCAAGTATTGCCCCTTATCCAAGGCCACTAGCTATAGACTGCATCCCCCTACCCACGCGTTTCACACGGTTAGCATTGATGTGGTAGGACCAGTAGGCCAAAATAAGACTAGTTGTGGGAATAGATATCTTATTGTAGCCATTGACTATTTCAGCAAATGGGTCAAAGCCAAGGCTATTCCTGCCCTTACGGCCAAGCACACTGCCCAATTTATTCTATCACATATCATTGCCAATCATGGCTGTCCACACACCATCTTGACAGATAATGGAACTAACTTCACCAGCAAACTTCTGGCTGAATTAAACAAGTTCATGGGAATTAAGGACACAAAATCTACTCTGTATCACCCAGAAACAAATGGCTCTGTTGAACAAGTCAATGGCACCCTTAAGACTATCCTCAAAAAGCTCATGTTAGATTCTGGCTTGTCTTGGGATACTTTAGTCCCCTTGGCACTTATGGCGTACCAAGTAATTAATCACACCACTACTGGTTGCTCTCCCTTCCAGATGGTTTATGGACAACAACCCTCCCTACCTGGGCTCCAAGCAACTTATCAATTGGAACCAGGTAGATCCCCTGATGACCACCTGAGAGCCCTCACCAAAGAGCTAATAACTCTTCATCATGAAGCATATAACACTATGGGGACAAATTGGCGCGCCATGTTTGCCCGTGACATAAAGCATTGTCCCAAGCTGGCTTCTTTCAAGATTGGCCAACACGTACTTGTCTCCAGGGCTTGGACTTCCAGACGTCCCCACAAGCTCATACCAATATTCTCAGGACCATTTGTGGTAATTGAGAAGAGTAGCTTTGATGCATATAAAGTTCAACATATTGGCTCTGGTTGAACTTATCAGAGAGTGCATGCCAAGTTTATGAAAGCAGCCCCTGTAGTTGACAAGGAGTCTCCTTGCCCCTTGCCAACTTCTGCCTACATGAGCTACCCTCAGTAAGGCCATGCGGCTTTACACAACCTCTGCTGGCCTTGCTATTATCTCTTCTATATAGGGCATCAGAGGAAACATTACATTGAAATATAGGCAATTGATGAAGCAAGATATCCTACTACCCCTTCATAGGATCAGGCTGAAGAGACCAATTGTTGGTATAGCCTGCATAAATAAAAAAGGGATTTATCCCAGAAAAGAAAAGAAATAATAATATATATAAAATAAATATGGTAGAAGCAAAAGATGTTTATTCTTGAATCAGGTGAGGGGTCATGAACCCCATGTAGTGATTTGTGACCTTGGCGGCCACAAAGAAAGGGAACATGTGATTGTCATCATATGCTGCCACATGGTTGCTGATTGGAGCCTGCAGCATCCAATTTTACATACAGCACTTCTCAGGAGGATGGTGGCTGGTGTAGATGGCTGCCAAGATGAGCGCGTCCTGAATCATATACTTGTATGATTTGAATCCCTTGGCAGGGTTTCCTGTAGACAGCTGGGCTTGCATGCTGTCAATGGCAATGGCCACTTTCTTGAATGACAGGTTGGTGTAATTTGAAAGGTTGAAGGACAGGCCAAGAGTGATGAGGGCTTGCACCTGCTGGTGGTACAAGTTAGGGTCCAACTCCCCAACCCAGTTGGCAAACAGGAAATAACGTTGGCTCTGAGAGGCCCCATCAAACCCATCATACAAAAGGATGGGACAAACATCCTGCTCAACACCCCAAGTCTCCACCGCCAAGATCAGGGCGTTTTGGGCAAAGGTGACGTCCGCCATCTTGCAAGGACAAGTTGCAATCAGTTAGGAATATTCTGTTAAGGTGAACAAAAGGGCATGACAGGTGTCAATGGCCATGGCGTTTTCCACCAAGTGCCCCACCCAGGCAGTAACGGGCCTGGCCACCTGACATCCCAGCCCAAGCTGTGCAATGTCAATAAGATTTGACAAGTAAGGAAGGCGCCCCAAAGGAGGAACACACACATAGGCGTTTACAGAGGAGCTCTGAAACCACACCAAATCCTCATTCCAAACTAGCTCCAGGATCTGCGCCATGGGCTCAACCTGAAGGGCGGCCCTAACTTCCTGGTAGTTGTTTTCAGACTGTTTGTCCAGCCAGACCGCTTTAATATCCATCTGGCTGTAGGGACTGAGTACTTGCTTGGAGCAATTGGGCGCATGGTGGGTAATAGTCATATTATCCAGCCCCATATCAGCAAAGGTCTCTTCAATGGCCACCTGAGGGACCAGGGTGTCCTCAATGGAATTATCTTCACCCAAAAAATCTGCTGCCTCCAGAGCTATGTGCCGCTGCTTGTCAACAAGAGCCTTGGAAGCTGCTTGCATGGCAGCTGTGTCACAGGCAGCCTGGGCCATCACCTCCTGTAAGGCCTGTTCATTGTGGGTTGGTGAGGTCACCTCTGCCCCTGCAGGCCAGGTCACAAAGATGTTGGCGCTGAGTAGCCAGGGAAGCAGGGCAACTTGGGGGGCCGCAATCTTTAGGGTCAGGCTGCAAACTTGATCCCACTTGAGCCTCAGGCCCTGAAGGCTTAGGCATATTGGACTGGGTAGCTTTGAACTTATAATCCTCCTTGTCCAGTTGGAGGTAGCAGCACCCCTTGGTAGTGTGCACCCAACTGGGCGCAATGGCAAAGGCTACAGATGTTAATGGGGCCTGTACAATTTCACAGTCCTCCTCTGGGAGGTCCTCCAATATGTGTTCTTCCCATTCCACTGAGGAGCCCACCCCCTGTTCAAGGGCCTTAAGCTTTGCTTGACAAAGAGCAGTTAATGTGGCCTGTAAGGAGGCGGATAGTTTGCAGACGCGACAGGTGGCAGAAGATAATGACATTTTTAACTAAGGGGAACCATTCAGGACACCTCTATTTATACCTGATTTTACCCAATTAATTTGGCTTGATGATCATTGAGTGATTTGTCATGACTCACCCCTCTAAGTCTATTCACCAATTATCATTAGGCCACCTGATAAGTGATTGGCTGTTTTGATTTGTGTTCAGGTGTGTATCCACTTACCAGATGAGGGCCTTGAATTTCCTTTTTTGGATGGATCCTTATCCTGATACGGGGGTATGTGATGCAGGGTGCCACTCTGTAGTATTGTCATATTGGGACTGAATCCTTGTTTAGAAAAGTATAAGGGGAACTGCTGCCCTTTTTTGTTATTACCATCAGAAGATAACCCTCCAAATTACATAGCAACGTCTCCAATTATAGACCAATTGACCCAATGCACCCCAGATGCGTCAGAGAGTGACCCATTGGAATGGGTTTTCATATGACAATTAGTGACCAATTGGAACATCTGCGGCTAGCTGCAGATGCATCAATTTGTGACCCATCAAAAGAGGTTTATTATATGGCAATTAACAACCTATTGACGCATCTGCAGCTAGCCGCAGATGCATTGATTATCTTCCTATTGCTTGTGCCCACTATGTAAATTGGTATACTGATCTTATGCCTCTCCTTTTGCCAAAATGGGAACCCTAAAAAAAGAGTAGTCTGAAACCCTATTCTACACTCAATTCCACAGAGACAGCCTAAATTTGCTGATTCACCTGACTACAGATCACATGCCCAAATGTTCATCTCTTGCCCAATCCAGCCCATTTCTTTCTGAATATTCCCCAGAATGTTTCAGCCCTCCAAGAATAAGCTCATTGGCTGAAAGTCTAGACCCTAGTCAGCATGACTCACCCTTTCTTTTCCCTCCTCCCCTCCAAGTATAAAAAGACCCCCAAGAGGTCCCCAATAAACAAGAATTATTCACCAGCACAACACTTGACTTACAAATCTTAGCATACTTGCAGAGCCCAAACATAGAGGTTCTGTTGAGTAAGAAGAATTTAGTACTGTTGTGTTTCTAGTTGCTCAGCTACTCTCAAACCATTCCTACAACCCTTGAGCACCACACACACAGTAGCCATTGATGTAGTGGGTCCCCTGCCAGTTACCAACAGTCACATCAAGTTCATCATTGTGTCTGTTGATCATCTGGATAAATGGGTAGAAGCCAAGGCAATTCCCAACCAATATGCACTGGTGACAGCCACGTTTATCCTGGAGAATATCATATACAAACATGGTTGCCCCCAGATTCTGCTGATGGAAAATGGTCCCAACTTCACCAGTTATAGCATCCCCTGCCTCAACCAACTGATGGAAATTTGTGGGACATTATCCACCCCTTATCACCCACAGACAAATGGAATGGTAGAGCGCACTAATGGGAGCCTGGTCCAGATACTCTGGAAGCTCAGTTATCATCATGAGACTGAATGGGATACCTTCCTGCCTGTGGCCACCTTTGCATATAACATTGAGTACCATTGGGCCGCTGGCAAGCCACCCTTCCAACTGCTCTGCATCTGGCAACCAGGACTTCCACCTTTACTATATTCCTTGGTAAAGCCCAGCCTGGCTGCGTCCCCAAAAGCATACCTCAACAAGCTGGTTCAAACCCTTATTTGCTTGCAATTAGAGTCCTACACAGTAAAATTAAAACAATAAGCTGCAGGACCTACAACAAGCTGCATCTAAATGCCCTGCCTTACCCACTTACCTGGTAGAAGACTCAGTCTACTTCTTCAGCAATAGAGGGTACAACCGCAAATCCAAACTTGCCTCCCTTTGGCAAGGTCCAATTCAAGTTATCCAGAAGACTGGCCCCAACTCCTACACCCTTAAGGAGCTTCATTCTGGGCAATTGATCACTAGAGTACATGCTCAATATATGTGTGCTGCTCCTAGCAATCAAGAGTAAGCTCCAATGAGGACAACAACCAAAAAAAACAAAAGATTAATTAAAAAAATTCCATGGATTGATGTCCTGTTTGTGATAGTGATGCACCAAAGTATGAGTAACAAGAATAAAGGAACATGGTGTTTATTGGGGATCAATAAGACTCTTTTAATATCTCACCAACTGTTCTACCACCTGAATGGCAGCCAGGAAACACAACTGGTTACCTACAGACACAAAAAGCTGATGGCCAAGGATTGGGCAACAAACCCCCACCAAACAAGTCATGTGATTGACCCCAATTTCCACATGAAAAGCAACCCCCAAGAAGATACAGTCCCACAGGAGACTCTTGCAAAGGGCATACTTTACTGGGACCTGACCATCCACCTTGTAGAACACATACAAGGCCCATTCAAGGAAGACTCCCATATTCTCCTCCCACTTGGTATCACAGTGGTTGGTCCCCCAAAGAACAAGGTTGCCAGCCATCATCATTGATATCAGATGAGCAGTACCCCCCACTGTGTACAACTTTAACTCTTCATGGAAGGCTTGCCAAAGACACTGCTCAAAGTTGATAGAGGTTTTTCAACTGACTTGTTGAGCTTCTGTAATCACAGGTGTTGCCCAAGCGCAAAGGACTTACTTCACTACGTTGGATACCATCTTCTGTTGCAAGACTGAGAGTCCTTGACCCTCAAATTGGAATTCCTTCAACTGAGCCTTCAAGTATTCTTCCACCGTCTGCATGGAGAAATGCCAATGAATGCTGTTACCCTTTTGCAACCCAGTCCCTGTCACCTCCCTGGGCTAATTCAAGGCTAGGAACAATGCAGCAAACAATGGGTCTGTTCTCACTAAGACCAGCTGAGGCACCAGAAGCTGGTCTAGCTGAACCCCCAAGTCCAGATAACTGCTGTCCACATCATGCAGGACTACCTGCTTCTCTGTTGCTTTCACCACCTTCATTAGCCTGGTATGCTTGCGTCTCTTTGGAATTACAACTTGCACCTTCTTCAAGGCCCTTCTTGGAACTCCTCTAGAGCTACTGTTCACCATAGCCGACATCCTGAGACGCCTGTCATTTTAAACCTGCTGTCTAATCCAGTGGCGGGAAATGTCACAGATCCTGAATGGATTAGACATTAAGTTGTCCACTTAGGGATTGAGCAACAAAACAATTGCGTGATTGGTTCTTCTCAAAATGGTTTTAATAAGGTTAACTACATTTAAAATGCTCATAAAACAGGTGTTTGAGTTGTCTATTGAATGCGCTTCAGACACAGGCTTCACTTCTGAGGTTAATTATAGAAACAACGTAAATAGAGCTACATGCCTCCATAAGGAAAGCTGCGTGAAACTGGTTGTTCCATTGCGCGGGACTTTCTAATATGCCTGTACACTCTTCTCCATTAGGAAAGTTCCTCTGTCTGTGTCTCCCTTCCCCTGGTGTATATTCCCCCGCCTTATACTATATAAGCCACTCAATACCAAATAAAGCACTAGTTTTGTCATAATACCTTATATTCTTCTGTCTTATCTAAAGGCTGCCACTATATCATCAATAGGTATAGTATTAAGAAATAGGTTCCTGGCTAACTGTTAGTAGAAATTAGCACCCCTTGCTGCTACAAATACAACACAGGTAAAAAACTGACAAGGGTGTCTTTCTCCCTGTGGCATACAAATCTAGGAAGCTCACTGACTCAGAACAATGTTACCCAATTCATGACAAGGAGCTAGCTACAATTGTGCACTGCATCAAGAAGTGGCACTGTTACTTGGAAGGGGTCATCTTTCTACCCTGTATCCTGATGAACCACAAGTTACTTCAGTATTTCAACATGAAGTCCCACTTAACCTGCTGCCAGGCAGGCTGGGTGAGCGCCTATCTCCTTATCAGTTGTGTATCAAATACAAGCCTGGGAAAGAGCTTGTCATAGCAGATGCCCTCTCAAGGCTCTACGTAGTGTCTATCACCAGGGACAACAATTTAAACCCATATTGTCCAATGCTTTACCTTCACCCTGAAGCAACCTGCTATGAAGGCCTTAATTTGGTAACCATCTCCAAACTGAGGGACAATGAAAGTCAGTTCACCACCAATGCAGGCAATGTCTGCCGCTGCACAGAGACAGGAGAAAAGACGCCTAAATTCCCACCGCACAGCAAGGTTACACCATACTGCACTACCACTACACCTTGGGCCATATTAGAGGACGCAACTTCTTTGAAATCATAAAATGTAAGGTTTGGTGGCCGCGTATGCGCCAAGCCATCTTAGATCTCCTCAAAATGTGCATGTTGTTTGAAAAGAACATGTCTAAACCTGTACCCCCAAGTTTGTCCTGTCCATTAAGGCAATGGAACCCTTTGAGCAGTGGGCCCTTGATGTTGTTGGACTCCTCCCCAAAGACAGACTTGGGAAGAAATACATCATCATAGCCATCAACTGCTTCACCTGTTGGCCAGTGGCTTAGGCAACAACTAATCATACTGCCATCACCATCACCTGCTTCATTGGTAAGGAAATTGTGGCCCGTTTTGGGCGGCCTAAATGTCTCATCACAGATGGTGGTCCCAAACTTGTTGGCCAGGTCATGAAGGTGTACTGTGCCAAGAATGCCCTTTAACAAATAGTCACCACTCCCTATCATCTGCAAGCCAATGGGCGCGTGGAACAACTAAACAGCTCACTGGTGCAACTGATTGCCAAGCTCTTGCAGGAGCACCCCAATACCGCGTGGACTGAACACTTGCCTACCACTCTACTTATCCTACAGGAAAGAATCAATCAAGGCACTGGGTTCAGCCCTAGCTCCCTGGCCTTTGGGACGCCTGAAAGTCTGACAGGAGTGGAACAGGGGAAGCTACGGTCTACGGTTCCTAGAAAGCCCCCTGTTAACAACTCCATCCCTGAGCCAGTGGCATACCAAGGCCTGAGACATTAAACACAGGCATATTGAGGGAGGGACAAGACACCTTGAGTCCAGATACACTGTAGGTGACTCTGTTTACGCCCTCAACCCCAATTTGGCCAAATTAGAGCCCAACCACTTGGGGCCCTTCAAGATAGCTATGGTCTATGACAATCACACCTATCAGCTTGAATACACCCAAGGAAACACTGAAAAGCTTCATCATGATTGCTTGCGCCCCGGCTGCGCCATCCCCACACAAAAGTTGTTTGTGTGGACCTTGCCAGATCTCCTGCAGACTCCAATCCTGGTGTCTGACAACAAGCAGGGGGCAAGGGGGGTGTTGCAACCAAGTTTCCAGACTTGCCTGCCAACATATCTTACAATACACAGGGGGCACTCAATGGTTTGTCCCTTGACATGTCTAACAACATGAATCAATCTGATGGCAATGTCAAACTGCAGGCACTTTCTCCTAATTAGGAGCACTACCAATTCAACCTGCTGATCCCCGCACAAGGATTTCCTTGGCTCAAATCCTTACATGGAACAAGCCACCATATCACCCCCTTGTGGCCTGGTGGCTTTCCCCATATAGTATATTAATTGCAGTATTTTATAATAAACAAAACATTATTCTTATTATTCATGTCTTTTCTATTGAACTGTTGTCTTCCCTGCTTAAAATACTAAATCCTCATTCTTTCAGTTGCAATAATTCACTAACTCAATGAAGTAATTTTCATCCAAAAATAACTTGCCTTTTATAAAATAAGATGAAAAATATTCCAGTAAGTTGATAATTAAGGCAAAATAATATGAAATTCTCACATTTTTCTAGCAAGTTCTAAATCTGAAGTACAAGAAGCTCTCTATATTGCTAGTCTACATGGTGGGATACACTATCTAGAAGACACCATCTAGAAAATGCTATCTAGAAAACACCATCTAGAAACCCTACTGTAAATTCAGAACCTAAACATAATATGCGGTATTTTCAAACTCTTAGTCCAAATTTTGTATCACATTTGCAGGCAACTCAGCTGAGTGAAAAAAAATTCAATAAAATCAACCATTTAATTTGATGTTTTTTGATTTATTTAAATTGGTAAATTTTTAATCCCTTGAGCAGATAACTCAACTAACAAAAGACAAAACACATCAAACAAATGCAGAATAAATGAATCAGAAATGAAGGATTCTAATGTACAATTTGAGATTTCCTGTATGTCAAAAAAATCATAGACATCATGTAAAAATTACTGAATCTGAAACTGTGGGATTTTCAAATCCAAGAACCAAATTTAAAATCAAAAATGAGGTGAATTTGAAATAAATATAATTTATGGGTGTCTCAAGAAGGATGCCAAAGGATCTAGAGTGGATTTGTGCTAATTCTTTTAGGAATCATAGGCATTCTCAAAAATCACCCTATTCCATTTTAGGGCAGGTAAAATTTAGATGCTTGATTACAGTATATTTTAAAAAACACTAATAATAAAATAGAATTATATATTAAAATCTATCATGTTGTCTTTTCTTTGATGTGTTGATAGTTCATTTGCTGTTGATGATGTGCTTACATTGAATTTGATAGTTTCACCTCCAGTTGCCTTGGCAATAGGAAATCAAGTTGCCTCCCTGAGACCAGCTGTGGTTGCAGAGGCAACTTGATTTCCTATTGCCAAGGCAACTGGAAGTGAAACTATCCTGTTAAACGCAAGTACATTATCAACAGCAAATGAACTATCAACACATCAAGGAAAAAACAACATGATAAGATATATTGTAATATATAATTCTATTTTATTATTAGCATTTTTTAAAATATACTATAGTCAAGTATCCTTAATATCAAGCCATTAATACATAGTGTAGTAATCCAGTGATTTTTTACTTTTGAGTTTTTTCTTTCCCACCTCTCCTTCTTCCTTGAAAAGAAGTTTTATGGCCCCTGGCTACGCCAGGGGCCAAAGAACTTTTAAAACTTGCTGCGTCATCAGGGGGGTAGCTCATATATCATTATATGATTTTGTGATTGCTATAATAGTGATTTAGAGTGCAGAATATTACATCATTTCCAGTTTAGACAATTTTACATTTCACTTAATTTCATGTCTAAACATGGTTGTTGAGATTGGATTTTTCATTTGATTTTATCCAGAGTGGAGCTTCTTGATTTAGGTTGATTTGTCCTAGTTTCTTACTGTGCATTCAATTTGGATTCCAGTTCCTGCAATTAATATCTGAGTTTACTAGTGGTATTCAAAAGTGATGTGAAATTTGGTTCTTGGATTTGACAATCCCGCAAGTCCAAAAAACATAGTAAACTTAATGAAAATGGTTGATAGATTTGAACACTTCACATCTGATTCCAGTTAATTTATTTTGTCCATTAAAAATATGCAGTTTGACTTGAACTTTGCAAAGTGGTTATAAGTTCCTGCATTTTTAAAAATTCAAATAAATATACAAAGAATTTAATTTAATTAAAAAAGGCCATCCTGCAAAAGTAATTCAAATTTGGACCAAGGATTTGACAATCCTGCATTTTTATGTTCAGGTTCTGAATCTACAGTATAGTTTTTTAATGGGTGCAGAGATCAAAAAGTAGTCAAATCAAAATCCAAAAAGGTACCAAAAAACTAGGACCACTTAATATTAAATTTTTGCAAAAAATTAATATTTTATTCATTATGTTTTATTAAGTTCCTCAAATCAAAAGTGAGGAAATTGAAAATCAACTTTTTAGATTTAGTCACACTTTTTATAAGCTTGTAAAATTTTAAATAATTAATAAAAACTTTTGAAATTTCTCATGTAGATTATTTATGACCTGATATTTAAATATATAAAAAAAGAAATGAAGTTTTTCTTTGTAGGTTTTTATTTTATTGTAAATTTAATAAATTGGTGTGTTTTGGAGGCAATTTCAAAAAATATTAAATTAATATAATATTGTATTATGTTTCCCTATGTTATATCAGGGGACAAAATCAAAGTGCACAAATCAAAGTGCCTAAATCAAAGTGCCTAAATCAAAGTGCAATAAGCTCTTGGTTTTTTTTGAAGGTTTCTCTCTTGAATTTTCTCCTTTCTACCTCTTCTTTCCACCTCTTATTTATCCTCAAAAAAGAAGTTTTTTGGCCCCTTGGCTGTGCCAGGGGCCAAAAACTTTTAAAAATTTCTGTGTCGTCAAGTGAATGGATTATATAAAATATGATACCAAGTAGAAAAAACTTTCTTTTTTCTTCTCTTCTCCTTTTCTCCTCTCTTCTCTTCTTCTCCTATTCTCTTCTCCTTTTTCTTTCTTTTATTTTCTTTTCTTTTCCTTTCTCTCTCCTTTCTTATCCTCAATTATCCTCTATTATTGTCTCTCCATTATTATCCTCAATTATCTTTTCTTTACTCTTTCCATTCTTACCCTTGATTATATTCTATTATCCTCTTTCCATTATTACCCTCAACTATCTTCTACTTTACTCTTTGTTGCAACAGAACCAATGAGGATTCAGTATTTGGCATTGGGAAAGACAACAGTCCAATAGAAAGGACAGAATAATAAGAATAATGTTTTGTTTATTATAAAATACTGCAATTAATATACTATATGGGGAAAGCCACCAGGCCACAAGGGGGTGATATGGTGGCTTGTTCCATGTAAGGATTTGAGCCAAGGAAATCCTTGTGCGGGGATCAGCAGGTTGAATTGGTAGTGCTCCTAATTAGGAGAAAGTGCCTGCAGTTTGACATTGCCATCAGATTGATTCATGTTGTTAGACATGTCAAGGGACAAACCATTGAGTGCCCCCTGTGTATTGTAAGATATGTTGGCAGGCAAGTCTGGAAACTTGGTTGCAACACCCCCTTGCCCCCTGCTTGTTGTCAGACACCAGGATTGGAGTCTGCAGGAGATCTGGCAAGGTCCACACAAACAACTTTTGTGTGGGGATGGCGCAGCCGGGGCGCAAGCAATCATGATGAAGCTTTTCAGTGTTTCCTTGGGTGTATTCAAGCTGATAGGTGTGATTGTCATAGACCATAGCTATCTTGAAGGGCCCCAAGTGGTTGGGCTCTAATTTGGCCAAATTGGGGTTGAGGGCGTAAACAGAGTCACCTACAGTGTATCTGGACTCAAGGTGTCTTGTCCCTCCCTCAATATGCCTGTGTTTAATGTCTCAGGCCTTGGTATGCCACTGGCTCAGGGATGGAGTTGTTAACAGGGGGCTTTCTAGGAACCGTAGACCGTAGCTTCCCCTGTTCCACTCCTGTCAGACTTTCAGGCGTCCCAAAGGCCAGGGAGCTAGGGCTGAACCCAGTGCCTTGATTGATTCTTTCCTGTAGGATAAGTAGAGTGGTAGGCAAGTGTTCAGTCCACGCGGTATTGGGGTGCTCCTGCAAGAGCTTGGCAATCAGTTGCACCAGTGAGCTGTTTAGTTGTTCCACGCGCCCATTGGCTTGCAGATGATAGGGAGTGGTGACTATTTGTTAAAGGGCATTCTTGGCATAGTACACCTTCATGACCTGGCCAACAAGTTTGGGACCACCATCTGTGATGAGACATTTAGGCCGCCCAAAACGGGCCACAATTTCCTTACCAATGAAGCAGGTGATGGTGATGGCAGTATGATTAGTTGTTGCCTAAGCCACTGGCCAACAGGTGAAGCAGTTGATGGCTATGATGATGTATTTCTTCCCAAGTCTGTCTTTGGGGAGGAGTCCAACAACATCAAGGGCCCACTGCTCAAAGGGTTCCATTGCCTTAATGGACAGGACAAACTTGGGGGTACAGGTTTAGACATGTTCTTTTCACACAACATGCACATTTTGAGGAGATCTAAGATGGCTTGGCGCATATGCGGCCACTAAACCTTACATTTTATGATTTCAAAGAAGTTGCGTCCTATGATGTGATCCAAGGTGAAGTGGTAGGGAAGTATTGTGTTGCCTTGCTGTGTGGTGGGGGTATAAGGCGTCTTTTCACCTGTCTCTGCCTGGCAGCAGATGTTGCCAGCATCAGTGGTGAACTGGCTTCCATTGTCCTTCAGCTTGAAGATGGTTACTGAGTTAAGGCCTTGGTAACGGGTTGCCTCAGGACGGAGGTAAAGCATTGGTTATTCTGGGTCTAAACCAACATCCCAGTGATGGACGCTACGTAGAGCCATGAGAGGGTGTCAGCTGTGACAAGTTCCTTCCCAGGCTTGTACTCAATGCGCAACTGGTAGGGGGATAGACACTTGACCCAGCCTGCTTGGCAGTGTGTCAATTGGGACTGTGTGCTGAAGTACTGAAGTAACTTGTGGTCTTTCAGGTCGCGGGGTGAAAAGGTTGCCCCTTCCAGGTAACAGCGCCATTTCTCAACGCAGTGCACAATTGCGGCCAACTCTTTGTCATGTATAGGGTAATGTTGTTCTGAGTCAGTAAGGTTCCTGGACTCATACGCCATGGGGAGAAAGACGCCTTTGTCAGTTTCTACCCGTAGTACACCCCTTATGGCCCTGTCAGAGGTGTCAGTCTCAAGTTTGTACTGGCAGTTTTGATTGGGAAACTGTAATACAGGCGCAGTTGTAAGTCTTTGCTTCAACGTCTCAAAGGCTTGATCTCTGATGGGAGTCCAGCAGAAGCGCTGCTTAGTGTTTAGGAGCTTGGTGAGAGGTGCAATTAGCTCCCTGCAATTGGGAATGAACATGCGCCCATAGGCAAAGATGCCTAAGAAGGTACGCACCTGACCAAAATCAGTGAGAGGTGGCATACTGGTGATTGCCTTGATCTTAGCAGGGTTGGGCTTTATACCTTGAGCAGAGATGATGTGCCCAAGGAACAACAGCTCTGACTTAAGGAACTTGCATTTGGAGGGTTTAGCTTTTAGCTGATTTTTCTGAAGGGTGTTGAGGACAGCATGGAGGTGTTGGAGGTGCGTGGTTTGATCTTGACTGAAGACAATAATGTTGTCAAGGTACACCACCACACATTTTCTAATCAATTCCTCAGACGCTTTGTTCATCAACATAGCAAAGGTGGAAGAAGTGTTGGTCATTCCAAAGTTCATGACCCAACACTCAACCAACCTGTAGTGTGTGCAGAAAGCAGTTTTTGCTTCATCCCCTGGTGCAATGCAAACCTAGTTGTACCCTGCGGTGAGATCAATCTTGCTAAAGACCTTTGCATCTGCAAGTGTGTAAAAAAGGCTGTCAATCAGCAACAGGGGGTACTTATTCTTAACCGTCACCTTGTTTAGGGTGTGGTAGTCTGTGATCAGGAAAGGGACCTGTCCTTCTTGGCTACAAAGAAGACAGTTGCCCCGTATGGAGAGAGCAAGGGGAAAATGAAGCCCTTGTCAAGCGCGTTCACAAAGTGCTGGCAAAAGGTCTCATCTTCTTTTGGTGTGAGACAGTATAAGTAACGTGCTTTAGGCAACGTCCCTTGGAGTTGTACAGTGTGCTGGATCTTCTTAGGAGGAGGTAGTTGTTTGAGTGTCTCACTTAACACGTCCTTATACTCCTCAAGGAGGGTGGCAAGCGCTGGTGAAGGTACAATGGTCAAGGGAGTGACCGCAGGTGGTTCAGCACATATAACTTCAACTGAGCATTGGGCAAAGTCTAGCTTCCCCTCCTTGAAATTGTACAAGCCTGTTTTGGTTATCCTGACAAACACAGTGTTGTTAAGAAGCTTGCTCATTTTGACAGGATAGATCTGAAAGCCCACCCCATTTCTATTGAGGGTGATGACAGACATATCCCAATCAATTTAAGGACAATTGTGACAAAGCCAGTCAAGGCCAGCAATAACATTGTGGCTGAGGCCTGCCATGATTGGCCCAGAGAGTTTAACCTGGATGTTTCCCATTCTTACAGAGAAGGGGACTGTCTTGTGGGTAATTGCTACTCTTTGTGAGTCAGCTACGCATACTGCCTTGAATCTGCTGGGTACAAAGTCTAGCTGCTGTGCATCAGCAAACGCCTGGTCCACCATGATGTGGTTGGCCCTGGTGTCAATCAACAATTTGTGGGTGTTTTCACAAAAACGGAAGGGATAAGACAAGAGGGTTACTTTATTGAGGGAGTGGCTTGCTTGTAGCATGGGGTTGTCACTGTGTACCTGAAAGACGTCAAGGGTTTCAACTTTGTGTACATTATAGTTGCATGGATTTTTGGCAAGGAGGGATTGAGAGTTTGGGTCAGCTGGGGTTGTAGGACCTCTTGTACCTACAACCCCCAGGTTTTTCCCAGGTCCTTGATTTGAGCTAGCTGGAGCTCCCCCTTACAGGGGCGTTTAGTCCTACTATCCTGCTGACAGTGGCCTACTTGGTTGTGGGCGTTGCCAGGTGTTGCACAAGGTTGAGGTGGAGCATCATTTGTACAGCAGAACCCCATTGAAGCCTGGTTGTTGGCCTCCACAATGGCTTTGTAAAAGTCATTGATGGAGGTACAGCAAACTATGGGGACCCACTTACAGATATGGGGCTTTAGCCCATTAACTATTAGGGTCAGAAGCATAGCATTTATGCTGGTTGCAGCTTTAGGGGCGGCAGCAAGCGCTTGTTGCCAGGAAGCAAGGTATTTGGGGACAGATCCAGTCTGTTTGATTGCTAGAAGGAGAGTTCCCACTACAATAGGAGAGAAGGTTTTGCTGTAGCAGGATCTTGTGGCATCCCTGAATGCTGGCCAAGTGACTTCAATTTCCTGACTGGCCCAATTGGTAAACCATACTGCGGCAGGCCCCGTGAGGCGCCCTGACGCATTAGTAACCCACATGGGTTCAGAGAAATGGCAGATACAAAGGCAGGTTTTGGTGGAGTGAAGCCAACTGACAATGTTGGCTCCTTTGACCCCACCTGTAAAGGATTCTAGTTGGAGGTTGAGCATGCACTGTGAAAGTTCCAACTGAGGTGGGATGATGCTAGTGTCACACTGTCCAAGACAGAGCCGATTGTACACACTTGTAAGAACTAACTGGTCTTGATAGATAACGTATCTATCAGGGATGTCCCCCTTGGAGATTAGCAGGAAGGTCTCTTGATGGGGAGTAGCCATACGGCCTGTACTCTGTCCTTTCTTAGGGGGAATTTTTTCTTTAGGTAGGTCGTGAATCTACTGCTGCTACCACTGTTGCAACTGAACCAATGAGGATTCAGTATTTGGAATTAGGGAAGACAAAAGTCCAACAGAAAGGACAGAATAATAATAAGGTATTTTTTATTGTGGAATATTGTGATTAATATACCATATGGGGAAAGCCACATGGCCATAAGGGAGGTGGCATGGTGACTTGTTCCATGTAATGATTTGAGCTAAGGAATAACTTGTGCAGGGATCAGCAGGTTGAATTGATAGCGCTCCTAATTAAGAGAAAGTGCCTGCAATTTGATAAAGCCATCAGATTGATTCAAGTTGTTAGATATGTCAAGGGGCGGCTTATTGAGCGCCCCCTGTGTATCGTAAGATACGTTGGCGGGCGAGTTGGGAAACTCAGTTGCAACATCTTTCTATTCTTACCCTTGATTATATTCTATTATCCTCTCTCCATTATTACCCTCAATTATCTTCTACTTTACTCTTTTCATTTTTACCCTTGATATATTATATTATCATCTCTCCATTATTACCCTCAATTATCTACTACTATATCTTTTTACTATATATTAGAGTAAAATAAGATATATAAAATGTTTCTTTTTGGTATACAAATTTTCTCTATCTATATCCTTTTTAGTGGAAGTACAGTGTTTTTAACATAATAGTGTTCAAGTCTTCATTTTATGATATGCAAATGGCAGATTCTTGATATCTTTGAATATTGTGACTTATTATAAATGAGATATAAGACTATATCTTTTATTAAGTATAAAATTGTATAGTATAGCTTTAATAAGAAAGTAATGTACTTTATATTATTTTAATGATAGACTTTTATAATTTTTATCATTTAAATAAGATCACTAATAAACCAAAATACCTAAAATCATATGCTTGTACCATGCAGGAAAAATCCTTTATTTTGCTTATACTGAAGTATCATTATAGCTTTACATAAGATGGAAATTAAAGTAGACTTTTTTATTAAACTTATAGCTTATAAAGCAGTTTTTGTGTAGTCTCATATTTTATATTCAATTGAATACAGTTACATATAAATTCTAGTCTAAGCTTGCTTTTGAAACTAAAATAAATTTTCTTTTAAAAACAGCTAATTTAAGAATTTTTTATTATCTAGCATATAATTTTTATCACAGAAATTAATTTCTTGGGGTCTCTTTAATCTATAATAGCTTTTAAAATATATATTTTTATCACAAACTGTATTTTATTTTGCTTCAAAGTTAATCTCTGGAAAATCAATTTTCGCACTTTGATCTTTGTTATTTTCAATTTTTCACTTTTTGGGGGTTGCATTTTCAATTTTTGCTCTTTCAACCTTAGGAACTTTGACCTAAGTAACTTGCCCTCTTATTTGAGAAACTTAGTAAATCATAATGAATAAAATATCAATGTTTTGTAAAAAATTAATATTAAGTGGTCCTAGTTTTTTGGTACATTTTTGGATTTTGATTTGACTATTTTTTGATTTCTGCAACCATTCAAGAAACTATATGTAAATTTTTAAATAAATTTTTATGAGACAAAATTTTATTTTTTAAAAAACAGAGCTTATAATAGTATTTTATATTAATATTTGAACAAAAAAAATTTAAAATTAAATTTTTTTTTAATTTTGATGTATCAAATATTAAATTGAGGGTTTTTTTGCACTTCAATTTTTGCACTTTTGATTTTGGCCCCTCTATTCAAAGGGGTAAATAAATTCTATTTTAAAAGATAAATTTAATTAAGGTGTGTTTTAAATTGCATCAATTTAGGCACTTCAAACTTGGTTTTTCTATTTTAGCTACTAGTAAAAACATTTTAAAAAAAGTCAAATTTAAGAAAAATATTAAATTTTTTGGGAAAATTTTTATTGAAAAAAAGTGCAGAGATCAAAAAATCCATTGATTTGGAGATTTTGATCTCCACACTTTGACTTTAGGCACTTGCCCAAATCCTTTACCTCTCTTAGCTGTAACCTACATACATCAACAAAATAACCACCATTTACCTGTTTCTAGGCATTTAATCTTTATTGTGGCCAAATCAGCTCTTGTCTGCAACAATGCTCCCATGTGGATCATCACAGCATGATTGGGTGGTTAGGTTTAGAAAGTATGCCTTGTGGCTGCAACTTTTTTGGCAGCCCACTCATGCTTCTACATCTCTGCACATTATATGGCACTTTGCACGGATCTTTTTAGGTATCTCATGCATTCAGCATGTTCTTGAGCTCTTTCTGGTAAGAATACTTTTTAGTGGTGTTTTTGGATAGAGAGTAATAATTTAACCTTGTCAGGGAAAGAACCAGAAAAACTTCAACAACTCAATACATAATTGGGCTGCACTTGCATGTGACAAATTGAACTTGCCTTTTTCCAAAGTCACAGATACTTGTGGAAAGCTCTTATATGATAGGAAGATATCATAATTATGTGATCTTGTGGTACTCCTTTTGATGAAATTTATTATATTAGAATAATATTAATTGGTATCAACTAAGCTGTATCCATTTATAATTTAATTATTCAAGATTATTACAGCAATAACAACACCATGCATCTAAGAATTAACTGTTTTCTTGTTGGTAAAAATCCTGTGGAGCCCTAGTTGGAGTTGCATCTTGACAAGGGGTATTTGAGGATCATTCTCCAATATATCATCATGTATTGGTTGGCCCTATCCCTTTCAGCTAACATGACAGGTCTCAGAATACCCATGACAACTAGGCAGCATACATTGCTACAATACCACAAAATATAAAAAACACTTGCCCAATGCACTCATAGAAGAGAAGCCCATTTAATAGCCTCAAATAACCAGGTGTTTTCAAGGCCCACATGCTGCAAAGCCTGAGATTGATAAAATAAGAAAAACCAGGTCCCAAACATATTGGGAAAAGGTAGATTGTACAAGCAACCAATCAATTGATCAGTCAAACAATTAATTTTTTGTGGGCTTTATAAATAGCTGTGGTACTTTGGCAGATAACAGCCAAACGTACCACAGTTTAGAAGCAACTAATATGCCATCCTCCTCACACCCCAACATGCAGTTTTCCAAAAAGAATTGCCAATGCCACTGAAGACAATGCCATCAGGAAACTGATAGCACTATAGACTGATTTCCCCCAATAAGTATTAATAATGAGTGAGGGAAGCCTTCCTCATTATTGATGTTGTCCAAATAAATGTTTTATGCCAAGGAGTCATTATTTGATTGCAGTATTTTTCTATTTTTTCTCCAATTTAATTATAATAATAGCGTTTATACATGCATCACAATAACAATACTCCCACACAATCCCTTATCTGCCTGTTTCTACTCCAACTCCCTTGATCTCGCCTGCTTGAGTCCCTGACTTAGAGTTTTACTATCTTCACCACCTGGATCCCCCTCCTTTATATCCTAGAAGCCAGATTTTACCAACCATGAAGGAGATCCTAACCAATCCCCCTTTGCCAGAGGTCCTTCCTTCTCAGGACTTCAGTAAGCTGGGGTTTGTCTATATTACAGTGTTGGGGTTAGCCATTCAGGTTGTGCGCTGCATTAGAAGTTGGTGTCCCTGGGTCACTGCAGCCAATTATCTTGTCAGGATTGCCCCCATTTTGACATGGCTTTCCAGGCCTGGCCTGCCTCTCTTGTGAGAGTCCAGCTGGACACCAGTATGGGCCATGATACAATGTACAAGAACCACCTGGAGTTTTCTTGGTAGGGGGATCACAGCCGGCACAATCTTGCAGGGTTGCAGCCACAGTAGAATTTTCAAACCCCATTGCAATAAAAATTTCCCCAAGGAACATATGCATCTGTCAGGATTGACAATTTCCTCCCCTCTAAAACTTGGGCCCAAGGGTGGGATTCAAATCCTGGCCCTGATTCCCTGCAAGCTGCTAGCCCAGAGGACTGAGGGGCTGCCTGTCTGCATTTTTCTGGGGTCAAACCTCCACAAGCTGAAGCTCAGGATAAACCCCAAAGCCATAATACCAACATGAACTTAACAGTAGTTGTGCGCAAAGGGGAACTTCTTGAATTGCCTAATGAGGGCAAGGGAAGCCCCTCTGCAAGCTGTGTGAACTTGAAGTCCTTGCTGGTAACCAATCAGATTCAGTTATCCAAGGAAAATGTGGGCTTTGGGCCCGCTCCTGTGACCTGAGCTTGAGAACAGAAGACTCAGGTGATCTTCCATGAGCCCTCCACCAATGAGCAACCCCTTGGTAGTGGTGCTATTTTGCTGCTCCCAAACCTGGGCGTCCCAGCCTCCTGACCAAAGATTTCCTGACTTGTTGAGGATCCATTTATGGAAAATGTGAAGTTTGGCATTGGGATGCTATATAGACTCATAGGCCCTGCACTGATACTAAATTGTCATTTTTAAATAAAAGGGTTATGAGACATTGGTTTCCTCATTTGCTACCATTTTTTATTCTTGCCATTTACCAAATCTTCTTCAGACCTTCTGGGCTGCCTGTCCCACTGCCCGCAGTTTATTGACCTCCTGGTGCTCCTTTTGGTCCTGTCCACTATAAAGAATACCCTTTGAAGCCCAGATACAAGGAAATTACCCTTGAAAACATCCTAAAAGCAGATCCCCTAGCCTGGCTGAATTTTTAAGTAAGATTTAATAGACAAGGCCCCTGGCATTACTCCAAATCCATCCTTTTCAAAGACAAGTACAACCACCTACCCGCTTATCAATTGGACATAGAGCTGCCAATAACTCCTAAACCCATGCCCATGTCCCCATCCAAACTTCCTGTGGACCACACTAACAAGTTATTTGGGATTGTGCATATCACCCTCATGGCAACTGTGGTATGTTTGCCTCCCTGGTAATTGACTCCCTGGTACTTGACACTTTGTCAAGTACCAGGGAGTTAAGTGCTGCATATGTGAATCTATTAGTATTTTTGGCTTAACTGATTTTAAGCTGATTTTTACTAGTAATTTAGGGGTTCAAACCAAAAACCAAGGCTAAATTTACTCAAACTCAACTCTGTTTAATAAATTAGTTAGCTAAAAAATGGATTTAAGGGAAAATCTATAAGTAAATTTGATAATAGAAATGAAAAAACTTGTGTTCAACACTCTAAAAGAAAAAGTGGCCAGTTTGACACTTTTTAAGCCAAATCCTAATTTTATTAATAAAACACATATGCGCTTATATAAAATTTTATTATTTACTATTATATTTTTATTATTAGTGACCATAGTTGTTGATTAGGCTCCCAAGCACCACTATACTGGATTTAGTGGCATAGACATTATTCAAATACCCCACTTGTTTTACATTATGTCATTCCTGGGTTTGTGGATTATGTGGTGCCACATAAATTAAGCCAAATTTATTAAGAAATTTCATATGTACTTTATAAAAACAGAAACTTGACTCCCCCTCTTTTTGACTCTATCCACTTGCCACATGATCAGTTTTGGATTTAACTAATCAAGGGCTCGGAATTAAGGCTAAATTAATAAGTGACACACTATGAGCGCCACTCAACACCCATCCACTTGACACTTTAACTTTGGGATTAGTACAGAGAGCTTCTTAACATTTTAACCAACACTATGGTAAATAATTCACTCCCAGCTCCTCCCAGCATAATATTATCACTAATAAACACCTTCCCACTCATTTACTTTTTTAACTTATGTTGTATTTTTTTATTTATGAGCATATGAAACTGCCCTGCTTTTGGGTTAACTTTTGAACCTGTTTTAAATTTAAGCAAGTTTTATATGTAAAAAACATAGTAAACTTGTTGTTTCTGCTTGACTCTGGTATACTTGACAGTGAGAATTCTGTTTTTCCCAGCTGATCAACAGTGCCAAACTTGACACTTTACTATATTTTGAATTTTCAACTCCCAATAAAAAAATTCCACATAAAATTTTATTCAATTATAATCTATTACTTTTCCTGCTACTCTCCATATAATTTTTATATATTTTTTGATTTTTAATTATACTTTTACATTGATTTAGCACTAAGTTACTATGCTGAACCTAACATCTTTGATGCTTCATCATCAATTCACTTATTTTCTATGTTTTAACCTTTATATCTATACTTTGAGTTTTTATTTTGCTTCTATTTACTCTGTTATGTTTTTTTTCTTGATAAATAAAACTTAATTTGCATACTTTTCATTTAACTTTTACTTTTCTTTACCTCTGTGTTTCATATCTTTCACACTGTTTTATTTACAAAACTAAACTTTTAGACAAGATCAAACAAGAACAGCCAACAGCCCAAGCCTCTAAGGGCTTCAAAGAAACTGCCTCCACTCCCAAGCGTGCCAAGAAGCCTACAAAGACAAAGTCTCCTACCCCATCTCCTCCTACTCCTCCCCCCTCCACCCTCCACCCTCATCTTCAACTTCCCCCTGAGTCCTCAAATAAAAGTTATGACTCCCTCACTGATCACTCTTTTTACCACTCAGAGGCCAACTCTGAGCCCACCAAGGAGCAATGTACCAAGAAGTCAAAGGCTGCCAAGGAGCCATCTTCTTCTTCTGATAAGGAAAAAAGAAGCTTCCAAGCAGGCCTCAAAGAACCCTTCCCCTCCTCCTCCTCCTGATGGCTCTTCCCCCTTCCGCATCTGATCCCCAGGATGATCCTGAGAAATATTCCAAGAAGTTTAAAGCTTCTGGTCACGTGGCTTGGGATCCCCTGGCCATCCACAATATCTGCAATGTGGACAGAGAGTTCAAAGTCCCCAAGCGCTTCCCCTGTTACTTCCCAATCATGTCCGTAAAGGGTGGCCTTGGTTATGTTGCAGATAATTACATTTTCAATTGTAATAATCAAAAACAGCAAACCAAAAGCAAGCACTTTTATGTGAGGATAAGACTTGTGGGGCCTGGCTGAACACCAAGGGCTGGGAGCAGGTTACTGCTGAGAAGGGGGAGCACACATGTGAGCCCCCCAATCACCTGATCACTTGGATGCTGAAGTGGTACCTTGTCCAAGTGATCCCCACCTCTACCAACCTCCGTGCTTCAGATCTGGCCATAAAGGCCCTTCAACACCTGTAGCCCAACAATCTCAAGTTGGTGCCCACCCAGGAGCAACTGGTTAAGTTCATCAGCAACAAGAGAATTTCTGCCAATTCCCCTCTCCCCAAGGCCTCAGATGTCTTCTCTGAGCTTACGCTCACCCACAAGCTCAAGCAGCTTTCAAGTGGAGAGTGATTCCTCCTCCATGATCTTGGGCCTGGCAGCAAAGACCGCATAATCTGCTACATCACTTAACAGAACCTGCTGGAGCTAAAAAGGGCTTCAACCTGGCTAGTTGATGGTACCTGTGCTACTTTCCCCTGAATTTTCAAACAGCTCTTGATGATCCATGCCCAGATTGACATCTGGGTGATTCCACTTACTTTCTTCCTTCTCCCTGGGGCCACCAAGGCCATTACATATGTGTGTTCTCAATCCTTTACCAAGAACTTTTCCTCCTTCCTGACAACAAAAATGACAATGCCAAGAAGACCCCCCCACACCTGCGCAAACCCTCCTGCCGCTGACAAGGACCAGGCCATCCTGGACTTGGAGGAAAAGGTAAGGCTGAGAACTCTGGGGCCTCACATTTACATCATGGACTTTGAGCCTGCTCAGTTCAATTCATTTGAGCAGCTGTTCAGCAGGAAGATGCAGGGGTGCCACTTCCACTTCTGCCAAGCAGTTGCTTACAATGTGCAGGCCCAGGCCAAGCTTAGTAGGTTGAGCCTGAGGGACACTTTGGACACCTGTAAATTTGTGCTTGCACAATTTAGTGCCTTGGCTTTTTTAAAACCAGAGCATACTGCGCAGGGGTTTGAGGTTCTCTCAAAGGATCCTTACATAACAAAGCATCCAGAGTTCACGCTTTTCCTTGAGTACTTCAGGCCCCAATGGATTGGGAAGGTTGTCACACAGAAGCAGGCAAGGCCCACGCCAAGGCCAGTTGGAATGTTTACCAAGAAGTGGTGAATGGTGAGCCAAAACCACTTTGGCGCTAGAGGCTTATCACAAACATCTTAAGGCCAACTTTGGGTTTCATCCAAAGTTAAATAAGTTCTTCTTTCTCCTGCAGCATGAGAAGGAGAAAACCATCTCCAATCTGCGTGACTTGGCCAACTGTGTCCCCCCACCAAGCCTACAACCCGCTCCACCCTCTTCTAAGGCCATTCAGGGTGCGGCTAAGCACAAATACAAGGCCTCTCAGCTTAAGAAAGAGCTTGAGCTTATTGTCACTGTCCTCCTAGAAGGGTCTGAAATGAAAAGGGGAAGAAAGATATAGAGTAAACTTGCTTGCTTGCTTTTATGGTTTTAACATTAACTTTTTTAACTTTAATTTTTCTTTTTAGTTTTGATCAATTAGTTTTTAGTTTTAATTTTTCTATTTTTTGATTTAATTATATAGCAGTAATTATTTTATATATACATGGTAAGTTTGAGATTAATAGTTATAGTTGAAATTGAGTGAAATATCTTAATTTTTGTTAATTTCCTAATAAAAAAAAGATATTCACATTTATACTTATATGAACTATATCAATAAATATTAATATTTCTTCATATTTTGCATAACTTTTATTGTTGTGTCTATGTTTATTCTGGATCATTAGAATTTTATTTTTTATGGTAATCAAAAATATTTTTATAATAAAGAGTGTAAATTACATAGTAAAATTAGAAATATTTGCTTACTTCTCCTTATTCTCATTAGTTAGGATATAATTTTCATTGCATTTTGCGCTCTCTGGGGTCATCTTAGTATACCATAGCTGTAAGACCTAATTTTTATATTAAGAGTTTTCAGTTCATCAAGATCTGTTAATTAAAAAAGTTTGATTTCCAGTTGTCAATCAAGGAAAAAGCTGAATTCTCACTTTACTATAGTGTCAAGCACCAGGGAGCCAATCACCAGGGAGTCAAACTTACCACAGTTGCTACCCTCTCTGGGGTGATTGACACTATAATCCTGGCTGCTGGTATGTGGTCCTTGGTGGGAAAGTCCTTCTTGTACCTTTTCAAGTTAGCTCATATCTTGTGGTGGGCCCTGCCTGCTAAACTTGCAGCCAGTGTGTTCCTGGAAAACAACAGGCTGGCTGCCCAAGGTTGGATCCCTGATAGCATCCCTCATTATTTTACCATTTTCTGGACAATTTTGGGGGTTATGAGCTTCCTTCTGATTCTTGGCAGTTGATTAGCTGGAGGAGGGATGTGTTCATCTTGGGAACCAAATTTAACCATCTGATTAACTGCTCCTTGATTTTCACTTCTCTTGGAGATAACCTGATTTGATTGGCTACTGGTGGATAATAGTGCTGGTTTTTGGTTCTGATTGGCAGCAGCCTGTGTGTGGTGACCAATAAAGCATGCTGGTTAAAAGAGAAAGAACAAAGACCTGTGTAGTATTATGGATAGGGTTCACAGGCTAAACTGCCACTGACTAGGGCTTTACCACTGGCAGACCTAGTGTATCCCTGCATGATTGCATTGGGACCAGGAAATGGCTTATTGCCTTAATTTTTATCAGAATGTTGCAACTCTGCTGTATTAACAGAGTTACAAGGGGTAAATTTTTGGAAACTAGATAATAATTTTTATTGAGATATTAGGATTATATAGTTGTAGTGATTGCTTAGGAGGAACAAGATTCCCTCAAATCAATCATTTGGATAGCAAGAGAAGTGGCTTGTTTCTACTAGTGAGTAAAGCCTTGAATCAAGTTGCTACTAGATTGAAATTGGTATTGGTTCTTGCTTCCTGGTTTTGTAGATCAAGTTATATTTTGCATTTGGATTTGTATGACAGGATAGTCAAGTTGACAGATATAGGGTTTCTGGTGTGAAATCTTGTTGGGGGTCAAGCTCACAGTTTTGACATGAAAAATGGTCTTTTAATGTCTTTAACAACAGTAATAGATTTATGAAATAAAGTTGTATTATTTTAATGTTATTTTTAGGATCTTATATTAATTTTATGATTTATTCTTTTATAATCTATAAGTTTTTGGTTTGTTCCTGTAGCTTTTTTGTTTTATTTGGTAGTAAATACTTTAACTTTAATATATTATAAAGAGCTACCAAATAACACAGTTTATTGCAAAAAAACTGTTAAACTATCAAACCATTTTTACTTTTAATAAAATAAAAAAATGAGTCAAATTAAGCATGAGTTAATATAAACTTTAAGGTATAAAACAGACATACTTAATTTTGCTTTTGAAATTTCAAACGAAAAAGAATTATCGGGCTTTTTTAAAAAAATTGGATTTTTTGTATGTCTTATACAATAAAAGCTCAAGATTAAACTATATTTATTGGTAATTTATATATTCCTTCATTTTTACGATTTTTTTATTTTGAAGGGTAACTTTAAACTGTTGTATAAAGAGGTTATATTTTTCACATGTAGTGACACATGCTTGTCAAAACCTTTGCTTGGTTTTTTAGAAATCTTTTATTATAATTATATATTTAAAATGATATTAAGATTATTTAACTTATTTTTGATAAGTAAGTTTTAAAAAGGTTCTCTTTAAACTGGTGAAATTTATTCTCTTTGCAAGTCAATTAAATTAAAGTGTATTAAAATAATCTAAAAAGGGGAATTAGCTCAAATGGTAGAGCGCTCGCTTAGCATGCGAGAGGCACGGGGATCGATGCCCCGATTCTCCAAACCAAATTTACCTTTTTAAATTTTATCAAATACTATAGGTAAGTTGATTTTTATACACAGGGTGAAATATGGTGCTTATTGTTGACATTGATGTTATATTAAATTTTGGTTTTGCCCATAATTCAAATAATATGTCTAATTTTCACTTCAATAAGACAAATTTTTTTTATATAATCTTTTGAGGAGAGCTTATGAGTTAATTCAAGGTGCTATAATGAAGAAATCTTCATCAGCTGAATATAATAGATAGTATTTTTTTAAAAAAAAATAGCTTAATTATATCATATATACATGCGTTTATCTACGTTAATTCACAAACACAGTATCACACACCTAGACTATGATTAGCATCTACTTTAATTCTGACTTCATGATTGTAATTTTTGTTTTATGATGTAATAGTATTATAATAACGCTCATTTAATTATAATTAATGTTGGATCCCCAATGTTGAATTTATCGAAATATGATACCACCTTATTTTCAACACCCTTGTTTCTAGAAACACAACTTCAACCTTATGGTATTGTTTTAATAGCTTAAAGGATTGTGATTTTCAAGTAATACTTTTTTAAATATAGAATAATGATATTATATATTATTGTATCAAGCCACATATTGTTCATAAACAAGTTCACATGGGCTTTTCCCTATTTTAAAATTCATGCAGGTGCAGCACACTATTAGTGCTGTTTGTAGAATGTCAGCCCAGAGGCAAAGATTTCTGGCTGATAGTTTTCTTAAGGCTTCTACCATAAAGCCATTTAACTTTTCAACCCTATCATTAGCCTGTAGGTTATAAGGTCTGGCAACAGTGTGTTTGGCACTGTTTTTAGGAATATATAAATTGACTTCAATGGTAGTGGATTCAGTTCTTACATCTGTAATTAGGAGTTCATGATTTCCAAACTTGGCAATAATCTCTTTAACTATGAGCTGTATCATATTGTTTCCTATGTGTTTTTTGTTGCTTGAGCTATAGGATATCTTGTTGCATAGTCAATGGATATGATGCTGTCTTTTTTTGATTTTGTTATCTCCTGGTATGGGTCCCAAAATACCCAGTGCCCATACCTTGAATGGTTGAGTTATTGAGATTGTCGTTAAAGATTTGAGGATATTTTAGAGTAAGTGTACTTCTCACATATTTCACATTGGCTGAGGACTCCCTTGATCTTGTCCAGCATTTTTTCCATCAGTAGAAAATATTAAGATACTCATCTATATTTCTGCTGCAGGTGTGTGCTAAACCTCTATGATAACAAAAGAGAGTGTTTTTTAGAGGATCCAGTAACTTCATTCTTGCTTTACATTATTCCCAGCCTAGCTCTTTTTGGTATAAGAAAGAATCTCTTATGTGAGCTTTGGTGAGCTCAGATTTCAGGTGATCAATCCTGACATTCAACTTCCTGTCATCTGATGATCACTTATGTGTTTTTTACTTCCCATAGTCTTAGCTAGAGACCATATGTGTTCCATTATATGATAGTCTTCTTCCAGTTAAAATCCAAATACATAAAGCTTAAATATTTGAAGGAAAAGCAATATTTGTCATAAAAGAATCTTTCTTTATATATTATAATTATATTTTCATTATATATAATTCAGGGTATAATATGCTGAAACCCCCTCTGGTTCTGGAATCACACCTGGATTCTTATCACACAATATATGAAATAACATTATCACTCATCAAGATCTTAGCCAAAAAGATCTACACATTCTTAACCCTTAAGAATGCACCCTAATACATTCCAGAATCACCAATTCCTTTTATAGACATGTACTTTCATGACTTGAAGCATTCCAAACTTTTGGCATTGAAAATATGTGGAATATTCTTATTCTTGATAAAAGATTTTATTGTTCCAACTGGGAAAAAGTTGAGCAATCCTGACTACCTAGACACTATTGTCTTCATTTGGTAATTTTTGTGCTAATTACTTTTTTAGCTAGTAATAACCAATATAATAGTTCAAAATGAAAACAGGTATCACTAAAAAATTTGCTGGGCAGAACCTTGGAACTTTAAAAATTGATTAGATGTCATGACAGCACTTTAAACTTAATGAAATTTCCAATACAGGGTTTTTTAAACCACTATTAGAGAGTTTGTAATTTATTAAACTTTTTTGACACATTCAAGACCATTAAAACACTATGATTAAATTCTCATTAATAATATTTTTCAGAAAACCACCCTGTAGGGAGCAAAATTTCTACTCAATGGGCCAAGGCAAAAAGATTCAATCCTGTGAGTAATGATAAATGGGGACAGAAAAGTTTTCCTAGGTGAAATATTTATAAAAATAGTTGATAGCATCTCAGGAGGGGATTGAAATGCCCAAGAAACATATATAATCCCAAGTATGACAACAAAAAGGTGGTGGCAAGAGGGTGGAAGACAGTCAAAGAGGATGATTGATTTGGAATTTTCTGGGGCTTAACCTTAACTTGAAGGGATCCAGAGAACAAGGATGTGATATATCATCTTCCTGGTACAGAAGGAGTCCACTTCTTATCCTGGTAATAATTTGCCTCAGTCCCTGTAACTGATCTAGAATCAAAGTTAACAGAGGAAAAACTAGCTGGAACATAATCAAAATCACAAACCACTTAAAGCAACTTCCCCCTAAGGTGGGAAATTGTGAAGTGTCATAGTGTATTGAAGGAAAAAAACTAAATACAATAAATAATCAAAAGAATAGATCTTTATTGATTGAGCATTTGAATAAAGAAAACTTTAGAGGTTTATATAGAGCTGGGAGTAAGAAGTTATAAGGGGGAAATGTAGCAACTTTTATAATAAGCTGAATTTGAATTGAGGGATGTAATGCTAGAAAACAACTATTTAAAGAACATCAAACTGGTTAAAGACCTTTTCTAACTCTTAATGCCTGGTAGTGGATCCGTGGAATAAGTTAAAACATAGCCACACTCTTAACTGCATAAGTTAAGCTTTGAGAGACTATAAGCTATAATAAGAGACCTAAGAACATGTGGGATCAACCACAGAGTCTCTAGCTTTAAGGAAGTGTCAGGGACCCACTTGAGAGGAAAAATACTTTCAATCTTATGAGCCAGGGCCCCCAAATTCAGTCCAGCTACTACAGAACCTATTGGCACTGTTACCATTACAAGATGTCCAAACTGGCCTAAGAAGAAAAATCTCACCATCAGGGAATTGAACCTCCCTAGGAGTTAGTAACCAACTAGTTATACAAGGAGATAGAAAGATATGTTTTGAAAAACCAAGGAGACATCTGCTTCAGGAGTAGAAAGTGTCACACATTTTTAGTGAAACTTTTGTCTCTAGTGCTCTGAAGGGTATTTAAAAAATCAGTGGGCCAGGGACTTGTCAGTATGAGCGTCATCAGGTGAGGAGTTTGACCAATTGATGTTTCAAGTGAGGCTCTCCAGAGATAGATTACACCAAGGAAATAAAATTAATAACCAAAATAGAAGGGTAATACACTTCATAGTGTAAGGTATTAGCAAAGAGAAGTTGTGGTAAAGGAAGGAATAAAGCTACAAAAAGGGTAAATTTATTGTTGCTAGAATAACTAAAAATGGTGAAGTTGATTTCACTTAAATACTTAAGTGGTCATGTAAAAACACTTAAGAGGATAATTATGAAGGAGAGAGAGTGAGTCCAAGTTTCTTCAAGCTTATGACAAGATAAAGGTTCAATCCTAACAATTGTTAGAGGTGGTATCCAATAATAGAGAAGAAAGAGCAGAAGAAAAAGGCCCAGAAAACATGCCAGAAAATGTGGCACTAATAACCAGTGGTTCTGGTTATTAAAAGTGAGAGGAGTATTGCAGGCTGTATCTTAGTATAATTGAAGCAGGTTTGGGAGCAGCAGCAGCTGCCCAGACAGTCAATCATTGTTTGAGTGGTATGTGACATCTTCATTGATTATATTAACCTTTTCAAAAGCAAAATAAAAAAGGTCTGAATGGTTTTTGCATAAAAATATAATTTAAACCTAAAACTTGATGTTAAGTTAAGTTAAAGCTGGTACAATCTATAAGAACCTGGGTTCGATTCCTGTGTTGAACAAACCATGATATAACTTTAATGTCTGAGGCCTTCCTATTACTTGTTTTTTTTGTGTCTACTAAAAAGTAATTGATTAAGGGAGTTAAAGATGAAATCCCTGACAGGAAGGCAGCAGATTCATCAGCACAGTTTTTTGTATCCTGTGATTGCCTGATGTCACAGCCTATACCAGAGTACAGCTGGACTCTCACAGGGGAGGTGGACTGGGCCTGAAATGCCATGTACACAATTGATGCAATCCTGAAAATGTAGTTAACAACAGTAGCCAGAAAACATCAGATTCCAGAATGGGGCACAACCTGGTTGGCCAGCCCCAATACAGTGATTTAGACAAAACCCAACTTATTGAAGTCTTGGGCTGGAGGCACATTTGGCAAGGGGGGAGTAAAGGGGATCTCCTTCATGGTAGGCAGAATTGTAATATAGGGTGACCAGGAGGAAGATCCAGATGGTGAGGATAAAATGACTCCAAATTAATGGTGCAAGACAGCTTAATCAAGGTAATAGGAGCAGAACCAGGAGGGAACAGATAGGTGAGGTTTTATTGTGTGGCAGATTCACAAATATATGAAAACAAAATGATTAAATTGATGCAAAAATAGATAGTTCCTGGAAGAAATAATGGGTCCTGGGTATAAATTTGTTTATTTTAAGATGTCAACAGTGAGAAAGGTTTCTACTTCTCACTATTTATACTTAATGGGGGATAATTAGCCTTTTGTGCCACCAGAGGCCTGGTGGCATTACTTCCTGTGATACTTGCAAAATTGCTTGAAAATTGTGCACTTGGACCTGGGGGAAGGGCATTGGATGGTATAACATGAACATTGGTTGCAGCATGCTGAGGTGCCACAGCTATTACCAGAACCTGCAAGCAATCAAGCACCTGATTGCACAATCAAACAGTTGCTTTACCAAATTACTATTCCTGATAGCAAATGTACCCAATTTTGTGTTTAATCTCAATGCCAGGGTTTTGCAGCACATGGGCCTCACAAACCCCAGGCCATTTACGGTCAAAAAAAGGAGGGGGGTTTCCTTCTAGGAATGCAGTTGGCAATGCTTCCCACACTTTTGGTTCTTTATTCTCCAGGAATGCTAGCTGATTTTCTAGGGCATTCTAGGCCCTGACAGCTGAAATCAACACTATTTTTAAAGTTTTCTCAAAATTCACTTCAGCTGAAGTTTCCAAAATTACAATTAAACATTAATGCATCCAGCTGAGAGTATTCAGGTTCAAAGACCTCCCCATAACCAGGAGAGTGATTATTTAAAATAAATGAATTAAAAATATTTACTCTTTTCTTCTGTTTCTCAATACTGTTTAAGTCTAACTTTCTAATTTTAAGATCTAACACCCCATTGGCATAATCTTTATCAAATAAATAAAGATTCAAAAGGATCAATTTTAGGGTCATAAATATTGATGACTCTGAAAATATTCCTGGGTATACATTAACTGGCACCAGCACTCATGTTGACAGTGGACACTGTCAACCAGAAAGGTGAATTACACTAAGCAACTTGCTAGTTGAGTGATCTTAATTCAACTTTTTCTTAGCTTTTGGAAGTGCAAACCCAGAAAAAAAATTGTGGCCATTTTTGACACAATTTGATATTAAACTTAATTAAAAAATCAAGTTCACCCCCAATTCCTCCTGTAAAGGATCCAGGACCATCCAATCAGACTTATCATACTTGTTCTTGTTGAGACTCTTACTGCCAGACATCTTTTGTAACAAAGATTTGGTGAGCTTTGTCTCTAGAGAGGCAAATTTCTGGTTTAAACCCTTATTTTCCTCTTGCCATATTGTCATTATTTCCACACTATTTTTCCCCCAGAGTTTGAGTCTCTCAATTTCTCTATTTGCCACATCTTTCATTTGGTGAAAAATCATGTCAAACCCCAACAGCAAGATCCACAAGTCCCAAGCATAGACTCTATTTCCTTTTTTGGGTTTTCCTTCCTTGTGTTGCAACATCTACAATTACTCCCTCTTGGGAAACTAACTCCAAGTTTTTGCAACCAAGTTTCCTTCCTTGTCTGCCAATTTATCTTACAATACCCAGGGGGCTCAATGAGTTGCCCCTAGACGTATCTAACAGCATGAATTGGCCTTAAAGCAAGGTCAAATTGCAGGCACTTTCTCCTAATTAGGAGCGCTGCCAATTTGACTTTGATGATCCCCACACAAGTTATTCCTTGGCTTCAAACCTTACATGAAACCTGCCACTGTACCACCCCCTGGTGGCCTTGTGGCTTTCCCCATATGGTATATTAATCACAATATCAACCAATAAACAACATCTTATTCTTATTATTCCTGTCCTTTCTATTGGACTGTTGTCTTCCCCAAATCAACTACCAAACTCTCATTGGTTCAGTTGCAAAAGTGGTAGCAGAAGTTGATTCATGATCTACCTAAAAGAAAAATCCCCCAAGAAAGGATAGAGTACGGGCCATATGGCTACTCCCTAACAAGAAGCCTTTCTTCCAATCCCAATTGGGACATCCCCAAAGAATATATTATCTATCAGGACCAGTTGGTACTTACAAGCGTTTATAATTGTCTCTGTCTAGGGCATTGCAATAAAAGTGTCACGCTTCCACAGTCAGATATCTTGCAACACATGTTAAACCTTTAACTTGAATCCTTTGCGGATGGCGTGGAAGGAGCTGTCATTTTCAGTTGGCTCCACTCCACAGAAACTCTCCTCCACATTTGCCAGGTGCCTAAGCTCATGTGGGCTGCCACTGCATCTGGGCGCCTCACAGGCCTGCCACTGTGTGGTTCACCAACTGGGCAGGCAGGGACAAGAGTTCACCTGGGCCACCTTCAGGGACCCTGCCAAGTCCTGCTATAGCAAAACCTTCTTGCTCATTGTAGTGGGAACCCCACTCCTAGCCATCAAACAGACAAAATCTGTCCCTGAATACCTTACAGATTGGCAGCAAGCCCTCACTGCTGCCCTAGAAGTTGTCACTGATGGGAACACCATGTTGCTCACTATTATTGTTAATGATCTTAAGCCTCATATTTGCAAGTGGGTTCTCATGGGTTGTTGCACCTCTATTAACAACTGCTACAAGGTCATTGTGGAGGCCAACAACCAAACTTCAATGGGCTTTCAAAGATCCAATGATACACCTGCCCAAACTTGTCCCGCACCTGGCAGTGCCCACATCCAAGTGAGCCATCACTAACCTTGTCAACAGGAGAATAAAACAGAGCACTCCTGCAAGAGGGAGCTTCAATTAGTGCAGATTGAAGACCCAAGAAAAGCCTGGGGTTTGTAGATACAAGAGGTTTCACAACCCCACTTGATCATTCTCTCCTTGCCAAAACCCCTGTGACTATAATGTGTGTGATGTCAAAACCCCAGACGTCTTCCAGGTTCATAGTGAAAACTCTGTCCTCCAAGCCAGTCATTCCTCCAATAAAATCACACTTTTGGCCTATCCCTTCTGTTTCTGTGAAGATACCCACAACTTTTGGTAGACATTGGGGCCAACCACACTATGATTAACCAGGATTTTGAAGATTCTCAACAGCTGGATAAAGTACCCAGTTGATTTAAGGCTATGTACATTTCTGACTCCTGTAGAGTGGCAATCACCCACAAGACGGTACCTTCTCTGCAAGAATGGGGAACATCCAGGTGAAACTCTCTGGGCCAATCATGGCTAGACTCAGCCACAACACAATTGTTGGCCTCAACTAGATCCAACACAATCACCCATATATTGATTGGGATACTTCTTTAATCATGCTCAATAGATATGGTGTGTGTTTCCAGATTCACCCCATTGAAATGAGTAAATTGCTTCACAACACTGTATTTTTCAGAATCACAGAGACTGGCACAAATATCTTCAAGGGGGAAAAACTAGATTTTAACCAGTGTTCAATTGAGGTTGTTTGTCCCAAACCTGCTGTGCCTCCCCCTTGACCACCACACCTCCATCAGCACTTGTAGCACTTCTCAAGGAGTACAAGGACGTCTTCAGAAAAACACTAGATCAGCTACCTCCCTCCCAAGAAATACAACATGCTGTCCAGTTTCAAGGGTTGTTGCCTAAAGCATGCCTCCTCTATTGCTTGACGCCCAAGGAAGACAAGCCTCTCTGTCAACACCTTGTGGTCACAATTGATAAGGGCTTCATCCACCCTTCACTCTCACCTTATGGGGCCACAGTCTTCTCTTCAGCCAAGAAGGACTGGTTATTTTGACTGATAACTAACTACCACGCCCTAAACAAGGTGACTGTCAAAAACAAGTACCCCTTACTGTTAATTGACATCCTGTTTGATACACTCACAGGTGTTAAGGTCTTCAGCAAGATCAATCTCACTGTGGGGTAAAACCAAGTCTGCATTGCGCCAGGGGATGAGACAAAGACTGCCTTTTGCACACATTACAGGTTGTTTGAGTGTTGTGTCATGAACTTTGGGATGACCAACACTCCCTCCACCTCCACCATGTTGATGAACAAAGCCTTCAAAGATTCAATTGGAAAGTGTGTTGTTGTATACCTTGACAACATTATTGTCTTCAGTAAAGATCAAACCACACATCTACAACACCTTTGCACTGTCCTTGACACCCTTTGTAAACACCAGTTAAAGGCCAAGCCTTCCAAATATGAATTCCTTTGGCTGGAGCTCCTGTTCCTTGGGCCACCATCTCTGCCCAAGGGATAAAGCCTGACCCTGCCAAAATTAAGGCAATCATAAACATGCCGCCCCCACTGACGTAGGACAGGTGCACACCTTCTTAGAAATGGTTGCCTACGTGCAGAAGTTCATCCTCAACTGTGGAGAACTAATTGAACCTTTCACCAAGCTCCTAAACACCAAACATTGCTTCTAATAGACCCCTGTCAGGGATCAAGCCTTTGAGACATTAAAGCAAAGACTTACATCTGCACCTGTATTGCCATTCCCCAATCAAAACTTCCAGTACAAACTCAAAACAGATGCCTCTGACAGGGCCATAGGGGGCGTGCTATGGGTGTAAACTGACAAAGATGCCTTCCTCCCTGTGGCCTACAAATCCAGGAAACTTACCAATTCAGAGCAATTCTATCCTATGCATGATAAAGAGTTAGCTGCAATTGTGCACTGTGTTGAGAAATGTTGCTGTTAACTGGAAGGAGCCACTTTCTACCCCACTTCCTAACAGATCATAAGTCTCTTCAGTATTTAAACACTCAGTTGCACATGAATCAACATCAAGCAGGGTGGGTCAAGCATCTGTCCCTGTGACGGTCCACATATTTGGTGGTTTGCAGGCAGGGTTAATGTTGGCCAAGTAAAAAACTGATTGTTTGTTGCAGGTAGATGCCTAGTAGGGAATAATGGCTACTAGGGGAGGTAAGGCCTGACTAGTAGGTAACAAAGGACTAGTAGAGGCAAATGTTGTCCCCACCCAGCAGTAGATATTGGCTGCTGTGGGCTAGAGGTCCTCACCCAGCAGGGAACTGTGGCTGCTAGGGATTGTGGCGGATCCAGGTCCAACCAGTCCATCCTGCCATTATCCTGCCCTTGACTCTTATTGCCATTAACTTCCTTTGACAAAGCTTCAAAGAGCTTTGTCTCCAGAGAGGAATTTTATGGGACAACACTTTGTTATCATCCCACTAACAGGCCATGATCTCAATGCTTTTTCCTCTCTTGTCCTTAAAGCCTCAATTTCACAATTTGCCTTTGCTTTCACTTGTTGTAAGATTTTGTCCCATCCTAATAACAGGTTCCAGGAATCCCACACATAGATTTGGTTTCCTTGGGCAGGAGTCCCTTCTTTTGAAAAGTAATTGGAGTATAACTCTTCAAACGCAGCCTTTACTTCCACCAAGGACTCCTTAGGCACAGTCTTGGTGACCTCCAAGCTTGCCCAAGCTTTCTCAAATAAACTTGTAGGAACCTCTTCTCTGGCAGCAGTAGTTTCCACATAAAGTAATCTAAATTTGGCCCTTTCAAAAGTTAACAAAGAAGACATAATAATTGAAAAGGCAGTTGAGGGGAAAGCGTCAAAATTGACAATATATATTTATTAAAGTTTGGCTGTTTTTGCTTATATACCATTCAGGGCATATTTGGCTGAAAACCCCTCTGGTTCCTGAATCAACCTATGATTCATCTCACGTGATCTATGACGTTTGAGTCATCCAAACCTAGATCTTTCCCTAAAAGATCACCAATATCTCTCAACCTATGAGAACCAACCTACAATGGGAAGAAGTCACCTGACTCCATTAATCCCAATGTACCAATTCAGCATGGAGCTTCCTCAGCTCCTGGGGCCAAAACCCTGTGGATTAAACATCCCAAAACTCAACTATTGATGTTCCAACTGGGAATCAGCTGATCAACCCTGAATTCCTAGGTATCCTTGCCTTTATTTAGTTATCTTTGCATTTAATGGTTTTTTGCCTTAAAACCCATTAAAATGCTTTGAAACTCAAACCAGGCGCCCAGAAACTTTTCCAGGCAGCGCCACGAGCGCCCCAGCTCCTGAAAAAATTTGATAGCGGCGCCTTGGTGCTTCTCAAACCCATTAGGCAGCGCAGTAGCGCTTTTAACCCAATGAATTTGCTGACACGGCACTTTCAACCCAAAATTTGGAGGTTTAATTATGGTTGACCTTAACCAAACTTCTTGACACAGTCAAGACAATTTAACCAATATAATTAAATTCTCATTAATTATAACCCGTGTATTTATTTATTAATCTTCCCAATTAACTAAACCCCTTTTTGAGACACCCAGTCTCCCAGATTGACTCAGCCAAACTTGCCTTCTGTTCTTTTATTGAACCTAGATATCCAGTTTTTAGGAATCTTTACCTTAAGACTTCCAATCCAACCTATCTACATGCAATAATCAGAAAAACAGAGATAACTCTATATTTTAGAGCATTTATTTAGCTAAATACTCAATAGTGACTGTTGTACGGTCACAAGGCCCCTTCCTTCTCTTCAGGGGAATTGGCCTCATCTTCCTGTACCTTTATTAGCTCCAATTCCCTATGGAACAGCTTAAGGAATTGAGGATGAACACGCAACCATTCTTCTCCTAGGGCAGCTACAACCCCTTGAATTAGGTAGTTTGGCCCTGGACTAATTGAGATAATCTTCATTGGCCCTACCCATTGCTGAAGGCCTCTTCTTGGGTGCTTTTCTTGGCGCCTTTGATCAAACCATACCAGATCTCTAACCTGGAAATGATCACGGGGAAGTAATCCAGGCTTTGAGTCTCAAATGGCGGCACGTCTCTCTCAAACCCGCTCTCCTTTACTCCTTGCCTTGGAAAATAACTTCTGCATCTTGGCTGCATGTTCCTCTATGGCGTCTTCATTAGAATTCTTTTCCACAAACTCCCATTGGCCCACCTGAGTGCTTGTGGTAGTCTCCCAGCCATACAACATCCAAAACAGAGAAAACCCAGTAGCATCATGGGGCATTATACGGTATGCCATGACACTCATTGCCAGGTGATTTTTCCAATGGGTTGTGGCTTTGTCAGCCAACTTCTCCATAATGCGCTTCAGGGTTCCAATGGTTCTCTTGGCTAAACCATTTGTCTTGGGATGATATGGAGCTGAGGTTAACTTAGAAATGCCCCATTTCAAGCATTCCTTAGTTAACACTGGTCCTATATAAGGCAGTTTGTTATTGGTGAGAACTTTCTCAAAACATCCATGCTGTACTATTATTTCTTCTTGGAGAAACTTAGCAATTGCAACACTTGTTTCCTTATTCAGTGCTTGAACTTCTACCCATTTTGTAAAAGAATCAATGGCCACCACAAAGTATTCTTTCCAACCACTTGCTAACATAATATGATAGGTATCTATTGAGACCAACTCAAAAAGATAATGTGACATCACTGACTTGAGATGCACCTTGGATTTTACTGCTGAGAACTTAGAGCAAATATCACATTCTTGCAAAATCTGAAGGACCATAGCTCTCATCTCTGACCACCAGTACCAAGATTTTACTGCTTGCCATAGCTTCTCATATCTGAGGTGACCTCCCCATTGTACATGGAGATCTCTGACCACTTGTTGATGCTTGGATTTCTCTACATAAATCCTATTCCTTGATAGAGCTTTCCGGGCTTCTTGCATCTCAACCTCTCTACAGGCCAACAGCGCTTGGGACAATAAATTAGGAATCTGATTTTCCAACCCTGGACAGTAGATGATATCATAATCATAACCAGAGAGTTTCTCTGCATATAATTGCATTTTTCCTTGTAAGTCTTCCTTGATCTGAATTGCTCTCAAAGCTGCATGGTCAGTGACAATAATAAATGGCATTCCTAGGATATACGTCCTAAAATGTTCCACCACCCATACCATTGCTAATCCTTTACGCTCAGTAGCCAAGTATTTCCTTTGAGTGGTTCCCAAAGTCTTAGAACCATACACAACAGGATTTTGGGATAAATTTGACTCTCCTTTTTGAGTAAGAACGGCCCCAAGACCAGTTGAACTTGTATCTGTCTCAATGTAGAACAACTTTGACCAATTAGGAAATCTTAATATGGGGGCCTCAGAGAGTTTCTTCTTTAGCTCCAAGAAGCTTGACTCTTGCTCTTTCCCCTGAACAAATCAGGTGTTCTTCCTTGTTAACACAAACAATGGCTCTCCAAGTGCAGAGAAATTAGATATGAATCTCCGGTAGAAATTCACTGACCCCATAAAACCCCAAACCTCTCAGACTGACTGCAGTGACCTCATACTTAACAACAGAGTAACTCTCTCAGGACTTGGTTTAATCCAATGAGAATTCACAACATGCACTAATAGCTTGACCTCTTGACAGGAAAGCTTAGTCTTAGATACACTAATTTTCAACTTTGTTTTCTCAATCTGACAAAATACTTGATCAAGATTCTCTAGATGTTGTTCCCAGGAAGGGCTATATACAGTAATGTTGTCTATATATATTGAAACACATCTAGGCTGAAGTCCTTTCATAATCTGGTCCATTACCTGCTGAAACACAGCATCTGCTGTCTTCATTCCCAATGGCAAAACTTTCCATTGATATAGACCATCAGGTGTAGAGGACACTGTAACCTCCTTAGAATTCTCATCAATTAACAAATGGTGATAACCATTAGTCTGATCCAATGTGATGAACCAGGAAGATCCAGCCATAGTGTCCAGCTGGTCTTCAATACAGTGCATTGGGTAGACATCATTTACAATATCCTTATTCACCATTTGGAAATCAATACACTTGTGTATATTCCCATCTGGCTTTGAGACACAAACCATCAGAGCTGAGTAAGGACTGATACTTTCCTCAATCAGGTCAGACCTTTGCATTTTCTTCACCTCTTCTCTAATTGCAGCAACTGCAGCAGGACTACAACAGGGTACATATCCTTTGTACGGCTTCTCAGTCAACGTTTTTATGACATAGGGTGGATCAATTCTCCTCACATCATATTTGTCCAACAAGAAAAAACTACTCCATTTCCACACCAGAGTATACAACAGGGTGCCTGGTGCTTCACTTGGACATAGTATACAGGTTAAATTGTTGAAGGGTATACAAACATAAGAGACAGTAGGTTTATTTGTTGTGACTTCCCCAACTACAAGCATCCAAACTCTAATACACTGACCTTGCTGAATGTCCACAGGAACCACACAAGTGTTAAACAACTTCCAGGACTTGAGGAGTTTGCCATTTAATCCATTCTTAAATATTGCCACATTTGAGGATATATGATGGGGAAATTCTGGGATAACTTGTCCTCCCTGTGTTCTACAATTGAAAGCTCCCAGTTTCAACCAGACAATTCCCTTTGGTGGAATGGAGCAATGTTCCTTGGCGTAGATGACCACTGACTGAACATCTTCTGGAGCTGGCAGAATTTTCAGCTGTTGATAAACGTACTCAACTCCTTCATGAACCAAGACATTCTTGACAGCGTCCAGGCTCACCTTGGCCTCAACAATCCAAGTCATACCAAGCAGAACATCAAATCTTGCTCCTGGTAAAACTACAGTGGAAGTCTTGACCATGGTATTTTTCCATTTTATTACCACCTCATCAAACACATCTTGTTCAATAGTGGTAACCCCATCTGCAGAAGATAAAGTCAAAGTGACTAATCTTGATGGGTCCATACCATGTTTACGGACAAAGTTCTTTGATACTGCTACCCCAGCACAGCCTGGATTGTATACTGCCTTTGCTGGGACACCATCAAGCAAAATATCCAGAAGGATAACCCCTTGCAATGCCCACAAAAAAGGTTTTGCAACCAATAAAGCTGGCATGCTCTGGGCCACCTTCTTACGCCATTCCACTTCTTTGAGCCAATCCACGCTCCTGGACCCGCACAGGCTGCCACGTAATCTCCCCGTCTTCCTTTATACCCAAGCGCACATCCAATATCCACTCATCTGGAGAGGTGTATGGACTTCCCTCAGGCAGAGTTAGACAAGAGACATCAATTTCCTGTAAAGGTGGCTCCACTGGTTTGCTGGCGCTTTTTCTGTACTCCTTCAAGGCCTTTCCAGATTGAAGTCTCATTCTTCCATTATTCTCCAAATTACCAAGCTCAGGTTGGGAGACCCCTAAGCCCGCCTTTCTTTTCCCAAGTCCTTAAACATAAGGTTGGGGTGCTCCTTGTCAAATTCTGCACAATTGGGACATTTCTCAGAAAAATGGCCATCTTTCCTGCAGATCCAGCATCCCTTTGCCATGGGAAACTTACACACTCGTTTAAATCTAGACATGTGATCCTTATCTGAGGGACTTCTAGGACGTCTGGTTCTCTCAGAAGACCCTTTCCCTGCAGCCACATGAGTTTCTACTCTTGAGCGCAGAGCACTGTGGGGAGGACCACCAAAATCCCATTCCATTTGAATGACCTTTTGAACAAGTTTTGACCATGATAACTTATCACAGCGCAGCATAGAAGCCTGAGTTCTCAACCTGGGCCACATTCCAGTGAAGAAAGCATCCTTCACCAGATCCTGATTGCGTTCCACATCCAAAAAAGCTAGGAAATCTTCCATTTGTGAGAGATACATTGACACTGTTTCATGGCCAGCTTAAGTGACGTCTCAGGCTTTTTGCAGAGCATCACCAGGTCTAAGGGTTACCGTGTAACTGACTCAAAATTCCTCCAACAATGTGTCGTCCAATTGTTGCATTTACGTCTTTCAAACCACTTGAAGCAGGCAGGACCTGCAAGAACTTCCAACCAATGACGTTTATCATCATCCTCCATACCAGAGGCTCAGATAAGGAAACCCTCTAGGAAAGCATTTCCTTCCTTTGGATTTCCAGAAAATGGCAACATTCTGGCAAGCATAGACTGGACTCCTTTCACCATGGGTTTTTTCTGCCCCTGTTTTGGGCTCTGTGGTGGATCCAGGTCCAACCAGTCCATCCCGCCATTATCCTGCCCTTGACTTTTATTGCCATTACCTTCCTTTGACAAAGCTTCAAAGAGCTTTGTCTCCAGAGAGGCAATTTTATGGGACAACGCTTTGTTATCATCCTGCCAACAGGCCATGATCTCAATGTTCTTTTCCTATCTTGTCCTTAAAGTCTCAATTTCACAATTTGCCTTTGCTTTCACTTGTTGTAAGATTTTGTCCCATCCTACTAACAGGTTCCAGGAATCCTACACATAGATTCAGTTTCATTGGGCAGGAGTACTTTCTTTTGCAAAGTAATTGGAATATAACTCTTCAAATGCAGCCTTTACTTCTACCAAGGACTCCTCAGGCACAGTCTTGGTGACCTCCAAGCTTGCCCAAGCTTCCTCCAACAAACTTGTAGGAACCTCTTCTCTGGCAGCAGTAGTTTCCACATAAAGTAATCTAAATTTGGCCCTTTCAAAAGTTAACAAAGAAGACATAATAATTGAAAAGGCAGTTGAGGAAAAAGCGTCAAAATTGACAATATAGATTTATTAAAGTTTAGCTGTTTTTGCTTATATACCATTCAGGGCATATTTGGCTGAAAACCCCTCTGGTTCCTGAATCAACCTATGATTCATCTCACGTGATCTATGACGTTTGAGTCATCCAAACCTAGATCTTTACCTAAAAGATCACCAATATCTCTCAACCTATGAGAATCAACCTACAATGGGAAGAAGTCACCTGACTCCATTCATCTCAATGTACCAATTCAGCATGGAGCTTCCTCAGCTCCTGGGGCCAAAACCCTGTGGATTAAACATCCCAAAAATCAGCTATTGATGTTCCAACTGGGAATCAGCTGATCAACCCTGAATTCCTAGGCATCCTTGCCTTTATTTAGTTATCTTTGCATTTAATGGTTTTTGCCTTAAAATCCATTAAAACACTTTGAAACTCAAACCAGGCACCACTGCAGCACCCAGAAACTTTCCCAGGCAGCGCCCCAGCGCCTGAATTTTTTTTGATAGTGGCACCTTGGCGCTTCTCAAATCCATTAGGCGGCGCGGCAGCGCTTTTAACCCAAAATTTGGGGGTTTACTTATGGTTGACCTTAATAAAACTTCTTGACACAGTCAAGACAATTTAACCAATATAATTAAATCCTCAATAATTAAATTCCTGTGTATTTATTTATTAATCTTCCTAATTAACTAAACAGTTTTTTGAGACACCCAGTCTCCCAGATTGACTCAGCCAATCTTGCCTTCTGTTCTTTTATTGAACCTAGATATCCAGTTTTCAGAACTTTTTACCTTAAGACTTCTAATCCAACCTATCTACATGCAATAATCAGAAAAAACAGAGATAACTTTAAATTTTGGAGTATTTATTTGACTAAATACTCAATAGTGACTGTTGTACTGTAACAGGGATGAGGAATGAGATAGCTCAGCAGGGAAATTTAGCTGCTTGGGGTGGGGAGTGGTCCAGCCTGGTGGGTAGTGTGTGCTACACAGGCTGTGTTGTATTTTTAGCAGTATAGGGTGCTATTTTCTACATAAAGTTAGTCAGGATCCTAACTCTTAATACTATACCTGTAGATGGTGTCAAGGATATGGATGTACAAGTATTCTGGCTACCTCCAACTCACTTAACATCCAGCCATTACCTGATTTGGTGCCCTCTCAATATACAGTCTGACATACTGGAAATGGCAACCAAGCAATATCACATGACTGTCCAAGTATCCAATGACTCAAACCCATCCCGCACATGAACAACCCCTAGGTTTGATCCAACTAAATCTCCACCACAGCTAAAGTTATATAAGTCTAAAGTATTATCCAATAAATATACTTCTCTTCTTTCTCAATTCTATATTTGAAGCTTTCCCAAAAAGCGCTCCTCATCACTGGTAGCAGCTACAGTTTTTTGACCACACCCATGAAAGAGAAAATGACTGACCAAAACCTGCCCACCTTTGCTCACGTACTCAACCAGGCCACATCCCAGGAGACCTGGAAGACATACTTCTGCGCCCACAACATTGAAAAAGATATACCTAGTGGATGCACTGTATTCAAAGGTCTGGTCATGCCCAAAGCATACACCAAGATAATTCAATACAGTTGCTCTCTCCAACCACAAACAAACACATAACTGCCTATCACAGGTGAAGTTAACAACACCAAGTACATTGGTATTGACAAGTTCTTTGGTAAAAACAAAGAAAACATCATCAACTGGCTAGACCACTCAGCCGCTAAACTATGCCAGCTGCATCTCCCACAAAAAGTGGGTCCAGGAAGCCAGCTTCGCCTTAAAAGGCTGCAGCTAACTGGTTTGCCACCTGGGTTGGCTCACAAACTGACAACCAGCTTGACAACTGGGAAGAGTTCAAAGCGGACATCACCCAGAATTTCTGCGTCACTGAATCCCTCCAAGACATAGCAATACAGCTCAGCAATCTTACTCAGAAGACCACTATCACAGCTTATGTCAACAAATTTGAGAAAATACACTGCAAAATCCAAGACCCAGCACAAGCTGACAACGTACACACTAGAGCATTATTAATCAATAGAATGAAACCCTCTGTTGCTGCTCTCATCCATCCAGAGGCTAACACCTCCATGCCCACGCTCATTGCAGAAGCCAAGAGTGCAGAAAACACACAAAAATGGAATATGCTGCATGCAATGGAAATCACTCCTCAAACAGCAATGGCAGGGAAAAATCTAATGGCAACAAAGCCAAAACATCAATCATAGAAACAGCAACTCCAATTGCAACAATGGCAATCACATTCAAAGCGCAAATTCCTCCCATCCCAAGAAAGAGGACCACCAAAGTAAATAATGCTGAAACAGCAACCCACTATGAATCTGACCCCACATTCTCTGACCTTGAGGGTCTCAAAACAGAGGAACAGGGAAAAGAGGAGGGGGAACAGTTTTAAGTGCCCCTGTTCCCCCAACTTGATAAGAAACTGTACCAAGGCACAAACTTTTCTGCTTGCATCCCACGTGTCCTGCAATCCTCCATTTTTATGAACTTAAAAATTAAAGATCACTCACAACTTCTTGTATACCCATGCACTTATAAATCTCATATACATAAAATATTATTTAACTCTGATGCACAACACACCATGGTTAGCAAACCATTTGTAACCAAGTACAAAATACTAGTTGTCAAATCCAACTTCAAATACGCCAGGATGGCAGACAAATCAAAGGTTCTACTTGAAGGCAAAACAACTCCCTTCAGAATTGACCTCCAAGGCATACAAAGGTCCATAAAAGGACTTTTCATGAACAGCATAAACTACAACATTGTAGCAGGCATGGACTGATTCATCTGAGTGAACCCCAGCCTATGTTGGAAAACAAAAACCATGACCATCAAACACAACTGAGTCAATTTTAATATCATCAAAGAACCCAACAACCTCATTCTAAGAGACACAGTATCTGTCCAGGTCATAAACTAAGACAACTCAGAACTTCTAACTAAAGACAGTACCCTTCACATAATGAGGTACACCAAATTCAATAATATACAAACAACCAAAATCCAATGCCCAGAACTGGCAGCACTCCTAAAAAAATACACTATGTATTCAAGGAAGAACTCACAGAGTTACCACCCAAACAGGAGGTCAAACATAGCATTATCTTATGTAAAGCCATGCCTAAACCTGCACCTTTCTAAAGACTCTCCCCCATGGAGACCCAAACCCTCAAAACCCATATGATGACAACCTAGCCAAAGGATTCATTTGCCCGTCTGAATCCCTGTGGGGGGCGGCAGTGTTCTTTGTAAAGAAAAGGAAGGCACTCTTTGTCTAGTAACTGACTACAGAGCACTAAATGTAAGCAAAGTAAAGTATAAATATCCCCTTCCACTCATAGAGGATCTGTTTGCAAGACTCTCAGGAGCCAATTTTTTTTTCAAAATTGACCTCACCTCAGGTTATAAACAAGTTGAAGTAAAAGAAAAGGACATACCAAAAACTGTGTTCTGTACACAATTTGGATCCTTTGAATGTAGGGTAATGAACTTTGGGATGACCAATGCCCCCGCAAAGTTTGTTGCCATGATAAACCAAGTGCTTAATGGCCTCTCAAACACATTATGATACCTTTACAATATCATTATATTCTCAAAAACAAAAGAGGAACACCTCACACATGTCTGCACAATACTCAATTGACTCACAAAGCACAAACTCTACTCCAAGCCTAGCAAGTTGCTAATTTATGGAAAAGGAACTCCTGTTCTTGGGCCACATTGTCTCTGATGGTGGCATCAAAGCAGATCCAGATAAAATAAAAACCATAAATAACATGCAATGCCCCACCTCTGTGGTACAAGTAAGATGTTTTCTTGGTATGGTAGCTTACCTAAGGAAGTATATCAAAGACTGCAGAAAGCTCACCGCACCAATCAATGACTTAACCAAGGGTAATTCCAAAAAGAAATTCATCTGGAAACCAGAATGTGACAAGAATTTCAAACTATTGAATAAGCTTTGATCAAAGCACCAATCTTGCAATACGCTAATAACAACATGTGCTACAAGCTTGAGTCAGATGTCAGTGACACCGTCATTGGCACAGTCCTACGCATCTGCCAGCCAGGGCAGCAAGACTTCCTGCCAGTATGTTACAAAAGCAGAAAACTAATCAACACTGAGCAGAGGTACCCAATACATGACAAGGAATTGATAGCAATATATCACACATGCAAGAAATGGAGATGTTATCTAGAAGGACATTTAAACGTCCAAGTACTAACTGACCATAAACCCTTAATCTACTTTAAACTCAGAATACACTTGCACGGCAACAAACCAAATGGATGTCCCTGCTGGAGCAGCTCAATTTGGACATCCAATACAAAAAGGGGCAGAGCTGGTCACAACTGATACTCTCTCTAGACTATGTCAGCCAAGAGAGGATTATCCTGACCACCTGGACCCTGACTGACCAAACCTATATAATTCTGAGTATAAAACCAAAGGGAAAGACCCCTCAACACACCAACTGACCCACAATACATTAGTAAGGAACAAAAAATATTTCCATGTATCAAATGGCACTTTATACCAAATCATTAATGAAAAAAATGTTCCCTACATCCCACTTGCACAAAGAGTTGACACCATATTAAGACATTACCGTCTACTAGGACATATAAAGGCTAACAACCTATACCTCACGTTAAAAGAGATAGTATGGTGGCCCAATCTTAAACAGGATATAATTGATGTTCTGAAAAAGTTCACAGTGTGCAAGAAATACACCAGCACAAAGACTCCCCAGCCAACAGTTAACCCAGTAACTGACCCTGAACCATTCAAGGTTTGGGGGCTAGACGTAGTGGGCCCCTTCCTAGAAATAAAGACAAATCAACATTTCCTAAATGTAGCCATTGACTTTGCTACATTCTGGCCCATCTTATGGGCAACAAAGGACCACAAAGAAGAAAAAGTAAACCAATTATTTAACAAAGCAATAATAGCTGACTACAGCACTACAGACTACATCATAACTGATGGAGCAACAGAGTTATCAGGTCACATAGTAAACAGCAATTTAAAATCCAAAAACATTAAACATTCCACAACCTTGCCCTACAGGCCACAGGCCAACGGCAGAGTTGAACGCCTAAACAGCAGCCTTATCAGAACTCTCAAGAAAATAATGGATGGCAAAGCCAAAGACACATGGCCACTATATGTGAAACATGCATTATTAGTATCCTAGGTCCTCACCAATCAAGGGACAGGCTACTTACTGTTTGAACTAACATACAGATACAAACCAGAGATAGTCACTCACAACAATCAAACATACATTCATATCCCCCAGGAAAACCCCCCACAGTAGAACAAGTACCAACTTTACAACACATACGCCTCAAAGCTAAAATAGCAGAAATAAAAAGGCTCAAAACACAAAAGGTAACCTCTATAGAGGAACCACTCCCCATCAACTCCCTTGTCTGGGTCCTGGCTGGAAACAGAAAGAAGATAGACTCATTACACAGAGGACCAGGAAGAAACATCAAGTACAGACCAGACAGAAACACCTTTCTAGTGAAATTTTAAGGAGCCAAAAACTTGCCATCAAGAAATATCACAGAACCTTACTCCGCCTTAGCAAAGGAGAACACTCAACCCAACTGGTACCAACTAGCAAACAACTCCAGGAACATCAGGTGGTAGCCGTCAAGACAAAGCCCCCTCTTGATGTACCAGAGCAACTCCTTAAGAGGGGTGTCAAGGATCTGGATGTACAAGTATTCTGGCTACTGCCAACTCACTTAACATCCAGCCATTGCCTGATTTGGTGCCCTCCCAATATACAGTTTAATATACCAGAAATGGCAACCAAGCAATATCACATGACTGTCCAAGTATCCAGTGACTCAAACCCATCCCACACATGAAAAACCCCTAGGTTTGATCAGACTAAATCTCCACCACAGCTAAAGTTATATAAGTCTAAAGTATTATACAATAAAATATACTTCTCTTCTTTCTCAATTCTATATTTGAAGCTTCCCTAAAAGGCGCTCTTCATCAATGGTATAGTGAAAGTCTTTGATAGGAAAGAAGAATATGAGGATATAATGACAAAACTGGTATTTATTATGATAGTGCTGCAGTTATCTAGCAGGAGGCAGGGGAATTTTTACCAGGGGAAAGAGAGGTATAGACAGAAGGATCTTCCTAAAGGAGGAGAGTGGAAAGGCACAGTAGAAAGAGCCACACAAGAGAACAACCAGTATCACACGGCTTCCCTAATGGAGGCAAGGGGCAATATCTACATTGTTCTATTTTTAACCTTGTAATTAAAGCCTGCACCTGAAGTGCATTCAAAAGGCGCTTTAAACACCCGTTTTAGGGCACTTTTAATGTAATTAACCTTGTTAAAACCATGTTGAGATAAAGCAATCACACAATTGTTACATTGTTCAATCCCTAAGTTGACAGCTTATTTTCTTATCCATTCAGGATCTGCAACATTTCCCTCCACTGGATTAGACAAGAGGATTAAAAATGGCTTGGCGTCTCAAGATGGCAGCTATGGTGAACAGTCACTCTAGAAGAGTTCCAAGAAGAACCTTGAAGAAGGTGCAAGTAGTAATTCCCAAGAGGCGCAAGCATACAAGGCCAGTGTAGGTGGATAAAGAAACTGAGAAGCAGGTAGTCCTGCATGATGTAGATGGCAGCTATCTGGAGTTGGGGGTTCAGCTAGATCAGCTACTGGTCCTCAGCTGGTCTTAGTGGGTACAGAACCATTATTTGCTGCATTGTTCCTAGCATTGAGTGAGCCCAGGGAGGTGACAGGGACTGGGTTGCAAAAGGATAACAGCATCCATTAGCGGTTCTCCATGCAAGCAGCAGAAGAATACTTGGAGGCTCAGCTGAAGGATTTCAAATTCAATGGCCAAGTGCTCTCAGTCTTGCAACAGGGGGCGGTATCCAGCATAGTGAAGTCTGTTCTTTGCGCTTGGGCAACATCTGGGGTTACAGAGACTCAACCAGTCATATAAAAACCTCTGACAACTTTGAGCAGCGTCTTTGACAAGCCTTCCAGGAAGTGCTGAAGTTGTACATCGTGGAGGATACTTCTCATCTGGTGCCAATGGTGATGGCTGGCAACCTTGTTCTTTGGGGGACCAACTACTGTGATACCAAGTGGGAGGAGAACATGGGTGTCTTCCTTGAATGTGCCTTGTATGTGTTCTACAAGGTGGGTGGTCAGGTCCCAGTAGAGTATGCCCTTTGCAAGAGTCTCCTGTGGGACTGTATCTTCTTGGGGGTTGCTTTTCCTGTGGACGTTGGGGTCAATTGTGTGTCTTGTTTGGTGGGGGTTTGTTGCCCAATCCTTGGTTGTTGGCTTTGCAATCTGTAGGTAAACAGTTGTGTTTCCTGGCTGCCATTCAGGTGGTAGAACAATTAGTGCAGTATTGGAAGAATCTTATCAGTCTCCAATAAATACTTTGTTCTTTCATTCTTATTACTCATACTATGGTGCATTACTATTTCAAACTGGACAATAACCCATGAAATGTTTTAATTAGGCTTTTGTTTTTTTGAGTTGTTGTCTTCATTGGGGCTTACTCTTGGTCACTAGGAGCAGCACACATATACTGAGTGTGTACTCTAGTGATCAATTGCCCAGAATGGGGCTCCTTAAGGGTGTAGGAGTTGGGGCCAGTCTTCTGGATAACTTGAACTAGGCCTTACCAAAGGGAGGCAAGTTTGGATTTGCGGCTGTACCCTCTATTGCTGAAGAAGTATACTGAGTCTCCTACTAGGTATTGGGTAGGGCAGGGCGTTTGAATGCAGCTTGTTCTAGGTCCTGCAACTCATGGTTTAAGTTTACAATGTAGGCTACTGATTGCAAGAAAATAAGGGTTTGAACAAGCTTGTTGAGGTATTCCTCTGGGGACACAGCCAGGATGGGCTTTTCCAAGGAATATAGTTAGGGGAAGTCCTGGTTGCCAGCCATAGAGCAGTTGGAAGAGGGGCTTGCCAGTGGCACAATGGTACCCAATGTTATATACAAAGGTGGCCGCAGGAAGGAAGGTATCCCATTTGGTCTCATGTTGGTGACTGAGCTTCCAGAGTATCTGGACCAGGCTCCCATTAGTGCGCTCTACCATGCCATTTGTCTGTGGGTGATAAGGAGTGGATAGTTTCCACACAAATTCCCATCAGTTGGTTGAGGCGGGGGATGATATAACTGGTGAAGTTGGTATCATTGCCCGTCAGCAGAATCTGGGGGCAACCATGTTTGTATATGATATTCTCCAGGATGAACATGGCTGTCATGAGTGATATTGGTTGGGAATTGCCTTGGCCTCTACCCATTTAGTCATATGATTAACAGCCACAACAATGAACTTGTTGCAACTGTTGGTAACTGGTAGGGGGCCTACTACATCAATGGCTACCATGTTGAAGGCAAACCCAGGGCTTACAAGACTGTGTTGGAACTTGGCAACCTTAGGTATCTCAATGTTGCAGTAATGACAGGTGGCTAGCATATCTACTACATCAGTGTGCATTCCTTCCCAGAAGCAGTGCTGTTGTAGCAGGGCTAACGTCTTCTGTATACCACCAGGATCAGTAGTCTTTTGAGCAGCCACCACTGAGTCCATGCACAGGGATGGACGTATGTAAGGTAATCAAGAGTCTCCACAAAGCTAAAGGAGTTGTTCCTTAGAGACCTTGGTATTAACAGCTAACTTCTTGAGAGCCCTTTGTATCTCTACTGGCTTTTTACCTCACAAAAAAGGATCCTCCATAAGTCTGTCATAGAGAATGTCAGCCATGGGGGATACTAAGGCAACAGTAGGAAGACAGGAGAGACAGTCAGCATTCTGGTGGGCTGAATTTGCTCAATGAATGATTTTTTAGTCATAGGCCTGAATTTCAATGGACTAACACGCTAGACACTTCTGGTATCCTTGAGGGTCTTCAGCTAATGCAGGGAGGCATAGTCTGTTATAACAGTGAAATGTACCCCATGAATATACACTCTGAATTGGTGGTAGGAGTATATCATAGCCAGACACTTGCGTTTAATGACAGTGTAGTTCCTCTTGTGAAAATTAAGTGTATGCAAGCAGTATCTAATAGGGTGTTTGAGTCCTTCAGAGTCCAGTTGGTAGAGGACACCCCCAATTGCAGTCAGGCTAGCATCTGTATGAACAACAAACTGCTTGGCAAAGTCAGGGTAGGCTAGTACGGGGGCAGCAGTTGGTGTTCCCTTGAGAGCATTGAAGGCAGATTGGCACGCTGGGCTCCAGAAGAATTCCTTATCAGCACAGAGAAGATGAAAGCAGGGGTTGCCCAGGGATGCAAAGTTGGGAATAAAGCAATGGTAGTACATTATCATCCCCAGGAAGACTTTCACGTCCCGCTTGCAGGCCAGGACCTGAATTTTCTCAATTGCTTCCACCTTCAGAGGTACAGGGTGGAGTTCATCTTGACTAAGGATGAACCCCAAGAACTCAAGGTGCTCCTTGAAGAAGTTGCACTTGTGTGGCTTGAGCTTGAGGTTAGCGCAAGTAAACTCTGGAAGACTTCCTCCAAGTGCTGCAGATGATCATTAAAGGTTCAGGAGAACAAATTAATGTCATCTATATAGACCAGGACGCTGGTGAGTTTGAGATCACCCATCACTGCATTCATATCCCATTGGAAGGTAGCCAGGGCATTGGACAGACCTTGGGGCATCCTTGTGGGTTGGTTTATCCCTTGGTCAGTGATAATTGCACTTTTATCTTGATTGGCGGTGGTAGATCAATCTGTCAGTACCCATTGATAAGGTCCATGACACTGAAGAACTTGGCGCCACCCAGGCGGTCCAAGGTATTATCAATGTGAGGGAGAGAATATGAATCCTTCTTGGTAATAGCATTCAGCCAGCGGTAGTCAATCACTACATGGTTGCTACCATCATTCTTTTTGACAATCAGGAAAGGGGAAGCCCAAGGGCTTTTACTGAGGACCAGTAAGCCAAATACCAATAGTTTTTGGAGCTTCTTGTTGGCTACAGCATGATTGGCTTGACTACATCATATAGGTCTGGAGCAGATTAGTGAACTGCCTTAGGTGTCAATATGATGGGCAATGTTGGCAGCCTTGCCCAGATTATAATCATCCTTGGCAAACACATCCTTATACTGAGCAAAGAGATCCATGGCTTGATAATTTTGCTCTTTGGAGAGGCCAGACAGGGAGTCACAACTTATGATCAATAGCACCAGTGGTTGTTTACAGGATAGACCCAACACAGTGAAGTCCGCAAAGGGGGCAATCTTCTGCAGGTTGTCATGCTCTTCTAGTTGTATATTAGCCAGAAGTTGGTGTTTGAAGACAACCATAGTTAAACAAATCATGTTGGCTAAGAGTATGAGTACTTCCTTCTTGCTTGGTATGTGGATGCCTGGTGCAACCTATGGTTCTAGCCTGGAGGCATTAGGGATGCCAAAGATTTCTCCATGAGTGCCAGCCAGTAGAGCCAGCAAGAGGCCTTTATTGTGAATCACCTGAGAGTCAGGTGGGATGGTCACATTACAGGAGGTGTATACTGCGATTTCATTGGCTTCCCTAACCAAGAGAGGTAGTACCTTGACCTTCTTACTACACAGTGTATAGGCAACTGACAGTTCTCCATAAGTGTACTCCAGGTTGATGTATTGCAGACAGCATATTGGAAGGTCAGAGGGGCGGTTGTCATGGTAAAACATGGGTATAGATTGGGCCAAAATCCCAAAGGTATGGTCTCCATGGTTGGTCATAGTGCCATATTGGACCATAAAGCTAGTCCTAATAATAATGTCATAGCTGTTGTTCTACAGAACTATGGCAGAGGTAGTGACCATTAGCTTCCCAAAGCAAAGAGGTAAGGAAGAATATGCTCCTTTTGCTCTAGTGGTCTGTGGCCCAGTAGTACCAAACTCTTCATGATAGGCTAATTCCAGTGCAAGCTTAAGCTTCTTGACCAGCCGCAAGAATATAATGTTCCCAGGAGCATCCATATCTAGTATGGCCCAGACATGAGTTTTGTTCACTACCAGGTTGATATAGGTACAATCATGGAGGTCCTATCTGATGTCCATAATCTTGGAGACCTGGTGTACACTCAGTCCTTTGAATTTCTCCATAAAAGTAGCCATGGAAGCTCCTACAGCTGGGCTTGCTTCTGTGAGGGATTCTAGCGGGGCCAAGACGTTTACTGTACAGAGCAGCTTGGCCAGTTGTTAAGTGCTGTCCTCCTCATGGGTGACTTCAACACCTGGTTGAGTCAGTTGTTTGTCATATGGTAAATATACTGTTCTCTGAGCTATTTGAGGGATAACCACCTCAGGCCGCAGTGTAGTCCAATGAGTTCAAGTGTTAACAATGAGAACTTGATGTAGGAGCTCCTCTTGAACTCCTTTGATTTAGCATCCTTGCGTATTGGTTGGGAGTCAAAGTTAATCAGAGAGGATTCATCTGTAGATTTTGCCTCAGAGGATGGTAAAGCAGCAGGCCTCTGAGAAGGTTTGTTGGGGAGGCAGCAGTATGGGGGGAGATGAGGGTGTCAAAATTACAAAGGCAGCTAAGGATTTCTCCTTGTCCTGGATGCTTAGAAGTTTTTTGACTGATCCTCATTGTCCTTCTCAATATCAGCGTCCTTGGCGTAGTCTTTCTCAGCGTCCTCCATGCCTACATGATGGAACTTTTGGCAGGGGTTCTTACATTCCCAAGAGAAGTGGCCAGCCATACCACATTTGAAGCAAGTGCAGGGGGTGTTGCTGGCTGGAGTGGCCCCAACCTTGTCAGAAAGCTTGGGCATCTCCACAGCAACACAGGATCTATACTAAGCTTGCTGGTAAAGGCGGCCTTCAGTGAGAGGGACTTTGAACTCTTCCTTGTAGGTGCATAGGAGGCAAATTAGGTCTGGCATGGTGCAAGCATTGTAAATACCCAAATTAAGAGCCAGAAATAGTTCCTGGTTGACACGTACAGCATTGAGGAGTGCTGAATGTACATCAATAAACTGCACAGTACTCATAGATGACAGGGTTTAGGCCCCAAGTTAGAGCCTGGAAGCAAAGCCTTCTAGGGGTTCCCCCACCTTTAGCTTGGTATCAGCAAAGTCCATCTTACAACCAAGAAGGGCTTTTTGGCTATCAAGTTTTTCTGTCAAGGCTCTGGAGACGTTGGCAAAAGTCCAGCCATTCTCAGGGAGACATGTCAAGATAATGGTTTGAGTCTCAGCATCCAGACAGTTAGTGATTGTGGAATCCCTCATGGCGTTGTCAGCATCATACATGGAGTTCTGGTATAGGAGTAAGAACATGGCCACTTTACTCTTGTGGTCAAACTTGGGTAGATGCATGGGCTTGAAGTTATAAGAGCCATGTTGGATGGGGGCAGGTGTGACCCTCACTGGAGAGCAGGTGAGGCAGGAACAGCTGAGGGTAGAGAGAGAAAACCTAGCCTCAGAAGCACATCAACTTTTTCTCTTATTGCACTTCATGTTTGCCTTCTCTGTCTTGCGCAGCCCCAGAAGCTTCAGGAGTGGCCAAGATGTCATCCTCAGACTCCAACACTGGCTCTAATACTTATACAGCATTGGGGGCCAACTGAGTGTGGTCATCATTGCTTCCTTAGATATGATAGAACTTGGGGCTGGAGGATCTTTGCAGACTGTGGAGACTCTTGGAGTTGAGAGAAATGGCCTGTAAGTTGACAGCCATAATATACTGTTCATACTATTCAATTGGCTCTGGAAGGCGTCCAGAAGAAGTCACTGCTTGTCCAGATCATCCTGATAGACCTTGTTCTCTTGACAGGTGATATCCAAGTCATCTTCCAGAAAGTTAATGCACTTCTCATGGGTGGCAAGCTCAGATTAAAGCAAAGCTATCACTTCCTTGTCCTTCCTGGATTGGGTCTGGATATCAGCTCTATCATGCAATTGTCAAAGTTTGAGAAAATCTTGAAGCTCTGACACAGTGTGATAGCCATTGAACAGAAAAGCAAGATTAGCTCTTTATTGGACCAGTTCTGCCTGCATCTTCTTACAGTGATCAAAGAGTTCAAGGACGTCACGGCCAAGAAGGTGGCTGAAGGGGGAGTTGTCCATAGTGGCAGGTGTGGGATTGAATGAGGGAATGATGGCAAGGCAACAGCTCAAGACTTCCACTTCATGAGTCAGGCTTCAAAACATGGGGCCAGTCTCAAGTACATGGTTTGTAACCATACTAATCCAATTGGAATCTACACCCTGATGGATGAGGGTCTGTAACACATGCACTAGGATAGCTTGGCTATTCCCCTCTTGATGGCGTCAACCCAGTGCAGCATGGTGTTCTGGGCGCTGGTAACTTTAGCAAGGTATTGATTCACAGTGGTGAAAGTATTTCCAAGCTCAGAGTAAAGGACCTGGAGGAACGTCTGTTGGTTGAACACCAGTATCCCCTGGTCATGCACTAGGCTTTGGATGCAACCCAGGTGCATTTTGTTGTGGCATACAGCAGGGTGAGTGAACTGTTGCAAATAGTCCTTGATGTGTTTGACGGTGCAGAGGTCACAACAGAGTTGGTCAGGGTTGACTTGGAGAGGATCTGGGACCAAACCAAGGAGTTTTTTGCAGCAGGTTTCTGAATAGACAGATGTTAAGAGCAATCACCATAGTCAGCAGCACTAGAATCCATGGAATGGATGGCACTACAGATGGCGTCCTCAGAGGGGGAAGAGTTGGCGTCCATTTCCAAGGGGGAAGGGGCTTGCAAGAGCAGTGGTTGACCAAAAACAATGGCTTGGGGATGTTGGTGTTCCAGCCTGAAGTGACTGAGGGTGGTCAGGCCATAGGGAGCGCCTGCTCTTTCCCCAGCATGGGCATTGGCAGCAGTGAAGGCCGGTGCCTGGTGATAGAGGGAAGCAGTGGCAGAAGGCTCAGCCAGAGGAATTCCTCCCTCCTCATTGAAAGAACCACAGGGGTGGGGGCTGTTGGCGTGGAAAGACATGAGCGCCAATGTTGTATTTATAGAAGTATAGGGTGCTATTTTCTACAAACAGTTAGTTATGTTCTTAACTCTTAATACTATACCTGTAGATGGTATAAAGACAGCCTTTGGTAAGACAGAAGAATATAAGGATATAATGATAAAACTTGTATTTATTATGATAGTGCTATAGTTATATAGTAGGAGGCAGGGGAATTTCCACCAGGGGAAAGGAGGAACAGGCAGAAGGACCTTCCTAAAGGAGGAGAGTGGAAAAGCACAGTAGAAAGAGATGCACAAGAGAACAACCAGTTTCCTGCAGCTTTCCTAATAGAGGCAAGTGGCAATATCTACATTTTCCTATTTTTAACCTTGAAAGTAAAGCCTGCACCTGAAGCGCATTCAAAAGGCGCTTTAAATACCCATTTTTAGGGCGTTTTTAACGTAATCAACCTTGTTAAAACCATGTTGAGATAAAGGAATCACACAGTTATTACGTTGCTCAATCCCTAAGTGGAAAATTTATTGTCTAATACATTCAGGATCTGCAACAGACTGGATGTTGTTTAGACCTGGCGGGTAACATGGGCTGCCAGGGTAAGAAAGTGTGCCAGCATGGTAGGCAACTTGGCTACCAGGGCTGAAAGTTTTTGGACCCCTGACAGGTAATGCAGGCTACCAGGAGGGGGGAGGTTCTTTGAGAGCTCTACATACCCTAATACACTTATAGGAGGTCTGTTAGAAAGCACTCTACCTAACAGACCGGTAGGATGTCCTTTTTTATGTCACTATAAGAGCTTTGAGAAGATTTCAAAGTGAGCATTGGAGGGCATAGATTTGCTCAGGGGTGTCACCAAGGCAGTTACTTGGGAGAGCGGCTGCAGAACTTGGTGTGATTAGGCCTCTGGGAAGTAAAGCTGATTTCTTTACAACTAAAAACTCAGACTTAATCACCTGGGTGAGTAAAGACAACTGCATAGACTTTAATGATTCATGGTTAGATGGCCTAAGTGGTTGCCACTAACAAGGGCCCAGTTAAGCACTAGTAAAAATGTAGACTCATGCCTGGGTCTACAGGTTCTGGTAATGGGGACTGAGATTGAGAACCAAGGCAGTTCATAATGTGAGATCATCAGTGAAGACTAGCAAGAAGGACTGTATGATCACAGTGAAGACTAGTTGAGGGACTGTTAGATCATTTCAAAGTGAAGGAATAGTTGTTCATGATGCAGGAGTAGCTGATCATGATGGAGGATTGGTGAAGAACTGGATGGTCATGATGCGGCAACAGTGCCCATGTCAACAATAATAATAATGTTGACAGTGGCCATGTCAACACTTTTAACGTCAACACTATAGTAAAGTGACAACCTGGGTTTACTTAATGTTGTTTCCTGGATGTTGACACTTTTTTAATTAACAAAACACTTTACCCTGAACATGTTTAATATAAAAATGATATTTTAAAATAGTCTATTATACTAAAATGACCCCAGAAAGTTCAAAAAATGTAATAAAAAATTACTATAAGTAATAAGAATAAGGATATATAAGCAAATGTTTTTCAGTTTACTATGTAAATTAAACTCTTTATTATAAAATTATATTTTATTCCCATAAAAATTAAGGTTCCAATGAACCAAAAATAAAGATATTTTATATATAATAATAAATAAAAAATATAAGAAAGTTTTAACTTTAATTTATTAACCTTTATATAAGCACAACTGAAAAAATCTCATGCCTTAAAGATAAATTAACAAAATATAAGATATTTCTTACAAAACCACATTGAAACTGTATCTGAAACTTACCATTATACCTAAAAAATTATTACAATATAAATAAATTAAAAAATTAAAAGTTTAAAAGTAAAAAATATCCAGGCAAAGCAAAGCAAGGTTTATTGTGCTAATTAAAGCCACCAGCAAGAGCAGTGGCAGTGTCCTCAAGGTACTTCTTGATCTCTACCACCTTGAACTTCTTCTTCAACACCTTCTGAACGTCCTCCTGGTAGTCCTGCTCCTTGGAATTTTGCTTTTTGGGGGCCGCTCAGTTGGCCAGGTTGCAAAACTTGGTGACATTACGGGCCTGCTCCTCCTGCAGCTTAGATAAGAACTTGTTGTATTTGGGGTTTGAACCAAACTTCACCTTCAGGTGCTTGTGCCACACTTCCAGGCTGGAGGTGGTCTTCATCTCTAACTTAAGGCAGGCGCCCTGGCAATTCCAAGGGGCAGTGGCCCTGCTCTTTTCTCTCTGGGCAGTTGCCTTCTTGCCCGCCCATTGGCGCTCAAAGTAATCAAGGTAGCCCCCAAAAATAGTGGAGTGCTTCTTGATATAAGCATCCTCCAGGAGGGCCTCAAAGCCAATCCCAGTATGCTCCAGGCGCACAAAAACCAAGGCAGTAAACTGAGTCAAGGCAAAGAGGCACTTCCCCTTATCATCATTAAGATACTTCTTGAAAATTCCTTCTTGCTCTTGAGGTGTTTGATGAGGGCCTGCCTAAAATGGAAGAAGCAGCGCTGTACTTCTCCATTGAAGGTGGCCTTGAAGGCTCTGAACTGAGCTTGCTCAAAGTCCATTATGATAACCTTTGGCCCAAGTGAGCACACATGAGCTAGCTGCTCTGAAGCTAAGGTGGACTCATCCTTCTTGGCGGAGGAAGGGTTCACTCTGATGGCGTGGGTGGGAGGGGAGAGCTGGTTGGCGGGAAGGGAGCTCAAAGCATCCCGGACAATCTTGAAGGCTCTGGTATAGACTTTAGTATTGGCACCAGGAAGAAGAAAGAACGCAAGAGGGATAACCTGGTCATTAAACTGCCCATGCAGGGCCCAAACTGCTTGAAGATGGTTGGGCAGGTTGCAAAGGTGCTGTTGCATAGCCAGGTGGTAGCAGTATCAAGCTGCTCCAGGTTTTGGGTTATAACGTAGGCTATAATCCTATCCTTCACTTCCTGCCCATTGTCATGGAGCAGGAACATCTCACCATCCTAAGTTTTTGAGGGCATCTGTGAGAACCAGGTCTTCAATTTTAGTGACGCTCTTAGCCAGGGGATTGAAGGCTTGACGCCTATCACTTATAAACTTGACCAACTGGGTATGGGTTGGCACCCTCTTCAAGTTGGTTGGGGATAGGTACTTGCAAGCAAGCACAGCCAGCTGGGTGGCAGAAAGATCTTTGGAGGTGGGCATCACCTGAACAAGATACCACTTGAGGAGGTGGGCTATGGTGGTATTTGGCATCACACAAGTGTGTTCACCCTTGATGGTCTGTACCAAGTCCCAGCGCTTAGTATTGAGCCACACTGGGCAGGAGCGGTCCTTGCAAGTATAGTGCCTGCTCTTGAAGCCCCGGTTGGTGTTGTTATAAAAGAAAATATAACCATTGGCCACCATGGTCAGCCCACCATTTAAACTCATGATAGGAAAATACTTAGGCAAGGAAGAGGGAACCTTAAATTTACCATCAACATTGCAGATGTTGTGGGCCAACAGAGGGTCCCAGGGGCCAGCAGGAGCATGGCAGAAGCCAGGGAAGTAATCAGGACGGGGCTTTGAATAATCCCCAGATGAGCTTGAAGGGGAGGAGTTTGGTGGTGGGGGGGGGAAGCAGAAGGGGGCTTATTGTGGTGCTCCTCATGAGCAGGAGACTTATCCTTGGGTGGGGACTTTTGGGCTGAGCGCTTCTTCTTGGTTGGCTCCTTGTCAGAAGCCAAGTTGTAAAAACTGTTATCATGAATGCTTCTTTAAAAATTCTTGACAACAATTTAATTTTAGTTAAAGAGGCAGAATTATTGGCCTCTTTATCTGCTTCTGAATCATCTAAAGGGATTGGGTTTGTACGTGGTATCTGTTCTTTATTACCTTCTGTTTTAAGCCCAGAAATGGTTTCCAAGCCATTATTGACAGCAACAATTTTTGAACCTGGTTGTCTTTTGATTCAGTGGGGACAGATCTATTTAAAATGAACATTAAATTGACTTTGAACCAATCATTACCTTACAACCAGCTCTCTAGTAAATCAAGGCTCAACAACATCAGTTCAAATTGTCTAGGATTTACGCCTGGTGACGTTGGCAATAATGGGGAAGCAGGCAGTCTTCTGTGTCTGGTTTTGGGTCCTTTTGTTGCTGTTCCTTCTGTTTTGCATGCCAAGACCACCTCCTGGCTCTCACCTTCTGTGGGGTTGAGTACTCACCATCCCAGCCATGCCAAGAAAATGAATGGATAAGATAAGGAAAATATGGTACTTGTCAAGAAAGCTTTTAAAAAATATAAGGAAATAATTATCTTCCTCAGTTTTGAAGATTCCAACTGCCAAATCCCCACATCTCATTTCCAACTTTCCCAAACTCCTTTTTCTATATTATTTTTGCTACCAAGCTATAAAAAGCTGGTAAGAACCATTTCAGTATTTGTTCAATCAATAAAGTCCACATTCACCCAAGTGATTATTTTGCTATCTTTTATTTGACTTAGACCTCTAAATTTCCAAACCATGAAATTACCCAAGACTCCTCTTATGGAGTTGCTTGGGTATAAATGGTTATTCTGGATAGTCCTGACCATGACAGTATTTGCCAGCATTTCTATAGGTTCACACACTGATTTGGGTACAGCACCAGAGTCCCAATTCCTTGACAGCTCCTGGTGCCGTGTGATTCTGGGTGTCTGGTATACCACAACTCCTCTTTTGAACAGCCCACCTGTCCAGGAAGAAACCAAGGTTTATGGTTCCACCACCCAGGCTACCAAGCCTCAAGTTTTCTGCCCGTTGGCTTTGGCCTTTTTATTGTGTTATCTAGAAGCTTACTTCTTCTTGGGGCGTTTTAATCCCCTGCTAGGCAGGTACCAACTCCTTGGAGAATTATTCTATCTAGGGATGGTCTCCTTGCCTGTGGGATCCCTGGTAACAAGATTGAATCCCTCTGCAATCATTCACCACCTAGGGAGTTTACTCCCTAGTGGGTGGGTGCCTGACAACTGTGGTCTGTAAGGGAGCCATCAGATTCCTCTCTCCCAGTGGAGTGAGCAGGGCTCTTCTCAGGAGAGGGCTCAGGGGAGGGTTTTGGGGATGGTTTTGGTATAGCCTTCTTTGATAAGACAGACTTCTTCTTGGTGGGTTTGGTTGGCTTTGAAGGACGCTTGGTTCCTTTGGGGTGCTTAGAGGTGTTTTGGTCCTAAAATAATAAGTAAAATGGTTTAAAATAAAGCCATGTATGTAAAAAAACAACTTAAAAAGCATAATATATAAAAAGTAAATCTTAGATGGTTTTTATTGGCGTTTAAAAGTTAAAAATACTTGTATAGTTTTTCTTTTATTAAAGTTTTAAATAGCAAGTTAAAAGTTAAGAGAAATATGCAAAAGTATTGTATTTAGATATAGAATTTATTTTAAAAATTAGCAAATATGGAAGAGAAAAGTTAAAAATACAATATATCAAAAATGAGAAGTTTTTATTATGTAAAACATAACATTTTATATGTGAGAACTGAAAAGCGTCAACATTATGAGTGTCAATTAGTAAAAAAGCTGAATTCTCACTGTCAATTACAAAAATTTTAGACATTATTTTTGACAAAATTCTTACTGTCACCATTTTTTTGAAAATTTACTATAAAAAAACATAGTATGCTTAATTAAATTTACACGGGCTAGCAAAAATTAACTGTTTTCTGTGTATTTTTGTTCACATATAAAAATTTAAAAAAAATATAAAAATAAGTTAAAAAAGTCCCAAGGTTCTTTATTTCTTTATTAAAAATTATATTTGGGTAGTGATAATAGATATTTTACCATTGTGTATATGTAAGATTGTTAAGAAAGTTGTCTTCAGAATTGAAAAAGGTAAAGTGTTGACAATGTCATTTACAACATTCTTTATATAAGGTGACATTAATTTAAGCTTAATTGCACCACTCTAATTTGCTTAAATCCACCCTGGCAGATGATCACAAGCAAATAAACAACATTTCTGAATGTTGACATTATTTTTAATAATAAATTCTATAGTAACTTACATAGTAACTCATGCTTAAATTATTAGATCTCCGTTAGCCACCAATCCACTTAATATATTAAAGCCGTAATAAGTGCCACAGATATATTTATAACATGAACCTTTCAACAATCAAATGTATGTGCACTGTCTTTTTCAATATAATATTTCAATAAAAAATATTTTTAAATGCACACTTATTTTTTTACTGTAGATGCTTCAGTTTTGTTATTAAAAATAAGTTATGCTTAAAAAGTGTCAACATTGACACTTTTACGTCATGAAAACAAATAAAAAATAAACTAATTTTTATTAGTAAAAGTAAAGGGAAAATCTGGTTAAATTGAGTTTTTTATTAAGCTTAATATTAAATTGTGTTGAGATGGCCACAATTTTGTCGTGTTTTCTGGGTTCACACCCCTGAACACTTTAAAAAAAGAATTAAGCTAGCGCAACTAGCAAAAAACATAGGAGATTTAGAGTTTCAAGTCAACAGTGGCCATGTCAACACTTTGTCAACATGGTCACTGTCAAAATTATTATTGTTGACATGGGCGCAGTTGCCCATGATGCAGGAGTAGCTGAAGGGATGGTTTAAGCTGTTTGGTGACTGAAATGAGCTGGTTGATGACTGAGAAGGACTGATTGCTGGCCAGGCTGAAGGACCAGAAGATGATGGTGCAGGACTAGCTGAGGAGCTTGAAGATGGTTTGGAAGACTAGCTGGACTAAATACAGAAGCTGGACTAAATACAGGAGCTGGAATGTTGGTTTTGGATTCTTGAGAAAGAAAATTAAAAGAAAGAAGTAGTTGTATAATGATTTAATGCTACCAATAATATAATGTAAAGAAATAATTAATTATCTTATTACTTAAAAGAGAGGGAAAGAAATAACTTAAAGTGTTTAAAATATATTTTATTAAGCTTTGATTGAGTGGAAGAAAGCTGGAAAGAGGCTGGAAACAGAAAAGAGAAACTGTGAGAGCAAATAAGCAAATTTTACCAAGAACAACTAGGAGAGGCAAAAGGCAAGCAAGGGGAAAGTTCAAAGTTGTGAAATTTTTATGAAATGCAGGGAAACTTGGAGAAACGTTGAAGAATCAAGGATTCAAAAATCCCCTATGAAAACATAGGCAAAAGCGCTTAAGATTTGCTGGAGTAACGTGATAGGAATCACGGCAAAGCTGTTTGAAACGCAGAGCAGTTGTTTATCCAGAGCAAGACAGCTTTGAGTTCAAACCATAGTTGAGAGCAAGTCATTTGGGTAAACTTTCTGGAAAAACAGTTGAATTGAGGCGTATGATTGGCTGCAAGTCAAAGTTTATTTGATCAGTGTTTTGAGGGCTTTAACTTATGAGTTAGAGCCTAAAAAATGAAGAGCAGAAGCTGAAAAATCAGGGCTTTTATTTGCTAAAGTAAATTAAAATGGTTAATATATTATAGAGAAAAAACTGGATAGTTTAAGCTTTGAAAAACCAGAGTTCTGAGAAGAAATTTGGTCTGAAATAAGGAGCTATAAAAGGGGAAGCTATCTGAGGCTTTTCAGGGATGGATCAAGTGGATTACAAAGGCCACAAGGACTGCAGAAGGAGATGAAGACCAAGATAAAGGTTCAGAATCCCAAGATAAAGGAGCTGGATCTAGAAATAAGGAGCTAAGGTGGAGCAAAGTGCAGGTGTTCAAGTTTGAGGAGCAGAAGTCCAAGACTAAGGTGCTGGAGTCTAAGACCAAGTACAAGGAGTACAAGATATTGTTGGTGGAATCCAAGTATTGGCAAACCCATATTGTTTCCCTGACCCCCTGGGATATATACCAGAAGGTTTCTGTCAGGGCCCAGAGTGCCCTGGACAGTTAGCTGGCCTCTTTAGAGGTGATTAAACATGCAGCTTGGAAGCCCCCACAAAGCACTTTCCAGGGCAAATTCCCCCTCTTTCAACTAACAAATGGCCTGGGATTTGAGAGGCACACAATCCTCAAATCCCTAATTGAGCCTGTTAACAAATCTGGGCCACCTACCTATTGGGAAATGGCACATTGGGAGCACAACTGTTCAATTGCGCAATCAGGCAATCAATTCATTGCGGGAGTTAAAAATATCTGTAGCAACTTGCCATGCTGAAAAATTCAAAGGGTTCATGTTATAGCAGCCAATGAGAGCTCACCCTCTTGGCCAAACACGCAAATTCCAGGTAAAATTGCAAATCCACCTCCAAATGATGCCATCAGTTCTCTGGTGGCACAAAAGGCCATATAATCATCAGTAAGTATAAGTAGTGAGGGGGAGAAGCCCTCCTCACTATTGACATCTTAATAAATCAAGTTTATGCCTAGAAATTATTATCTTATTGCAGGAATTGTCTATTTTTGCTCAAATTTAATTATTCTCTTTGCATCTATTTGTGAATCCACTACTCAATACAAGCTTGCATACCCATATCCTCCTGGCTGTACTCCTGTTGTCCTTGCCAAACCACCCTGCGCCCTTGACCTGGAGTACTTCCATCCCCATCACCTGGATCTACCACCAGTAATGAAGGATATACCAACTGCTTCTCTTCTCCCTGACGCGCCTCCAGCCCAAGACTTCAGCAAACTGGGGTTTGTCTACATAACAATATTGGGGCTGGCCGACCAAGTTGTGCCCCATAATGGAAGTTGGCGCCCCCTAGCCTCTGCTCTGAACTACCTGGTCTGCATAGCGCCTATTGTGTACATGGACTTTCAGGCCCAGCCTGCCTCCTTTGTGGGAGTCTAGCCAGACTCTATTATGGGCCATGACATTTTCTAAGGAAATCTTCCTTTTGAGATTAAATAAAAGCCCATTTAAACCCCTATAAATATTTCTGAGATACATTTTTCTTTACTAGAGAATAAAAACCTCTTCTAGCCGGTCCCCAGCTAGGACCCAGGACACACTTTGGGGACTGGTGGAAAGGAACCCAAAAGTCCCTATACCAACTTTGCATCAAATACAAACCTGGAAAGGAACTTGTCACAGCTGATACCTCTCCAGATTGTATGTAGCGCCCATCATAGGAGATGACAGCCTGGATCCTGAATAGCCCATTCTTTACCTACAGCCTGAAGCCACTTGCTATTAGGGTATTAATTCTGTGACTATTTTCAAGTTGAAGGACAATGAAAGCCAGTTCACCAATGATACTGGCAATGTTTGCCTCTGGGCAGAGACAGGTGAAAATAAGCCTTAGGTTCCCACTACGCAGCAAGGGACACCAAACTACACTACCACCACACCTAAGGCCATATCAGAGGTGTAATCTCTTCAAAATCATGAAGCATAAGGTTTAGTGACCCCATATACGCCAAGACATCTTGGACCTCCTTGAGACGTGTATGTTATGCAAAAAGAACATGTCTAAACCTGCCCCTCTAAGTTGGTTCTACCCATCAAAGCCATGGAACCCTTTGAACAGTGGGCTATTGACATTGTGGGACCCCTCTCTGAGGATAGCTGGGCAAGAAATACATTATTATGGCCATTGACTACTTCACCTATTGGTCAGTAGTGTGGATGACCACTAGACATACTGCAACCACCATTATACGCTTTGTTGGAAAGGAAATCATGGCCTGCTTTGGACGGTCCAAGCGCCTTATCACAGATAGTAGACCTGAGCTCATAGGGCACGTCATGAAGGCATACTGTGCCAAGAACTCCCTCCAACAAGTAATCACAATGCCTTACCATCCCCAGGCCAATTGGCATGTGAAGCGCCTGAATGGTTTGTTGGTTCAGCTGATTGCCAAACTCTCACAGGAGCATCCTGATACTGCATGTAGTGAACACCTGCTCACCACCCTACTCATCTTAAGGACAAGAGTTAACAGGGGCACTGGGTTCAGCCCCAGCACCTTGGCCTTTGGGACCCCTGACAGCTTGACAGGGGTAGAACAAGGGAAATTGCAATCCCTGGTTCACAGAAAACCTCCCTTGGCAATTACCCCTTCCCTGAGCCAATGCCATGTCAAAGCCCAAGACATAGAACATAAAAAATTGAGGGGGGACAAAGAACCTCAAGGCAAGGTATGCCATGGGTGATCCTGTCTACTTCCTGAATCCCAATTCCACTAAGTTAGAGCCCAACCACTTTAGCCCCTCCAAAATAACTGCAGTCTATGATAAGCACACCTACCAACTTAAAGACGCCCAAGGAAAAACCAGGAAGCTCCACCACAATTGTTTGCACCCCTGCCATAGCGTCCCCACACAAAGGTTGTTTGTGCGGACCTTCCCAGATCTTCCTCAAACTCTAATCCTGGTGTCTGGCAACAAACAGGAGGCAAGGGGGTATGAAAGTCCACATTTTTGGTGGTTTTTTTGGGGCTAATGTTGGCCAAGAAAAAGTTTGGTTGTTTGTTGCAGGTAGAGACCTAGTAGGGAATGATGGCTACTAGGAATGGTAAGGCCTAGCTAGTAGGTGTAAAGACTACTAGAGGCAGATGTTGCCTCCACCAAGCAGAAGATATTAGCTGCTGTGGGCTAGAGCTCTTCACCTAGCAGGGAACTGCGGCTGTGAAAGGGTGAAGAATGAGATAGCTAGAAGGGAACTTTGTCTGTTTGAGGTAGAGAAGATTTTGGACCTCTGGCAGGTAACGCGGGCTGCCAGGGAGGGGGAGAGCTCTGAGGGCTCTATATACCCTGATACAATTACAGAAAGTCTGTGAGCAAGCATCCTACCTAACAGACTGGTAGGATGTCCTTGTTTATGCCCCTATGAGAGCTTTGGGGGAACCCAAAGTGAGCATTAGAGGGCATGAATTTGCTCAGAGGTGTCATCAAGGCAGTTTGCTTGGGGAAGCAAGCTGCAGAAATTGGTGTGATCAGGCCTCTGGGAATTAGAGCTGATTACTCTGTAACTGAAAGCCCAGACTTAATCACCTGGGTGAGTAAAAACAACAACATAGACTTTAAGGATCTATGGTTGAATGGCCTAAGTGGAATGGTACTTGTGAGGGCCCAGTCAAACTCCAGTTCAATGTAGACTCATGCCTGGGTCTACAGGTTCTGGTAACAGGGACTGAGATAAAGAACCAAGGTGGTTCATAGTGTGGGATCAACAGTGAAGACTATTAATAAGGACTGTATGATCACAGTGAAGACTAGTTGATGGACTGTTAATTCATATTGAATGGAATGAACCAATATGGTTCAGTGTGTAGAAGGAACAAAGAAGATTCCTAGTGAGGATTTGTTGAGGAACTGGTTGAGGATAAGATAAAGAACCAGAAGATTATGATGCAGGACTAGCTGATCATGATGCAGGTCGGCCAAAGGACCAGAAGATTGTGTTGCAGGAGTAGCCAGAGGACTGATAAAGTTAATGGACTGATTTCTGGTTAAGCTGAAGATCTGGAAGATGTGGTTGAAGAGCTGGCTGAAGAACCCAAAGATGATGGTGAAGAACTGGTTGTCTGGAGAAATGAGCTGAGATTTTGCTGGATTGATTTTCCAAAGTGGAAGAATATAGAATTTTTAGCCTCAGTTTAGTAGTAAAAGCAAGAAGAAATGTGAATAGAAGTGTGGGTAAGATATTTATTTATTAAGTTCCTAGGATAGATGAAGGTATGTTGCTATGAGAGCTGGATACAAAGTTTTTTTGGTGGGATGTTTTCCTTGGATTTTACAAGATTTGTAAATATATGGGGAAAACATTGAAGAGGTCCAGAAAGAACAGCTTAAATAGTATTCTACTATTTAAATGGGTTTATGTTGAATGCAGGGAAGTCTGGTGCCAGAATAATGGACCAGTTAATGCTTTGGTGCATGAAGAGTTGTCAATTTGAGCAGTTTGAGCGATAGAAATTGATTTCTTAGTTGGATCCCGGTGGAACTTCAGAAATGGTCTATTTATGCCCTCTGCATTCATTGGTTGAGTTCTGGCAGGTTTCCTGATGAAAATGATTGGTTGGAAGCCAAAAGCTTAAAGTATAAGCAAGGAAATAGTGAATTACTACTTTAAGCTTTTGAGAAAGTAAGTATGTAAGCTTAAGTTATTATAGAAAAAAGTGAGCAGCAATAGTTTAAGCTTCTGAAGAAAGCCATTTTAAAGGCGGAAACGTTGGGAAAAGAACACTATAAAAAGGTGGCTGGCTGGAAAGTTACAGGGTCTTTTTAGAGGTCTTTCTGGGTCTTTTTTGAGGACTTTCCCGGACCTTTTGAGTTTCTGCCAAGAGGTTTTTGGAAGCCTTTTGATAACCAGCAGGAGCTTGGTTGTAATTATACAAGTGGAATAGCAAGGCCACTGGAGCTATAAAGAGAGCTGAAGCCCAAGATAACGGGGCAGGAGCCCAAGAATAAGAAGCTGGATCCTAAACGCGGTGCCTGAGTCCAATTTTAAGTTGCAGGAGTCCAATTCTAAGGAGCAGAAGTCCAAGACCAAGTACAAGGAGTCCAAGATATTTTTGGAGGACTCCAAGTATTGACAAATCCATATTGTTTCCTTGACCCCCCTGGGCCATATACCAGAAGGTTTATATGGGGATCTTCCTTCTGAGAGTGAATAAAAGCCCATTTCAACCCCTATAAATATTTATGAGATACATTTTCCCTTACTAGAGAAAACAATCCCTTTTAGCTGGTCCCTGGCTATGATCCAGGACACACATTGGGGACTGGTAGACAGAAACCCACAGGGGGATGTTGCAACCAAGTTTTCTTCCTTGCCTGCTAAAATATCTTGCAATACACAGGGGCACTCAATGAGTTGCCCCAGGAAATATCAAACAGCATGGATCAATCTGATGGCAGTGTTGAGTTGTAGGAACTATCTCCTAATTAGGAGCGTTGTCAACTTGACTTGTTGATCCCTGCACAGGTTATGTCACAGTCCCAAACCTTATATGGAACCTGCCACTATGTCACCCCCTGGTGGCCTTGTGGCTTTCCCAATATATTATATTGATCTTAATATCAACCAATAAACGTCACCTTATTCTTATTATTCTTGTCCTTTCTATTGGACTGTTGTCTTTCACAAAGCAACTATTGAACTCTCATTGGTTCAGTTGCAACAGAGTGATTTGCTAAATAATTCCCAGACTAATCATTAAGTTTGTGGCACTGTTATCATTCAGCCATCTATTTCAGGAATCAAACATTACAAGTCCTAAGAGAAACACTACTTGGAAAAACCTCATGACCTAAGAGGAAGAATTACTGATATAAGCCCCATGACTATCATGACAAACATGGACAGTATGTGGCTTGTCATGTTACTATATAATATTTTAAACTCATATCAAATAAAGTATCATTCTCTTCTTAATTTTCCCCTTTATCTTTTTTATTATACTTCCCAGAAGTATATACTAGACAGTAGTAACACAGGTAGGTTATCCACACCTACACAACTTAAAGGAAAAATTACTTCAAAGAAAAGAACCTAGCAGATGGCACTCCCCACAGGCTGGAGACAATACAAAGAAGGACAGGTTGTCCCATCAGGATTTGTTGTCTTCAACAACATCCTTGCCCCTACAGAACAGTACAACCTTATCAGAACACACAAGGTCCTGAACCCACACTTAATTCCCAAAACAACCAAAATATATAACATTGTATTTTAATGACTACACTCAGCAAAAATTAGAAAATTCTCAGGACTACACTGAGAAAATTCCAACCTCTGGATTAAAAGCACACAAAATAGATTACACAAGTAGACTACCCCTGCAAACTCTGGGCTAGTGAAATTTCTCTACACATTACTGGGGCCACCTCACGCTTTGTAAGAAAATGGTTTGACCAACGCCCTGATCATAACAAAGACTGGGACATGTTAAAAGCTGCCTTCAAGGAGAAATTTGCCATAAAAGAATCTGACATGGTGATCATGACAGAACTCAGAACCTTCAAATGATAGGAACTTTTGAGGAGTACATTTCAGCCTACAAAGACATGTATGATCAAGCTCCCACCACCATCAACTTTGATGAAGCTGGACCACAACTGGACTTCTATAATGGCCTCCCCACTTAAATTAGATGTCAGTTTGACATGAGCCGCTGAAAGAATCTCCAAGACATCTTCTTGGAAGGAAAGCACACTGCACAAAAATCTGACAACCTACATGCAAAAAAAACAAACAAAAAGAGAGTCCCACACCAAAGAAAAACCCTTAACCTAACAAGCAACCCAACTGAGTCAACAACCCCCATCCTTGAGGCAGAAACTGTATCACTCAAGAAAATAAAATGAGCACTGATAACACCACTAATGAGGAAAAAGCTCAAGGAAATGCTTAGGCAAGCCGCCCTCTCCCACTTTGCAAGACTTGTACAGGGGCCAGGCTATGGACTCAATTACCATGATCCAAGTACCCTCTAGCAATTCTATACTGTTTGTTACCCAAACTGGAAATAAACTTCTCACTTATCCTTTCTGCTTTTGTAGATATCAGAACACAGCACTATTTGACACTGGGGCAGACCAATCCCTTGTTAAAAAGAAATTTGCCAAACTCATGAAACTACCCACGGTCTGAAGAAATATCAAGAGAGTTATCATGGCAGATAATAGAAGTACACCAGTCACCAGAGAAGCAAGACCTTTCCAAACCAAATAGAGAAATGCAGACTGTACTTGGTGGCCTAATCATACCAATCCACAAGTACAATGTTGTACTTGTCCTGGACTGGATGAGAAAGACCAAACCTCATATCAACTGGGATAGCACTTCCCTCACCATACAATGAGGCAAGGTGCACCACCATGTATATCCAACTCATATTGACACACTTATGAGAGACCTTGTATTTGTGAAAATTACAGAAAAAGAAGAGAAAAGGACCTTAAAAAATTGATTGGAACACCTGAACATATAAGATTATCCACTTTCAAAATGTAGAGACCTCACAAGAACAAGACCAAATCTGAGAGCAGCTAGTCCTAGAATTCCCTTATGTTTTCCAAGAAAAGTTACCAGGGCTTCCGCTAACCAAGGCATCCAACATGAAATTGACCTAATAGAGAGTGTACCAAAAACACAACCTATCTACTTCCTAACACCAAAAGAAGACAAAACACTAAAGGCCTATCTAGATGAAGCGTTTGAAAAGGAACTCATCCAACCTTAAAAATCTCCTTTTGGTGTGGCTGGCTTTTTTATAGCAAAGAAAGATGGAGGACTCTGCCTGGTCACAATACAGGGTGCTCAACAAGGTCACAACTAAGAGCAGGTTCTCCTGCCCCTGATTCATGACTTTTTTGATGCCATGGGGGGTCCCAAGTCTTCATAAAAATTGACTTGACAGCAGGTTATCACCAAATCCGTGTTAAACCAGAAGATATACCCAAAACTGCATTCAGAACTAAATATGGCCTGTTTGAATTTGTTCTCTTCAACTTTGGCATGAAAATACCCAAGTACTTTTGTGACCTTTATGAATGAAGTTTTTAAAAAGCACATTAGAAAAAGGGCTATTGTCTACCTTGACAATATAATCATATACAACAAGACTGTAGAACAACACTGGAAAGACGTCCACCTGGTCTTGCACACCCTTAAAGATAACCAACTCATAGCAAAGCCCTCAAAATGTGACTTTTCCCAACAGAACTCCCATTTTTAGGATAAATTATCAGCAAGGACAGAGTTAAGACAACCCAGAAAAGATACAAGCTAAAGCCAACATGCCAGCACTGCAAAATAAGAGTGAGCTCTGTACATTCCTATGAATAGTAGACTATGTTAGGAGATTAATCCCTGACTGGGGTGCCTTGAATGCCCCTTTCTCTGCAATCACAGGCAATACAACAAAATTTGTATGGACATCATTAAGGGATCTACACTTTTGACAATTAAAAGAACACATGATAACTGCTTCTACCCTGTAATATCCAAACTGTGAAGGAGTAAACAAACTAGAAACAGATGCCTCTGATTAACGCAATAGGAGTAGTACTCCAAATTCAAACTGCAGAAAAGGACTTAATCCTGCAGCATATGAATTCAGAAAGCTGTATGTCAGTGAGCAAAGCCAACTAATACATGACAAGGAACTTAAAGCTATTGTCCACTGTCTAATGAAGTGGCAATGCTATCTAGAAGGTACACAGTAATTCAAAGTACTAACCAACCACAAGTCATTGTTATTCTTTAAAACTCAACAGCACCTATCTAGACAACAAGATGAATGGATGAGCCTCATACAAAGGTACCCCGTGACAATCAAATACAAACCAGGCAAAGAAATGCTTACTTCAGATGCCCTGTCAAGGCTATACTGTAAACACCTCCTATGCACTGAAGGAGACCCCAATTAGCCCATATTAATAATGAGAAATCTCCAAGAGGGGTTCCCATCTGGTACACCAATGAACATCCAAGAGAAAGTCCTCAAGAACAAACATCTTTTCAAAAATGTGTATGGTACTCTACACCACATACTATCAAGTGGCAATACTGTACCCTACGTCCCGTCAACACAAAAAGTTGACACAATTCTTTGATATCACAGAGGTCTGGGACACATCTATAGTAGAAACTTGCATGAATATCTCAAGACACTGTTGTAACTGTACTGTTTTAGCAGAGTTATAAGGGGAAATATTTAGAAACTAGATAATAATCTTTATTGTGAGATAGGGATTATATATTCATTGTGAATCAAGTATAATAGGAACATGATTGTGTTTATCACACAACTGGATGGTGAAGGCAATGGCTTGATCCTAGTAATGAGTCAAGCGCCAAAACAGGGTATCCACCATAAGGGATCATCATTTGTTCATGTTGTTGGATTTGGGATTTTGAGTCAACTTCCTAGTTTGGCTTTAAGTGACTGGGTAATTGGATCACAGGTCACAAACCTGCTTACTTGGAACCCTGCTGGCGGCTCAATCCTGCTGTTTTGACAACACACTACTGGTGGCCCAACATGCTAGACAATATCAAGGATTATTAAATCAATGCAAAGTCTGTGAAAAGTAAGTCTGTTCTAAGGCACACCCCAAGTCAGTGATACCAGTGTCAATCACACAGGCTTTCAAGGTGTGTTCACTGGATATTGCGGGACCAATGCCCAGAGACAACAAAAACAAAAAGTACATTATCACAGCTATTGACTATGCAACTAGGTAGCTTATAGCACAAGCTACAAAGGAACATAAAGGAAATGATATAAGACAATTTATTGGCAAAGAAATCATAGCTAAGTTTGGGAAACCTGAACTCCTAATCACAGATGGAGGAACTGAACTTAAAGCCATTGATACCAAAATCAACATTGCCAAAAACAAAATAAAACATACCATAGCAAGCCCCTATCATCTTCAAGCAAATGGAAGAGTTGAAAGTCTAAATGGCTCACTTGTAGAGGCCCTCAGTAAGTTGTCTGCTTAAAATATAAAAGCCTGGGTTGATATGCTCCCAACAGCACTTATGGTATGTAGAACACAAGTCAACTTTAATACGGGCAAAAGCCCTTAGGAGCTTGTCTATGGGCAAAAGCCTGCCCTTGTCAGTAAAACTGCAGGACCACAATTACCTCTGCCCAAAAAGGTGCCCTACAACAGTGACCCCAATGTACAACACGCTAGAAAAGACCAAAAGGAAATGGAACACCAAAGAGTTGAGAGGGAAGCAATCCCATTACAGCAGGAAAAATTCCAAGTCAGGGATAAAATATGGGTTGTCAACCACAACATGCACAAGTTAGATACTGGATTAAGAGGACCAGGCATTATCATGGAGATCAAACCAAATAAGAAATACCTCATCAAAGGCATTGACACTTGAACAGAGCTCAAGCAAATGCACTATGACCGCCTCTGCCTATGCAAAGCAAGAACAGCACACATAATTCCCAAATTTCTGTATCCTGTTGTGAATTTCAATGTTCATACTATTTTGATTTTGGCTTTGTTGGGTTATTTTTGGGAAAAATTCCTTGCTTTTGCTTTTGCCCCTCAAAATGAGTCTATCTTCAAAATGGGAATTTCATCTGTTTGGTTTCCTGATCCTTCACAACTCACCCACCCCACTTGTGCTTGTGGCAAGTGATTCTATGTCAGGACCCACTTGAGAGGGAGTAAGTTCCCAATCTGATGAGCCAAGGTCCCTAAGTTAATGCCTGCAATAACCAAACCAATAGGAACTGTAGCCATAGCCAGGTAACCAAAGTGCCCAAGGAAGGCAAACCAACCCATCATTGAACTAAATATGCCCAATAAGTAATATAAAAATAGGTAGGACAGCAGATAGAAGAGGGCGTTTGGTCTCATCAAGGAAGGTTCAGCAGGTGGAGGTAAGGTGGTGGACCAGCTGTACTGGAACTTCCTTTCCCAGTGACCTGAGGGGTATTTGAACCAGCCATTTGCCAGGGACTCCTTCTGGTGGGAGTCATCAGGAGAAGAATTGTGTCAGTCTGTGGTGGGAGTTGGATTTTCAAGGGCCAATACCACTGAAGGCAGAAGCACTAGAAACCAGAACAGGAATGGACTTCCTTTCATGGTTTCAAAAAGGGGTGTAGAAGATAAGTGTAGACAAGTGTGAAATAAAAGAATATCTTTGCTGTTGGAACAAGTAAGAATGATAAATATGGCTCACTTAAATAACCTCAAGATAGAGGCTGGAACATTTAAGTGGCTATTGGGAATAAGAGGGATTTAAAGAGGTCTTTATGGTTAATATGAGTGAAACTAACACCTGTATGATCTGTGCCTCAACTTGGGGCTTAAAAATAATCTTTAAGTTATTGTGGAAGACAGAGAGGAAAGAACATGTAACAAGATTGGAGGCAATTAAGCAGTAGAAACGCTTAATTTTTGGGAAGATCAAGTACAGAGCCAAGACCAGGTATGTAACCAGTAGATTTGAAAGCAGAAAGGAAGAAGAAACTAGCCAATCAGGGTTTGAGAAGTAAGTGATGTGTCTTAGAGGTATAATAATATTTTTGAAAACAAAACCAAGGTTGGAAGCAAAATTCAAATAGAAAAATTCAATATAAAAAGGTAATGTAAGTTGATCTGTAGTGTATAAACTAACATTAGGATTGTTTATAGGGATCTGGGTTTGATCCCTGTCTAGGTTTACGTCCAAGTTACACATGGTGTCAAAAACTTGATTGTTGATTTTCCTTGATTTGGTGTCATTAAAAATAGTATCCACAAAATTAATTGAGTCAGGGAAAAAATCCCTGACATACTACTATCCAAGTAATGTTTTGTGGTATCACTAAAACAATATATATTCCAATTAATTATCTCCAATAAAAATTAAGTTTTATTCATATTTTTGTCTTTGTGGTTTTCAAGTCCTTTGGCCCCTCTCTCTAGACACGTCTAGTAGAGATTTATTATCCAGGGACACAAGGTAATTGCATCACCTTCCCTGCCAACTAACTAAGACTTAGTACAGATCCAATCCTAAGGTTAGGTTTTTTGTTGTGTCTGTGCCGCGCCTCAGAACACAACATACACAACTCAAAACTGGATCAATACCAAGCCCAAATCCCCAACACTTCTAAGAAAATTCCCTAGGTTCCACCTTCTAGCACCCCAGGGGAGATGTTGCAACATCTAAAATTACTCCCTCTTGGGAAACTAATTCCCCAAGTGACTTTCCAAATGATTCCCAGACTAATCATTAAGTTGGTGGCACTATTATCTATTGGACATATATTACAGAAATCAAACATTACAAGTCCTAAGAGGAACACTACTTGGACAAACATCATGAACTAGGGGGAACAATTACTTAGATAAACCCCATGACTACCATGACATACATGAACAGTATGTGACTTCCCATGATACTATACAATACTCTAAACTCATATCAAATAAAGTATCATTCTCTTATTAATTTTTCTCTTTATCTTGTTTTTTATACTCCCAGGATTATATAATCAAAAATTGGTAAAATACTCCAATTAAAGTTCCTCAATTTCCCCTTGACTTCAACTAAAGTCTCCTTTAGAAACGTCTTGGCCACCTCAAGGTCCTCCTAGGAATCCTCCAGGGATTTTTCAGGAACCTCTTTACAAGCAGCAGCAGTTTATGATCTTAGAACTCCAAACTTTGCCTTTTCAAATGATATTTGTGAAGACATGAATTGAAAAGTAAGATGAGGGAAAGGCGTTGAATTTTGACTTCATAAATTTATTTAATGTTTATCTGTTTTCATTTATATACCATGCAGGGCATATTTGGCTGAAAACCCTCCAGTTTAGGAGTCATCTGATTTTCTATCATGTAATTTATGATATTAAAGCATCATCCAATCAAGATCTTTACCTCAAAAGATCTTCATACTATCAATCTATGAGAATATGCCAAATACATTCCAGAATCACCTGATTCCTTTTGTTGAAATGTATTTTTGTGGCTTGAAGCATTCTAAGCTTCCAGTGCCAAAACCCAGTGGAGCCTATGTATTCTTTATCCAATCTGTCAATGTTCTAACAGAGAACCAGCTGATCAATCCTGAATACCAAGACACTATTGTCTATTAAGATGTTGCATTTCTGTTAACAAATACACTATCTATTATCTTAATTAACCTTCATGGCTAATTAATTTGTTACAAAGACACAGTTAAGTCCATTTTGGCCCTATGGTTAAATCTTCATTAATAATATCCAAGGGTGAACTTCTTCCAACCTTTTGGGCTAATTAAATTGTTTGCAAGACACCTAGTCTCCAAGAATGGTTTGGTCAATTTTGCCTTAATCTTGTCAGTTAGTACAGCCTAACTAAGAAAGCTAATATTTTATTATTTATTTCATATATATACTGAGTTCCCAGGAATATTTATCTGAAGAATCCTCTAAATTTATATATATAAAGTATAAAATGAAAACACAACAACATTAAATATATTGACATTTTTATTTGTCTAAATGCTCCAGGTAACTGTTATAAAGTGGCAACCTCCAGAATTAACTCATACAGCATGAAACATTCTCCATGTTGAAAATTTCAAAAATTGTTTTTGCTTTATCTTTATAATTAGAATTAAAAGCTCAAAATAAAAATCAAACAATGCTTTTATTATCAGTATAAATTATTTAATCCAGAAAAAAAATTATTTAGTATTAAAAATAAGAAAAATATTTTTGAGGATTTTTGACATGGAGGATGTTCCATGCTGTATAAGTTAATTCTGGAGGTTGTCCGTACAGTCACACCTTCTTTACTTTTACAAATAAAATTTTAATTTTTTTCTGAGTCAAATAAACAATGTAAAGGTGTCAAGGTCAATGCTTTTTAAGCATAACCTATTTTTCATAATGACTGACACACTTACAATATAAATATTATTATATTGCATATAATTATATTTTTATTAGGTTAATATATAGAAATAGCCTTATTGCATATGGAAGTCTGTTGAAACAACCATGTTATAAATTTATCTGTGGAACTTAATTTGACTTTTTAAGGATTTCTAGATATTTACTAATAGAAAAAATCTCAACAAATTAATGCAAGACAGCTGTCAAGCAGCTTTAGGAATGGTTTTATATAAATAATACGGGTGCCTGGGCTGCAATATCAATGGATTGGTAGTCAAATCCCATCCTGGGATTAACAAACTCCTAGATCTTAATTAATGAACTAAACATGCAATTATTGCACATTAATTAGTTCCCTTAATCAAAGCGCCCCAATACAATAGTTTTAAAAGCTATGGCAACAAGCAAAAATACTTCAGATTTAAACAAAATGATTTCAGATTTAAACAAAATCCAAGTTGCGCAAGATTCAGGATTCAATTAATTTAAATATTTTTGGTTAATAAATGAACTGTCAAACCAAAAACAAAATTTCACTAATCCATTATACAAAATTAAAGCAAACATCAAGTGCTGTAGTTCAAACCACAAACAAAATGAACTGACACAACAAGTAAAATGGATGGATGCTATTCTGGAGTATATTATAATCCAAGCAGGATTCATATGAGGCACCAACAGAAGGGCTAAAATGAAACAAAATTTGAGCAATCTAGAAGCAAGATTACACAATCACAAAACAAAATGAACTCACACAAGATGTGTAGTATGAGCAGCCTAAAATAGAAAAATATCAATTTAACAGCCAATCAACAGCTACCCAATTTAGGAACAGAGGCATTTTATCCATTTTCATGGCTCCAGATTTGTATGAAAAGGTTTTGAGAGCTTTCCAAATGTGGGCTCAAGATTACAATAAAAAATAAATTATTAATTTTTAAAATTTCTACTTTTAGTGATTTTATCCTAGGTTTTTTACAATGTTTTTAATAACAACATCTTCAACTGCGCCAGTAGCCAAGCCAGCTTCAATGGAGGCAAGGCTCAGAACGTGGAGGCACCCGTTTACACCCAAGCCTTTGAGGCAGGTAACAAGGAAGCTGACTTGTTACTGTCCCCTGACCCATATGGCTTTGACTTGTTTGAGAGTCACTTAGCGTCTAGCTCTGCCCTTGCTCCCACACCCATCCCTGCACAAGCTGCCCGTCAACCAACCAACCAACCAACCAACCAGGATGATAACCTTGATTTGGAACAACTTCCTGCCACCAGCCAACCTGCCCCCCTATAGCCAATCAGGCTTCAGATCCCCTGGCCCAGCGCCCCAAGCAACAAATCATCACTGCCCAAATTTTTCAGGAAATTGTGGCACTGAATCTACAGGGTCTGTCCTGGGATCAAATAGCCAGCCAATTACAATTCACCCTTGCTACTGTCATGCAGGAATTCAACAACCTGATGAATAAGGAAAATCTGATTGGGACGGCCAAGAAGCCAAAGAAGGCCACAGAGTCTCAGATCAATGAGGCATTCCCAATAATGCTTGACCTCCTCCAGCAGGACCCCAAGCTTCCCTTGACCCAGGTCCAGAAGCAACTTGCACACCATGGCATTTGGGTGTCTGACCACATGGTGCAGCTCTGGATGCACAGAAAGGTGGCTTCAATTAGGGTTCTTACAAATTTTGCCGGCAACCAATGGGATGGCGCTGAGGATTCCCCATACAACACCACAATTGAATCAACCCTGGTCAGATGCTTGACAAGTCTAACAGATGACATCATGTTTGTCTTGTACTACAAGTTATTGATTGCATTTGACAATTTTGGTGAGCAAGGAAAAGCCCCCATCAAAAATGGAAGGAAGAAGGTCAAGAAGGGGACATTCATTGGTGCATTTATGGATGTTTCAGCCAAGGGTTTTGTCTACTATCAAACAAACCCTGATTTCATCAATGGGTACTCATATTGCCACATCCTTGGTGGGTTGCTTGACTCCTGGGATAGCTTGAATTCCAAATACCAGGTTTTCTTGGGCCACCAGATGGAGGAAAGCTCCACTGCCCTCAAGGCTATCCAGGAACGCGGGCACTAGGCCTCTGTGTACCTAGCTGGTCATGCCAACGTCCATCTGATGGATGTTGTGTTCTTTAATATTGGAGATACTTTCCAGGAAGGCCGCCCTCAGGCTTCCAACAACCTCTATCTTGGGGTCTTTGATCATAATTTTCTCTTTGGCTGCCAGATGGTGGCTGACTTGTTTGCGCAAATGGTTTTCCATGTGAACATAGGCAACCAATCATGCAAGGCTAAGTGCCTCCCACCCCGTGCCACAGCCACCTACCAGCCCATCCAGCCAATGACTGATGAGGAGTACAATGAGCGGTATATGGCGGCCATCACGTGCAATCCTCCTGCCTCCACCCCCTCTACCAACACCCCCCACCCGCAAACCCAACCCATCCAATCCTAGACCCCCCAGGCCAGCACCGCCTCTACGTCTTCCTTCCCACGCCATTATGCCTACTAGGCATCACTCTTCCCTGCCTCAATAAACCCCCTGGTTCCATAAAATTTCTATTTATAATATCTTTATTTTGAATTTCAACTGCTTGTAATATTTTTGATTATAGTTGGCTATATTCTTTATGTTCAGCTTATTTCTATAAAATCATATATTTACTATGTTGTGTATCTAGATCCTGAAGACAGTTATTTTTAGCACTTAAACACACCCCCTTGTGAAAATATTAACAACAATTTGGTGATCAGCTAAATTTGAATTAGAAAATTATAGGTTAATTGTATTTAGATATAGTTGTTACTGATCCAAATTCAAAACCTTAATGACAAACTTTAAGCCAATCAGGAGCTGAGTGATAAAGTGATTGTTGTGACATAAAGGGTCATTCAATAATTCTTTGATGCATGTGCACTAATTAATATGATTGACTGGATGTTTTGCCATTGTACGCCATTGCCACTATGGCAATTTGTTGATGGACTAGTGCTAATCCAGCAGCTGATTGGGCACTAGTCCATCAACAACTTGCCACAGCGGCAATGGCGTACAATGGCAAAATATCCAGTCAATCATATCTAATTAGTGCACATGCATCAAAGAATTATTGAATGACCCTTTATGTCACAACAATCACTTTATCACTTGGCTCCTGATTGGCTTAAAGTTTATCATTAAGGTTTTGAATTTGGATCAGTAACAACTTTATATAAAAACAGTTAACACTATAATTTTCCAATTCAAATTTAGCTGATCATCAAATTGTTGATAAAACTTTCACAAGGGGCTATATCAAGCGCCAAAAAATAATATGGTAATAAAGGAAACAATGCCAAGACAAAGCAAACAACACATATTGAGATGAGCGTAAAACATATACACAATGGGTAAAAAGATGGGATAATATATTAAATGGGAAAACAAAAAGGAATAAACAAAGAGGCAAAAATATCAGAATAACAGATTTCATTGGGGTGAAAGCTATAAAAAATGTGAAAAGGTTAGTAAAAAATCAATGAGAGAATTAGTAAAGCTTCTGAAGGACCTCAACTTGGCAATTGCCAAAATAAAGGACATTGACTGCAAGGTCAAAGAAAAAGTCAAGTCTGCTATCCTCACTGGGGACAAAATTGACAAGGTGTCTGCCAAGGCACTCATGTCAAAAATACCAGACACCCCAGAGAAGACAATTGAGCGCTTACTAAATATTCAAAAAAAACTGTGGTCAAGGGACTCCAGTTCAAGGCATACAATCTTTCTGCGCTGTCCGTCTGGGTTGATGACCCGGAGGTGTATGCCCACCTCAAACCCACCAAGCGTGCCAGGGCAGAGGATACCTAATTGCCTGCACAATTGATTGCGCCAAGAATGGCAAAGCCGGCTGAAGCCGCTGGCAAAGAAGAAACTGAGAAGGTACCCTAAAAAATTATAATTAATAACTTTTCTTAAATACTTACCTTTTTTTAGAAGATGTTGATGGTGAACTCCACCGGGTCCTGGTCCCTTTTGTCCCCCCCACCTTCTATGCCAACTATGCTAATCATGTGGCAATGCAGCTTTTCCTGTCCCCCCTGTCTTGCGGGAGCTTGAAGACAGGATCCATGGTATATTCCCAATGTCTAGGGAGGCATTGGCTGGGCTTTGCATGGTGAGGGGGCATCTGAGTGGGCAGTTACTGCCTACAAGGATGCCCAACTGATCTGCCTGGACCCAGTATTCCTCAGTGGAGTTTACTGTGCAAATCCATTGAGCTTGTTTGGGACATCCTGGCAACGCTCCCATTCAAGAATATACCAGAGATGGGCCAGGCTCATGCGGCTGCTTGCTTCTGCTTCCTGGTAGAGCATACCATCTCTAACCTATTGGAGAAATTTGGGAGCAGAGTGTCAAAATTGGCTGTTGCAGACGCAACAGCTGTAAAGAAGACAAAAATCCTCCTGGCAAACTTTGGGCTGGCCTGGAGTGCCAACAAGACGGGGGTCCCTGCAGCTATGGAGCTGACCTTTGCCAAAACCAAGCACAAGAAGAAGATTAGCACTGTATACAACAAATTGTGCGAGTTCACAGAAGCCTTTGCTGGGCAAAGGCTTCATCTGGTTGTTTACCTGGGGTTCCTATTTTACTTTAGGATGGGCGCATCTGTAGAGGACCTAGACAGGGTCCTTCTTGGGGTTGACGAGGCCAGGCTCTCACTGGACGGGAAGAAGGTCCCCCCTGGAAACAACTCAGGTGATCATGTCATCCAGGACGCCTTGGTCCTGGCTGGCATCTTTGGGTTTGCAGCCCTGCCAGAAAAGCTGCTCCACCATTCCCACCTCACCATCCTTCCTTTTACCAGCAGGCACAAATACTTCAATACGGGTGTATCCACTGTCCACAGTGTGGCAGTGGAGGTTGTGCACCACCTTCATTGCAGGGTGGGTACATACTGCCAAACCCATTATAGGTGCACTTAATTTTATCACTATATCAATAATTATATTTAAATAACTATATTTTTATATTTTAAATAATTTTTCAAATAATACTTTAGCAAACAAGATTTGCAAAATATATTTCAGAAATGGGTTTCATAAAAGTATAAAATAATACGGTAATAAAATAAATTTTAACTTTACAATTTACGTTTAATTTTTATAAGAATATTTATATTTATTGACAAAAGTGATATAAATATATTTGCATAATCCAGTCTCAAGCGTTTGGGATAACCTCAGATGACATATTAAATAATATATAATAAAAAATAAATTACTTACATCTATTGATGGATCTTCTTAATGTGATTGTGGGCGTGGAACCATCTAAATATAAAATGATAATCAATAAATCTTGAATAGTAAATTAGAGAATATAAAAAAGTTGGACAAGCTAAGCCTTTAATTGATTGGCTGTTTGGCTAGGCACGCAGAGATGAACAAATCAGCATGGTCATAGAATTTGGCCACGGTCTCAGCGGGGCAGGGTATGGATCCTGGCCTGCAGCAAATCAAACAGGTCCTTGGTCCCTGTTGGGGTTCCTTGCTTGACAACTTGCTTGAGCCACCCAAAGACTTCCTCAATGGGATTTAGGAAGGGCAAATAGGAAGGGAGGAAGAGAAGGCAAAAGTTTGCTGTGGCCAATTCCTGGGGGCCCACTGCAATGCTTGGCTAATCATTGGGAATTCCTCAAGAATGTCAGCCACCTTGTGGAGACCAACGTTGTCCAATACAATTACGTTGGTGAAGCCCAGGCTTGTGCGCCTCAGGTGCTCCTGGATTAATCAGAGAAATGATAGGAAGATCCGGCTATTGTGAGAGCCTAGTATCATTTGATACAGCTCAACCCCCTTTGGACCAAGGATAGCAACCATTGAGTATGCTGTGGCGCAGACTGCAGCACGCCAAGCCATCCTGTCCTTGGAGCCTTTTGGGACATACCCATACTCATTGCGCATTGACAAGGCAAATGCAGATTTGTTGATATAATAGAATTTCACTGTCCCCTTGGCTTTGAGAGCAGTGTATGCCTCAGCGTAATTTTTCCAGATCTTGATATTGGCTGGGCTGTTTCTGTTGTAGGGAGATACCCCAAGCTTTTTCCAGGAAAAGTGCATTCCCTTGACTAAATGATAATAGAAGGAAATTATGGCCTCAATCCCAAAAGCAGACTTGACCATGGCATGTATATTTGCCAGTTCAAGATGGCAATCTTGGGTTATCCACTGGCAGATTGCCCATTTGTGCTCCTTGGTGAGCATGGTTGAAACACGCAAGGATTTCTCCGCGGCAAGTACTTGGCCAGTATCAATGAACTTGTTGAAGGTCTTTGAGGTGTACTTGGGATCTACCCCAACAAGAGCCGCAGCTGCCTTGTAATCACCAGATTCCCGCATGAGCTGGAGAAGGATGATGCGCTTAATGTTAGGAATGCGCTTGTGAGCGGGCTTTTTAGCGGTGGGGATTGGCTTGTTGGCGTTGGGCACAACACAGGGCATGGGCACCTTGGTGTAAAACGCAGCAACTTTCTTTAACACCAGCTGTCCCTCATTGGTTTGGTAGAAATGGGGCTTCTTGTCATCTTCCTGATTGCCATCACTGACGTAGGGCTTGTAGCTAGTATCAAAACAGGCTTCACCTTCTCCAGCATGGCTGACAGCACCAAATCTTGCCAGTACACAACATCAAACACATATGAAGTAAGTTCTACCTCCTTGTTTCTAACTGTTTTCTAGTGGTAACCTTAGTAGGCTTCCAGGTCAGCTTTGGGACCCAAGGGTTTATGCTCAGCACCCTAGCAGCTTGTGCTCCTTGAACCGGCTGTTTCAGTGCAGCATCACTATGGAACTCTCCTCTCCTGCCTCCTTCCTGAGTAGGCACTTGTGTTGTACTAAGTCTATTCTTTGTCCTGCGGGGGCGGCTGCAACTGCAGCGCACAAAAGGTGCAATGGTAGTCTGTTGCTGTGTTCCTTCCATTTTGAGAATTTAATAAAATATTAAATAAAACTTAATTAAGTTACTCCCTATTTTTAATTTTTTCTTTTATCTGTTTATGGATATTAAATTAATATTTTTTCCCATCCAATATCCCAATTATAGATTTTTTATTTCTTAGTTAGTTGTTTTTGGTTTTACCACACCCATTTTAGAATACCCAAAATAATTTCCACCCATTTTCTCATATTTTACGCCAAATTAAGCACCCAACACAATATTTTTAAATTTTTGTTTCAGATCTTGTGTCTTATTTTAGATCCCTTGGTATCATTCTTGATTACAACTCATTGCACAAACTGATTGAGTGATTTTGTTTACATTGTGAGTTACTATTGTGTTTTGTTTTTGTATTGAGTTTTGACACACTACGCTTGGGCGTATTTTGTCACCAATTTACATAGTAAACATATGTACACCAAAAGTCAACTCACACCCTTTTGTTTGTGAATCAATGTATTTTGGATTGTATTTTAAATGATTTTGCTTTGCGTGTGAGCCCTTTGTTGCTGTGTTGACTCATTTTGCCCATTAATGCCAATAAACCCTGTTAACAGAGTGTATATTTTAACCTGAGAGTTGGATTTTGTTTAAATCTGAAGTATTTTTGCTTGTTGCCATAGCTTTTAAAACTACTGTATGCATATTCCTATAATTAGTATTCCATACTCCAGTGTGTCCTAGATCTGTCACAGTAAGTTTCATAATGCCAGGGATTATTTGGCCAAGTAGGAAAGGGCATAAAGCCTGAAAACCTTTAACAAAACTGAATGATTTAACGCATCTGAATCAAACAGTTGATCAAAAATGGGTTATAGCTGCTCCAGTTTGCTGGTTAAATCAAATTCCCCCAAAAGATGATGTTGATAAATTGACATAATTTAAGGGTCACCAGATATGAACTTATTAATCAGCATGGTTGTCAGAAGTTGGTCACTCAAGGGTTCTTTGCAACCTGGGCTAGATACTCACTTGACAATGTGGAAGGAATAGGAGCCCAGGATCCAGGTGGTATTGCTTAGTCAATTTTTGATATATATTGAATAATTTTCACTGTTTCAACTATTAAGAGTTGAGCCCTCCCAAAATTTAATCAATAAAATCACATATTCCCTGGTCTAACTTTACTTTTGAAAATGCATCCTAGTGTTGGATTGTTGCGCTACATTCCCTACAATTTAATCCTTAGCTAGATTATTAGGGGAAGATGGGGGCCTACCGTTGGTACTTCAGTGTTGTTGCTACCAAATGTTAATTCAATGCCTGTCAATCTTGGAGCTGTTCCTACTCCTGTCAAAGCTGAAACTCATGTTCTATATCAATGTCCTGAATTTTATGCTGAGGACACTCTGATTCTCTTGCAGGCCATTTATCTAGGGCTTTTCTGGTTGGGGTTAATTATTTTACTTAACCCTAGTATCTCATTTATAAATTTCACAAAATGGTATCTGAAGCTGTGTTGGTGGTTAATCATTAAATCTGTGTGGATTTGGTGGATGATTTCCCACCACATGGAGACAGCTTCTTATTATCCTGTGATTTCTGTCACAAAATCAAAGTACTGTCATTTGGGCTGTCACCTGAAACACTTTTAGAGGAATCCAACATGGAATGGGCTGCCAGGCAAAAACCCTCTAAGCTAAAAGGCTCTGAGCCTTTTTTAATAAAGTAGCTCTGATTAGATATAGTATAGTGTAACAGTCATCTCCATGAACTAGTAGTCAACCACTGGCTAGCTAGCCCTGGAACGCAGCTCAGGTAGACAGCTACTCTACTCAGGCCAAGGGATAGTTGTACAGCATCAGAAAGAATAATGAGATGTGGAAGTCATCAATAAAGCTTCCTTCACAAACCACACCCCCAAGGTTGGGCCCCCTGCCATGTTGCTCTAAGGCTACTTCAGTCTCTTCTTAGCATTGTGAGCTGACTCAGATAAACACGGTCAGGCAGACTGCCTTAAAGCAAGTCCATTAGAATAAAAGACTGATGATTCTGTACTGACTTTATGACAGATCCAAGTCCTATTTTTATAATGTTATCCTCTCTTAGGATTTATTAGTAGAGCAAAAAGTGATACTGTTGTTATACAGAATAATTATCTATAGTGGAATATAGAGATAACAACTATGAACCTATATCCAAAGTAGGAAGAATATTCCAAATCCTTTGGGCTTGGGCACTGTCAGACTTGGTACTTATGATGACAACAAATATTCCAGTCCACAGGTTATGCCAAAGTCACAAGTTCTCTGTACTTTCCTAATGTTAGAAGACTTATGAGATCATCTGGTGGATGATGACATACCACAATCCACAGATTTCTGACAGACTTCAATATCATAAATGAATTTGTGGCTACCAGCAATCCCATATTTTAAGCCCAATCCACTATGTAAATTACTATATATTTTATAGTAAACAATAATTTTAACAATCTTAAATGTCTAAAATTTGTTTTTGATTAATTACACAGATGGAGTTAAGAAAATTAGAGTGGCATAATTAAGCCTAAATAATTATGCCACAACCTAAAGAGAATGTTATCAGTGGGGAAGTCAACACTTTATCCTTTTCATTTCTGAATACAGCTTCTTAACAACATCTGATATACCTAATGGTAGATATCATATACCCACTACCCAATTATAAATTTTAATAAAGAAATACAGAGCTTTGACTGCTTTTTAAATTATTTTTATATGCTTTATTTTATTATTTTATTATATGAACAAAATAACACTAAAAACAGATTATATTTGCTGGTTTGCTTAACTTTAATTAAGTGCTCTAGGAAAAAATATAGTAAATTTAAAAAACGTCACCAGTGCTGATGTTGTCTTCAATAATGTCCACAATTTTTCTAATTGACAGTGTGAATTCAGCATATTTCTTCTAATTGCCTTTTATGATGTCAACACTTTTCCCTTATCATATATATAAATTTTACTTTAAAAAAACCATTTGAAATTTTTATAATTTATAATTTTTAACTTTACTTTTCATATTTTTTTGAATTTTAGAATAAAATTCATCTCTAATTTAAATACTTTTTCTTATGTCTTTTAAATTTCAACTAGATGTTTTAACCTTTGATAATATATACACTTGTACCCAGTTTTTATGTATATATACCCAATAAAGCCTGAAAAAGTTTAAAAATATATTTATGATTGTTTTTAAATTTGTTTTGTTTTGTTTTCTTTTATAATTGTATTGCTTTCTTTTTAGAATATTTTACTTATTAGTTCTAGGAAAAAAATACTTTTAAGAAGCTAAAAGGCACAAAGCATCCTTCCAAAGCTTTAAAAGCCCTAATCAGAAGCCATCATCCTCAAAGAAGGCTGCCCCTGAAGCTCCTCTCAGAAAAAAGCCCTCCCAGAAGCCCTCCCCTGAGATGAACCTATCTCACTCCACTGGAGATAAGGAATCATATGGGTCTGTGACTAGGTAGGCTACACCATCTTGAAAACAGTATCTCAATTTACAACATCCTAAAAACTTCATTTTAAAAGTAATAGTAGATACAACATTTCAATTTAAAGAATTGTGGCTATGAAAAACACTATTTTATATTTAAGTAACCTTTGAAGTCAAAAAATCATAAATAATACCATTTTTTTAAAAAAATATTCTAGGCTTAAAAAGCTCATAATTCCAATTCTGCAATAAAAAGGGGGTCAATTATTAGCAACAAGGTTGTATAAAGCCACAAAGTTGAAATTCATCAAAAACATCAATTTTCAACTGAAAACCTATGATCTATCTTTAAAATATGTATATAATAGTACCAAATACTAAAAAAGTCAGAAAATTATAAAAATGAAAAGGAAATAAGAAGGAAGTACAAGAAAAGTTTATTGAAAAAAGGCTCATACATTAGTTGAAAGAGCAATATAGATGGCTTGGAGATGTTCAATCTTTCTATCTTTAGGATAGTAGACAAGAGACACTCTACAGATATCTGTATAGCTTTTCACTGCCTTGGTTTGATTGGGGTGATAACCCTGTTCTTGATATCAGACTTGAACAGGCGGATATAGATATCCTTCTGGGTCTTGAGGTAAATGAGGATCTTATTAAACTTAGGTGTTCTTAACCATGACCCTAGTTCCAAATTGGTTGTGCCATCTTTCAAGAGAAGATGTGGTCTTGATAAGGCCATTTTTAACCTTCTTGAAGCATTTCCACTGAATTGAGTCACCACCTTTTCTGATATGGTGTGTTCCTTGAAATGCCCTAACCCCCTGAATTTCAAAATACTAAATGAAAGGAGAAAAAGCTGCCTGGTTGATAATAATGCAGGGGTGGCATAGGAGGTCATCATAAAAATCATTTATATCCTCCTTTCAAACTAGCTCAAGGTCAACAAAGCAGTTAAGATGTCTTTAGCCACTTTATTTCCTTCTGCATTGCTGAGCTCATGAATATCAGAGTACTTTTGAAGGCAATGGCAGAGTTCCTGATAGAAGTAGTAATAAGATCCATGGGAGAAGCTTCTAAAGACTCTGATAAACGTTTTGGCCTGAGCCTGCTCAAAATCAGCTACCAGATATTCATGGTAGGGCAAGCTTTCCAGCTGCTTCTTAGTTGGGATGGCTTCTTATTCCTGTGACTGGGCCTTCTTTTGTGCCATATGGTCTCCTTGGGCTCCTATTCAATAGCATGAAGTATTTAATTAAGCTTGCTCTTCAAGATGATGAGATCACAGACATGTGTTCTGTTTTTTTAGAGAAAAATTAGTAGACAAAGTAAAGTTTTAGATTACCAACCTGCCTGTGAATGTCCCAAATCTGTCTAAATAGCTTTAGGCAGGTTAAGAAGGTTTCATCAGCCATCCAAATTTTCATTTCAGAAGGTTTCATCAGCCATCCAAATTTTCATTTCAGAAGGTTACATAAATCCTAGCTTGTTATAAAGAAGATTATACACTCCTTTGCATTTTCATCATCACCATTAAGGAAAAAGAGCTCCTTGTGACAGAAATTTTTTCTCCTCAGTTAGGATCAATTGTTCAATTTATGTAGCACTGGGGACTTCATTACCTAGAGCATACCTCTGATCAGTGAAGTATCTCTGTAGTTTTGTGGCTTCACTAACAGAGGCAAGTTGGGAGTCATTAAGATTAATTAGGCTATTATTAACCACCTCATTTGACTTTTGGCCCTTAGTGATGGGGATGACCTGGCAAAGGAACCAGAAAATTAACTGATAGAATGGGCCAAAAGAATTGGCACAGTCATGGCCAACATTTAAAACCCTTAATCTGATAAAATCATAGGTGGTGAGCCTTGCTGGGCAGTCAAAAGTATCACATTTATAATGATTTTGATATATTTCCTTCTTCTCACCATTGCAATTAAAACTGTACCATTTTTACTCAAAACAGAAACTCCTTTCTTGGACATGGTTGGATAGCTTTCAGGAAATGTAGTGGACACAGTAAAGGCACCATTCCTGTTACAGATAACATGGACAGTGTTTACATCCCACAGCTCAATTTAGTCCTCAGTTGATGCACCTGGCTCAGGTTGTTGCTCCTATTTCTTCTCAGGCTCTAATGTGGAGCCAGAGTGATGGTTGAAGCCAAAATGCTTCTCTTAGGGGTCTGGGGGGGATTGTAGACAAAGGGAGATTGAGGAGAGGTAGGGCTGGTTTCCTCCAGCTCAGATGAGAGTGTGGGTATCATAGCAGGCGCTTTAGACTTAGAAGGCTGCTTTTTTTGAGGAGGGGGGGGTAGTTTTGGCCTTTTTGGCCTTGGTAGTGTTAATGTTGTTATTGTGGCCTTGAATGTAGCTTTATTGATAGATTTGGGAGGCATCTAAGTGAAAAGTCAAATCAAAATATGGGCAATTTGGGGTCAGTTTTAAAGGGAAAACGTGAATGTTTTTAATATAAACGTATAAAATATTTTTACAGAAATCTGTGGAGTAAATGTGAAAATATATATTATCAAATTGAAGCTTTTCATTATGTAAAAAAGATTTTTTCTTTGTAGCATAAGTATGAAAAACTTTGAGTTTTGAATGAAAAGTCACAGTCAAAATTGTGTATTTAAGATGCTGTAATCAAGATACTGTAGCTCAAAAAAATAAGGAGTTTGCACATTTTCAATTTATTTTAAGACAAAAAATTCACAGTGGAGATACCACAACTAGAAAAAAGAGTAAAACTTGAATATCTCACAAACTAGCTTATACAAACAGGTAAAAAAGAACCCATCTGTTTAGAGAAGATAAAAAATACATGTATACAAATTTTCATAAGTTTTATTACATTTTTTACTAAAGTGATTTTTAACGTCAAATTTTACTTTTGAAAAGTGAAAAGCAAGAATTGATATTGGGGAATTGGTATAGTATATTGTGGTGTCATAGATAATTTCCTCTTATTTTCTCCTATCTATTGTGTGCATTAAATAAATTAGATGATATGAAACCTTGTGGAATTTGAGATGCCATAAATAGAAATGGTGTAGGTACCACTGTACATATAAAACCACTAATTATATATTGTATTGAGATGAACCTCTTCAGTGTATCCATTTATAATAAATTTATAAATTAAATACAGAAAAGTGTTTTTTATTCAGCAATGATAATCACTAAAAGGACTATCATAGTGGTGTTATTTTAGGTTGTTCTTAGTATAATTGTCTTGGATTAATACTATAGGAACATCTTCTGGCACTATACAATAGTCTTTATTTTAGTTTGGGAATAAGCTTATTTAATTTAAAAATAAATATTGTGATTCAAAATGACGTAAAGTCAAGATGGTGTAAACACGCTCCACACTTAGTGATTACATATGTAAATAAAGTTAACAAAATAAGGCTTAATTAATATGACTTTTAATAGAAAATAAATATTCTGTATTTTTAAGATACTGTAATATATCTATAATTGAACTTTAACTTTTTTTGTGATTCATAAGTACTAGCACAAAAAAACCATCTCAAATAAATTGGAGATGGCGTAAATTGAGGTGGTGTTTTGAAATGGCATAGCCTACCTGTTACTGACCATAGCTACTACAACTCTAAATCTTAAAAGGAGCCCACCAAAAAGCAGCACACTGTCAAAAATTCCCATCCCAAGGATAAGTCTCTCACACATGAGGAGCATCAGAAAATGCCCTTCTTCTACCCCTCCACCCCCCATTTCCAGCTCCTCTGGGGCTAATTCTAAACTATCCCTGATTACTTATCTGGCTTTTGACATGCTCCTGATGGCCCTCAGGATCAACTGGTGGCCATTTTATCTGTAGTATTGACAGAAATTTCAAGGTTTCTTTTCACTTTCTAAGTATTTTTCTAATCATGAGTGTCTAGGGTGGGCTGGCCATGATGGGAAACAAGTTATTTTCTTCTGCAACAACACCAACTGGGGCTTTAAGAGACACCATTACACCTGTGAGGTTTTTTTGTGCCCAATTTAACCTAATACTAAGCACTATGACAAAGTGAAAACCATCAAGGGTGAGAATACCTTTATCATTCCCAACACCTTCATCTCCTGCCTGCTCAAGTGGTATCTGGGTCAGATTATGCTAAATTCCAAGGATTAAAGTGTCACCCAGCTGGCTGTGCTTTATTGCAAGTCTATCTCCCACACTAATCTTAAGAGGGTGCCAATCCACAATCATCTATTTAAGTTTGTTAGCAATATGTGTCAAGCCTCAAACTCCCTGGTCAATAGTGTCACCAGCGTCAAAGACCTGGTCCTTTCAGATTCCCTCAAGAAGACTGAATATGGTGAGATGTCCCTAATGTCTGACAATGTACAGGAAGTGGAAGATAAGATTATAGCCTACACCACAAATCAAAACATGGAGTAGCTCAACACTTCTACCACTTAGCTTGTAATAGCACTTTTGCTACCTGGTCCACCATCTTTAAGAAGCTTTGGATACTGTATGGGCATTTCAATGAACATTTTATACTTCTTGTTTTCTTTCTCCTTCCTGGTGCTAAGACTGGATTCTAAACCAAGTACTTAAAAATTGTAAGAGATTATATAATCTCTCTCCCTTCCAAAAAAACTTCCCCTCCTTCTTTTACTACCATAGAATCTTTTATCTCTGAGAAGGACAAGTGTTGCGCTTTTTGCGTTACAGCACCACAATTATTTGAGATTATAGGGCACAGGGTATTTGTTTAAATACAATAATGTATGAGGATATGAATAGTATTATATCAGAAGAGCCAGGAGCAAATGGGAACATAGTTATTGTCAAGAAATGGCTTCTGATCACGCAGAATCACAAAGGATGAAGATAAAGATTAACCAGGTTAAAGATAGATCAAAGATTGGTCAAAAATTACTTTATTGCAATTGATTAATTCTTCTTATACCTTCTTCTAGGTTAATCCCTGGGCTGCTAGCAATGTCTTATAGGATATTCTAGCACACCCCTAATTTAGATAATTATTAATCTATGTTTGGCACTTATCATATGTAACCAATAGAATATCTTCATCTTCACCCAGCACAGGTGGTCCTTGCTGACATGGAATAATTTAGTTACTTCATGATTACTTCCTATCTCCCTGACATACTTCAAGCTTAATTCTTATTAATTTGATTAAATTGGAAATTCAAGATTATGGGGAATCAAACCTAGCGCCTTGGCGCTTGATGTAAAAGTAGTTTGGCGCTTGGCGCCTAATTTAATTGCTAGGTGAAGCAGCAGCAAATCATGTATCATTAAGCGTTGGGGCGGTGCTTATCATTGGCTGATTTATGGTTTAGGTCAGCAGACTACTGCTGATCTAATATACATATGATTTATACTACCAATTTATGTTGTTTAGCAGCTGTAATTCATATCTGCAAGCTCTGTTGTAATTAGCATCATTGATTTTTATATTGCTAATGTATGGTTTTAGTTGCAGATACCCTAATCTGTGAGCTCTGTCATAATTAACATCATTGCTTGGTCAAAATTCCCAACAACAAGGATACCCTTGCTGCTCAGCAGCTAGCGCATGTGCACTCCCTTGTGCCAAAATTTATCATAATGAATTTTGAGCTTGCTTAGTTCAGAGCCTTTGAGGACACATTCACTGTAAAATTTCATGGCTGCTTCTCCCATTTTAAGAAGGTCCCCCTCAAAAACCTCAGAAGTGAGAAGAAGCTCTTTAAGAATTACCTCAACAATGATAAAGAAAGAAATTCTTTGTCATGACTCAGCTTCCAGCCTTGGCTTTTGTAAGGCCAGTATACACAGGGCTTGGATTTGTGGCTATCTAGGAGGATGCTTACATTAATAAGCACTCTGCCATCTTCAAGGGCTGCCTTGAGTACTCTGAGAAGAAGTGAGTTGGGAATAAGATGACTGCCAAGAGAGAAAAAAAGTGGTGACACTGCACCCTGCAACTGTCACAGTGCCTGTCTGAATGGGGAGATGAAAACAACATCTAGCCTTGAGGTGTGACACAAGCACCTCAAGACTAAGTTTGGTGTCAACCCCAAATTCAAAAATTTCTAACAGAAGCTTCATGGGGAGCAAAGAGGAATTTTCTTCAAGTTCTGGGACATAGCTAACAGAGAAGTCCCCAATAAAAGGAAGAACAAGGAGCAGCTCTATAAAGAGGATATTTAGAAGGTAGTGAAGAAGAATTATAAGGTGGCCAATAACACAAAATACCTTGAGGATGTAGCCACTGCCCTTGGTGTTAGCTTATATCAATTTAATAAATGTTGCTTTGCTTTTATATTTTTTACTTTTTTTATTTATATAGTACTAATATTTTAGGGATAAATAGTAAGTTTCAGGTTTAGTTTTAAGGTGTAAGCACATAAAATATTTGATGTTTTATTAATTTATCTGAAAAGCATGAGATATTTTCAGTTGTACTTATATGAAGTATACTAAATAAATTATTCATCTCATCATATTTTGTACTGTTTATATATTTTTTGTTTTTCTTTTTTCTACTATCATTATAAATTGAATTTTTATGGTAATAAAATAATTTTATAATGAAGAGTGTTTTTTACATTGTAAAACAAAAAATAGTTGCCTAATTCCCTTTTTTATCAAATTAATGTATGTTTTTATAGCTTTCTGAGCTCTTTGAGGTTAATCTATGGTACCATAAGTGTATTGCATATTTTTTATATTAAAAATGTTCCAGGTAAAATTTAAAATTAATTAAAAAAGTGTTGGCATTCAGAAGATGATATTGCTGAAAAAAAACTGCAATTTAATTTAGTATCAACATTAAAAGTGCTGACATAATCACTGTTGTCATGGAAGCTGTTTCCTTTTTGAATGGCTTTAGGTTCAATCCTCAATTCAGAGCTACTCTGTCAGTGAAACAATTATGGTCATTTTGTCACTTTATGGGATTAGAAGGGCTGCAGGCTGGGAAGGCTGAGCCCATCAGAGGTTTTTGCTAACTTTAAGAGGCACAACATATCTCCTGATTCAGGACCAGTGGCCAGCAGCCAAGATTATAGTGTCTATAACCCCAGAGAGGGTGATATAAACTATTCCAATCAGCTTATTGGAGTTTTCCCTGGGGTCTCAGAGGCAGACACAGGCATTGGTTTGGGGGTGAGAGGTAGCTCCATGATTAGTTGGTAGGCAGGAAGAAAGTTGAGTTTTTCTTTAAACAGTCTGGGTTCAGTGGTAAAACAAGGGCTCTTTCTATTATATCTGGTCAATTCTTTGATGCAGGACAGGGGGTTGCTTGCTATTATTCTCTTGGATGTATATTCCTGGTACTCTGGTTTCAAGAGATAAACATCAAAGTGGGTAGGACCGTAGGGAGCACCTGGAGGACAAAAACTTGTGGGTAGTTGGGCAGGCAGACCAGAAGGATTAGTTTGAAACTGAAAAATTACTAAGATCAAATATAGCAATAACTAGGAAAATAATAGCTCATAACCTTTTACTTGAAAATGACAACAAAGTCTTGTACAAGGTCTAGGGGTTCATATAGTCCCCACTACAAGACTTTAACTCTATTGATTGGAATTCAGATAATCAGAAAATGTGAATTTAGGTGGGTGGGGCACCCAGGGTTGAGGGCAACAATATGTTACAGACGCAGGGAAGACTTTCATTGAACAGTTATTTCAGAAGGGTAGCACAATCCTCTTGTTCTAGAGCAACATTTCTGGGCGCAGCTTTTAGGTCAGCATCTTTCTGGGGACAAATCCTGATTGACTACCAGTATAGACCTCAGGCTCATCAAGCCAATGGTAGGAGCCTCTTTGTCTCTATTAAGCCATTTTTTATGTCTTTTGGTAGACACCAATATTGACATGTTCACACTAGCATCCTCATATTCAATGGCATTTGGGATTTGAATCAGGGAGTACTTGATCCCAAATAATATAGGCAGGCGGCCCCTTGGTCCTTGGTTCTTGGGACTGGCATCCCAGGGTTGATCTTGGCCAGGGTTTGAATCCTATTCCAAACCTTTGGTTTTGAGAGGGGGGAAATTTCAGTCCTGACACCATCCCCTTATTCTTCCACAGACTCTTCCTTCAGGTTCTTCTTGCCTAGGTATTGTTGGATGGCTTTCTTGATGTTGTTTAGGTTGCTTAGGGGCTTCCAAGGGCTTTCCTCTATAGGGCGCCTTTCCACTTGACTTAGTACCAGAGGGCTTGATAGTGGGTTTGGTTGCTGTGCATGTACTCTAATTTGTATTTTTCAGAGCAGCCTGTTTAAATGGGGGTGGTGCCATCTTAAGCCATTGGTGGGGTAGTGAGGTTATATCTTTCTTGAACAATATGGAGCAGTAAAATCATTGTGGATCTTTCAAGAAGGAGGCAGTTCTAACTTGAATCCAACTTCCCCAACCTGCTCAATGATATTGTGTGTGAAACTTCTACTGTGAGCTAGTTTCTGCAAGGAAAATATATGGGTATGATCCAAGAGTCTAGTTATAATTCATATATAACTTGCAGAGGTTGGTCAAGTTGTGTTTGGCTCTTGGGGACAACATCCAAGAGGACACAGCAGGAAACCTTTGTTAAAAAGGGTTGAGGTTCAAAGCTAGCCTTGGGTTAGACTTCAGGGAAAAATCAAAGGGAACATACATTAATTTCCTGGAACAAAAGACAAGGGTTTTTCTTTTGTAAAAAAGGAAAGGAAGAACTTGAATATTATAAAAGCCAACATAAATGTGGTTAAATTTGTCTTTATTTGAGGAACTGATTCTACTTAAATAGTAGACTTGGAATACTGATCATTCACTAGGTAGACAGTGTGGCTGATGAGGTCATTCTGAGCTGAACTTGTACTAGGATCAGATGTGTGCAGGTAAGATAATCTGGTATGGTCAAAAATGATGGCAGCCATTTAAGGAAGGAGAACAACTGTTGAATTTGAAAGAAACCCTAACCAAGTATTTGCAAGTATCAAGATTTGAAAGTCATATCAAATTAGCATTAATGACACAATTTATGATAGGCCAGGGGTTTTCTTCCATTCTGCAAAGGCTTTATATGTCTGAAATGCTTGCTTAAAATTTTTGAGGCAGGTGGCTTTGCCATGGTAGGTTCCATGATGGCTTGGATTACTTTTCCAAGTTGTAAGGTGGAAAAAACAGGAAAGCCGTTAACCAGATTAACCAATTTGACGGATTTAAATCAAACTGTTGATTGGAAATGGATTACTGCCACCCCAGTTTTCCAGTTGGATTTTATTTCCCCTTTCAGAATGATACTGATAAATTGATGCAATCTGAGAGTCACTCAATACAGCCTCATTTATCAGAAATTTGTCATAAATTAGTCACACAATGGTTCTTTTTGTACTGGACAAAGTACTCTTTAGACAATGTAGAAGGAATAGAAGCCAAAGATCCAGGTGGTATTGCTTAGTCAAATTTTGGTATATATGGGGGAATTTCCACTGTTCAACTCTTAATATTTGAGTCTTCCCTAAAAATTTACTCAAATAAAATCAAATATTCTCCCGGTCTAAATTTATTTTATCATGCATACTATAGTTGGCCTTCTGTGCTGCATTCCTTATAATTTGATTCTAAGTCAAATTATCACTGAAAGATGGGGTCCCATCATTGGTACTTTGTTTTCAGTGCCTCCTGATGTTAATCCAATGACATAGAATCTTGGAGTCTTCCCCGCTGTATCCAAAACTGAGACAGTTGCTCCCTCACAATATAACCCAAGCTTTACACTGAAGACACCCTGATCCTCTCCCAGACCATTTATCTAGGACTTTTCTGGTTAGGATTAATTATCTTATCAGATCCTAGTGTATCTTTGGGAATTTTGCTAACCAGTATTTGAAGCTTTGGTGGTGACTAATCATCAAATTCATGTAGATTTAGGTGGTGATTTCCTACCACATGAAGACTGCTTCTTACTATAATTCCATTTCTTTCACAGCTTGGGTGTTGTGGATCTTTTCAATCCAGGTGCACCCAGAGGCGTTGGTGTCTTTCTCATCAATTTTGGGATCCCAGGCAGGGTCAAAGCTTTAATAGGCTTTGAAAGGGAAATTCCAGTTGAGATGTGGTCCTTGCTGTTGTAGGCAAACTGAGCTGTGGGGAGTATCTTTACAAAGTTGTCTTGGTAGGCATTGGCATATCATCAGAGGTGTTGGTCTAGTGTTTTATTGACTTGTTTGGTTTGAACATCAATCTTTGGATGGTACAAAGCAGATCCACAGTGCTTGATGCCAAAATTTTCATCACCTGTACCCAGTAAGAGGATGTGAACTAAGGTCCTTGATTAGTGATGATTTCTTCAGGGGTGCCCTGTTAGGTGGAGATTTTGTTATGGAAGTATTTTGCTGTTTATGCGTTGGCGCAGTGGATTGGTATTAAATAGTAAATCTTTGTGAACCTATTTATCATGACTAGTATAGTGTTGAAAAAGTTTGATGGGGAAAGTTCTACAATGTGATCCATGGAGACTGATCTCCATGGGCCATCAGGTATGTCTAGGGATCTAACAGGCCTCCAGGCTTGTTTCTTTGGGGTTTAATCCTATCTCAGGTCTCACATCCCTTCAGAAAAGCAGCTACATTCAAGCAGTCATCCCAGTGGTACCCTGATTGACATCCCGGTGGGTTATTCCTCTGGGATGAGAGCCAAGCTTAGTTAGTTTAGCTTCCATCTATCACATTCTTTGAAGCTTCAGGTAAAGTTATTGAGCTGTTTTGGCAACAACCTTAAGCTTTATTGCAACATCTTCAATTACTCTCAGGAAATCAATGCCCCAAGTAGATCACTGAATGACTCACTGAATGGTTCACCGTCCAGTCAATAAACTGATGGCACCATTATCAGTTAACCATCTATGACAGGGATCACCCAATCCAGATCCTAAATGGAACACAACTTGAACAAGCCTTGTGACCTAAGAGTAATGCTACTCAGATAAGCCCCATACGTACATGGACAGTATGTGGCTTGTCATGATACTATATATTATTCTATATTCATATCCAATAAAGTATCATTCTATTCTTAAATTTTCCCCTTATCTTGTTTATTATACTTCCCATAAGTATATACTCAACAGTGGTAGCACAGGTAGGTTATCCATACCTACCCAACTCAAAGGAAAAATTCCTCCCAATAAAAAGACCCAAGCAATGGTACACCCTAATGTCTGGAGAGACTAAGAAGAAGGAAAAGACGTCCCTGCAGGACTAGTCATCTATGACAACGTCCTTGTACCCATTAAACAGTACAACACTCTCAAAGCCTTTAGAGTGTTACCTGCAGCCCCAGCTGCAACAGAACCACAGCAGCCTGAAATATCTAATATTGTATTCCAACACCTGTGTAAATCCAAAATTGGATCTTTTGCAGGACTACGTCAGGAAAACGCCTCTCTCTGGATCAACGGTACACAGACCAAATTTGAGCAAGAGGACTACCCCAAAGACTCTGGGTCAGTGAGATTGCCCTTTGCATTACAGGAACTGCATCACGTTTTGTAAGCAAATGGCTAGCCCAACACCCCAACCGGAAGAAAAACTGGGAGGTATTCAAAACTGCATTCCTCAAAAAATTCTCCATGAAAGATTCTGATGTGGTGATCATGACAGAACTTCAAACTGTCAAGATGACAAGAACAATTGAGGAGTATTTGCTGCATATGAAGACATATGTGACCGCGCTCCCAACACCATCAACTTTGATGAACCCAGGCCACACTTGGACTTCTATAATGGCCTCCCCACGCACATCAGACGTCAGTTTGACATGACCCACTGCAAGAACTTTGAAGATGTATTCTTGGAAGGAAAGCGCGCAGCTCAGAAATCTGACAATCTACATGCAACCAACAAGTGCAAGGAGAGCCCTACAGCCAAGAAGGACCCTCGACCAAACAAGCAAAATAATTGAGCCAACAACACCCATCCTCAAACTGGAAATTTCACTGCACAAGCCAACCAGGCAAGTACCAAAGATACCAACAAGGAGGGAAAAGCTCAGGAGGAAGCTCAGGAGAGCTGCCCTCCCCTAACCTACAAGACTTGTACAGTGACCAAGACTGGATTCAATCACCATAATCCAAGTATCCTCCAGTAACCCTCTACTGTTTTCTGCCCAAACTGGAAATAAACTACTCACTTATCCTTTCTGTTTTTGCAGATATCAGGGCACCACACTATTTGACACTGGAGCAGACCAATCTCTTGTTGATAAGGAATTTGCTGGCCTCATGAAACTACCCACCACCCAAAGAAGTATCAGGAGAGTCATTGTGGCAGACATCAGAAGCACACTGGTCACTCAAGAGGCAAAAAATTTCTGCACCCAAATTGGAGACGTACAAACCATGCTCAGTGGGCCCATCATACCAATCCCCAAGCACAATGTTATAATTGGCCTGGATTGGATTAGGAAAACCAAACCTCACATTGACTGGGATAGTGCTACCCTCACCATACAACAAGGAGAGGTGCATCACCATGTTTATCTAACTCACCTTGATACGCTTATGAGGGACCATGCATTTGTGAAAATCATGCAAACAGAAGAGGAAATGACCTTAGCAAGATCAATTGGAGCACCTTCACATACAAGGTTATCCACTTTAAGAATACAGAGACTCAACGTGAAAAGGACCACATCCAAGACCAGCTAGTTAACAAGCTCCTCTCTTTTTTCCAAGAAGCACTACCAGGATTACCACCTGACCGTGGCATACAACACAAAATCAACCTCAAAGGGAGTGTACATAAGGCACAACCTATCTACTGCCTCATACCACAAGAAGACAACGCCCTAAAAGCCTACCTTGATGAAGCGCTCAAGAAAGGACTCATATAACCATTAAAGTCACCTTTTGGTGCTGCTGTCTTCTTTGTGGCAAAGAAAGATGGAGGACTCTGCCTGACCACTGACTACAGATTGCTCAACAAAGTCACAATGAAGAACAGGTATCCCCTACCCCTGATTTATAACCTTTTTAACGCCCTGCGGGGATCACAAATCTTCACAAAAATTGATTTGATAGCAGTTTATCACCAAATCCGCATAAAACCTGAAGACATTCCAAAGACTGCATTTAGAACCAGGTACAGATCCTTTGAATGTGTTGTTCTCAATTTTATTTTCAAACAAAAAATTGGAAAATAAGCAATTATCTACCTGGACAACATCATTGTTTATAGTCCCAACCTGAAACAACACTGGGAAGACAACTGCCTGGTCCTCTGCACCCTAGAAGAAAACCAATTGATTGCTAAACTGTCAAAGTGTGAATTCTTCTTGGCTGAAATTCCATTCCTTGGTCACATTATCAGCAAGTACAGAATCAAACCAGACCCAGACAAGATACACAACATAACTGAAATGCCAGCCCCAAGAAATAAGAGCAAACTCTGCACATTCCTTGGAATGGTGGCCTACGTAAGAAGGTTTATCCCTGACTGTGGTGCCCTAACAGCCCCCTTTCTGCTATTACAGGAAAAACAACCAAGTTTTTCTGGACACCACTACAAGACCAACACTTCTGCCAACTAAAGGAATGCATGGTTACTGCCCCATCCTTCAATACCCAAATTGTGAGGGAATCTATGAACTAGAAACCAATGCTTCTTATTACGCCATAGGAGGAGTACTCTGTATCTAAACAGCAGAAAAAGACTTCCTCCCTGTGGCGTACAAGTTAAGAAAGCTATCTGATGGCAAACAAAGATACCCCATACACAACAAGGAGTTGGTAGCCATCATACACTACCTCATGAAGTGGCAATGTTATCTGGAAGGGGCCCAAACATTCAAAGTACTCACCAACCACAAGTTGCTGATATTCTTCAAAACACAACAACACCTGTCAAGAAGACAAGCCAAATGGATGAGTCTCATACAGAGATACCCCATACAAATTGAATACAATCCAGGCAAGGAAATACTTACTGCAGATGCCCTGTCAATGCTATACAGAAAACATGTCCTCTGCGCTGATGGTGACCCTGACTGGCCCATGCTAATCATGGGGAATCTCCAGGAAGGGTTCCCACTTGGCACACCAATGGACATCCAAGAGAAAGTCCTTAAGAGCAAACATCTGTTCAAAAATGTATATGGTACTCTGCACCAAATACTTCCAAATGATGACACTGTACCTTACATCCTGTCAACATAAAATATTGACACAATCCTCCAATATCACAGAGACCTGGGACACACCCGCAGCAGAAACTTGCACAAATATCTCAAGACACACTACTGGTGGCCCAACATGCTAGATGATATCAGAGAGGTACTAGAGCAGTTCAAAGTTTGTGAGAAGTACGCCCAAACCAAAGCACCATCCAAGTCAGTAGTACCTGTATTCATCACACAACCCTTCAAAGTATGGCTGTTGGATATTGTGGTACCAATGCCTGGTGAAAACAAGGGCAAGAAGTACATCATAACAGTTATTGACTATGCAACCAGGTGGCATGTGGCAAAAGCCACCAAAGAACAAAAAGGCAATAATGTGAGACAATTCATTGGAAAAGAGATCATAGCCAAGTTTGGGAAACCTGACCTCCTAATCACAGATGGAGGCACTGAACTTAAAGCCATTGACACCAGTATCTACCCTGCCAAAAATGGAATAAAACACATCACAGCCAGCCCATATCACCCTTAAGCAAAAGGATGAGTAGAACAACTAAATGGCGCGCTTGTAGAAGCTCTCAGTAAGTTATCTGCTAACAATCCAAAGGCCTGGGTTGATATGCTCCCAACAGCACTTATGGTCTGTAGAACACAATTCAACTGTAATACGGGCAAAAACCTGACCTTGTCAGTACAACCGCAGGACCACAATTACCTCTGCCCAAAAAGGTGCCCTACAACAGTGATCCCAATGTACAACGTGCTAGAAAAGACCAAAAGGAAATGGAACACCAAAGAGTTGAGAGGGAAGCAATCCCATTACAGCATGAAAGATTCCAAGTTGGGGATAAAATCTGGGTTGTCAACCACAATCAGCATAAGTTGTATCCAGGATTACGTGGGCCAGGCATTGTCATGGAAGTCAAGCCCAACAATACCTACCTCATCAAGGAAATTGAAGCTCAAAATGAACTGAAACACATGTACCACAACCAACTCTGTCTATGTAAAGCAAGAACAGCCCAACAAAATTCCAGACTCCCTGTTCCCAACATCAAACTGGATTAATACCAAGCTTTCATCCTGATACTCTTAAGAATTCTCCCAAGACTTTGCCTTCCAGCACCCCAGGGGGAGATGTTGCAATATCTTTGATTACTCTCTCTCAGGGAATTAACGCCCTGAGTAGATCACCAAATGGCTCACCAAATGGTTCACTGACTAGCCAGTAAACTGGTGGCGCCATTATCAGTTGACTATCTATGACAGGGATCACTCAATCCATATCCTAAATGGAACACAACTTGATTAAGCCTCGTGACTCAAGAGGAACATTACTCAGATAAGCACCATGACCTCCATGACGTACATGGACAACATGTGGCTTGTCATGATACTATATATTAACCTATATTCATATTCAATAAATTATCATTCTCTACTTAATATTCCCCTTTATTTTGTTTATTATACTTCCCAGAAGTATATACTCAACAGCTTCTTTGCAATTTTTCTATAGGATGACCACATTTTCTTAGCCTAGATAGTCTGGCCACAGATATACTCAGGTATTTATCTTGTTTTAACAATCTTTCTTATTCAAAAGATTCACTAACCTTGATTCTGTCTTCTTAATAAAATTGAATGAGAGTTTATCTCATAAACATTTTATGAGCATAAATACTCTTTTGAGTTAAAGCCTTAGTATTCCTTTTTTAAATATACTTATTTTTTCTTTTTTTGTAAATGATAAAAGATTTGCATTACATTTATTCATGTTAATTTTGGTGATCTTTGTTTATTATTATTTTCCTTTATTTTAAATAATGGTGACGCCCGGTTAATTTTTATAGAGTGTAGAACAATCATTAAACCAAATACCATATCAACGCCTTTGGTTGATATAGAATTTTACTTTTAATAAAATAATGTGTCAATATAATGACCCTAATACTAATGTTTATCAACTATTGTAAAGAAAACTGTGGTAAGTTCAACTCCCTTAAACTTGACTCCCTGGTACTTGACACTTTGTCAAGTACCAGGGAGTTGAGTGCCGCATATGTGAATCTATTAGTATTTTTGGCTTAACCAATTTTAAGCTAATTTTTACTAGTGATTTAGGGGTTTGAAACCAAAAACCAAGGTTAAATTTACTTGAACTTGACTCTGTTTAATAAATTGGTTAGCTAAAATACCAATTTAAGGGGTAATTTAAAAGTGAATTTACTAATAGAAATGAAAAACCCTGTGTTTGACACTCTAAACCAAAAAGTGATCAGTTTGACACTTTTTAAGCCAAATTTTAATTTTATTAATAAAATACATATGCGCTTATATAAAATTTTATTATTTACTATTATATTTTTATTATTAGTGTCCATAGTTGTTGATTAGGCTCCCAAGCACCACTATACTGGATTTAGTGGCATAGACATTAATCAAATACCCCACTTGTTTTACTTTGTCATTCCTGGGTTTTTGGATTAAGTGGTGCCACATAAATTAAGCCCAATTTATTAAGAGATTTCATATGTAATTTATAAAAAACTGAAACTCAACACTTTGTTTGTTTGACTCTATCCACTTGACACCCAATTGGTTTCAGATTTAACTAATCAAAGGCTTGGAATTAAGGCTAAATTAATATGTGACGCACTATGAGCACCACACGACACTCACCCACTTGACACTTTAACTTGGGGATTAATACAGAGAGCTTCTTAACGTTTTAACCAACACAATGGTAAATAATTCACTTGCAGCTCCTCCCAGCATAGCTTAAACACTAATAAACACATTCCCATTTATTTACTTTTTTAACTTATGTTGTATTTTTTAATTTTTGAGCATACAAAACTGCCTTGCTTTTGGGTTAACTTTTGAACCTGGTTTAAATTTAAACAAGTTTTATATGTAAAAAATAGTAAACTTGTTGTTTCTGCTTGACTCTGGCATACTCAACAGTGAGAATTCAGCTTTTTCTGGCTGATTGACAGTGCCAAACTCAACACTTTACTATGTTTTGAGTTTCAACTCTCAATAAAAAAGTTCCACATAATAATTTTTTATTTTTTTGCTATTATAATCTACTACTTTTTCTGCTGCTCTCCATATAATTTTCATATATTTTTTGATTTTCAATTAAACTTTTATATTAATTTAACACTAATATGTTATACTGAACCTAACATCTTTGATGCTTCATAATAAATTCATTTATTTTCTATGTTTTAACCTTTATATCTATAAATTGAGTTTCTTTTTTGCTTCTATTTACTTTTTTATGTTTTTTTTCTTGATAAATAAAACTTTATTTGCATACTTTTCATTTAACTTTTGCTTTGTTTTACCTCTGTGTTTCATATCTTTCATACTTCTATTATTTACAATGCTAAACTCCTCTTTAGACAAAATCAAACAAGAACAGCCAACAGCCCAAGCGCCAAGCCTCCAAGGGCTCCAAAGAAACTGCCTCCACTCCCAAGCGTGCCAAGAAGCCTGTAAAGGCAAAGTCTCTAACCCCATCTCCTCCTACTCCCCCCTCCACCCTCATCTTCCACATCCCCTTCACCTTCCCCCCAAAATTCCTCCCCCAATAAATCTGATGGTGATCTTACCAACCACTCCTTTTACCACTCAAAGGCCAACTCCAAGCCCACCAAGGAGCGGCATACCAAGAAAGTAAAGGCTTTCAAGGAGCCCACCTCTTCTTCTGGCAAGAAAAAGGAGGCATCCAAGCAGGCCTCAAAGAATCCTTCCCCTCCCCCTCCCAATGGCTCTTCCCCTCCTTCCTCATCTGACCCCCAAGATGAGCCAGAGGATTACTCCAAGGAGCTTAAAGCTTCTGGTCATGTGGCTTGGGATCCACTGGCCATCCACAATATCTGTAATGTGGACAGAGAGTTTAAAGTTCCCAAGCGCTTCCCCTGTTACTTCCCCATTGTTTCCGTAAAGGGCGGCCCTGGTTACGTTGCTTACAACTACATCTTTAATTGCAACAACCAAAAGCAGCAGGCCAAGAGCAAGCACCTTGTCTGCAAGGATAAGACTTGCGGGGCCCGGCTAAACACTGAGGGCTGGGAACAAGTAACAGCAGAGAAGGGGGAGCACACTTGTGAGCCCCCCAATCATCTAATCACTAAGATGTTAAAATGGTAACTTGTTCAAGTAATACCCACATCCTCTCATCTCCAGGCTTCTGATCTGGCCATAAAGGCTTTGAAACATCTCAAACCCAACAATATTAAGTTGGTACCAACACAGGAGCAGTTGGTCAAATTCATCAGCAATAAGTGTATTGCCGCCAATCCCCCTCCCCCCAAGGCTTTGGACGTCCTCTCTGAGCTCACGCTCACTCATGAGCTTAAGCAGCTTCCAAGCGGGGAGCACTTCCTGCTCCATGACAACAGGCCTGCTGCCAAGGACAGCATAATCTGCTACTCAACTCAGCAGAACCTGATGGAGTTGAAAAGGGCATAAACCTGGCTAGTTGATGGTACCTTCACCACTTGCCCCCGGATGTTCAAGCAGCTCTGGATGGTCCATGCCCAGATTAACATCTGGGTGATTCCACTTGTGTTCTTTCTTCTTCCTGGGGCCACCGAGACCATCTATACCTGCGTGTTCTCCATCCTCTTCCAAGTAATTGCCCTTCTTCCTCCTGCCAACAATGACAAATCCAAGAAGACTCCCCCCACACCCGCACCAACCCACCTGCCTCTGACAAGGACCAGGCCACCCTGGACTCGGAGGAAAAGGTGAGGCTAAGAGCTCTTGGGCCTCGCGTGTGCATTATGGACTTTGAGCCTTCTCAGTTCAATGCATTAGAGCAGCTGTTCAGCAGGGAGGTGCAGGGGTGTCACTTCCACTTCCGCCAAGCAGTTGCTTGTAACGTGCAGGCCTACGCCAAGCTTAGTAGGTTGAGCCAGAGGGATACTTTGGACACCTGCAGATTTGTGCTGGCACAATTTAGTGCCTTAGCTTTTTTAAAGCCAGAGCACACTGTGCAGGGGTTAGAGGTGCTCTCAAAGGATCCCTACATAGTGAAGCACCTAGAGTTCCAGCCTTTCCTCAAGTACTTTGAGCCCCAGTGGATTGGGAAAGTTGTCACGCAGAGGCAAGGCAAGGCCTGTGCCAAGGCCAGCTGGAATGTGTACCGGGCGGCAGTGAATGGTGAGCTCAAGACTACCTCAGCGCTAGAGGCTTATCACAAAAACCTCAAGGCCAACTTTGGGCTCCACCCAAAATTCAATAAGCTTTTCTCCCTCCTACAGCATGAGCAAGAGAAAACAATCTCCAAGATCCAAGATCTCTTCAACCGCGTCCCCCCCACCAAGCCAACCAGCTGCTGTGCCCTCTTCACCAAGGCCATCCAGGGTGCAGCTAAGCACAAATACAAGGCCTCTGAGCTTAAGCAGCAGCTTGATCTTATTGCCACTGCCCTCCTGGAAGGGACCAAAATGAAACAGGGAAAGAATGATGAGGAATAAACTTGCTTGCTTGCTCAGTTATATGATTTTTACTTTTAACTTTTAACTTTTTAACTTTAATTTTTACTTATTAGCTTTGATCATTTAGTTTTTAGTTTTGATTTTTAAGTTTTTTAATTTAATTAGAAAGCAGTGATTGTTCTATGATGCATGGTAAGTTTGAGATGAATATTTATAGTTGAAAGTAAGTGAAATATCTTAATTTTTGTTAATTTCTAAATAAAACATATGATATTCACAGTTGTGCTTATATGAACTATATCAAATAAATATTAATATTTCTTCAAATTTTGCATACCTTTATTTGTTATGTTTGTGTTTACTTTTGTCTCATTGGAATTTTAATTTTTTATGGTAATACAAAATATTTTTATATTGAAGAGTGTAAATTACATAGTAAAATGAGAAATAATTGCTTATTTCTCCTTATTTTTATTAATTAAGGTACTGTTTTTATTGCATTTTTGAGCTCTCTGGGGTCACTTTAGTATAACATAGCTGTAAGGCTTAATTTTTTATATTAAAAGTTTTCAGTACATCAAGATCCGTTAATTAAAAAAGTGTCTATTTCCAGTTGTTGATCAGGGCAAAAGCTGAATTCTCACTTTACTATAGTTTCGACTACCAGGGAGTCAAACTTACCACAGTTGCCTTGTAAAATGATATGTTATGAGGCAATTGTTTAGGCTTTTGACAATCTGGTTGCCTGTCGCACACTTCCCGCTTTTTTCTTGGCTTTTCCCATCATTTTGGCAGAAACTGTGAGGAATTCAATACTGCCTCTCAAAAACACTTCCACTTTTCTATAAAAAAATTCGAGATATTGTAACAGGCATCATAAAAAATCAAATGTAATTCTTTAATTGAATTACAAGGTTCTAAAATGTATTAATGAAATAATAGGATTGTAGCTTTTATTGCATATATTAAAGCTTCGATAAACACGTATGAACATTATGTAGTTCTAACTAAGAGGATGAGCTACTTTAATAAAATAAGTAGTTTCATTTTGTTGAGCGGAAATAATAAAGTAATGTAACAACCAAACATATTCTCTGTAGTAATGCTTGGACTCTAGTTCAACTTATTTCCGAGCCTTGTCTCCAACCACTGACCCTGGATTGCACATCCTAACTTATCATTTCCGAGTATTTTTTGGCTATTTCACTTATATTGAAGTCTTTACAAGATGGGATTGTAGAAAATCATTAGACTATTTAATGGAGTTATCTCTTCGATTTTTACACATGTCTCAATATCTCCCTATCCTTGCATACCTTTTCTTCGTGCACCAGCGATATTCAAACTTAAGTTCAAGAAATATCGAACATCAAACTGTATATCTTTTAAGCAAGTCCCCAAACATTATCTCTGTAGACAGCAGCATCATCCTTGGCCCCCGCACTTTCTGAAATGGAACAGATTCAATTAAAAAAGACCATTTCAAATCAATCTCAGTGAAGCCACATTGTGTACGTGAGTCCCGCCGCCCTGGATTCACAAATATTTGCTTTATAGTGAAACATAAGGAAATTATTCTCAACAAGAAAATATTTCTTCCCTCAAAGTATTTACCAAGCCATATGATTTCCAAGTATATATCTATGGATACAATCAAAGTATCTGGTTCTATTTCCCTCCAAGGTTACAAACTAGCTCCTTCCATCCTAAACCAACTCTTCACTGTAGACAGAAACCATTCTGGCTTCCAGAACCAATACATCCAAACCAACCCTCTAACCATCACAAAGCCAACAAAAGGAAACTTTACATTTTGGATAAGAACATTTTCTCTCAGAATCACTGGCCATGCCTTATTCACCAAAAGGATCCAAACTCCACCCATGCTCTCCACCAAAGTTTCCCTCGCACTCCCTCTCCTTTTGGACAATGGGGATATTGATCTGATGTACGGGTTAAGAAAACACTAGAAACTATTTTCTCAGGATTCACATACCAGAACTGAAATTTTATCCTTTTATTTTTTACTTCAATCATTTTCAAATTAAATTATCTATATTTTAAATCTTTTACCAAAATTATTCCAAGTTCTTATGATTGCTTGATATAATTTCACATTTGCAATTACTGGAATAAATTAAAAAGGGCTTAAGATGGCAACTGTGGTGAAGTCAATTACTAGTATTTTAAACCCAACCTAAATCTACATGTAATCAATTCAAGCTATTTTTAATAGTAATTCAGATGTGAAAAATTAAACAAACTGAATTTTTCTCTATAATAGTTCTGTTTGTTTAAAGACCAATTTAAGAGGTGATTTATATGCAAATTTATGAATAAAAACTGAAAATACCAGAAAGCAAGTGTCTAAAAGTAAAAGTGGCCAATTTGATACTTGTTAAGCCAAACCCCAATTTAATTTGTAAAACATATCACATTTATATTATTTAGCTCTTATAATTAAATAATTTTTATATATTAGAGTTGTAAAATAGGCTCTCAAGCACTACTGCTTTAGATTTGGTGGTGTCTGTATTAACCAGTCAATCCACTTGTGTTTACTTTGATCTATTCTAGATTGCTACACCAATCTGCATCATGTATAGTAGTTTTAAAAGCTATGGCAACAACCAAAAATACTTCAGATTTAAACAAAATGATTTCAGATTTAAGAAAACCCCAAGTCAGGCAAGATCCAGAAAATAAATCACCTAAGTATTTTTGGTGAACTGGAAAATGTCAAACAATAAATAAAATATCAATAACACATAATACAAATTTGCATCAAACAGTAAACATCTTAGGTCAAACCACAAACAAAATGAACTGACACATCAAGTGAAATGTATTAATGATTTTCCAGAATATATTGTAATCCAATCATGATTCACATGAGCCACCAGCAGAAGGACTAAAATGAAACAACAATAGATTAACCTAGAAGCAAGATTTCAGAAACAAAAAACAAAATGAAGTCACATAACATGTGTAGCATATGCATCCTAAAATAGAAAATTAACTGTTTAAAAGCCAATCAACAGCTATTCAATTTAGGAACAAGGGTTTTTTATTCATTTTCATGGCTTTTTATTTGTTTATAATGTTTCCAACAACTTTCCAAATCTGGACTTGAGATTACAATAAAAATAAAGTCATAAAATATTAAACTTCTTCTTTTAGTGATTTTATCCTAGGTTTTTTTACAATGTTTTTAACAACAACGTTTTTGAGGGCACCAGCAAACAAGCCAGCAACCAAGGCAGCTTCCCTGAAGGCAAGGCTCAGAACGTGGAGGCACCCATTTACACCCAGGTCTTTGATATGGGTAACAAGGAAGCCAACCTGTACTTGACCCCCAACCCCTATGGGTTTGACTTATTCAGTGGTCACCTAGTATCACAGCCCATACCAGAGTCTGACTAGACTCCCATAGGGGAGGCAGGCCGGGCCTGGAAGGTCATGTACACAATAGGCGCAATTCTGACCAGGTAGTTGACTGCAGTAGCTAGGGGGCGCCAACTCCCAGTATGGGGCATAACCTGGTTGGCCAGCTCCAATACTGTGATATAGACAAACCCCAACTTACTGAAGTCCTGAACAAGAGGCGTGTTAGGTAAGGAGGAGGGGTAAGAATCTCCTTAATAGTAGGCAGAATGGTCTCTTTAGCACAACCAGGAGGGAGATCCAGATGATGGGAGTGGAAATACTCCAAGTCAAGAGCGCAGAGTGGATTGACTGAGGTAGCAGGAGTATAGCAAGGGGGTACAGATAGGCAAGTTTATATTGAGTAGATGATTCACAAATAGATGTAAACAGAATAATTAAATTTGAGCAAAAATATATAATTCCTGCAAGAAAATGATTCCTGGGCATAAACTCATTTTATTTAATATGTCAACAGTGAGAAGGGCTTTCCCCCCTCACTAATTATACTTACTGGTAAAGATGCAACCTTTTGTGCCACCAGGGATCTGGCAGTAACATTTTCAGTTAAACTTACAACTTTGGCTGGAATTTTCATACTTGGGCCTGGAGGCGGATGCTCATTGGTTGGTATAACAGGAACTTTGCTTGGGCTGTAGCAAGCCAAGGTGTCACTGCTATTTATAGAACTTGCAAGCAGTCAAGCGCCTAATTGTGCAATCAAACAATTGCGCTCCCAATGTACCATTTCCCAATAATTAAGAGGCCCAAAAATGCTAATAGGATCAAAGCCAGGTATTTGAGGCTTGTGTGTCTCTCAAATCCCAGGCCATTTGTTAATCAAAAGGAGGTTTTCTTGCTCTGGGAGACAATTGGTAAGGGTTCCCAAGCTGTGGGGTGTTTTGCCTCTAGGAAGGCCAGCTGATTGTCCAGGGCATTCTGGGCCATGAACCCTAGCATCTGCCCCTACCCCCTTTTCTGACCCCATTCAAGGTGCCAACCAACCAGCTAATCAGAATGACAACCCTGGTTTGAAACAACTTCCACCAACAACCAACTTGCTCCCCCTACAGCCAATAAGGCTTCAGCTCCCACAGCCCAGCACCCCAAATGCAGAATAATTGCTGCCTGAATTCTCCAAGAAATTGTGGCACTCAACCAGCGTGGCCTGACATGGGATCAGATTGACAGCCAATTGCAATTTACCAGAGCTACCATCATGCAGGAATCCAACAACATCATGAGAAGAGGGAACCAGATTGAGATAGCCAAGAAGCCAAATAAGGCCCAAGAGTCCCAGATCTGCAAGGCATACTGTGGGGTTCCTGATCACAAGTCCCCATTATGTGTCCTGGGTCAAAGCCAGGAACCAGCTGGAAGGAGTTTTCATTTCCTAGCTGGGGCATATGGCTAGGTTGGAGTTTGTACTTGCTTGCATTATAGCCAATTCTGCCAATACTTTTCCTATTAATAGGTGCTGTATGATGATTGGTTAAACTAGCCTTTACTGAAAAAGACATTACTCCTTTAAGATAGGTGAGCAAGAGAGCAATTAGCACTCTTGCTCTGGATGAAAGATAGGTCAACTGATCAACTAAGTTGTATCTCTAGACCATATTAACTTATGATCAGCCAATATAATGCTAATAGTGGGCTAAGGCTGTAGTGGGATCAGCCTGGGAAGCAGAAGATCCTGGCGTTCAGTGGCTTTTATCAATATTACAATTCTATATAACTCACATATTTGATATTCAATAAACCATCAATTATTACATTCATTACATTTTATTATACGCACTAAGTTTAGAGTAGCTCAACTTAGTCTTTAGTAATTAGTAAGCCATGATACAAGGCATGCAAGATAACTACAACAAACCACTCATACTTGGATTTACAACATTTGGTGCTCACTCTGTCACATGCAGCATTCAGATAGTGCTTGTTGCCCTGATGGAGACTTGTCTTTAGCCCAGGGAGGGAATTAAGATGAGCTTCTCCATGCTTTTCTTTGGCACCTACGGGACCACCCCAACGGTCTCTTTACAGAATTAAATTGTCTTTCTGGTGCAAGAGATGATTTTCTCAGTGATACTGTTGCATTCAGCCAGTTTATGACGGTACTACAGCACCCTCACTAAATTGAGGATCAATTGGTTCTACACCTGTATGTAACCACACCGCTTAAAGTGGATGGAACACAGAGCCTACCCAGCAGCAGCTGGAGCTGGCTATTAGTAGTATGGACCAGGGCGCCTAGCAGAATGTAGAGGCCCACAAGAAGTTGGCAGTACTTCTATCTTATGGCACAACAGCCAAGGAGAAATTCCATAATTTTACTGGAATAACCCCAAATCAACTCCATCTTCAGATGAAAACTATTGAGCAAGCAAAGGAGTACCTAAATAGCTTTGCTCACCCTGAAATTTGTCACAATTGCATCCACTTGGGGTACCAGCTATCCCTAATTTTGCATCAAGGGAACCTAATTAACAGCCATCAGGTTTTCCTTTGCTGCTTATATGATGAGCTCTCAGGGTCTATGACCAATATAAGCCATCAGATCAACAGCCTAGTAGGTCACCAGAACCACACAGCTGCTTGGTCTGCTCACATTGAGGAACATCTGAAAAACTATTTTGCTGCAATGATAGGATCTATGCTTGAGCATAAGGGGGTCAATAATAACAGGCTTTGTACAGTAACTCACCACATCAAATGAGCCAAAGATACCTTCCACTATCTCTGTAGTGAGGTTGAGTTGCTCCGTTATTCTGTAGGAATAATCAAGGATAATCCTGCTCCAATGCAGAATGGAGAGGACACAGCTGTAATCCAAAGGGATATGAAGGTGCTCTCCAAACATTTTTGAGATCAACAAGGTCCTACGCCAATATCTTGCTGATTGTGGCCACTTCTACTCTGAGTTTGCTAAACTCATGAAATTTATTGATCAAAACCACAAACAAACAGAGGAAAACCATGAAGACCTAGAGAGAGTGGGCAACAGCCAAAAAGCTGTACAGGAAAAATTGCCATGCTGCTTGATAGACAGGAAGCTAGAATTAGGAATCTGGTTGACAAATTGCATGCCGCCAATCAAACTATTGATGACCTAGCCTGCAAAGTACAATAATAACATAGCAATATTCAATTGATAAAAGAACAGATAGAACAACTTCTTTCAGCAAACATTTGCTACTCAGAGTTGGAACCAGAAGCAGAGGGCATCACAGAGAGATGCCCTAGTGTCCTCTCCTGCAACAGCCAGGCTCTTACTGAGGATTGCTTCTCCTTCCATAGCTATGAGAGTGATGAAGATAATATAGGCTGTACTACTAGAAAGGTTTATGTAGCCAAGCCTGTTCTGGATAGCAGTGAGACCCCTTTCCTGGAGCTGCTTCTTCTACTTCAAGAACCATTAACAACCAAAGAGACACTGCTTTGGAAGCACAATTATGTGCCTCAAACTTGAGTAATACATCCCCTCTGCCCAGAAAAAGTTACAACTATAGCACTTCAGCTGTGATACAGAACTTTAAACCTACCAATCTTCCTAAATTTGACAAGAAGTCAAACATCCACATGTTTCTCTGCCTTTGCAACAATTCTATGTATGGTGCAGACAACATCATGAAGAATGCAGCAATTTTCAATTGCCTGGACTTAGAGACTCAGACTATCATCATGCCCAGATTACCTGAGCAAGAATGGACTTACAAGAACGTATCTTGAACGCTTATTGCCAATTTTGGCAGTGAGGAAGCTTTTCTTGTCAGAAAATGGAGTTCACATAAAGAAAAATAAAGAAGGGGGAAAGTCTAATAGATTTCTCTGAGCGCTTATACCTGGAGGCACAAAATTTAGTCTCTATGGGAGCAGCAAATTTTGTTGATGTGAAAGGAGCCCTACTTAGCTATGTACGCCCCAACAGAGAACTTTATGTTACACTTAAATCAGGAATTTATGGTGCACATACAGTCCCAGAATTGATGAAACATTTGGGATCTTTTAAGAATCTATTTGATATCCCTTTCCTCAATTATAAGAAGGCCACCACCTTTAATGTAACTGAATTCAAAAGCAAGACTTTGAAAAAAGATACTATGAAGAAACCAGTGACTGGATCAACTCATCTGGCTAATAATGCCAACAGTACCTGTACATGCTACAAGTGTGGCCAGCCTGGCCACCTCTCATGGGAATGTAAGCAACCCAAGGCTAATGTACGCCATGTGTCATAAATTTGGGCTATCTAAACTAGATAATTCTACAAGCTAAATTTTATCTAAAATAAATTATAGATAAAATATACTAATAATCTTAAGGCTATATAAAGCTTGCTAAACACCAGCTTTTACTGCTAAATAAAGCAATATCAAAGTATACGTGTTATGTTTAAGGTTAAAAGCTGTGTTTATTAAACTTATATGGGTTGATAATAAGCCTGAGTATTTTAGCTCCACCAGTTGAATCCAATTGCAATTGAGGGAATCAACTTAAGGAATCCATTTTCAAATCTTATCAATGTATTAATTACAATTCTCTCAATAGCAATCAGATTAGAGTACTCAATATTGGGACACCATGTAGGCCACAAAGACAGTGAAGACAATGACAAGCCTGTAAGAGAAGACAAGGAAAAAGACAAGAAGGAGGCAAAAAACTGCTAAGAAGTAAGGTTACAGAGAAAACCTTGACTGCTAGTAGTAATAATCCCTCTCCCACAATTGACCCAGACCCCACTGCCAAAGACCTGCCAGAAGAAGGTATCAGCCTGATAGACCCAGATGCCAGCCCTGAGTGCCACCTGCCTGGTGAAGAGTAAGTGAACAAAAACCTGCTGCACCAAGTCCTGGCTGTTAACACAGCCACAAGAAGACAAGTCATAAGAACTGAAGTCTTGTTCTCTTGTGAAGCAATTGAGACTTTTTTAATCCCTTACACTGACCAACTATTGCATCCTTCTAGTGAAGTAACATATGAGAGCAATAGTGTCAAGAAGTTGGCACATATACTACACTCCATACAAGTCTCAACTAATCTGGATACCCTCAATACTCTTAAGCCTGAGTTTAATTCTTCTTTAGAAGCATTTCTTTTGCAGTTTAAAGGGTTGGATATACACAAGATGACAAAAATCACATCTTCAAATTATGGAGATTGACACAATTTTACCTACATTGAACTTGTGGTCCACAAGCTTAGGGTTCAAGCAATCCTAGACTCTGGAGCCCTATGGAATATAGTTTTCACCAGGTAATTAATGAAGCTTAAACTAGCTCTGGACTTAGACTATTAGGAAGAATTTGGCACTGCTGGCTCTGGCAGAACCAAGTCCATGAGTGCATATTCCTCCCTCCCACTTTAGTTTGATAAGCTAGTAGTGACTTCTCCTGCAATAGTCCTCTGTAATAATAGTTATGATATAATCATTGGGGCAAGTTTCATGGCCACTTACAGAACAATCATTAACTACAAAGATAGCACTTTTAGTATCCCAGGTCATTTGGTTCCTGTGTTTTATCATGGAGACGGACCCAAAGACCTACCAACCAAGAAGGTTCACCATATCAACATGGAATACAATGATGGTGACCTTTCTGTAGCCTATACACTCTGCCAGAGGAAACTAAGGTTACTCCCCCTGGCTACTAAGGAATACCTCTCTACTCTTCTAAAGACTTTCTGATTCCACAGGGATCACAAGTAATTCATAATACTGGCCTTATCTTAGGTTTTCCAAAAGGGCTACATGATGAAATCCATGGTCTACACAATGGCTCCTGTCTTAAACCCTAGATATCCCCCAGGATTGTGATGCCTTCAAGAAAAGAAATCCTAGTCCTTCTGGGAAATCTCTCTAATAGCCTCATTAAGGTTAAGAAGAACCAACTTTTGGGCCATCTACAGCTTGAAGAGAATTCTGCCTTAGCTGAAGTTATATCTTTTTGAGAATTCAGTGAATTTGTGCTCCCTTTCAAGAACCCAGCAGTACTATTGCTAATCCTGCGCAATTTACTCCAAGGGTTTACCAAACCACAGAAGGATCAGGCCTTGATTCTCTTTGATAAATACAAGGCCATCTATGCAGAGCACAACCATGACTTTGGAAAAGCACTAGGAGTAAAACATGTTCTGGACACACAAGGCACAGCTTCCATACACTCTCACCCAATTTGGAGAAGTCAAGCTAATCAGGCAATTTTCAATGAGGAACTGCAGAAGCTCTTGTCAGCTGGACTCTTGGTTCCTAGAAAAAGCCCTTGGTCCTCTCCTCTTCTAATAGTAAAGAAGAAATACAGATCTAACCACATGAGAATAGATTACTGTAAATTGAATTCTATCACAAAGAAGGATTCATATCCCCTACTATGTATTGAAAACACACTGGATAAGATAGGTGGTGCCCAATATTTTAGCACAATGAACTTGATCAGCGGGTACTGGCAAATAGATCTCCCAGAAGCTGACCAAGAGAAATGTGCAATCATTACCAAGTAAGGCCTCTTTCAGCCTATGTGTATGACACAAGATCATGCTAATGCTCCAGCTAATTTCCAACGCGCAATGGACTCAGTAATTCTTGACCTGAAGCTTTCCTGTGTCCTGGTTTATTTAGACAACATCAATGTCTTTTCAAGAACCTTTGATCAGCACCTGGAACACTTTGAGGCTGTCTTCCAACAATTTATTATGGCTAATTTAAAGCTGAAGACTAGGAAATGTAATTTCTTTAAAGAGCATCTGGAATTCCTAGGATAAATTATAAGTAAGGATGTACTTAGATTGGTATCTGCAAAAGTAGAGGCAATTATCCATATGCAGAAGCCAAAGAGCAAAAGAGATGTCCGGTTATTCTTGGGGATGATAGGATACTATAGACGTTTCATTCCTAGCTTTGCTGGATTGGGAGGCCCTCTCCTCCATCTCTTGAAGAATGAGGTTGAGTTCTCATGGACTATGGGCTGTCAACAAGCCTTTGACAATTTAAAGGCCACTCTCATCACCAAGCCTGCCCTTGCTTATCATGATTTTGAATGATCCTTTGTTGTCCATACAGACACTAGTCTCACTGCAATTGGTGCAGTTTTATCTCAAACGTATGATGAAGACCAGGAACATCATGTGGATTACTGTTCAAGAATTTTGAATTGCCATGAGCACAATTATACAGTCACTGAATGGGAATGTCTGGCAGTTATTTACGCCTATCAGCAGTTCAGAGTTTATCTGCATGGCGCACATTTCACTATAGTTACTGATCATGTGTCTCTTAAATGGCTTAAGACTCTGAAGGATCCCAAAGGCCACCTATCACGTTGGGCTATCAAGCTCCAAGCTTTTGACTATCAGATTGTGCATTGTGCTGGTGCATCACACCAAAAATGCATATTGTTTATCTTGACTACCAATCATATCCTTGCTTTCACCAGCAGACATTGAGCTTTACAACAAGCTACTCCTGGAAAAGTCTTTGTGGGGGAAGGAGCCACCCAAGATTCAGAAAATTCTGAAAAATCTCTTGGTGGACACTATGGTTAAGAACAAACAGCTACACAAACTCCACAAGGACAAATGGTTACCATACATCAGACCTTAACTATGTATAGACACAATTTTATCAGCCCATAAAACTGTAGGTCATGGGGGCATTCAGAAAACACCAAATATTTTGAAGCAGCACTTTTACTTGGAAGGTATATACTCAGATGTAGTGGAAACACTGGCTGCATGTCACAATTGCAATATAGAAAGACCAAAAGTCTTGCACTACCAGCATCACCTAATTTGACCTGAGTTTGCCTCCCACACTAATGCAATAGATGTAGTTGAACCTCTGCCATTAACTACTGGCAAAAATAAGTTTTTGATTGTAGCAGTGAATCAACTTACCAAATGAGTGGAAGAAAAATCAATTCCAAACCAGTTGGCCCTGACCACAGCCAAGTTCATTTTAGAACATCCTCTATAAGCATGGTTGTCTGCAAATCTTACTGACAGACAATAGAACAAACTTCAAAAGTTACATGATACCTAGACTAAAAAAACCAATGGGTATCTGGGGAACACTTTCAACACCTTATCATTCTCAAACCAATGGTATGGTAGAACAAACTAATGAAAGCCTGGTCCAAATCTTGCGTAAGCTAAGCCACCAGAATGAATTGAAATGGGATACTTATCTTCCAGCTGCAGTCTTTGCTTATAACATTGGCTTCCATAGAGCAACCAGTAAAAGCCCTTTCCAGTTGCTATACAGCTGGCAACCTAGCCTGACATTACATATATATAGCTTAGTGAATACTAATGAAGCTATATCTCCAGACGCATACCTCCAAAGGTTATCCCAGACGTTGATTAAACTGCAATCAGAAGCATATTTGACCAACTTGGCTGCCAAGATCAAGGACTTTAACCGTGCATAACAGCACCAATCAGCCCTTCCAGTATATGACATAGGTAGTAAAGTCTATTTGTACAGCAATCACAGATATGGTTGCAAATGCAAGCTTGTGTTGTTATGGCAGGGACCTGTGAAGGTAGTCCAGAAGGTAGGAGTAGACAGCTATACCTTAAAGGACCTGGAGACTGGATAGTTGATTGCCCAATTACATGTGCAGTACATGTGCAAGGCTCCTGGTGATCAAGAATAAATCCATTAAGGGTAGCAACTTGAAAAAGAAAAGACTAATATAAAGAATTCATTAGTTGTTACCCTATTTGCATCAAGTATGAGATAAAGCCTATAGAAAGGAAAAGGATAGTGACAGTTTATGCAAAAATACTTTATTGAGATGCTATTACCTATAAACCCAGTAGCAAATAGATGAGGGCTTTTGCTACTGCTGTGTAGATAAGTCAGACATTGGGAAGCTAACAAAATACAAAAGGAAGAAATGAATATTCATCTACATGAAGGAAGTTAATGCAATCAATGCCAACTAAGTATGGAAATGCAATTCCAAGCAAGATGCATTCCCACAGGAGAATCTTGCGCTGGGCATATTCCTCTAGTGTTTTACCACCAACAGAATACATGATTCCCAGGAGCCACTCTATATACTCAGACATATGATGTAGCCTCTGGTGATAGATAACTTTAGAGCTGCTTAGCACCAGATTTCTGACCAATGTCATTGACTGACAACTTCCTTCCTTATTTTAATTGAGAATCTTCAAGGTAGCCCTCATAGCCCTCTGTAGCTGATACTCCTGGCTATCTGACCTATACCACAAGAGCACAGGAACTGCTGCAGAACAAGGATTGAACCACACAGTGAACACTAGTTTGAGGAGGTTGAGAGCACAAGACCCTGGTTGTCTGTTAAGGAAATTCCATTGTAGGAGAAATCCTGGAGGCTCAGTTGTGCATACTGTAATAGCTTTACTCTAGGGATACACAAGTTCACAGTATCCCCTATTTCAAGTTTTTTGATAGAGATCACATGGGGAGTTTCCAAGGCCAGCATCAGTGTTGACCACATGACTACCAGCCCACAGAAGTGTAGACTAGGTGTCATAAAATATGCAGCCTGGGTGCAGATTTCTACAAATAGTTAGTCTACTACTTCTTTATCTTAATACTATACATGTTGTGATATAGTGACAGCCTGGGTAAGGACATAAGAATATAAGAAGATAATAAGACAAAACTGGTGTTTATTTAGATATTATTGCACTTATATAGTGTGAGGCGGGGAATTACCACCAGGGACAGGGAGGCTCAGACAGAAGGACTTCCCTAATGGGGGAGAGTGGATTGGCACAGCTAAAAGTCCCGCGCAAGAGAACAACTGCTTCCACATGGCTTTCCTTAAGGAGGTAGATATAAATAACTTTATTGTTCTATTATTAATCTTGGAAGTGAAGCCTGTGCCTTATGTGCATTCAAAAGACAACTTGAACACCCGTTTTAGAGGCGTTTTAAACGTCTTTATCACTAGTAAAATCAGGATGCAATAGCGCAATTGCGCAATTGTTCTGTTGCTTAATCCCTAGGTGGACAACTTTACATCTAATCTATTCAGGATCTGCAACATTTCCCTCCACTGGATTAGACAACAGGTTTAAAAATGGCTGGCGTCTCAAGGTGAGGGCTATGGTAAACAGTCCCTCTAGAAGAGTCACAAGAAGAGTCTTGAATAAGGTGCAAGTGGTAATTCCAAAGAGACACAAGCCTACCAGGCCTGTGGAGGTGGAGAAGGCCACTGAGAAGCAGGTAGCCCTGCATGATGTGGATGGCAGCTATCTGGACTTGGGGGTTTGTTGCCCAATCCTTGGCCATTGGCTTTGCGGATCTGTAGGTAACCAGTTGTGTTTCCTGGCTGCCATTCAGGTGGTAGAGCAGTTGGTGTGGTACAGGAAGAGTCTTGTCAGTCTCCAATAAACACCTTGTTCTTTTATTCTTATTCCTCATACTTTGGTGCAACACTATTGCAAACAGGATAACAACCCATGGAATTTTTTAATTAGGCTTTTGTTTTTTTGGGTTATTGTCCTCATTGGGGCCTACTCTTGGTCACTAGGAGCAGCACGCATATACTGAGCATGTACTCTAGTGATCAATTGCCCAGAATGGGGCTTCTTAAGGGTGTAGGAGTTGGTGCCAGTCTTCTGGATAACTTGAACTGGGCCTTGCCAAAGGGAGGCAAGTTTGGATTTGCGGTTGTACCCTCTATTGCTGAAGAAGTAGACTGAGTCTTCTACCAGGTAAGTGGGTAAGGCGGGGCATTTAGATGCAGCTTGTTGTAGGTCCTGCAGCTTATTGTTTTAATTTTACTGTGTAGGACTCCAATTGCAAGCAAATAAGGGTTTGAACCAGCTTGTTGAGGTACGCCTCTGGGGACACAGCCAGGCTGGGCTTTACCAAGGAATATAGTAAAGGGGGAATTCTTGGTTGCTGGCTGTAGAGCAGTTGGAAGGGTGGCTTGCCAGTGGCCTGATGGTACCCAATGATATATGCAAAGGTGGCCGCAGGCAGGAAGGTATCCCATTCAGTCTCATGTTGGTGACTGAGCTTCTGGAGTATCTGGACCAGGCTCCCATTAGTGCTCTCTACCATGCCATTTTTTCTGTGGGTGATAAGGAGTGGATAGTGTCCCACAAATTCCCATCATTTGGTTGAGGCAGGGGATGATATAACTAGTGAAGTTGGTACCATTATCTGTTAGCAGAATCTGGGGGCAACCATGTTTGTATATGATATTCTTCAGAATGAACGTAGCTGTCACCAGTGCAGATTGATTGGGGATTGCCTTGGCCTCTACCCATTTAGTCAGATGATCAACTGCCACAATGATGAACTTGTTGCAACTGTTGGTAGCTGACAGGGGGCCCACTACGTCAATGGCTACAATGTGGAAGGCAAACCCAGGGCATACAAGTCTGTGTTGAAACTTGGCAACCTTAGGCCTCTCAATGTTGTAGTCATGACAGTTGGCTAGCGTATCTACTACGTCAGTGTGAATTCCTTCCCAGAAGCAGTGCTGCTGTAGCAGAGCTAATGTCTTCTGTATGCCATCATGGCCAGTAGTCTTGTGAGCGGCTACCACTGAGTCCATGAGTAGGGATGGGCGTATGTAGGGTAGCCAAGAGTCTCCACAAAGCTTCAGGAGTTGTTCCTTAGAGACCTTGGTATCAACAGTTAGCTTCTTGAGAGCTCTCTGTATCTCTACTGGCTCCTCCCCTCACAAAGAAGGATCCTCCATAAGCTTGACATAGAGAATTTCAGCCATGGGGGATACTAAGGCAACAGTAGGAAGGCAGGAGAGACAGTCAGCATTCTGGTGGGCTGCTCTGGCTCAATTAATGATTTTGTAGTCATAAGCCTAAAGTTTAATGGCCCAATACGCCAGACGTCCTTTGGGGTCCTTGAGGGTCTTCAGCCATTGCAAGAAGGCATGGTCTTTTACAACTGTGAAATGTACCCCATGGAGATAGACTCTGAACTGTTGGTAGGAGTATATCACAGCCAGACAATCTTGTTTGGTGACAGTGTAGTTCCTCTTGTGAACATTAAGCGTATGTGAGCATTATTCAACAGGGTGTTCAAGTCTGTCAGAGTCCAGTTGGTAGATAACACCCCCAATTGCAGTAAGACTAGCATCTGTATGAACCACAAACAGCTTGGCAAAGTCAGGGTAGGCCAGTACAGGGGCTGCAGTCAGTGTTCCCTTGAGAGCATTGAAGGCAGATTGGCACACTGGGCTCCAGAAGAATTTCTTATCAGCTTGGAGAAGCTGAAAAAGGGAGTTGCCCAGGGATGCAAAGTTGGGGATGAAGCGGCAGTAGTACCCAATCATCCCCAGGAAGACCTGCATGTCCCGCTTATTGGCTGGGATCTGCATTTTCTCAATGGCTTCCACCTTCAGAGGTACAGGGTGGAGTCCATCTTGGCTAATGATGAACCCCAAGAACTCAAGGTGCTCCTTAAAGAATTTTCACTTGAGTGGCTTGAGATTGGCTGCAAGTAACCTCTGGAAGACTTCCACCAAGTGTTTTAGGTGATCATTAAAGGTTTGGAAGAACACATTAATGTCATCCAGGTAGAGCAAGACGCTGGTGAGTTTGAGGTCGCCTATCACTGCATCCATGGTCTGCTGAAAGGTAGCCAGGGCATTAGACAGACCTTGAGGCATCCTTGTGGGTTAGAATAGCCCTTGGTCAGTGATGATTGCACATTTTCCTTGATCAGCGGGGGGTAGATCAATCTGCCAGTACCCACTGATAAGGTCCATGGCGCTGAAGAACTTGGCATCACCCAGTCAGTCCAAGGTATCATCAATACAAGGGAGGGGATATGAATCCTTCTTGGTAACAGCATTCAGTTGACGGTAGTCAATCACCACACGGTTGCTGTCATCCTTCTTTTTGACAATCAGGAGAGGGGAAGCCCAAGGGCTTTTACTGGGGACCAGTAAGCCAGATCCCAATATCTTATGAAGCTCCTTGTTAGCCACAGCATTATTGGCTTGACTGTGATGTATAGGTCTGAAACAGATAGGTGGACTGCCTTGGGTGTCAATATGATGAGCAACATATACAGCCTTGCCCAGGTCATAATACTCCTTGGCAAACACATCTTTATACTGGGCAATGAGATCCATAGCTTGATCCTTCTGCTCTTCAGATAATCCAGATAGAGAGTTGTGGCTTATGACCAATAGCACCAGTGGTTGCTCACAGGGTAGACCCAACTCAGAGAAGTCCGCAAAGGGGGCAGTCTCCTGCAGGTTGTCATGCTCTTCCAGTTGTATATAAGCCAGAAGTTGGTGTTTGGAGACAACCATAGCTTCACAACTCATGTTGGCCAAGAGTATGAGTACCTCCTTCTCACTTGTCATGAGGATGCCTGGTGCAACTCATGGTTCTAGTCTGGAGGCATTAGGGATGCCAAAGATTTCTCCATGAGTGCCAGCTGGTAGAGCCAGCAAGAGGCCTGTATTGTGGATCACCTGAGAGCCAGGTGGGGTAGTCACATTACAGGAGGCATAGACTGGGATACCCTTGGCTTCCCCAATTGAGAGAGGTAGCACCTTGACCTTCTTACTACGCAATTTATAGGCAACTGGAAGCTCTCCATTGGTGTACTCCAGATTGATGTAGTGCAGACGTTTGAACACTTCTTCCAGGGATTCCAGGTGTTTGTTATAGATGCAAGAGAAGACTTTAATGTCATCCAGATAGACCAGGGCACATGAGGGCTTGAGGTCCCCATCATAGTGTCCATAGCTTGTTGGAAGGTGGCTGGGGCATTAGAAAGATCCCAAGACATCCTGATAGATTGAAAAAGCCTTTGGTTGGCAAGGATGGCACACTTCTCTGGGTCATATGTAGGGAGATTAATCTTCCAGTAGCCAGGTATCAGGTCCATGGCCAAGAAGAACTTGGATGTGGGGACCCAGTAGGCAAGATCTTCTGGCATTCTCACAGTGCAAGAATCCAACATTTCTGATTGAGAGGCAAAGTCAACCAGTGGAGGGGCATCAGAAGGCTCTGTTGTAAAGGAACAACAAGTGCCAGGGTCAGGCACAGGCTTGTCAGGGGGGAGAGGAATGGGGGGAGAGGAGGGAGGTGAAACCACAAATGCAGCTAAGGATTTCTCCTTGTCCTGGCTGCTTAGTAGCTTTTTGAGTGATCCTCATTGTACTCCTCAATGCCAGAATCATCAGTGAATTCTTCCTTGCTCTGACTAGCCTGAGGTTTAGTTGCTTCAGAACCATCAGGAGTGATGGATGAATTGCTATCAGGTTTCCAGGGAGACTCCAAGGTACCTTCTGAAGGTGCAATGAAGGAGACATCCTCTTCATTGCTTCTGTGACAGTGGTGGGAGTCAGGAAAGGGCAATGTAGTAAGGATCTTCTGAGAGGGGGGACTATCAGCTTTAGCATTCCCATGCAATTCCATTTGAGTATCAGGGGTACTAATTGCTGAGGCATCTTCAAGGTGCTTGCTTAGTTGGTCCTGAAGGGATTCAAGGAGAGCATGTTGAGCATTCAACTCATCTAGCCACTCTTTCTTTTCCTGAAAAGCTAGAACCAATTCCTCTTCCAGAAATCCTATCTGTCTCTCTTGAGCCTTTATAGTATCCTGAAGAGCACAGAATTTCATGGTAGAGCTATTATATATGTATTCTGGCTTAGGAGTTTTCTGTTGACAATCATAGAGCTCAAGGGCATCATGCTGATTCATCTGTGTGGGTACCAAGGAAGAAAGTACATGTTCTATCTTGCTCATCCATAGAGCCATTCCAGAGTGAGAGTGAACAGCTTCTGATATATTTTGAGCAAGGTTTGGGGGGGGGCAGAGCAGGGGCCAGAGCAGCTAACAGTTTGGAGGGTGCCAGAATTAAGGGAGATTCCATCAGGAGAAAAACCAGAAGAAGAAGGAGGAGAATATTGACAGTATACTTCCTTCACCAAGGCAGGCTCCAAGGAGCAGGAGATACGGTTTGTGCCAGTTGCTTCAGCCATGAGGTCAGTCTGGATTGGTATCAAGGAGGTAAGGGCTTTTTTATGGAGTTTTTTCCAGGAGATCATACTTTACTGGGAGCTGGCAATTTCTTAAAGTTGTTGGCAGTTAGGCAATCACTGGCTTAGTCCTGATTGACCATAGGAAGAGCCATGGAGTCTACCAGATAGAGAGTCAGAAGCAGTGAAGGTTGATCCTGGAGTGGGTTGGGAAGAAGAAGCCATAGGTATAGGCAAGTACATATCTCCCTCCACAAAAACAGGGCCGCGGGGGTAGGAAGAGAGGAAGCTGTGGTTTGTAGAAGCCATGAGTGCCAATGTTGTAAAATATGCAGCCTGGGTGCTGATTTCTACAAATAGTTAGTCTACTACTTCTTTATCTTAATACTATACCTGTTGTGGTATAGTGACAGCCTGGGTAAGGACAGAAGAATATAAGAAGATAATAAGACAAAACTGGTTTTTATTTAGATAGTATTGCACTTATATAGTGTGAGGCAAGGGAATTGCCACCAGGGGCAGGGAGGCTCAGACAGAAGGACTTCCCTAATGGAGGAGAGTGGATTGGCATAGCTAAAAGTCCCGTGCTAGAGAACAACTGCTTCCATGTGGCTTTCCTTAAGGAGGTAGATATAAATAACTTTGTTGTTCTATTATTAATCTCAGAAGTGAAGCCCGTGCCTTATGCACATTCAAAAGGCAAATTGAACACCCGTTTTAGAGGCGTTTTAAACGTCTTTATCACTAGTAAAATCAGGATGCAATAGTGCAATTGCGCAATTTTTCCATTGCTTAATCCCTAGGTGGACAAATTTATGTCTAATCCATTCAGGATCTGCAACACTAGGGATATCCTCCCAACAAAGATAGGCAATCATGTCTAAGAATAAACCCTGACTGTCTTCTTGCACCTCTTCATTAGATGTACCTATTTTGTCCTTGTTTAGTTCCTTGAGTAGCTTGGTTAAGCTAGAAACGTGCTCTTCAGACCTGGCAGCTGACACATGCAAAAAAGTTTTAGTTTTCCCAGTATGACTTTGTTTCTAAGCAATAGTTGATAGTTGCAAGGAAGTGGGCATTCCAGAAGTTGCTACAAGAGAACTTCTAGATGGGTATTTGGCTTATATAAAACCAAACTGGAAGAGCTATGCAATGCTATGTCTATTTCACTGCCCAGTATTTTGTTAAACTTGACTTCTTCAGGAGCAAGGACAGGCAAGTTTCTAGGCAGTTTGTTAACAGGGATGTTGGATTTTCCCCTTTGGGTTTTACCAATTCTCTGTTCAAAAACATCAGTATAATGGGCTACTGCCTTTATATTTCTCTTTGGGCAATTCACCATATTGTGAAAGGTTGTGTGCCTTTTCCAGTAATGCCTAGTTTGGTAGGAGTAAATGTTGTATGGTGATTGGCTAAACTAGTCTTTACTGTAAAAGACATTAATCCTTTAATATAGGTGAGCAAGAGAGCAATTAGCACTCTTTCTCTGGATGAAAGATAGGTCAACTGATCAACTAAGTTGTATTTCTAGACCATATTAACTTATGATCAGCCAATATAATGCTAATACAGTAGTTTTAAAGGCTATGGCAACAAGAAAAAATACTTTGGATTTAAAAAAACTCAGATGTAAACAAAATTAAAAGTAATATATTTATATTAATTTACAATAGATTTATTTATTTTTAATTTTGTTTACATATGAGTTTTTTTGTTTAAATCCAAAGTATTTTCACTTGTTGCCATAGCTTTTAAAACTACTGTAGTAGGCTAAGTGTAAGGTCTTGCCAATAATGGTGCAAGGTTATAGACTAGAGCGTGCAAGGCATTAGGATTCAAATTTAAAAGATATAAAAACGTAGGAACTTTCTGTAAGATAATCTTACAGAAACCTGCTAAAAACCTATATTGTGTCACAAATGGAATAATAGAATGTAAGAACCCTAATCAAAGAAGATAAAATAAAGCCTTCAATAGTGAACAATTTGTAGCTAATGGAATGTCAATATTAGGATATTCTCTATCAGCAAATTGATACATATAACTATTGAAAGATTCCTTAAGGGAAAAAATGGATACAACAAGCCTAAGGCTTGTTGTTTTACAAGTTCCATTGGATTTAAGGAAAGAAAAAGCTAAACTTAAAAATGAATTTAATAAAAATGTATAAATTTCTAGAAATTAAGATCTCAAAGCTTAAAAATTGTAAAAGATTGAAGGGAAGAAATCACTTAGAATTTTGGCTTAAAGCCTACTCTTCAAAAGCTCTTTATTTATAAAATAAATGCCTTTCCAGTTGGGTTTGATCATCAGGGAGAGCAGCCAAGAAGAGGACCAACTGGAGAAGTTTGGGATGACCTGGAAAAAGAAAGGAGACAAGAAACCCCAGCAGAAGTTGCAGATCAGCAATGTGGAAACTGGGGAGAGTGGCAACAACGTAAGCGGGAGTTTGAAAAGTAAGTGAAGTGAAAATATTCTAACTTTAAAGTAGAAATATATATAAAGCAATAGTAAACAACAGAGCAAATGACAACAATGATAGTTTCAACACAAATTGTGAAAGGAAAACAAGGTAATTAACTTTAGAATACTTATATATTAACTCTTAATTCAAAAACTTCAATATTAAAAATACTGAAGCTTTAAATCTATCAAAAATCAACAAATATAATAAAATTAAAGAGCCTGCCCTTTGGGGCAGGGCATGACACTAAGGCTGCAGCGGGATCAGCCTGGGAAGCAGAGGATCCTGGCGTTCAGTGGCTGTTATCAATATTATAATTCTATATAACTCACATATTTGATATTCAATAAACCATTAATTATTACATTCATTACATTTTATTATATACACTAGGTTTAGAGTAACTCAACTAAGTCTTTAGTAATTAGTAAGCTGTGATACAAGGCAAGCAAGATAACTACAACAAACCACCCATACTTGGATTTAAAACACTAGGCAAGTATCCCCTCCATGTACTTGAACTTCAGCTGGGGCTAGACCCTCTGGAGGCTTATAAAAATCTTTCAAGAATCTGGTGAACTCAAATCCAATGAATCCCCTCCCTCTATCTGTTATCTCAAGATCTCTAGTCAATCTTTCCCACTCCTCCTGGGAAGTCCACTAGTAGAAAACCTTTGGCAGCTTTGGCAATAGGTATCATCCTCCCCTTGACTAGGGTAGAAGATGTTGGGCATTTCACTCATAGGGACTAATGTACCACTCAGAAATATGTACAGGGGTTGAAATGGGTGTTTATTTGCTTCAGAAGAAAGATCCCCTTGGAAACCTTCTGGTATATGGCCCAGGTGGGATGAGAAATAATAGGGATTTGCCAATACTTGGAGACCTCCAAAAGATTTCTTGGACTCCTTGTGTTTGGTCTTTGGCTCCTGCTCTTCAGTCTTGTACTCCTGCTCATTATTTGGGCTTGTTTTTCTTATCTTGTGCTTTAAGCTTTTTTATCTTGGTCTCCTGCTCTCTTATCCTTGTCCTCAGCTCCTTGTTCTGTACTTGTGGCCTTTTTAATCCACTGTTTCCAATCCCTTATATGCCTCAGACTACTCCCCCTTTTATAGCTCCTTGTTTTAGTCCTTTTTCCTTCTCAGAATTTTGGTTTTTCCAGGCTTAAACTATCCAGTCTCTCTTGCTCTATAATATATTAAACTTTGTCACTTACTTCAGCCAATTAAAACCTAGCTTTTCCCTGTTCATTTTCTCATTTTTATGCTTAAACTCTTCAGTTTAACCACTAAAAAACTTGATCAAATAGGCTCTGGCCTGCAGCCAATCACACGTCTGGATTGAGTGATTTTTCTGAAATGTTTCACCAAATGAATTGCTCTTAACCCTGGTTTAAACCCAGTATTGTCTTGCTCTGGATAAACACTTGCTCCATGTTTTGAACAATTTTGCTGTAATTCCTGCCATGTTTCTCCAGTAAAACTTGAGCTCTTCTGACTATGTTTTACTTAAGAGATTTTTGAACCTTAATTTTTTCAACATTTCTTTGTATTACCCCATGTTATTTTCCCTTCTTAAGAGTTTGAAACCGCCTGCTTCCTGCTCTTTTTGATGGTTTTGGAAAAACTCCAGCCTTTGCCCTCAAAGTTTCCCCATACCAATTCCTTCTGCTCTGGCTCCTTCTGACTCAATCAACTTTACATAAATTAACAGTTTATCCTCTTCTAACTGTTTTTTCTTTTCTTCTTATCTGTTGATTCTCTTTCTTAATCTTTTACAATGATTTCTTTTTAGTTATTTCTCTTATTTCTTTCTTTACTTATTTCCTTCTTTTTACTTCTTTTTTTCTTTTCTATCTTTAACTTTCCAAGTCTCTTCTTCTCAACTCCTAGTCTTCTTTGGTCCACCTTTACTCATTCCTTCTACTCCTTCTTCAGCCTCTGCTAGTCTTTCTCTGTCATCTTCTGGTCCTTCTGCAATTCCTTCTCTGTCTGAACCACCAAAGTTTTGTCCTTCTCTGTAGTCCCCATTACTAACACCTCAGACTCAGGCAATAAGTCTCCACAAGTGAGTTAGCGTTTGACTAGGCCCTCATCAGCAACCACCACTTTAGGCCATCAACCACAGACAATCCTCATGTCTGTGAAGTTATTTTTACTCACTCAAATGGTTAGTTTGAGCTTTCAGTTGCAAAATAACCAACTTGACTTCTCAGAGACCTATTCTTTGAGAGAGGGGGGCTAAACTAACTAAGTTCAGCTCCCATCCTGGGGGAAGGATCCACCAGGACACCACCCAGTGCAACACTGGGGTGACCGCTCAAATAGGGGTCCAGAGAAAGGGGACAATTGGGGAACATATGAGTTGAACCCCATCATAGCCATCCCTGCAAGGAGCCAGGGGGTGCGCTGAGTGCTCGGGCTCCAAGGACCAGGCACGGGCTGAGAAGTTGGCTGGGGTTGTTCCAGTGGGAGTGCAATTGAGGGGGGGGGCCTCTTCATGTAAGTCCCCAGAGGACTGATCAAGGAGAGACAGATCCAAATTGTCACAGATGAGACTTTTCACAAAATGCTCACTGGAAATAAGAAGGTCCTGAGCTCTACTGGGAAGGTCTTCCACAAGATGCAGTAGGTGAGAGGGGTTGTCACTCACTCCAAGCACTGAGAATGAAATCTTTCCCCAAAGATTGGGGGAAGTGGACCAGATAAAGAATAAAGCTGGGGACAAGGTGAAAGCAACAAACTTACAAATTGGTGTCAACATTTTAAAGAGAACCAAACAAAGCTTATGGATCTAACCAAGTGTAAAAAAGGAGGCCAGAGACTTATCCCAGAAGGAGGGGGAAGTTTCTGGCTAGGGAGGCCAAGAGAGGGACTGGGAACCTTAAACTATGGGGTTTAAGCTAAAGGAAACCAGCAGCAGACAAAGCAAAGATTAAAGAGCCAAGCAAGAGCAACAGTAGGACAAAAACTGAATTGAAATAGGTAAATATAAGGTTTCAAACGCCAATACTAATTGTTTGAGTTTGAAAGAAAAAGCAAAATAGGTAAGCTCTGGTGTATACACTAACACTATCTCTAGGGGCTTTGGGAAAGGCAACAGGAACCACACAGCAACAACAACAAAGGTAAGGAATAATGCTACCTTTACTAAAAAAAATTAGGATAATAGAGGGCCAAACTAGGGCCTCAGAAATAAAAAAAATAAAAGTTTTTAAGGAAAAGTAGGAAAGTTTCTAAAACTTTTAATGGATATAATGAGCAAGCAGGGGACTGAAAGTCCCCTGTCTTGCTTTAAAGAAAAAAACCCAATTTGAACTTGAAGGTCAGCTGACCTCAGCCAGTCATTTGATTGGGTAAGGTAGAAGTTTTGCCAGTAATTTCAGGGAGCCTGGATGGTTTCTCATCAATTTCTGACCCAACCTCTGATTGGCTAGTGCCTAAATGATACTTCAGTATGCCATTAATTCCAGTTGAAATGGATTTTGTTGAAGTAACTAAAGCGCTTCCTGACTGTTCAACCTTCAACTGTTTTAAACGGGGACAAAACCAAGCCAGCAAATAGTCCAGATTGATCAGGGATTCCTCCCAAGTGAGGGCAGAATTCAGAGCATCAGTATTTATCACCTGATAAGGGTATGCCAACACAAATATCTCATCAACTGTGTGGGCTAAATCCTCAAGGGAATTAAGGGGCTTGGCTGGCTTCTGAGCAGACTTTTTGGTATGACGCGGGAAGATTGTCCTATCCAAGGCTAAAGAGGGAGTGACTTTACATATTCATTGCCAAATTCTGCATCTGCATCCCCAAGAAGCTACCTTAATAATGTCCCTGGGCATATACATGCCTCTCTGGTGGTTTCAAGACCTCCTCAAAGCTTCCAGGAAGACACAGACAGAGAAAACTTATCCCTCCACTAGGTAAAGTTTGCCACCTGAAGACCTCCCACAAGTGGCCATTGAATCTCAGAGCTATCTAATCTTATCCTTTCCTAGAAGCCATAAGTTACTTATTCGGTTGGGACACCATCCAGATCTAGTAGCCACCAGTTACCTACTAGTCTGGAGCAGCATCCAGCTCTAGCAGCCATGATTTACCTACTAGACTGGGACACCCTCCTTTCCTCCCAAACATTTACCTGCCTTATGCCACTATCCTTCTCAAACTTCAAGCATTGAGTCTTTATTGTAGCCAAATCAGCCCCTGCCTGCAAACTGCCTCCATGTGGATCATCACAGTTTCTCATGCCAAAGTTAAGGAAAACACATTCCAATGAGCCATACTTAGTTTGAAACACAGTATTGGGGATAACTTCTGGTTTGGCGCAGATCTAATGATATCCCAGGGTTAAATCACTTTTTGTGAAGAACTGGGACCCCCAGGGCGTCAAGAAGGTTGTCAACCAGGGGCAGGGGATACCGGTTCTCAATTGTGACCTTGTTGAGGGCCCTGTAGTCTGTGACCAGGCGGAGTCCTCCATCTTTCTTTGCTACAAAAAAAGACAGCCACGCCAAAAGGAGATTTGGATGGTTGTATGAGTCATTTTTCAAGGGCTTTGTTAAAGTAGGCCTTTAATGCATTATTTTCTTGTGGTGTTAGGCGGTAGATGGGGTATGCTTTTGACACACTTCCTTTGAGATCAATTTTGTGGTGAATGCCCTGGTTAGGCGGTTGGCCTGGAAACCTTTCTTGGAACACAGAAGGGAATGCTTGAACTAGCTGTTGTCAGATCAGGTCTTGCTCAATTGAGGTCTCTACCTAATTAAAGTGGATAATCTCATACATGCAGGTGTTCCAACCAATTTTTCTAGGACCCTTTTCTTCTTCTGTTTCCGTGATTTTTACAAGCACATAGTCTCTCATGAGTGTGTAAAGGTGGGTTGGATACACCTGATGATACACCTCTCCTCTCTGTATGGTGAGGGTAGCGCTATCCCAGTTGTTATGAGGGTTGGTCTTCCTCATCCAGTCCAGACCAAGTACAGCAACATACTTGGGAATTGGTATGATTGAACCACTAAGGGTAGTCTGTACATCCCCTATTCAGTTTGGAAAGATCTTGCCTCTCTGGTGACTGGTGTGCTTCTGTTATCTGCCATGAAAACTCTCTTGGTATTACTTTGGACTGTGGTTAGCTTCATGAGGTTGGCAAATCTTTTGTTGACAAGGGATTGGTTGGCTCCAGTGTCAAATAGTGTGGTACCCTGATATCTGCAAAAGCAGAAAGAATAATTAAGGAGTTTATTTCCAGTTTGGACAGCAAACAGTATAGGATTGTTGGAGGGTACTTGGATCATGGTAATTGAGTCCACATCCTGGTCCCTGTACAAGTCTTGCAGAGTGGGGGAGGGCAGCTTGCCTAAGCACTCCCCTGAGCTTTTCCCTCTTTGGTTGTGTTATCAGTACTCATCTGTTTAACCTGAGTTGTACAGTTTCTGCCTTGAGGATGAGGGTTATTAGCTTGGTTGTTCTGCTTGTTAGATCAAGGGTCCTTCTTTGCTGTGGGGCTCTCTTATCACTTGTTGGTTACATGCAGGACGTCAGATTTTTGTGCAGCTTGTTTCCCTTCCAAGAACATGTCTTGGAGGTTCTTGCAGCGGCTCAAGTCAAACTGGCATCTGATATGTGTAGGGAGTCCATTGTAGAAGTCCAGTTGTGGTACAGCCTCATCAAAGTTGATGGTGTTGGGAGCTCAATCATGTATTGTCTTCATAGGCTGCAATGCACTCATCAATAGTTCCTGTCATTTTGAAGGTTTTGAGTACTGTCATGATTGTCACATTGGAGTCTTTTATGGCAAATTTCTCACGTAAGGCGTTCTTGAACATATCCCAGTCTTTGCAGTGATCAGGATGTTGTTTGAGCCATTTACTTACAAAGCGTGAGGCGCCCCCTGTGACTGCAAAGGGAGATCTCACTGGCCCAGAGTCTGCGGGGATAGCCTACTTGTGTAAACTTGCTTTGAGTGCTTTGAATCCAGAGGTTGGAGTTCTCCTGATGTAATCCTGCAAACGTCCCAATCTCTGCTGAGTGTAGACGTTGAAATAAAATTTTGGGTATTTTGGTTGTTTCAGGAATTGGAGGCGGATTCAGGACTCCTTGTGTACTGAGAAAGTTGTACTGTTTGGTTGGTATGAGGATATTGTTAAAGACAGTGAATCCTGTGAGGATGTCCTGACCTTCTTTGTATTGTCTCCAGCCAGGGGGAGTACCATCTGCTGGGTTCTTTTCTTTGGAGGAATTTTTCCTTTAAGTTGTGTAGGTGTGGATAACCTACTTGTACTACCACTGTCAAGTATATACTTCTGAGAAGTATAGTAAACAAGATAAAGGGGCAAATTAAGAAAATAATGATACTTTATTGAATATGAGTTTAGAGTATTATATAGTATCATGAGAAGCCACATGTTGTTCATGTACGTCATAGCAGTCATGAGGCTTGTCTAAGTAGTGTTCCGCTTAGGACTCAAATTTTTGATCCCCGTAATAGATAGGCAAATGATAAGAGTGCCATTGACTTGATGATTAGCTGGGGAATCATTTGGGGAGTTACTTGGGGAATTGCTTTCCCGAGAGGGAGTAATCAAAGATGTTGCGACAAAGTCAACTGGAAATTTAGATATACTCTGTTTACTGATAAAAGCTATGATCTACATGTATAACTATTTTTATTTATTTTTTCTATCTATTGGGCTTAATTTTAAATCTTTACCTTTTTAAGAGCTAATTAAATTAAATCTCACTGCCAGAAAATAGATTGAGGGTATGAAGGGGCTAAAGGATAGTTTTTATAGACCATGTATGGTTTATTTTGGATTTTTTTTGCTGCAAAGTTTAAAAAATTACACATGAGGATGATTATAACTGGATCAGACTTGACGGGAGAGTGGCTTACGGAATATCTTCATGCCCCCTTAAAGCTAAACACGAAGCGGTTAATACTTCACGAAGGAATCGGTATATCTGGGCATGGGTAGGGAATTGGTTCATGGCTGGGATCGCAGGATGCTTGAGTTCGGGCTAATTCGTTAGTGTAGTATTCTATTGGCTGCAGGTCTGTGTGGTTCGAAGCTTGCATTGTTCAAAGCGTAATAGAGTAGCCACCGTGCTTTGACCAGAATATTACCACCTCGAGATGGGTGGATCGATATGATTGGGCCAGCACAAATAAAAGTGGATCTCAAACGGTACCCTACTGACATGCCAAGCCGGCTAGAAATTACCTAAATTAACTGGGCTGGAGCGACTTTGAAGAAACGGGACTATGAGATGTATAAATGTAGATATTATTTTTAGCCTAACTCAAGTTCAAGAAGTGAAGGTTAAATTTTGATCCAAGTCTTTGTAATCCAGAGCCTATAAAAAGCGAAGCTGCTTGAGCTCCACTGGGTTATATCTGCCATAAATCTCACAGCTCTAAAACCACCCAAGATGAGGCTCCTAAACAAGGCTTCAGAGATAAACCCGACTTATAAATTAGGAAGTTGATATGCAGCAATTATAAACATCCAGAAGATGAAGTGATCCTTGCAGCTCGGATCGCTTCACTTTTAAGCAGAAACGGATATTTGGTGAACAAATTCCTATAATAAACGACCTCGTCGTTTCTGGATATGCTATTCATAGCCACACTATGCGTGGCTTTTAGTGGCTTCAAAATAGCATGAAACAGTGAAGTTCGCGCAAGTTTCAGAATTGGATCGTTATATTTGGGAATTTTACACTGCAGTTTAACTCAAGCCCAACTCGCTGAAGCTGCACGTGGCCTTCCCTATTGCTCTCGGAAGAAAATCTATCCAATCAGATCGGTTCGACTTTCCAAACGAATCTGCTTAAAGGCAATCTCCACCTTTGAGCTAAATAAACTGACCAGCTGAGAAGGATCTTCGATTAGGAAGGGTTTATTTTTGATTTACGATGGTCCATTGTGACTATGTATCTTTAGGGTTGCTAGTTAAGGCAACTTTGCTACCGGCCTAGCTCTGTGGGCAGACAAGTCAGAAGACGCTTCCATGATCCCAGCTTTCAGCTAGCCCTTTGCAGCCTCCATCTTTCTAAACCTAACCAGCGATCTAATAAGGTAACCGAGGACCGGAAAACTTCCCTTTTTCAGCTGTCGACTTTTCGGATTAATAATCAAGCCTCTCCTGCAAGCTAGGTCTAAATCGAAGCCAGTTCGGATCCTTGATTACAAAAGAGATCCAGCTCGTGAGCGCTGAGCTAAATTAAGCAAGTCATAGGTGGCGATAGTTACATCATTAAATGACGTAATATTCCTTAAAGTTCCACCATAACCAATAGAATTAAAATCACTCATCCTTCCCACTTCCTTTCCGAGGTCACCTATCGAATTTAGATCTTAGATTTCGATTTTAAAGGCAGTAGTTAACCCATCCAGCTTGAAAGTTTCTAAATAAGTTGTTTGTTAAAGGGTAGATCTTAGATGCTCACCAGTCGAATAAATTAAAGTGTCAAAAAACCCGCCAACCAAAGTATCCTACCATCCCCTTGACGATCCCCCAAGCATTCTAACTTAAGGGAGGTACAAGGAGGACATGTGGCATGTACTGCAGCCCGTGAGAATGTGCTGTGCCTATCAGAAGCAAGAAGTCTGACTTGGTCCCAGCCCAGAGCCAAGGATATGTTCTTTATCGCATCTGGATAAGGTTCATAGCTGCATCCATACTACACTATAGGAAAGTTATGTGTCATGATGCCAGCATTATCTTTTGCTCAAAACCGGTATAGGCTTTATTGAGGGAGGGATTGATGGAACTGAGCTACACTTCATTGCTAAGTCCAAAGGAGAACAGAATAACAAACATCAGTATCTATTCACATAGACTGACATCAAGGCTGGCTCAGCTGTCTGTATTATTTCCAAAGTTACCTGACAACACTAAGATAGAGACTGGAGTAGGTTTTTTGAGTAGCGGCAGGGAGCCCAGCCTGGGATGGTTTTTGGAAGAAAGGCATGTAAAGCAGCACCAGACACTTAAGGGCAATTAGTCCAAGGCATTAGTATGAAGTAAGGGCACCAGCTGTCACGGTAGGTTCCATAATCCGGGGATTATTTGGCTGAGTAGGAAAGCAGGGAAAGCCTGAAAACCTTTAATGAAACTGACTGATTTAACAGATTTGAATCAAATAGTTGATTGGAAATGGGTTACGCTGCTCTAGTTTGCCAGTCGAATCTGATCACCCTGTAAGTTGATGTTGATAAATTGATGTAATTTAAGGGTCACTAGATATGAACTTGTTAATCAGCATGGTCGTCAGAAATTGGTCACTCAAGGGTTCTTTGCAACCTGGACTAGATACTCACTTGACGATATGAAAGGAATAGGAGCCCAGAATCCAGGCGGTATTGCTTAGTTGATTTTTGATATATATTGAATAATTTTCACTGTTTCAACTCTTAAGAGTTGAGTCCTCCCAAAATTTACTCAATAAAATCACATATTCCCTGGTCTAACTTTACTTTTGAAAATGCATCCTAATGTTGGATTGTTGCACTACATTCCCTACAATTTAATCCTTAGCTAGATTATTACGGGAAGATGAGGGCCTGCCGTCAGTACTTTGTTGTCGTTGCTGCCAAATGTTAATTCAATGCCTGCCAATCTCAGAGCTGTTCCCACTCCCGTCGAAGCTGAAACTTGTGTGCTATCTCAATGCCCTGAATTTTATGCTGAGGACACTCTGATTCTCTCACAGGCCATTTACCTAGGGCGTTTCTGGTTCAGGTTAATCATTCTGCTTAACCCTAGTATATCATTTGGAAATTTTATAAAACAGTATTTGAAGCTGGATTGGTGGTTAATCATTAACTCTGTGTGGATTTGGTAGGTGATTTCCCACCACATGGAGACAGCTTCTTATTATCCCATGATTTCCGTCACACCAGCTTCCACACTTGATCTCCTCAATCAAGCAGAGTCATGTGCTTACCTGGGGCACTACTCAAGGCTATCCAGCCAGCAGATGGCTGCTAGTTAGTGGAGATGATTGGTTTAATCTGATTAGAGCTTCTCTAATACAATAAGCTTTTAGGTCTTCTAGCTTTGAGCGGGTAGGCTGGTGACTGAATTCATGATAGACTCTTCTAGGTGTTATCCATGTGACAGTCCATGCATTAGCCCTCCTGTTCTAGGATATGATCAAGTTTTAGAGCAGCAATTAGTATGAGAGGCATATTTGGGAGTATATTTTTGAGGTGTACTAACTAATTCCACATCATCTTCATGCCCCACTAATTGATCAGGGATGTGATTTGACCATTAGATTATCAACCTTGTGGTGGGCATTCTTATGATGCATCCACCTATACAGCCGCAGTAACAGTGTAGCCCCCACAGAACTCTGAAGTATCTACAGAACAGGATGTCATGACATCTTCAATCAATCCCTCCTGGAAAATAAATTCCCTGAGTGATTCCCTGACTAGCTATTAAGTTGGTGGCACTCTGATTGATGACCCCTCTAATATGAGGATCAAACCTTTTGAGTCCTAAGCAGAACACTACTTGGACAACCCTCATGACTACCATGACGTACATGGACAGCAGGTGGCTTCCCATGATACTATATAATACTCCAAACTCATGTCCAATAAATTATTATTCTCTTCTTAATTTTCCCCTTTATCCTGTTTATTATACTTCCCAGAAGTATACACTTGACAAGGGGATATAACACTGGATACAAAACCCCTTGGTAAATAACAGACACTGTAAAGTTGAAACATGCAGAAAAGAATCTCTAAACAGAGGTAGGGCAAGGCGCAACTGATGAAAACGAGCAACAGCAAGAGAGATGGGAGTGGCCAAGAAACTGCTGCTGGAGTCTGAAAATGAACAGCCCCATAGATCAGCCACATGACCCCTGAACGGCAAAGTAGAGTAAAGGCTTGTTGTATCTGATCAAATGGAGACCACCCACCCAAATCAGGATGACATACCCAGTGAGGAGGCGGTGTGTATTCACTCTGAAGGGATAACCCTTTGGCAGGGAGTATGGAAATTTGCAGCCATTTACAATGCACAGGTGCAAGGGAAGAGCTTAATTTGGCTCAGAGTCAAGGAATCAGCAGCATAGATGAGTTCACACCCAACTTTTCAAATTTCAGGGATCATCTCAGCAGGGGGATAACTTCCAGAAGACAAAAGTGGAGAGAATGCTGGGCCTGATGATCCTGCTACTACAAGCTGGATGGTTTTATATTGAAACAGGTGGATCTGGAGGCAAGATATTTGTTCAGAAGAAAATCAAGGTGCTGGGTAGTTTGTTAAGAACCATGGTCACTTGCAGACCTGGGGGGATCTTGATGAGATGGCCTCCTTATGCTTGGTATTAGCTTGGCTTACAGATACCCCCAATGATGGTTCTGTAAGCTGTTACCTGGCCTCCTTAAAGGCCAGGGGTTGATATCCATACAATGGTTCTGTGAGGGAACCAATAATGGGCATCCTCCCCCTGCCCAGACTTGATTTTAATTGCCACCACCCACTTGTAATCAATTGCTAGATTCAAATATATCATCACCGCAAGCAGGCAGGGCTTCAGGGTGGGTTTCCCCAGGTGGCGGCGCTTTAGCCTAGCCACACCCAGGAAAACTCTACCTGTGACAGGTCCCCATAATTATAACCCTGGAGGGCCCAAAGAGCAGCCCAGAGGCTGAAAAAATGGAGCTGCAGCTCACAAGGTACCCCATCAGCATATATACCAAGAGGATTACTACTCTGGGATAGCTATTTCTGCGGATTTCAAAATTGGAACCTAGCTGGAAGTTTGACAGGTTATCAAGCTGTTGTAGCAGTCTTACTCTCTTCAGCCACCATCATGGTTGGGTTTGGTGCTAGCGTGGCCAGGGGGATTTTTGCCACCATGCCTCCCAAATTCAGGAAAGGTTTAGTGGCATCATGGATTGAGTTTGGTGCTAGAGGGCACTGAATCACCAGTTCTTTCTGGTCTTTAGACTGGTTTGACTCTGCTTGAAGATCCTGATAGGGCTCTTGTGTATTTCATCACCAACCTGTAAAGTCCCCCCCTTGGCCTTGGATCAGATAAATTTCCCCCGTCGCACAAAAAAAGCCCCCCAAAACCTGACCAACCCTCTTAATCCCTTTGAGGATTTAGCTCATGATGTGGACATAAGATTTGTGCTGGAATATCCCAAAGAGCCCCCACCTTTGTTGCCCTGCCCTGAGAGAAAACACTAGTTGATTTGGATCATTTACTGCTTGGTATCAGCCATTGTTAAACCCATTATGGGTGTCCAAGGAAAACAATCCACCCTAGCCTGACCAATTTCAAATGGTTCTCCAAAGCCCCAAGCACACACTGGCCAATCAGACTGTATGCCAGGAACTGCTGAGGGCCCTCTAGCTGCCCTGGATTTACTCTGGAAAATTTCTCCGGCAGCCAGTCCAACGGCCCAGTTTTGTCAGGTGATCACCATAATTTGAGCCCTACCCCTTGAACAAGATGGGGGGCTTCTGGTCCCCTGCTTGCTCATTCTTTCACTTTGATAAAGTTTAAGGGGGTTTCAGCAATCATTATTATTTTAGAGCCCATTCCCTGAGTTCAATCATCTGTAAACAGCTAGTAAATGCTCTTTGTCACTTTACCTATATTACAATCCCTGCTTTTGGTTTCTCTGTAGAAGCTTCCCAGCTTACCCTGATGTATAAGTTTATCCTTGCCTGCCTTTGCCTTCAAAAGATTGATTCAGATCTGTTGTCCAGGTTAAAAGGGGATGTAAACCCCTGCTTTCACCTTGAATTTATGTTGTCTTTGCTCAGCTTCCAACCCGCTTTCTCTAATGGCTCCATTAAAGCCATCCCAGATCTATACCAATTGCCCCAAGATGCAACCTATCATTTTGGCCTGCTGGTCTATAGCTACTGTAGCCAACCAAGATCTCATAAGCCCACAGAGCTGAAACTTTACCAGCCACCTTCAGATCCTCAGAAGCTTCTCAAACTGGCTATCCCGGTTCTTAAGTCTGCTGCAGGCTCTCTGGCCCAAACACCGCTGCTTATCTGGACCACCTCCCCCACCCCTAAGATAGGATTTCTTCCCTGCCCACCCTGCAAAGATGATCCTTATAGGCTCTTGCACTCCCCAGTACGGCTGACAACCTCCTCCCCCCCTGGGGAGATCCTGGTCAAGGGCCTTGCTTGGGATGTTATTTACTGGTACCTTACAGACCCTGGATCAGGTATCCATCCAGTAGGGGAAGCTCTTATGCCTCTGCTCCCCTGGAGGCGTCTGAGACTCTAGGGCGTACCCCCACACCTACCTCAGGTTGCTTACCAGCTACCCCTGATGGGATTAGCTGCCTATCCCCCAACTTTCTCCAGTGACCCCTCTTCCCCCCTTTCCAATCAGCCATCCCAGTGGTTCACTGGATGGTATGCTGGCAGTTTTTCTGGCTGGGATAGGGGTGTGGTGGATGCCGGTAATCACGCTCTTTTGATCTCGCCTCAGGTGGTTGGTTTGCAGACAGATCTCTTGCTTCCACTTTTGCCCCTTGAGATGGGTTGAGCTCCAAAGATGGGGATCCCCCTTCCTGTCCTGTGCAGCAGCCCCCCACCTCCCTGTGGCGGGTGATCCTGCTGGCCCGGTATGGTCCTGTGGCCCCAACAACCAGGATATATTATATTCTGCTGCACCAGTAAGGATCAAGTCTGATCCTCATTTTGGTCTTTGGATCTACCCTACTCTGGCCCCCCTCTCCAGCCCCAACCAGCAGGGATTGACTATCCAGGGCCACAAGGTAATAGCTTCCCCTTCCCTGCCAATTACCCATGGCTTAGTACGGATCTAACCCTAGGGCTAGGATTCCTGGGTGGTGTGACGGATCCAGGTCCAACCAGTCAAACTTACCATTATCTTGCCCTTGACACTTGTTGCCGTTACCTTCCTGTGATGAAGCTTTGAGTGGTTTTGCCTCCAGGGAGGCAATCTTATGGGCCAACGCTTTATTGTCATCCCGCCAATGAGCAGTGATCTCACCACTCTTTCCCTCGCTTGCTCTTAAAGCCTCAATTTCACAATTGGCCATTACTTTCCCTTGCTGTAAAGTTTTGGCAAATCTGACCAACAGGTCCCAAGAATCCCACACATGGATTGGGTTTCCTTGACTGGGAGCCCCTCCTTTGGAAAATTGATTGGAATACAGCTCTTCAGGTGCCGCTTCTACTTCCATCCAGGACTCCTTGGGCACAGCCTTGGCAACCTCCAGACTTGCCCAAGCTTTCCCAAAAGAACTTGTAGGAACTTCTTTTCTGACGGCTGCTGTTTTCACACAAAGTACTCCAGACTTCTCCCTTTTGAAAGATAATAAAGAAGACATGATAATTGAAAAGTAGTTGAGGGGGGAGCGTTGAAATTGGCAATATATCTTTATTAAGATCTAGCTGTTTTTGCTTATATACCGTTCTGGGCATGTTTGGCTGAAAACCCCTCTGGCTTCTGAATCAACCTATGATTTGTATCACCTGGCCTATGATGTCCAAGTCATCCAGACCTTTACCTAAAAGATCCCCTGTAATTCTCAGCCCATGAGAATTAACCTACAATGGGAAGGAGTCACCTGCCACCATTCATCTCAATGTATCGATTTGGCATGGAGCTCCTGGCACCAAACCCCTGTGGAAGGTGCACATTCCAAACCTCTGCCATCAACGTTCCAGCTGGGAACCAGCTGATCAAGCCTAAACCCCTGGACAGCATTGCCTTTATTTAGTTATCTTTGCATTTAATGGTTCTTTGCATTAAAACCCCATTAAAACGCATTGAACCTTGAACGAAACACCACCACAGTGTTTCTAAACCCAAATTTGGGTGTTACTTAGGGTTAACCTTAACCAAACTTCTTGACACAGTCAAGGCAATTAAACGATATAATCAAATCCTCATTAATTATATTCTCATGTATTTATTAATTAACCGGGGAGGTTAATTAAAGTGGGTTTGGGACCCCTAGTCCCCAAGATAGCTTTGGCCTAGCTGGCCACAACTACTCATCAGTCTGACCTGACCAACCCCCTATTCTATTCTTTTATTGAATATTGATACCAAGTTTCCAGGGATCTTTATCGGCAGGATTCTGGCCAACCCTATCTACAGGAAATTGACGGCAAAAACATAGCATCTTTGTACTTTGGAGGATTTGTTTGGCTAAATACCCAACAGTGACCGTCATACGGTCACAGGTGGGTGCCTGCACCCCTCTCAGATCACAGAGAAGAGCCTAACCAAGTTAGCTTAGCCCCCACCCGCTTATCCTGGGTAACCTGGTTGAGATTTCCAGCTTCCCGGGAACTGCGGCTGAGCTGGGGGCTCCAGATCTGGGTCCCTTGCTGGCAGGCTATCCCAACCAGGCCGGCATCATCTGCATGGCTGCAGTCCCATAATCATGGGGTGGACCGGTTAGTTGGACGATACCCAGACCTGGGCAGAAGCTGCCAGGAAACCTGGATTGGTTGGGGGTGGCTGATCCTCTCCCTATCACATTGGCTACAGATGAGGGTAGGCAGACCCCTTCCAGGATACAATCCCTACCCTAGATGCTGTACTGCTGGGCTGTCTGGTTGGTTAGGCGCTCTGATAGCCTGTGAGGTGACGCAATGGGAAAGTATGGCACCCTGTTCAAGTGGTACCTGAGATGTTCTGAAATTAGGTAGCTATATGGCTGGGTAATGCTCAGGCTAAATTGGGATGGTGAGTGAAGCTGTTGTGGATACTATGGTGGAGGGGCCTGGGCCAGAATTAGGGTTGGGTTGGGAAAGTACATGGTTGGCAATGGGAGACTGACCCATTGATAGCTAATTTGCCCAGAAATGGGATGGAGCACCCCCTGTCCAACATTGTGTTTTGTTGAGCAAAGAATGATATCCTGCCGATGAGAGTCATCAAAGGGGAGTCTTGTTAATAATAGAATACTTGATCTGAATAGGGTAAATAAAGTAGTAGAGTATTGCTGTGATTCCAAACCACCATTAAGGGTTAGAATTGTGATTATGGGGGTTGAAGTTAGTAGCTTGGGGTGATAGGCTAACTAGCAAGAGTTAATCAGCAACCAGATGCCAGTCTGGACATAGACCTGCCACCTATAAAGAGCCCTTCCAAGTGATCTTGGAAGGCAGTTGATTTTCACTAATCACATTACTGCAACCGAATTTGCAGTAGTGCCAAGTAACAAGATTGGATTGCTGTTGATTTTGAAACCAACTCTGCCCAAAGCTGCTGGTGCCGTGTCTCTTGACCACGAGGATCCTCTACAGTGTTGCCAACAGTGACCCTTTGATGGAACCCCGCCATCACCGGTAGGAAGCACATCGGTTGGGGTACAGATCCAGCTCATATCGGCTACCCATAAGATGTTTAGCCATCTCCCTAATAAACATAATAATTCTTCAGGGCTTAAAAATATTGACGTTGGCTATCGCACAGGGATAAGGTTACCTTGAAGTATAATAATTTTGATTTGGATGGGTGCTGTAGATTGAACCTGGTTGGCTAGAGGGGTTAAAAGGAAGTGCAGGCGCATGTACAGATACCATCTTGACTTTTAAGATGGTTTGATCCTAAATCACTCTATCAATGTTACAGAATTGTCTTCGATTGAGCTGGAAGATGTATGGCGTGCCTTCAATCGTTAATGGATTCGATCACCTTTACTATAAGAAAGGCAGCTTCGTACCCATGGAAGAGTGTGTGGCGAACGTAGGGTGCGATGAATAAGATGTACTCAGCCTTAATGAAATCGAAGGTGGCTTTTAATTTCCTTAAACGAAAATATAAGACGGTTTTGATGTTTGGCCGAGTGAACTTTTTTTAAAGAGCTTGGGAATACAACCTTGGTATGGACTGCTGTCGATCCTGTAACTGAATACACACCTGCCATCGCTTTTGAAAAGATTACACTCGGCCATTTAAATAAAGCTTGTTATATTGTTTTTGTAATATATTTAAACAGATTGCTTGTCTAAACCAGCACTTGAAAATAAATAAAAAAAACATGGTCGATGATGCTTTGAAAGGTATATGCAAATCAAGAAGATAATCAAATTAAAATATATATTCGTTATTCAAAAATAAGCTTCTTTGCTAGAGGGGAGCTGCTTCTGGACCCAGACTCTTGCAAAAGCTGGGTATGTTTTCGTTTCATGTGCCGAGGGATGGCGCCTGGGTAAGTAAAGGTGGCCTGGCATGACGCGATGGGGCATTTTAAGGTGGGCTTGGGGGTAAACAATCGGAACGGCTCCGGCTTAACACTAGAGTGTCTGGTGTTCATGTGGTACTTGAGTCCGTGGCGCTGGTTGAAGGCCTTGGGACACAGTTTGCAGGGGAACGGTGCGGCTGATTTGGGCTTGTTGTGGGGGAAATAGAAATAGCTTGCCCACAGTGGCCAGATATCCAGGAATGTAGATTTGCTGTTTGGGGTGCAGATCCTTGAGAAGAAGGCGTATTCGGTGGTGTTGATTTGGTCTAGGAAGTCGTAGGCCATGGCTTGGGCTGCTGAGTATGGGTTTCTCATTTCGAGGGGAGAAGTCGAGGCTGGCTTTGGACGGAAGTATCTGGGGTTGCTGGGAAGAGTCTTGAAGCTTCTCAGGAAGTTGCTGGCTTGCTGTATCAGTGGGCTTAAAGAAGGCTGTGTTCTGTGCTCCTGGATCCAGTGACTGATGGCTTCGTGGTAGTTGTTTGATGTTGAACCACAGCACATTAGAAGCCTGGGCTTTGGCTCGATGATATTGTCTTTGGGTGGGAGTGGACATGAGTCGCCAGTAGAAGGGGCGTATATGTTGCATTTCTTGGAAACGAGTTCCTTGAGGTGTAAAGTATCGTTGGGGCTAAACATGAAGAAGATGTTCGGGTGATGGGTAGCTTATATGGCGGGACTACAAGTGGTTGGTTCATAATTATGCAAATTGATTGGATTCAGCGTTGGCTAAAATATCGGGAAGCTGCTTCCATATTGGGAGGGCTGACTAATAAGGAATCCTACGATGAACATATCAAATGCGGTGGGGATGGAGGAAGCAATTGCCTAATAGGGACCAGGCCCATTATATCATGGGTCTAAAGAGGTGGATTTTAGTTTAGCGTTTATATTCGTTGGATAAATCAAAAGCTTTATGCATATCAATGAATTAAGCAACATGCACAGTTATCCTGCACCCTTGGCACACAGGGAACGCTCGTAAAAGGATCATCGGCCAAACTCTAGAAAGTAGATGGTTGGGATTGGCCGCCATTACAGTAGCGCTCGGTTTGGCTACATTTGGACCAAGCGCGGAGCCATCGTTTTGTTACCTGCATGGAACCCGAGCCCCAATTAATCATTGCACAAAAACCCAAATCACTTTCCACCAACTCGTTCGAGTGGAACCCATGCTGCCAAGCCCATCGATCTAACTGCAGTGTTTAGTTTACCATTTATATTGGGCAGGGAAACCTGGCCAGAACCAACCTCATTTCCCTTTGACATAAAATCCATATAATTGCGGAGGCTTCAAAAAGGAAAGCTGGTCCAACCCACCATTGCAGATGTCTAAAAAATCAACCCTCTACTAGCATGCTCTGGAATGATATACACAACCCAGCAGATTTGATAAGTTCACCCAACTGAGATCAAGCTTTGGATAGCAGCTGTGAGGACACCATCTTTTAAATCAACTCCCAAGCACTACTAGTGTAAAATATCCCTCCCTCGATGGGGTTGGGCCACTGCTGAGCGAAACAACCCAATCCAGTAGTTTTCACAGCTTCTCTAAACAAACCAGCCTGCTATACATCAAATACAGATGGTCCTAGGAAACCAATGGATAACCCTTATACCAATACAACCCCTATTCCACTTGCTGCCCCATCAGATCTGGTGGATTGACAACCCCTGATGTAAAGGTACCCCGCCAACAAATCATAGGTCAGGAACTTCTAACTACTGCCAAAACAGGTGGCTGCACCGTAATCATCATATTATACATTCCCTCTTGGCATGTATAGATTGCTAAATATAGCAGGAGTGGAAACTATCCCCACTCCCAGAACATGCCACCATCCTCCTAACAACCGTGCAGGTGCTAATAACACCTCGACATCCATTGCCAGCCAAAGGTTTATTTAAATCACCCTCTTTTCCCAAACAAACATATACTTTTACCCCCCTGCCCTCTGATATAAACTTTAGCTACCCACCCTTTTTTCATCATTGCTTCTAGGAACAGGATCCCAACCTTACCGCATCGTTAGGGTCACTTTAGACCAGAACCTACCTTTGAAATGCTTAAGATGACGCCATAACATCATAACTGTATCCATAGAAATAACATGATGGAAGCAAGGGGTACCAAATCTGACCACACCTAGACAGCTCCTCTTCTGGGTGGGAAAAAAGCTTAAGGCCATCCTATCCCAGCAAGCCGCCATAGATAAAGCCTTCCCTGCCCTTGTTAAGCAGGTCACCTGCCAAGGTATACCCAGAAGGACTAGATACCATGCCAGTCCCTTTGATGTCAGGCTTCACCTGTCCCTGCCCAAAGATACCAGAACCAAGGACCCCAAGGTCAACCAATTTTACAGCCCTGGTTCAACCCATTTCTAGGAGACAGGTTACAGCAGCGCCCCCCAAGATCCAAGCACCCCAGCAAAGCTAACCTGGCCAGTCCAATGTAACCCTAACTGTCGTGAATACCACCATTCACACTATTTCAATTTCACCTTTGTTGGGTTATTCCAAGGACAAATCCCTTGCTTTTGCCTTTGCTCCTCAAAATGAGTCTGTTTCCAAACCAGGGGATTCAATCATCTGTTTCCTGATTCTGCGCAACTCACTCGCCCCACCCATGCTTGTGGTGAGCGATCCTACTGTCTCAGGATTGTTTTGCGGTATCACTAAACAATATATATCCCAATCCCCTGTTCCCAATAAAATTTATGTTTCATTCACATTCCTGCCTTTGTGCTCCCAAGTACTTCAGCGCCTCTCTCTAGCCACGACCAGTAGAGACCTATCATTCCAGGCCACACAGTAATCACATAACCTTCCCTGCCAACTACCTGCAACTTAGTACAGATCCAATCCTGAGGTTAGGATTTCCTGTTGTGTGTCTGTGCCCTGCCTCAGAATACGACAAAAATGGTGCTCGCTACAGAGGCTGTAAGCCCCTTGGTTATCCCTTTTGCTACTATGTTTTCAGGCCCATTGCCTCCTCCACCACAAGAGCTGTCTTTGCCTGGGATTACCTGTCCTCATATTGAAGAGGACATCTCAGACCCGTATATTGCCCCCACTGTCTTGAACCTTGGAAATGGTCCCGTCTAGTAGCTTACCCCATGGGCACCCCCAACTTGGAGCAAGTCATGGTAACAGCCCTTGGAATAGCCCGTGATTGCAGTTTAGCCCCCCACAGTACTTTGAGTGGACTGTTGCCCCAGGATTCCTGCAACATCCCCATTCAGGGGCTGGCTCTGCTGATCATCTACTGCCATCCTCTGTGAAGCCTGCCTTTGCTCAACCCGGAACAGGGCTGGGGCTTCACCTCCAAGAGATCCTGTCTCTTCAAGCCAGGTCACTAACTGTTGGGATCAGCTGGCTGCTTACCGGCAGTGGATCCGTTCCCTGTTCTCCTTGGTATCTGATAACCAGGGCAGCGCTGTTACCTCTCAGGCTTGATTGGTTGCTCTTATAGAGCAAATGCACCTGTCCATCCCCAAGTACGTCTGGGAGGATCAGCATGAACTTCACCAGCTGCAGCGGCTGTGGCAGACTCAAGTAGGCTCCACCAAGGCGCTGATCTCTCCAATTTTGAATGGCTCATGCAGAAGCTTGATGCGGCTAGCCCCTAGAGATCTTCATGATCTTGGCCAAGAGTTTGATCAAGAGAGGGCAACTACAGCTGTTGCTGTTGCCAAGCTTCAAGCTGGAGTGAATGAGCTGCTGGCGCCCAAACCAGAGGTTCCTCCTTCTCCCCCATCTGATGACCTGATGGATAGAGAGCAGAAGCTATGGGACATCATTCCAGAGCTTGGTGCGTCCACTTGTAGTCAAGGACCCCCCACAGCCAGACCCTCAGGTGCTTGCTTTGACAGCCCAAGTTGCTGCCCTACGCAAGACTGTGGCAACTACCGCTAGCCCAGTTGAGGTCATCCATAGAGATGGCTGCTGCCCTGGACTGGCAGGGAACCCTTGAATCCAATGTGCTAGGGAGTTGATTGCCAAGCCAATGAAGTAGATCATCTGAAGCAGGACCACCTCAGCCTTGACAAGGATGTTCAAAAGATGAGTGAGTTAACTGGCTCTGTAAATGACAGGTTCTCCCCCTGTCTTGCAGTGGGACCTTCTTTGACCTCCTGTTTGGCTGAGCTTTCAACTGTGGTGGCTACTCAGGGCCAGCAGTTAGATGTTACTGGATGGCAGTCTGATTGGGCCAACAATGTGGGTGCCCAGGCCTCTGAGACCTTGACCACTCTTCTAATAAAGTGTTTGCCAACTGTGGGCTAGACAGCCCCCCTTTAAATCTGAAGCTGAGTTTTCCCCCATATAAATGTACTCAATGGCAACAATGGTGGCCCAAGTCCCAAAGCACACTTCCAACCTACCTTCAAACAGTTCTTTGACCCTAAACCATCCACCATTGTTGCATTCCTGGCTATCTACAAAACTGCCATGCAAAGAGCCTCTGATGAGGTTAAGAATGAGCACATTATAACCTGCCTGCACCTAACCTGCCAGGAGGTGGTAGTACCAGAACTGCCCCCCATTGAGACTCAGGAGGAGATTAAACAGCTTCTGATTGATGGGTTTGGTGGCAACCTTAGTTTGGAAGTGAAGAAGGACGCTTTTATGCACATCACCTTCAAGCCCAAAGGGAATTTGCCTGGGGTTGCCAACAGGTTCTATATGGAAGGACAGTAGTTGATAACTAGCAGACAGCTGACAGCGCATGAAGCCTGCATGGCTTGGGCTCAATCTCTCAAATTTAATCAACTTCTGCGCCTCTGTTTTAAAGCTCACAAAGCCATGCTTTCATCTATGAAGAGCATAAAGGCGCTGTTGCAGGACATGCACTTTACCCACTCTGGAGCTGCCGTGCGTGAGAATTGAGCAGCCTCTAACTCTGGTTCTTCTTCCCATGGCCCTCACATCCTCACTATGAACTCCCAGAATCCTCCTGGAAGCCAAGGTTGCCATAACTGCAGACAGATAGCTCACCACTCTCAAGTTTGTACCAATCCTTGGGTTGAAGGTGCTGATCCCAAGAAACAGGCAGGAAAAGAACAGTCAATCTAGAGGCAGAGACGCTCTCTGATGAATAATCTCCCACACCTCCTCCTGATCCTCCCTCTGACAAAGGAGCTTCTCCCTTATCTGGCCCTACTATCCTTCATCTGTTCCATGATCTTTTGAGCCACTCTGAGCCCAAAGATTCTGACTGCAATGAATCAGATAGTTATGGCTACGCAGTGCTGGCTGTCCCTGAGACTGTGTTGGTCCCCTAAAAACTTTGCTCAGGGAAGACCCTGACTACAGCTCACCCACCTCTGGCTGAAGCTAAGGCCATGGTGGCTCGCCCTTACCTAGCTCAAGCTCATTGACCCCCCGTCTTAGTGGACCCTTGGAAGAAGCCACTGAGCTAGCTGAGGCCCTCTTCCAAAATTTTACCGTATCCCTCCCTTTGCAAACTGTATACAAGGGAATTCCTGCCGTGAAGTGCATGTTGGCAAAGTGGAAAGGGAACTGGAAGCCGCACAAGACGTCCTGGCCGTCTTATCACCCTTTGGGAAAGATACCACCCATGTAAAAGTATTGATCCAGAAGGTTAAAATTAAAGCCATCCTGGACACAGGTTCTCCTGTCAATGTTGTATCTTCCAAATTGATGAAGAAACTCAAGTGGGCTCCTGATCTCAACTATGCTCATACTTATGGAACTGCTGGTATGGCTCAGACTTGGGCCATTGGCGCCTACTCTGCTCTGCCAATGAGGGTTGGGAAGCTTCTCATTGCATCCCTGCTATTGTTTTAGAAAACAAAATCTATGGCCTCCTGGTAGGCACTCAATTCCTTCAAGAGTACAATGGGATTTTCACTCTCTGAGATGGGTACCTATCCCTCTTAGGGTATGAAGTCCCGTTGATCTTTGAAGAACCCCTACACATCCCTGGCAAGCGCCTTAAGACTTGTGTCCTTGAATCCCCCACAGGAATCTTCTTGCTGAAGTATTGGACTCACTCCTCCAATATGCGCTCCCCACCTCCTTCTTGTCCTGAAGAGGAAGGTGTCCCCTTGCTTGTTCCTGCAGCCTTCACTATTCTGCCTGGTTCTCAAGTGATCATTGATTCTCAGATCTCCTATGAGTTGCCTGAGAAGTTGTTCTTAGAGTTGTACTCTCCTGAATCTTTAAGTTGCAAAGAGCCTTGGTTATGCCCTGGGATTCTAGATCAAACTCATAAGGAGCCTGTCACAATAGTTTCCATCATGCCAGGTATTATCCGCCCAAGCAAGAAGGCTCAAAAAGCCGGAAAACCTTTATCAAAATTGACCAAGTTAGCAGATTTAAATCAAACGGTCAATCAGAAATGGGTTATGGCTACTCCAGTCTGTCAGCTGAAACCGGTTCCCCTTTTCAAATTGACATTGATAAATCAGCGTAATTTGAGGGTCACCCAATATGAGCTTGTCAATCAGCATGGTTGTCAGAAACTAGTCACACAAGGGTTCTTTGCAACCTGGACCAGATACTTACTTGACAATGCGGAAGGAATAGGAGGTCAAGACTCAGGTGGTATTGCTTAGTCAATTTTTCTGATATATATTGAATAATTTTCACTGTTTCAACTCTAAGAGTTGAGTCCTACCAAAATTTTACTCAATAAAAATCCTTTATCCCAAGTTCTGATTTATTTTTTAAAAACACATCCTGTGGTTGGGTTGTTACAATATATTCTGTACAATATGATTCTCAACAGAATCATTTCTGGAAGATGGGGTCCTGCAGTCAGAACTTCATTGTTGGTGCCACCCAATGTTAATTTTGCGCCAACCAATTTTGCAGCTCCTTCCCTTATTCTTGAAACTGAAAATCATCTTGCCTCCCAATGTCCAGAATTTTATTCTGAAGATTTGTTGATGTTGTCTCAGGCCATTTATCTTGGGCTACTTTGGTTAGGCTTAATTGTTCTGCTTAATCCTGGTATTACAATTGGAAATTTCACAAAAAGATATTTGAAACCACGTTGGTGGTTAATCATTAATTCTATGTGGATTTGGGTGGTAATTCCCCATCACTTAGAAATGGCTTCATACTATCCCGCAATTTCTGTCACAGAGCCTGTACAGCTACTGCTAGTCAATCTGACCGCTTTTCCCATGCAGGTTTCTAGAGGCTAAGTTGATGGACATGGATGCATATTGGGAGCAGACCAAGTGGCTTCTCTCTACTCCTTTGGGGCATTCAGCAACTTCAACTTGCCAGAAGAAGACCCTCAAGTGCTTTCTCTGTTTACAGCCGCTGATTTCTTGCAGCTATCACCTATCCAGAAGAAAGATTTATTAGAGCTGCTTGACCAGCTCAACAACATCTTTGCTTCTGGGCACAATGACTATGGTCTAGAAAAAGGGGTCATTCACCAGATTGATACAGGTGATGCTCCTCCCTTCCATGCCAAACCCTACCGCCGCAGTAGGGTTGAATATGCCCAGGTTTCCAAAGAACTCAAACAACTATTGGATGCTGGACTCTTAGTGTCAAAACAGCATGCTTGACCCGCCAGCAAGGTTTCAAGTAAGCCGGTTTGCAACCCGCAATCCAAAAATCCAGTCACTCAAAGCCAGACTAGGAAGTTGACTCAAATTTCCAAATCCAACAATATGAAAAAATGACAATTCCTTATGGTGGTTACCTTGTTTTGGTGCTTGACTCATTACCAGGATTAAGCCACCCCCTTCACCATCCCACTGTGTTATCAGCACAATCATGTTCCTGTTATCCATGACTCACACTAACTATATAATCGTTATCTCTCAATAAAGAATATTATCTAGTTTCTAAACATTTCCCCATTGTAACTTTTCTAGAACAGCACAGTTACAACATTAGCTCCCCCCTCAGAGCCCTTGGGCCTCTCCCTTGCTGATCCTTAAGAAAAAGGATGGATGCCGTCAAATTGTGATGGACTACCACCACCTAAACTCTCTCACAAAAAAGATTCATACCCTCTGCCAATAATTGATGATGCCCTTAGACAACTGGGAGGCTCAAAGCTCTTCTCTGCCATGGACTTAGCATCAGGATACTGGAAGGTTGACTTGTCCCCAGAAGACCAAGAAAAGGCTTCCCTTATCACATCAGAAGGTCTCTACAAACCCACTCAAATGCCTTAAGGACTCTGAAATGCTCCAGCTACATTCCAGAGAGCCATGAACTCCATTCTACGTGACCTGAAGCTCTCCTGTGTTCTTGTATATCCTGACAATATCAAAGTGTTTAGTTCCATCTTCACTGACCATTTGGACCATCTCAAGTCTGTCTTTCTCAAGATTCAAGAAGATGGTTTGAAGCTCAAACCTTCCAAGTGTTCCTTTTTTAAGGAACAACTTGAGTTCTTGGGACATGAATTCACTCAAACAGAAATACGCCCCATGGACATTAGGGTGCAAGCCATTGATAAGATGTTGCCCCCCACAAATCCATGTGAGGTCCAAGTATTCCTTGGCATGATGGGATATTACCAACAATTTGTCCCTGAATTTTCCAAACTAAGTGAACCCCTTGTCCAACTCCTCTGGAATGTACCCTTTGAATGAACTGATGGCCAACAATAATCTTTCAAGTCTCTGAAAGCCAAGCTCAAAGAGGCTCTCATCCTAGTTAACCCTGATTATGATAAGAATTTCATCCTGTACACTGACGCCAGTGGAGTAGCTGTGGGTGCAATCTTAGACCAGCTAGACAATGAGGGTGTAGATTTACCTGTGGCATATTCTTCATGTGCCCTCAACAAACATGAGAAGAATTTTAGCGTCACCAAGAAGGAATGCTTGACTGTTCTACATGCTGTGAAGCAATTTTGACACTACATCTACAGGACTCACTTTACCGTAGTCACCAACCACTCATCCCTTAAATGGCTACAACAGCTAAAAGAGTCTGAAGGTCAACTGGCTTGGTGGGCCCTGCGCTTACAAGGGTACAATTTCATGGTGGTAGACAGGCCTGGTGCTCAACACCAGAACATTGATGGGCTGTCTAGAATGCCTATACTGATCATCTATCCTGCCAACACTGATTGCAGATATGAGTTAATAGGATACCCTGACTCTTGGACCACCAAACCAGAAGAGGTCTGCTTGGCTTTGCACATCTTGTCAAAGGATACTGTCATTTGAGATAGGCAGCTCTTCAAGAAGGTCAACAATACCTATCTGCCCTACATTTAACCTAGTATGAGAATAGCCATCATCCTCCAGGCCCATATTGACACTGGGCATGGAGGTATATCCAAAACTCATGACTGGTTGTGCAAGGACTTATACTGGGAGAACATGTGCCTCCTGATCCCTGACATCCTTGCCTCCTGTCATTCTTGTCAACACCAACGCCCTCAACCATACCAATATCAGTCCAAGCTCATCCTGCCTAAACATGCTTTTCACACTGTGAGTATTGATGCTGTTGGACCTCTCCTTTGTTCTAGGTCTGGGTGTTGTTTAATCTTGGTAGCTGTGGACCATTTTAGCAAATGGGTCAAAGCCAGAGCTACAAAAGATATAACTACCAAGACTACCACAAATTTCTTGTTGCAAGATATTTTCTATCAACACAAATGCCCGCAAGTTCTTATATCTGATAATGGCACCAACTTCAATGCTTGCCTCATCACGTCTATTGTAGAGGCTATGGGTACTCATCAGTCCTTTTCTGCGCTATAAAATATGTCTACCAAAGGGACCATTGAACAAGCAAATTCCTCCCTTGTGTCCATTATGAGAAAGCTCACCCTCTCAGATGCTGCCAATTGGGATATGTTCCTCCCTGCTGCCCTCTTTGCCTATTGGCTCAGTAGACATTGATTGACTAGCCAATTCCCCTTTGCCATGCTGCATGGATGTGAAGCCACAACCTACTCAATCTTGGGCCCACCTCTGATTGAAGTTGATACAGCTGTCAACCCTGAAACCCATGTCAAGGACTTGACTAATTGCATCATTGACATTTAGGCTACAGCCTACTCTACTGCCTACAAGGTCAAGGCTTTAGAGCTCTTGTCTTCCAATGCTTTGAGGACCCCTGTGGGGTTCCTTTCCACCAGTCCCCAAGTATGTCCTGGATTGTAGCCAGGGACCGGCTGGAAGGGGTTGTCATTCTCTAGTAAGGGGAAGTGTATCTCAGAAATATGTATAGGGGTTGAAATGGGCTTTTATTCACTCTCAGAAGGAAGATCCCCTTAGAAACCTTCTGGTATATGGCCCGGGGGGTTGAGGAAAAAATATAGATTTGCCAATACTTGGAGTCCTCCAACAATATCTTGGACTCCTTGTACTTGGTCTTGGACGTCTGCTCCTTAGACTTGGACTCCTGCTCCTTAAACTAGGAATTCAGCACCTTAAACTTGGACTCTGGCGCTGCGCTTAGGATCCAGCTTCTTATTCTTGGGCTCCTGCTCTGTTATCTTGGGTTGTATCAGTCCAACCAAGCTCCTGCTGGTGATCAAAAGGCTTCCAAAACCTCTTGGAAGAAACTCAGAAGACCTGGAAAGACCTCTAAAAAGACCTCAAAAGACCTTGAAAAGACATTAAAAAGATCTGGTAACTTTCCAGCCAGCCACCTTCTTATACTGTCCTTTTCCCAAAAGTTCCGCCTTTAAAATGGCTTTCTTCATAAGCTTAAACCATTGCCGCTCACTTTTTCCTATAATAACTTAAGCTTACATACTTACTTTCTCAAAAGCTTAAAGTATTAATTCACTATTTCCTTGCTTATACTTTAAGATTTTGGCTTCCAACCAATCATTTTCATCAGGAAACCTGCCAGAACTCAACCAATGAATGCAGAGCGCAGAAATAGACCATTTCTGAAGTTCCACTGGGATCCAACTATGAAAATAATTTCCACAGATCAAACCGCTCAAATTGACAACTTTTTGCGCACCAAAGTGTTAACTGGTCCATTATTCTGGTACCATTTCTTCCTGCATTCAACCTAAACCCATTTAAATAGTAGAATACTATTTAAGCTGTTCTTTCTGGACCTCTTCAATGTTTTCCCCATATATTTACAAATATTGTAAAATACAAGGAAAATCTCCCACCAAAACAACTTTGTATCCAGCTCTCATAGCAACATACTTTTTTCTATCCTAGGAACTTAATAAATAAATATCTTACCCACACTTCTATCCACATTCCTTCTTGATTTTAATACTAAAACAAGGCAAAATATTCCACATCTTCCCACTTTGGCAAATTAATTCCGCAAAATCTTGGCTCATTTCTCTGAACCACCAGTTTTTCACCATCATCTTCTGATCCTTTGTCCAGCTCCTGTATCATGATCAGCTAGTCCTGCATCATAATCTTCTGGTCCTTCAGCTTATCCTTAACCAGTTCCTCAAAAAATCCTCACTAGGAATCTCTTTAGTTCCCTCTGCATACTGAACCATATTGGTTCCCACAATTCAATATGAATCAACAGTCCTTCAACTAGTCTTCACTGTGATCAAACAGTCCCTCTTACTAGTCTTCTCTGTTAATTCTGTGAACCACCTCAGTTCTTTAGCTCAGTTCCCGTTACCAGAACTTGTAGACCCAGGCATGAGTCTACATTGAACTGGCGTTTGACTGAGCCCTTGCAAGTGGCACTCCAATTAGGCCATTCAACCATAGATCAATGTCTATGCGTTTTCTTTACTAACCCAGGTGATTAAGTCTGGGCTTTCAGTTGCAGAGTAATCAGCTCTACTTACCAGAGGCCTGATCACATCAAGTTCTGCAGCTTGCTTCCCCAAGCAAACCGCCTTGGTGACACCTCTGAGAAAATCTATGCCCTCCAATGCTCACTTTGGGTTCCCCCAAAGCTCCCATGGGGGCATAAACAAGGACACCCTACCAGTCTGTTAGGTAGGATACTTGCTCACAGACCTTCTGTAAGCGTATTAGGATACATAGAGTCCTCAGAGCTCTTCCCCTCCCTGGCAGCCTGTGTTACCCGCCAGGGGTCCAAAACCTACTCCCCCCCAGACAGAAAAAGTTCCCTGCTTGCTATCTCAGTCTTCACCCTTCCACAGCCACAGTTTCCTGCAAGGTGAAGCACTATAGCCCAAAGCAGCCAATTTCTTCTGCTGGGTGGAGGCAACATCTGCCCCTGGTAGTCCTATGTTACCTACCAGGCAGGCCTTACTTACCCTAGTAGACCATGTTACCTACTAGGCTCACCCTACTTACCCCTAGCAGCCCTCTGTTACCTACTAGGCTCACCTTCAACAAACAACCAAACTTTTGCTTGGCTAACATTAGCTCTGCCTGCAAAACCACCAAAAATGTGGATCATCACAACCCCCCTCCCTGAGTTTCAAGTAGGTAGCCTAGTCCTCTACTATCAGAACTGTACTGGAGGTAGAGATCACAAGCTGGACACCCTCTGGGTTAGACCTTGTGAAGTCACCTTCAAGAAGGGCGTCAAGTATACCGTGAAGCTGCTATTATCTGGCTGTCTTTTTGCCCAAGTTCACTCCAAATTCCTCCGCAAATATCAACTCCCTGTGTCCAACCTTGAGGGGGGAGATGTTGGAAATCACACCACTAATGCTATTTTGATATGGCATTCAAATAGTGATATGTGTAAAGATTTTGTTGGCTTCTCTTTTAACTTTGGAAATCTCTTGCCTTCCATAAATGGGTTGGCATCAATGTCCACCCATTCCAGAATACTGTACCTGCCCTTGACTGATCCTGGTATGAGTTCAACCCAACGTGACTCCCTCTACCACTATGTCTACCTATTGAGTGATCATCAACCCTTGTCTACTATTTAAGTAGAATTACTTCTCCTAATAAAAACAAGTTTATCCACATTTGTGTTGGCTTTTGTATTCTTCAAGCTTTTTCCACTCCTTCTTGCCAAAAGGAATTCCTCTTCTTTCATTTCAGGAAATTAAGGTATGTGCCCTTAATTTTGCCCTGTAGGCTAACCCAAGTCTAGCTTTGAACCTCAAATATTTTGTTATAAAGATTTCCTGCCATGTCCTCCTGGATGTTGTCCCCAGGAGACAAACATAACAGATGTGTAGCTGGGAAACTGAATACCATGTCTGAAGGTGCCTGAAGGCAAAGCTCCTCATATGTGTGGGTGAGTTCTTTTGCTGTACCAGTTTGGATCAGGTTCTTTACTTGACGTATGATCATGAGGGCTGTATCCTTAATCACAAATCTTGCTAATAAGTCCCTCTTTAAGGTGTCTTGGTCCTTCTTGGTGTGGTCATTATGCCACTTATTGCATCAGGTGTCCTCATTGTGTGTAAGGCAAATGGATATCTCTGCAATCCAGAAACATTGTGGGCATTCCATTTTTCCAGCTTGTTCTGGATGGATTGTATCCATGCTGTGGCTTTGTTGTCATTGGCTCCAGAAAATGATTCCAAGGTGGTGCTACAAAGTTTTTGGGCTATATGGGCGTACATGATACTTTTGTCTTTCACTCAAGGAATGGTGGTAGGCGCTTGGAAGAACTCTTGTGCTGATAGGGCATTGAAGGCAGGAACTGAAATTACCATATTCCGATACAGTAAAAACCCTTTTGGTATTTTGGTTCCTGGTGTGTAGGGTGTTCAGTCCATGGGGAGGCCAGACATGATTCTTTTGTACATTTGTTTATCATGGCAAGTATGGGCAACAGGCGGAATTTTGCAGGGGAAGATGCTCATGACCAATATGAACAACACTCCTGTGTTGTAACTGTGCTGATTTAGCAAAGTTACAAGGGAAAAATATTTGAATACTAGATAATTATCTTTATTGGGATATTGGAATTATATAGTGTGAGTGAATCATTGTTGTTATCTGAGGTGCGGCACAGATACACAACAGGGAATTCTAACCTTAGGATTGGATTTGTACTAAGTCTAGGTTAGAATGGCAGGGAAGGCTATGCAATTATCTTGTGGTCCTGATCAAATAATATCTACTAGACGTGGCTAGAGAGGCGCCAAAGTATGTGAAGACACAAAGACAAAAATGTGAATAGAACTTAAACTTTATTGGTGAATATGAAATAAAATATATAGTGGTTGGCAATACCACAAAATAGTACTAGGACGGTAGGATCACTTGCCACAAGCATTAGTGGGGCAAGTGAGTTGGTTAGGATCAAGAAACCATACAGTTGAATTTCCCAATTTGGAACCAGACTCATTTTGAGGGGCAAAAGCAAAAGTGAGAGGTTTGCCCTTGAAATAACCCATCAAAGGCAAAATTGAAACATGGTGAATGGCAGCATTCACGACAATCATGGATAGCAGAAACATGATTGTGATGATCAATTGGTTGGATGGTTAGGGGGTGGCTTGATCTAGATATTGAGTCAAGTGCTAAATTAAGATATTCATCCTTTGGGATCATCAATTGCTCATGTTGCTATTTGTGGTAACCCAAGTTGACCTCCCAACTTGGCTATGGGTCACCAGGAAGTCAGATTGCGGGTCCCAAAACTGCTTAGTTGGAACCTTCTTGGTGGGTTGACCCTGCTGTTTTGACATCTGAGAAGGCCATTGAGTGTCTTCTTAACATCCAGAAGACAGTTTTGGAGGGCTTACAATTCAAGATGTCTTCCCTCTTAGTGCTGTCTGTCTGGGTTGATGACCCTGAGATGTATGAACATCTCAAACCTGCCAAGTGTGCCAGAACAGAGGATACTGAATTGCCTGTGCAACTGGTTGCGCCAAGGATGACTAAGCCTGTGGAAGCTGCCAGCAAGGAGAACACCAAAGAAGGTTATATAAAAATAAAAAATTCTTAAAAATTCTTAAATTCTTACCCTTTTTAGAAATAATTGATGGCATGATACACCAGGTCCTGGTCCCCTTTGTCCCTACCATGTTCTACACCAACTACACCAATCATGTGGCAAGGCATCTGGAATTGTCTCCTCCTGTTGTGTGCAAGCTTGAGAACAGAATAAACAGTTCCTTCCTGATGTCTAGTGAGTCATTAGCTGGGCTGACACATAGCAAGGGGGCATCTGAGTGGGCAGTTACTGCCTACAAGAATGCCTAATTGATCTGCCTTGACCTGGTGGCCCTCAGTGGAGTTTACTGTATAAACTTTATTGAGCTTGTTTAGGACGTCTATTAGACGCTCCCATTCAAGAATATACCAGAGATGGGCCAGGCTATGTGGCTGCTTGCTTCTGCTTCCCAATGGAGAATACACTCTCTTACCTGCTAGAGAACTTTGGGCGCACAGTGAATAGATTGGCTGTTGCCAATGCAACAGCTGTAAATAAGACCAAAATTCTCCTGGTAGACTTGGGGCTGACCTAGAGTGCTGATGAGACAGGGCTCCCTCAGACCATGGAGCTTGCCTTTGCAAAGGCAAAGTACAAGAGAAAGATTAGTGCTGTGTTCAATAAACTCTGTGATTTTACAGAAGCCTTTGCTGGGCAAAGGCTTCATCTTGTGGTTTACCTTGGGTTCCTCTTTTTGGGATGGGCGCCAACATAGAGGACCTAGATGGGGTCCTTCTTGGGATCAACAAGGCCAGGCTCTCCCTGGATGGGAAGAAGGTCCCCCTGGGCTACAACTTGGTTGATCATGTGATTCAGGACGCCCTGGTCCTGGCTGGTATATACATATTTGCAGCCCTGCCCAAAAAGCTTCTCTTAAACTCCCACCTGATTATCCTTCCTTTTACTAGAATGTTCAAATATTTTAACAATGAAGTATCCATTGTACATGGTGTGGCAGTGGAGGTTGTGTGCCACCTCCATTGCTGGGTGGGTACATACCGCAGAACCCATTATTATTGCAACTAATAAAATCTCTTTCCCTCAAATATAATTCTAAACCTTTAATTTTTATTTTTTATATAAATTAATTTTTTAACTCCTATTTTAGCAAAAATATTTTACAAAAAAACTCTAGGGAAGGTCTTCATAAAAAGCATAATAATATTTTTTAATAAAATTCACATCTAACTTGAGCACTTTTATTTCTTTAGCTTTCTTTTTATATGTATTTGACAGAAGTGACATTTTTATATACTTATCATATTTCGGTATTAAATATTTGGGATTGTCACCACAAAATACAATAAAATAAATTAATTTACAATAAAAAATATTAGGCATCTGCATCAGTTGTGCCATTTTATGGGATTTCAGGCTTGGAAGCTTCTAAATATAATATGATAATCCAAAAATCTAAAATAGTAAATTAGAGAATATTAAAAACAGTCAGAACTGCTAAGCCTTTAATTGATTGGCTGTTGAGCAAGGCATGCGGGGATGAAAAAATAAGTGTGGCCATAGAATTTGGCCATGGTCTCAGCTGGAAGGGTGTAGATCTCAGCCTGCAGCAAATCAAAGAGGTCCTCAGTCCCAGTTGGGGTCCCTTGCTTGAAGACTTGCTTGAGCCACCCAAAGACCTCCTCATGGGGATTTAGGAAGGGCAAATAGGCAAGAAGGAAGAGAAGGCCCAAATTGGATATGGCCTATTGCTGGGGGCCCACTGTGATGCTGGTGTCAATTGTTGGAAATTCTGCAAGAATATCTGCCACCTTATGGAGACCAACATTATCCAGTACAATCACATTGATAAAGCCTGGGTTTGTGTGCCTCAGGTGCTCCTGAACCAATCAAAGAAATTTCAGGAAGGTCTGACTATTGTGGGATTCTAAGATCATTTGATGGAGCGCAATCCCCTTTGGACCAAGGAGAGCCACCATTAAATAGGCTGTGGTGCAGACTGCAGCACGCCAAGCTACCCCGTCATTGGAGACTTTGGGGACATTGCTATAGGCATTTTGCATAGACAAGGCAAATGCTGATTTGTCAATATAATAGAATTTGACAGTCCCCTAGTTTTTGAGGATAGTGTACACCTCAGCGTATTTTTTCTGGGTCTCAATATTAGAAGGGCTATTTTGGTTATAGGGAGATACCCTGAGTTTTTTCCAGGAAAACTGCAGACCCTTGACCACATGGTAGTAAAAGGAAATGGAAGCCTCAACCCCAAAAGTAGACTTTACTATTGTCTGTATATTTTCTAGTTGGAGATGACAGTCTTAGTTGATCTACTGGTGGATTGCCCATTTGTGCTCCTTGGTGAGCATGGTGAAAATGCGCAAAGATTTCTCTGTGACAAGAACTCAGCCAGTATCAATGTACTTGTTGAATACCTTTCTGATGTATTTGGGATTCACTATGACAAGGGCTGCAGCCATCTTTTAATTATCAGATTTCCTCATAAGCCTGAGAAGAATGATGTGCTTGATGTCAGGAATGAGCTTCCAGGAGGCCTTGATGAGTTTGGTTGAACTGGGATCCTGCTCAGGGACTGGCACACAAGGCATGGGCACCTTGTTGTAGAAGGCTGCAACCTTCTTGATCACTAGCTGCCCCTCTTTAGTCCTATAGAACTTGGGCTCTTTATCATCTTCCTGGTTTTCATCACTGATGTAGGGCTTGTAGCTAGTGTCAAGCACAGGCTTAACCTTCTTCATCATGGCTGACAGGACCAACTCCTGGAGGTAGACAGGGTTGAACGCAAACAAAGTAAGTTCTACCTCTTTGTTGTTAACTTTCTTAGTAGTGGTGACCTTGGTGGGCTTCCAGGTCAGCTTGGGGACCTGAGGGTTGATGCTCTGCACCCTTGCGTGTTATGCATATTGAACTGGTTTTTGTGTCTTTGTGTCTCACCAATATTCTCTGCTCTCCCATCTCCTTCCTGAGTTGGCACTTGTGTTGCACTAACTCAATTTTTTGACCCACAAGGACGCCCCCAACAACAGCACCACCAGCTTCATTGCCAAACTGTTGTTGTTTTTGTTCCATTTTACAATGTAGTAAAATACTAAATCAATCTCAATTAAGTTACAACCCTGGTTTTGAATTTTAATTTTTATCTCAATATGATTATTTAATTAGAATTTCCTCCACTCAATATCCTAAATATAGATTTTTTATTTCTTAATTAGTTGTTTTTAGCTTTAAAAAACCTATTTTATAATCACTGAAATACCTTCCACCCATTTTCCCCAGATTTTAAGTCATATTTAAACACTCAGCACTAAGTTTTTATAATTATGTTTCAGAGCCTGTGCCTTATTTTAGATAGCTAGGTATCATTCATTTTACAATTCATTTCACACAATGACTGAGCGTTTTTGTTTACAGGTTGAGTTGCTATGGTGTTTCATTTTTGGTTTGAGTTTTGACTCACTGCGCTTGAGTGTATTTAACCACCAATTTACATAGTGAACATATGTACACCAAAGATCAACTCAAATCATTTTTCTTGTGATTCTGTGTATTTTTTACTTTATTTCATTTATTTTTGGTTATTGTCTGGTTTGTTTGTTGTTGTGTTGACCTATTTTGTCTATTAACATCCTAAATTTCTGTTAACAAAGTGTATATTTTACACTGATAGTTGGAATTTGCTTAAATATGAGTCTATTTTGTTTAAATCTGAAGTATTTTTGTTTGGCACCATAGCTTTTAAAGCTATTTTATATTTTTTTTTTGGTTTTGTATTATATAAACATCCTAATTTTTCTTAAACTTTAAAGCCTGGGTTAATTACAGAAGGAAACATAGGGAAACCACGTTTTTTATTTTTAGTCAACTTTGTAAAGTTGACAGTGACAATTTGGGTTTTTCTTGTTAGTCAATAGTGAAAAACTGGACATTTCTATTTTTTGGGTTTTAAACCTCTTATAAAATATTTTTTAAAAAAAAATTTACTTTTTGATTTACTTTTTAACCATCTTCTTTTATACTAGGAGTTTATTTTTATGGTTTATTTATCTTTCTATATCTTTAAATATGGTTTAGCCCTAAAATTTTAGCTGGATTTTACATTTTTAAGGGTACATCAAATAAGTAATTTTATTTTAAACTTTATTTAATCTTCAATACTGTAAATTCAGAACCTAAACGTAAAAATACAGGATTGTCAAATCCTTGGTCCAAATTTCAAATCACTTTTCCAGGATGGCCTTTTTAATTAAATTTAATTCTTTGTGTTTTTATTTGAATATTCAAAAATGCAGGAACTCATAGACACTTTGCAAAGCTCAAGTTGAACTTCATATTTCCAATGGACAAAATGAATTAACTGGAATCAGATTTGAAGTGTTCAAATCCATCAATCATTTTCATTAAGTTTACTATGTTTTTTGAAATTGCAGGATTGTCAAATCCAATAACCAAATTTCAAATCACTTTTGAATGCCACTAGTAAAATCAAATAAATTTTTTGGTATTTGGGATCCAAATTGAATGTACAGTAAGTAACTAGGACAAATCAACCCAAATAAAGAAGCTCCACTCTGGATAAAATCAAATGAAAATCTAATCTCAACAACCATGTTTAGACATAAAATTAAGTGAAATGCAAAATTGTCTAAACTGGAAATGATGCAATATTCTGCACTCTAAATCACTAATATAGCAACCACAAAACCATATAATTATATACAAGCTACCCTCCTGATGACACAATTTTTTTAAAAGTTTTTTGGCCCCCAGCGTAGCCAGGGGCCAAACAAACTTTATTAAGAGGAAGGAGAGGTGAAAAAAACCATCAGTTTACCAACTATGTATTCATGTATGCTACTAAGGATACTTGATTACAGTTGATTTTAAAAAATGCTAATAATAACTGTAGAATTATATATTACAATATATCTTATCACATTGTCTTTTCCTTGATGTGTTGTAGTTCATTTGCTGCTGATAATGTGATTGTATTTAAAAGGATAGTTTCACCTCCAGTTGCCAAGGCAATAGGAAATCAAGTTGCCTCTGCAACCACAGATGGTCTCAGAAGGCAACTTGATTTCTTATTGCCTTGGCAACTGGAGGTGAAACCATCCAACTAAACACAATCACATTATTAACAGCAAATGAACTATCACCATAACAAGGAAAAGGCAACTTGATAAGATAGATTGTAATATAGAATTCTACTTTATTATTAGCATTTTTTAAAACCAACTTTAATCAAGTATCTAAATTTTAGCCGTCTTAAAATGGAATAGGGTGATTTTTGAGAATGCCTATGATTCCTAAAAGAATTAGCACAAATCCCCTATAGATCCTTTATCATCCTTTTTGAGACACCCATAAATTATATTTATTTCAAATTCACCTCATTTTTGATTTGAAATTTGGTTCTTGGATTTGACAATCCCACAATTTCAGATTTGTTAAGTTTTACATGATATCTATGATTTGTTTGAAATTCAGGAAATCTCAAATTGTACATTAGAATCCCACATTTTTGATTCATGTATCCTGCATTTGTTTGCTGAGTTTTATCTTTTGTTGGTTGAGTTATCTGCTCAAGAGATTCAAAATTTGCCAATTTAAATAAATCAAAAAAAGTAAAATTAAATGTTTGATTTTATTAAATATTTTATTTTTCACTCAGATGAGTTGCCCACAAAAGTGATTTGAAATTTGGACCAAGGATTTGACAATCCCGCATTTTCATGTTTAGGTTCTTAATTTACAGTATCTGCTTCTTATTTTTATTTTGTTTCCTTCTTTTTTTATCTTTATTTTATATATTTTTATTAGCTTTTTAATATATATTAATACAAAATATTTTATAGCTCAGATATAAAAATAACACCAAGCCAAGAAAGTGCTTTGCTTTTTCCTCCCAGAAGACCCCTGCTTCCACCCCATAGTGCCTCATGAATGCTCCAAGGCCAATACACCCACCCCATTTCCCCTCTTATCATTCATCTAATAATAAAAACAAAAATAATCTGATGATTTCTCCTTCTATGTGTCTTCTTTTTATTTAAAGCCCATCAAGAAGCACTCCTATGCCAATTGGAAGGCAGATAAAAATTGTATATCTCCTAGTAAGAAGGAGAAGCAGGTCTCAAAGAATACATCCCCTCCCCCTCCCAAAGGCTCTTCTTATTATTTTTTCTCCTCCTCCTTGACTCCTGATTTTCAGGATGATCCTGAGGAGTACTCACATAATTTTAAAGCTTCTGGATATTTGTCTTGGGATCCACTGGCCATCTGGAATATTTTCAATGTTGATGATGCATTCAAAGTACTTGAGAACTTCCTTAATTATTTTATCCTCATATTGGTGAAGGTCAGCCCTGACTTTATTGAAGATAATTACATCTTTAAATTAAAAAAAATATTGTGCTACAAAAATCAAGAACTTTGTGTGTGATTATAAGTCTTGTGGAGCCTGCCTCAACACTGATGGATAAAAAAGGTAACATTGAAGAGGAGAGAAAACACTTGTGAGCTCCTCAATAATCTTATCACAAGTATTCTTAAGTAATATATTGTACATATAGTCCCTATCTCTTCTAGCCTCAAGGTGTCTGACCTGGCTATCAAGGATCTCAAGAAACTCAGGCTAAACAGTCTCTAGTTGGTGCTAACTCAGGAGCATCTGTTCAAGTCTATCAGAAACAAGTGATCTGATACCAACCCCTTTCCACTGTAAATACCACAATAAAAACTTTTGTGGGTCTACTTTTTATAAAAAAAATAGAAAAAATAGTATTGTGGTGAAACTTTAATGATATTTTAAACTACCACTTATCAAATCATCATTTATTTATAGTTCTTATAGATTGAAAGACAAAGGTATCTAATGAAAGCAAGTTTGGCAATTAATCTAGAACATGATGCTGAAATTGAAGCTCATTAATTATAGTCACCAGGATAATATCAAATCTACTTGTAGTTAGGGCTCTCATTATCAGGGAATCAACCCTGGGCATCTGGACTGTCAAAATCAGGTATTGGGCAAGCTGCAGCCCAGGCAGTAAAAGCCTACTATAGGATTGGTGCTAACTTAAAGAGGTACAAAATCAATCTTTTAAACCAGGACCAGGGGCCAGCATCAGGAACTAAAGTGTCTATTGCCCCCAAAAGGGTAATATAAACTATTACAGGTAACTTTTTGGTGTTGCCCATAGGGATATTTACAGCAAACACAGACATGGGTTTAGGGATAGAGTTTCATGCTTAGTTGATAGGCAGGAAGGTAGTTATACTTATATTTAAACAGTTGGGGTTCAGTGGTAAAACAAGGGCCATTTCTATTATTTCTGGTCAATTCTTTGATTCAGGACAAGGGGTTGTTTTCTGGTATGTTCTGGGAGGTGTATCCCTGTTACTCTGGTTTCAATAGGTACTCATTAAAGTGGACAAGACCATAGAAAGCACCTTGTGAACGTAAAACTGTAAGCAGTGGGGCAGGTGGGCCAGAAGGATTAATGTTGAACTGTCAGATTACTAAGATCAAATACAGTAATAATTAGGAAGCCCAATATCTCATAACTTTTATTTCAAAATGATAATAAAGTCTGGCATGTGTTCTAGGGGTTTATATATAACCCACTACCAGAATTTAATTCTAATAGTTGGTAAATGAAATTTTGAACAGTTGAGACGCCTGGGTTTAAGGGCAGAAAAATGGCGCAAGCTCAAGACAGGTTTTTGTTGGCTGGATCCTTTAGAAGAGTTTTACAACCCTTCTGTTCTATAGAGGTATTCTTGGGGACATCTTACTGGTCAGTACATTCCTCAGGGATGAGGTTCTGATTAGCTACCAAGGCAGACATAAGGACAATGGTGAAGGCCTCTTTGCCTACATTGGTAGATTTGTGCTAGGGACTTCATTTCCAAAGGCATCTGTGGATCAAATCTTTCCAGATTTGATCCCAAAAAACGCAGGTGGGTGTTTCATTTTGGACAGGTTTTGAATCTAGTTCCAAACCTTGAGTTTAGAAAGAGAAAATGGCATTCCTGACACTCACTGGGTATTAATTTTTCAAATGTTTTTTGGGCATGTTGAGTGCTTTCAAATGCAAGCTTAATAATTATAATATGCTCATTAATTAATTATATGTGAATTCATGAAAATATTATTAATTCATCACATCCTTCATGCAAAACAAATAAATAAAACTCATAATCTAATGATTTTCAGCTTACTTATTAAGTGACAAAAATTAAAAATGTGTTATATTTTCTTACTGGCTAAATAATATTAAACTTTGTGGATGTCAGGAGAATCCTGATACCCCCAAGGCTTCTGATGATATTTTGGAGCTGTATCTCACTCCTGGGCTCTAGAATCTTCAAAATGGGAAGTGTTTCCTCCACAACAATGGATCAAAGACCAAGGAGCATCTACTATATAACACAAGAGAGCCTGGCTGATCTTAAAGAGGCTTCAACCTGGACATTAAATGGTACTTTTTTCACCTACATCCAAATGCTCATCAATTCTGGGTAACCTATGCCCAGATAGACATCCAGGTAATTTATCTTGTGTTATTTCACCACCTGGAACCATTGAGGCCATTTTTACAAGGAAATTTGATATCATGTACCATTATTTGGTCACCTTGCCCTCTGATGAGGATGATCAAAAAGCTCAACACACATATCCCAACCCCTCCAGATGCCACCAAGGACACTGCCACCCTGGAATCAAAAAAGTTGTGGCTTAGGGCTCTTGGTCCACAGATATGCCTAATAAACTTTTAGACTGTTCAATTTAATTAATATGAGCAATTATTTGACAGGGTAGTGCATGGGTGCCACTTTCATTTCTATCAAAATATTGCTCAAAAATTACACAGTCTCAAGTATATACTTCTTAGAATTATATAAAAACAAATTAAAGGGGGAAATTAAGAAGATAATGATAATTTATTGATATTAGAAAGAGGATTATATAGTATCATGAGAATCCACATGCTATCCATGTTATCATGTTAGCTGTGGGGCTTGTCCAGATAATGTTCCATTTAGGACTTAAAAGCTTTTATCTCCATATTATATGGGTGGCTGATAAGAGTGCCACCAACTTAATGATTAATTTGGGAATCACTCAGGGAATTACTTTTCCAAGAGGGAGTAATTTTAGATGTTGTATCAACATCAATGCTGAGATAGATAAGATGAGCTGCAGAGATACCTCAGATAACTGAAAATCTGTGTTTGCACAATTAAGCTCTCTAACTTTTTTAAAGCATGAGCATTCTGCATAAGTATTTGATTTTCTCTCCTAAGATCCTTATGTAGTCAACTGCAAGGAGTTTAAATCTTTATTGGAGCACTTTAAGCCACAGTGGATTTTAAATATGGTTGTCAAGAAATTGTGAAAGGCCAGGGTCAAGACCTCCTGAAGCTTGTGTCAAGCTGTCATTAATGAGGATAGGAATACAACATCAGCATTTGATAATTATCTTAAGAGAAACTTTAGGGTACATCTCAAGTACAGAAAGTTTTTGTAATGCTGCAGCATGAGCAGTAAAAGACAATCTCTAAGCTATGAGATCTTTTTAACTGGGTGCCTCCAATCAAGCCTACCACTAAGTCTGTCTTATTTACTAAGACCATCCAAGATGCCACCAAGATGAATTACAAGACCTTCAAAATCAAGCAACAGCTTGAAATGATTGCAACTGCCTTACTGGAAGGAGCCAAGATGAAAAAGGTTTAAAAGCCTGAATAATAAACTTTATTTTTCTTACCACTCTTTAATTTTGAAATTTTCTTTGGTTTATTGTATTTACATACTGTAAATTCAGAAACTAAACGTAAAAATGTGGGATTGTCAAATCCTTGGTCCAAATTTTGAATAACTTTTGCGGGCAACTCAGCTGAGTGAAAAATAAAATATTTAATAAAATCAAACATTTAATTTTACTTTTTTTGATTTATTTAAATTGGCAAATTTTGAATCTCTTGAGCAGATAACTCAACCAACAAAAGATAAAACTCAGCAAACAAATGCAGGATACATGAATCAAAAATGTGGGATTCTAATGTACAATTTGAGATTTCCTGAATTTCAAACAAATCATAGATATCATGTAAAACTTAACAAATCTGAAATTGTGGGATTGTCAAATCCAAGAACCAAATTTCAAATCAAAAATGAGGTGAATTTGAAATAAATATAATTTATGGGTGTCTCAAAAAGGATGATAAAGGATCTATAGGGGATTTGTGCTAATTCTTTTAGGAATCATAGGCATTCTCAAAAATCACCCTATTCCATTTTAAGACGGCTAAAATTTAGATACTTGATTACAGTTGGTTTTAAAAAATGCTAATAATAAAGTAGAATTCTATATTACAATCTATCGTATCAAGTTGCCTTTTCCTTGTTATGGTGATAGTTCATTTGCTGTTAATAATGTGATTGTGTTTAGTTGGATGGTTTCACCTCCAGTTGCCAAGGCAATAAGAAATCAAGTTGCCTTCTGAGACCATCTGTGGTTGCAGAGGCAACTTGATTTCCTATTGCCTTGGCAACTGGAGGTGAAACTATCCTTTTAAATACAATCACATTATCAGCAGCAAATGAACTACAACACATCAAGGAAAAGACAATGTGATAAGATATATTGTAATATATAATTCTACAGTTATTATTAGCATTTTTTTAAAACCAACTGTAATCAAGTATCCTTAGTAGCATACATGAATACATAGTTGGTAAACTGATGGTTTTTTTCACCTCTCCTTCCTCTTAATAAAGTTTGTTTGGCCCCTGGCTACGCTGGGGGCCAAAAAACTTTTAAAAAAATTGTGTCATCAGGAGGGTAGCTTGTATATAATTATATGGTTTTGTGGTTGCTATATTAGTGATTTAGAGTGCAGAATATTGCATCATTTCCAGTTTAGACAATTTTGCATTTCACTTAATTTTATGTCTAAACATGGTTGTTGAGATTAGATTTTCATTTGATTTTATCCAGAGTGGAGCTTCTTTATTTGGGTTGATTTGTCCTAGTTACTTACTGTACATTCAATTTGGATCCCAAATACCAAAAAATTTATTTGATTTTACTAGTGGCATTCAAAAGTGATTTGAAATTTGGTTCTTGGATTTGACAATCCCGCAATATAAAAAAACATGGTAAACTTAATGAAAATGATTGATGGATTTGAACACTTCAAATCTGATTCCAGTTAATTCATTTTGTCCATTGGAAATATGAAGTTCAACTTGAGCTTTGCAAAGTGTCTATGAGTTCCTGCATTTTCAAATATTCAAATAAAAACACAAAGAATTAAATTTAATTAAAAAGACCATCCTGCAAAAGTGATTTGAAATTTGGACCAAGGTTTTGACAATCCCACATTTTTACGTTTAGGTTCTGAATTTACAGTATCAATCATCTTTTTAGGTGTAACCAGTAAGTTTCAGAAGTAGTTTTCAACTATAATTGTATGAAATGTATTATGTTTTACTATTTTATCAGTAAAACCTAATATATTTTTAGTTGGTTTTATATAAAGTATGATAAAAATATTATCATTTAATTTTTGTTTTATTTATATTAGTTTTTAACTTTATTTTTCATTAATTTTTTATTTTTATACAAAATTAAAATACTTTATGGTAAAGAGTGTAATTTATACACTGTAAATTCAGAACCTAAATGTAAAAATGTGGAATTTTCAAATCTTTGGTCCAAATTTTGAATCACTTTTGTGGGATGGCATTTTTAATAGAATTGAATTCCTTGTATTTTTATTTTAACATTTAAAAATGAGGGAACTCATAGACACTTTGCAACTTTTAAGTCAATCTACATATTTCAAATGGACAAAATGAATTATTTGGAATCAGATTTGAAGCGTTCAAATCCATCAACCATTTTCATTAAGTTTACCATGTTTTTTTATATTGCGGGATTGTCAAATCCAAGAACCAAATTTCAAATCACTTTTGAATGCCACTAGAAAACTCAAATAAATTTTGTGGTATTTGGTACCCAAATTGGATTAACAGTAAGAAGCTAGTACAAATCAGTATGTATCAAGAAGCTCCACTGTCAAGATATTGGGATCTTGAAGAAGAAGTATAATTTTTATTGTTCATATTAGGTATGTTGGGATAGGTGAATCTGTATGGAGACAGATGTACTTCTATTGGTGTGGATGGTGTGTGCAACAGGCTGTGTTCTAATGCTGGTTGATCTGAGTGATGTGGAAGTCCTGTGGTCCTTTGAAGATGCGACACCATCAGTGGTGGTTTGGCAGGAATTTGCAAGTATCAATAAGTTGTTCTTATTGTACTTTGACACCGCTACTATTTGTACTAGTAGTGATGTTGAAGGGTATTAATTGTATGCCTTCCAAGTGATCTTGGAAGGACTCTTTGAAGTTGACAGCTTGCGGCCAAACTGGTGTTTAGCTGCAGACAACTCTTACTAGCTAGCCTATCATCCCCAAGCTACTAGTTTCACCCCCTAGAGTTGGATCCCAAAACCTGAATAAGGTTTGAGATGAGGTAATATTCTAGGCTGCTGATTTCTCCTCTTCAGCCTAGATATACCTTGACTTAGTTACAGAAAACTAAGTTGACACCCATTTTGGCTGACCTGCCCTTGTGCTTGGTATAATGTGTAAAATACGCACAGGCGGTCTTTTGTCTCACTTCTCGGTGAAACAGGATGTTGTTATTCTCTGTTTCAATCTCTGAGTTGGGTTTGTGTCCTTATTTGGAATCTGGAATCCCTAGCATCTAATTATAGAAGCTTCTGGATTGGCCTGTGACCTGAGACCCGGAATGTCTCAGGTGTCTTCTGACTTGGAAACTATATCAATCTTATTACAGTTTCTCCATATTCTGGAATAGCTGTGTCACTCTGGCTATGATCCGTCCAATGTCAACCCACAGCTTCAGTGATAGGGATATGGATCAGTCAATCCTAATAGATCAGGATTTTCTGACATCCACTCTGGATAAAATCAAATGAAAATTCAATTTTGATAGCCATGTTTAGACATGAAAATTAAGTGAGATGTAAAATTGTCTAAACCTGGAAATTATACAATATTCTGCACTCTAAATCACTAATATAGCAGCCACAAACCCATATAATGATATATGAGCCACCCTCCTAACAACTCAGAATTTTTTAAAAGTTTTTTGACCCCATGTAGCCAGGGGCCAAACAAACTTAGAAAAAAATTTGAGGAAGGAAGGAGAGGTGGGAAAGATAAAGTATCAGTTTACTACCTTATGTGTCTAAGTATTGCTATTAAGAATGCTTACTATTAACTGAATTAGAAAACACTAATAATAAAATAGAACTATATATTACAGTCTATTTTTTATCAAGTTGCATTTTCCTCATTATGGTGATTATTCATTTATTGTTTATAATGTGCCTGCATTTAATTTGATAGTTTCACCTTCAGTTGCCTTGGCAATATGAAATCAAGTTGCCTCCCCAAGGCCTGCTGTGGTTGCAGAGGCAACTTGATTTCTTATTGCCAAGGCAACTGGAGGTGGAACTATCAAATTAAATGCAGGAACATTATAAACAACAAATGAACAATCACCACAACAAGGAAAAGGCAACTTGATAAAAATAGACTGTAATATATAATCATATTTTATTATTAGTGTTTTCTAATTCAGTTAATAGTAAGCATCTAAATTTTAGTTGTCCTAAAATGGAATAGGGTGCTTTTGAGAATGCCTATAATTCCTAAAAGAATTTTTCACAAATCCACTCTAGATCCTTTGACTCCCTGTTTGATATGCCCATAAATTAAATTTATTTCAAATTCACCTCATTTTTTATTTGAAATTTGGTTCTTGTATTTGACAATCCCGCAATTTCAGATTTGTTACTAATCTCATGTTGTCTATGATTTGTTAGACTTACACAAAATATCAAATTGTACATTAGAATCCTGTGTTTCTGATTCATATATCCTGCATTTTCTTGTTGTGTTTTGTCTTTAGTTAGTTGAGTTATCTGCTCAAGAGATTCTAAATTTTCCAATTTAAATAATAAAAAACATCAAATTAAATTGTTGTTTTTATTAAATATTTTTATTTTTCACTCAGCTGAGTTACCTGCAAATGTGATTTGAAATTTGGACCAAGGATTTGACAATCCAGCATTTTTATGTTTAGGTTCTGAATTTACAGTAGTAAAATTAAATAACTTTTTTATTTTTCCTTATTTGTATCAGAGTATTTGTTTCATTGCATTTATGATCTTGTTGGAGTTAATTTAGTGTATTTATCAGTATATAATAGATTTTTATATTAAGAACTTCAGTACAGAAAGTGCTGGTAGTTAAAAAATGTCAACTTTTGGGTATCAAATTTCTGGTACCCCAAATTCTCACTTTGAGTAATATTCAACTACCAAGTAATTAACCTCATCACATCTTCATTTTTTGAAGCTTTCTTGAGCCAAATAAACATCTCTTCATTTATGTTTAGAAAGGGTAAATATTCAGGAATAAATAAGATATTTGATAGCTCTTTAACCAATTGCTGTTGTCACAATTCACACCATGTATTGATCATTGGTAATTCACTGAGAACATGAGCTATTTTTTGGAGTCCAATATGATCTAATACAATGATATTAGCACCTCAGGGTTTTATATCTGAGGTTCTCCTGTAAAAAAAGAGAAATTAAATAAAGGCTCCTCTATTATGAACCCCTTTGACTATTTGAAACATCACAATGTTCTTTTGACTAAGGAGTGTCAACATAGGATAAGCTGTGGTGTAGACAGAAACACATCAGGATACTCTGTCTTTAGAACTATTAGTTATATACTCATATTCATTGTACATAGACAATACAAAAAGCTTATTTTTATATATTAAAACTTGACTTTGTCTTTATTATTAATTATTATCTATGCCTCAGTGTATCCTTTGTGAGTATCTATATTGGAAGGGCTATTCCAGTTATACATATATATACCAAGTTTTTTCAATGAAATTCTGAGCCATTGAACGACACAATAATAGATGAAAATTGAGGCTTTAGTGGTAAAGGGTGGCTTATTAATGGCCTGTATATTTGCTGGTTCAATATTTCAGTCTTGGTTTATCCACTAACAAATGAGCCACTTGGGATCCTTATTTAGTAATATAGAGAGGTGCTTGGAATTTCCAAGAGAGTAATTTTCCTAGTGTCAATATACCAAATGTATAGGTTATTAGAAACATTTTGGAGCTAGTCTAAAAATGGATGTGGCCTCCTTGAAGTCCCCATAATCCTGTATAAAATTGATAAAAATAAGATGATTTAGATTTGCCACAGCAGTATGTGTGCTTTTTAGGCACTTACAGCTTGTTATTATCTTGTGTAATAGGTATATATAGCATAAGCACTTTATTGTAGAAGGCTGTGACATGTTTTAACATCTACTGTCCTTAAATCATTATTTAGTACTAATAATTTTTTCTGTTGTCTTTGTTTCTGTTGCTCATATAAGATTCATTTCTGATATCTAATAATATAATCCCCTTATAGACTAGATTATATAGTCAATACCTGCCTGTATAGAGGCAAATATACCAGAAACAATATCAACTTCCTTATTTTTCATTGTTTGAATGTGACAGCCTTTGTAAAATTTCTTAATAACTTGAGAACACTGAAGTTTAGACTCTGAATTAACCCAGTTTGAGTGATCTACACTGGTTATTGATCTCTCTATCCACTTGATGATTTTTGTTGTCTTTTTAAAAACTTCTTGTATGGGCACTTGGGTTGTGTATACCTATTTGGTTTTTTAATGATGATGTCCCAAACTATTGTATACACTGGCTGTTACTGCTTTGATGATGGTTACCTTTCACTTTTCATTATATATAAAAAGCTAAATCAAAGTATATTAAGCTTAAGTTATATTTTTGTGATTTACATAATATCTGTATATTGTCAATAAGCTGGATGTACAGGTATTCTGGTTGCCACCAATACACTTAACATCCAGTCATTTCCTGGTTTGGTGTCAATTCAATATACAGTTCAACATGCCAGAAATGGCAACAAACTAATATCACATGACTTGTCCAGGTATCCAGAAACTCAAACCCATCCTGCACACAACTAATCCCTAGGTTTAATCCAACTGAATCCCTGCCACAGCAAAAACTATATAAGTCTAAAGTATTACCCAATAAAAAACACTTCTCTTCTTCTTAATTCCATATTTGAAGCTTCCCCAAAAGTTGCTCCTTGTCAATATGATTAGCAAATAGCATAAATAACTAGCAACTGAATGTTAAACTTTACTATCTAAAATAGTTATTTTAGATTATACAATACCCCTTTTAATTACTAATTATTTTTTTATTTGATTTTCTTAGATTTTATCTCAAAAAAGATAGAAGCATTTTTTATTATTTATGTCTATCATATTGTATGTTATTTTAGATAGATTGGTAATTTGCTTGTGTGAATCTAAAACTATCCAACATATGAGTGGTTTTGAATTTTAAATTAGCTTACTATAGTGTTTTTATAGTTTTAGTGAAACTTTTTCCAGGCTATTTGGTATATTATATAGTGATGTGATGTTTTTTCTGTACTTAATATATTAAGTACTATCTTTGTGGTATGAATATAGAATCATTGTATTTCATATAAGCTATATTAAATTAAAGTACCTGCTTGTAAATTAAAAAAGGATTTTTGTATCTAGGGTAAACTCAAGATTTAAATTTTTACCTGTCTTTTTCAGCCCAGTAGAATTTTTCACTCTCCTTAAAATTCATCTATCCCTTGTAGTCCAGTGGTTAGGATACTCCGCTTTCACCGGAGCGGCCAGGGTTCGATTCCCTGCAGGGGAGCATCAACTTTTTTTAGACGCTTTTTTTATAGACCAAGAAATTTATTTATTGGGGGTATCCATTGGGGAGCAACATAAAAAAGACTCATCCTCAGTGAGGATTGTGAATCAAGAGAGACCAACTAAGAGCTTTTTCTTGTTTTGAAGTCATGAAAACAAGACTGTGTAAGCCTCTTATTTTATCAATTTGTCTTTTCCAACCAGAGTTAGCTTTATGTATTTGTAAATTTGTTCTAGTGTGGAGTTGACATATTTCTGAAAACCTAATATTTTCAATTGGGGGTGCTAGTCTGTTTTTAATAGCCATATTCTTATTCTAAAGGTAAATCCCCTGTATCTTATCATCATATAAAATTGATCTCAGTTGATATGAAGTATTGTGAATAGGTTTGTGAAAAACGATATCTTGTTCTGGGTGTATCCTATCCACATTTTTTAGGGATTCCTACAATCTTGTAGACTAATCTCCATATGGTAATAGAGTTTGGGTATGTGAATTATCTGTGATCCACTCCAGTTGTTTTGGCATTGTAACCCCTATATCCTTTATATAGGTAGTTGCCTTCACTGTGAGGATATGTTTTGTATGTTCTGTTTAGACTTACATATGATTGTTATTTGATTGGATCTTACTATTATAAAGTTCATTCCTTTAAGGAGGTTATTGAGTAAAATCATGATATCTACTCTTTCCTTGATATTAGGCTTTTTTTTTCAAGATTAACCTAAGTGGTCTACAGTTTTTCTTTCAATCTGATAAGGATGATCATTTCTTCATTGGAGAAATACCTTTTAGTAATAGCCAAGTGGCTTATATAGATGGGTTTCAAGGCTTTGCATTATTACCGTTCACTATCTCTTTGGGAATGGAGTATAGGGTGCCTGTACATACATTTGCAAAGCAAGTAGATTTTTATTTGTTCTCCCTTCATGTCCACCATCTAGCTGGTGGTGCTGCCTAACATTGGATTTCTCTTAAAAGCTTTTACTGCTGAAGAAAGCATTCTGACCAAATATTTTTAGCCTTTTCTAAACAAGTAGAAGTCCTAAGGCCCTCATATGTTTTAGGATGTTGGAGACATTCTAGTTTAATCAGAACTTTAGTAGCCTTAACTCACAGAAAAGTGCATGTTATACTCTCTATTTTCTTCTCAAATGAGTTGAAGAAATGGACTAAGTGGACCAAATACCACAGTTTAGAAGATATAAATAAGTTTAGAAGTTGTATTTTTGATTCAAGGTTGAGTAGCTTATACTTTTATTTCCTTATTCTATCTACCAGGTCTGTCATTAGCTTTTAATCTATAATGATAAGGGATAAGTCTTTTAGCAAGAAGAGGATTCCTAGATGCCTGAATACAGTATTCTTGTTACTTGCTTTATATTCTTACAAAGGGGTATCTAACTGGTCCAGTCTTAATTTTTATGGATTTAGAGACATTTAAATTAGCATTAGGCACCTTTTTGTATAGTTTAATTGAAGTTAAAAATTGAGTGTTGTTTTGGGTACAAGAAAGGAAAACACTGTGTCATCTACAAACACCAAGTTTTGGTGGCCATTGGCCTGAGTGTCTAGTTTCTTGAAGCAATGATTTTGCTTCAGCTAGCAGTAAGTTTGACACAAAGTTAAGCCTATAAGAGACATAGGGGTTTCTTGGAAGATCTCTTGAAAATATTTATCTTATCTGTTAGATATCTGTTAAGGATAATATCTGCACACAGGTCTTTGTAAAAAGTGGATATCCAGGATATAAAAAGTTAAGGAGTTCCTACTGCTCTAAGTGTTTCTTTAAGCTAGGTCCAGCCAACAAAATGTTACGCTTTTTTATATCTAGGAATAGCATGAGATCATTTTATTGCTTCAAAGAGCTTTAGAGAAGATTATTTACAATTTTTATGCTCTTTCATATAGGATGCTCCTCAATGAAGCATTTCTGTAAGTTATATAGCTGTTGGGACTAATTTCATAAGTCTGTCAGACAGAATTTGGGTCAAGAGCTTATAGTATGTGTTAAACAGGCCAAAAAGATTCAGTTTTTGAAGGAATTGCAGGTCACCTTTCTTAAAAACAAGACAAATAATCACCTAATTGCATTATGAGAGTTGCTTAACTTCATTAAGGAGTTGATTAAAGAGTTCTGTAAGGCTGTAGTCAATTTCTTCTCTAAGGAATTTGTAAAAATCCACTAGGATCAAATCAGGACCCATTGATTTTTCCTTTAGGATTTCTTTGAAGGCTTGGATTACTTGTACCCTGACTATATTTTTTGTGAGTGTCAATGCTTATGTGAGGCTACAATTTTTTAGATGTGGTCTTTCTAAACTGATTAGTTCTTGACTAGCCTTTCTTGTACATCTCTGTTTTGGAAAATATATCTGAATGTAATGCCCTGACCATTCATATGATTTTATCTTTTTTCCCTAGTATTGAATCCCTCAAAGTTTTTTAACATCATGATAGGAGTGCAAATGTTGAAGAATTTCAAATACATTAGCCCCAGCTTAAACAATGTGCCCATAATATAATGAAATTTAAAGGTGGCATTTTTTCAAACAATTTCTTCCTCTTTCCTTTAGATGGTTTAGAGCTTTTTTGTTGCCAGCTTAACCTCATCAAACCATTTAGGAGATACAGTTCTCTTCTTTTACTTATCATGATTTAAAGCCACAATAATGTTTCAGCTTTTGTGTGTGTTATATCCTCTTTCTTATTCTAGGCCTTCTTGAGGATTGCTGTTGATGATTTTATCATCTCTTTAATTGCTGCCAATCTTATCACTGTAGATTATTGATAATGTTCAGGTTTTAATTCATGTTTTTGGATCTTTTTTGTCATGGAGCAGATCCAAGATTCATTTATCAATGTCAATAGTTTGATTGAACATGTTACTTTCCTATGTCTTGTTTCTGTATTCTTATTATTAAAACAATGTAATTACTGAATGATAATATAGCAACACTTGGCTGTGAGGCTTGGTCTATAAGTGCCCCTGGGATCAAGATGTAGTCTAAGCAGCTTCCTCTGATTAGTAGCCCATGTGCATTATATTAACAATGTTTAAGAGATAATGGGCCATCATTATATTTGTCCAGAGTAAGTACCAAGCCTTTTTGTGCCATTTATTTCAGCATAATCTTTGCTTTGTGATGTGTTTGCTGTAGATTGAGGAAGTGTCCATGAATCTATCTGTCCAAACATTAGAATCTCTAATTACAAAAGTGCTATTTGTAATAGATACTTTTTCTAGGGATTCCCAATGAAATTTGCTATCATTGTATTGTGGGGAGATATATACTCATAATAATCTCAGTGATTTCTTATTACAGGTTTCAGTGGCATTTACCACCATGATTTAATTTTCCAGATAGATTTTCTTAAATTCTATATCTATATAAATTTTTAATGCCACTATGGCCGCATGTTTCACCAAAATGATATATATTTTTGCTTGGTGTGACCATGGATGGGCTAGAGGGTCTTTTTTGAGGGGTTGAAATTCTTTTGTGTTGAAGCCTTGAAATTTTTTATAGCTAGAATTTCAATTGATTGATGTATTCTATAATGACACAGATCCTTTACAAGTGTGGCTTAGTTGCTCATGTAAAATATGGGTCATTATTTATTAGGTTAAGTCAAGGCGTTGGTTTGAGCATTTTAAAGCTTATTAAATGCTTTAGTATTATTTAATTCATCCTTATATATATTTTGAACATTAATATAATGTAAAGTTTTAATAATTCCCTTTTTAAAAGTGCTTAATATGCAAATAATAAAAACAAATCTTACTTTTATTAATTGTCTTTTTTTGCTTTAAACCTTTTTATCTATTTTAATAAGCTAAGAATCAAATATGTGAGTTGTATGGGAGAGTAATAGCATCCCCAAAACAATAATTGCTATTAACCTATCTTTGGCTAATAGAATTGATTTCTTGGTTATTTTAGAGAAAAAGTTTTTGTTTTTAAAATACTAATTACCTCATGTAAAATATAAGTTTTTATAATGCCTCCAACTTCATGAACATGTCCTACTAATCCTTTAGTAGTATCATCTCTCTTTGTTTCTCTGTTGTCTGTACAGAACATTACACAATAAATTATTTTTGAGTACTCCTTAACATCCTCAAATGTCAAAGGTGAAACATAAACTCACCACCTTTCATTAAATATGAAAAGTTAATATAAAAAAATTTGACTTAAAGCCAGCTTTTTTAGGCCTAAATTTTCTATCATAAATGTAAAAAGGGTTTTTGAGAAGCATATGAATTATTTACAAGTGACTCATATAAACCCTTTCTTTCTTCCTCTCTTTCAAAAACTATTTTGAGATCATTTATGTTTTTTATATATATCTCATTTTCCTTTTATTTACATATTTTAAATAAAAAATCAAAATGTCCATCAAAAATAATTTTTTCATGACACTCTACAAATCTATTAAGATTAATTGTTCCTTTTGTAATTCTAGTTACCTCTTTAAAAAGATAATATAAGAATTCATAAGATCTGAAATGATTACCATTATCAGTCTAAACTTTTTTATTTTTAATATTCTTAAATTTATTGCTTTAAGCAGAACTATCAAACACTGACATGAAAGCAAAGAGTCATGAGATAAAATTTCAGATAAAAAGTCATGATACTCATATTTATTTTTCTCATTTTCTTTAAAAGCAATTGCAAATCCTAATAAAGAAATAGATATTTTTTCATAAAAACAATTATTTGTTTCTATAGGACCCTCACCTATTGTAAAGTTTTATTTATAGTCCATTACTATAAAACATAAATTATCACCAAGATTATTTATATCACTAATGTACTCTTTATTTTGATGCTTATAAAACTTTTTATGTAGATCAATAGATTCCAAATTTTAATAGATTTGGCAATGGCAACTTCTTTATACTCAAATCATTTTTCTTCATTTCTAATGATTTTCTTAAGTTGCAAATGTTACACATATCAGTTTGTTTTTTACTTTTAATTATATTATTAGGAATAAGCTTATAGTAAGTGGAAAGTGAAATGTAAATATTGTTTTTTTATTTTTGTATCTACATAAATTTCTTTTTTTGTTTTTAATAATGAGTATTTTATTTTAGTTGAGTATTCACTCAATTCTTTTTGTAATTCTTCATAAATCAATCCAGGTGATTTTTTTAGTAAATTGGCTGGTTGAAAATAAAATTTTTAATATATATTTTAAAATATTTTTTATGTTTTTTTCTTTACTGAATCATTTTTTCCTTTTTTATTTTTTTAGAACATGAATACTCATTTTTTGTCATTTTAAACCCAAAATCTCAAAGTTTTTTTCAAAGTGAAGCTTGATGTAACCAGTTCTCTTAGGGAAGTAAGTTGCTTGGCAGGGGATTCTGATATCAAATCCTTTAGGTTGTTAAGAAAATCATCTGTCTTGGAATTTGTATGAAAGATAAGAAGGCAATTTTTCTAACTCTGTTTTTAATAAGAAAATATTGACAAAGATGTTTAGATCATTTACAACAGTAAAAAGGAATGCTTGTTTAAGCAGAGTGATTCTTTATCTCTTAGTAGAAGCCACAGTGAGAAAAAGGGTGTCATCTGAGATATAAAATTGATAGGTTCCATAATGATAGTGGTTGGATTCCTTGGCTTGGTTTGGGCAGTTCTTGCTTAGAAATAGATGTGCAGTTATCTGAGAGGAGTAAAGGTATGAATTATAAAGCAAATTTCTGTAAAATTGAGCTGTTTAAATACCATGTTAGCTGAGCTTTTGCACTAAAGGTGTTAAAACCAAGATTCCTCTCTTTCCTGCCAACATATCTCACAATAAACAGGGTGTGCTCAATGAGTTACCCCATGATGTATCTAACAGCATGGATCAGCCTGAAAGCCAGGTCAAATTGCAGGCACTATCTACTAATTAGGAACATTGTCATTTTGACTTTGCTGATCCCTGCATAAGTTATTCCTTGGCTTCAAACCTTACATGGAACCTGCCACTGTGCCATCCCCTGGTGGCCTTGTGGATTGCCCCATATAGTATATTAGTCACAAAATCAATTAATAAGCCTCATATTATTCTATTCATTCTTGTCCTTTATATTGGACTGTTGTCTTTTCCAATCAAATACTGAACTATCATTGGTTCAGTTGCAACAGTAGTAGCAGCAGTAGGCTCACAACCTATCTAAAAAAATCCCCCCAAGAAAGAACAGAGTATGGGTTATATGGCTACTCCACACCAGGAAACCTTCCTCCCTATCCCTGATGAGAACATCCCCAAGGGATAAATTATCTATCAGTACCAGTTGGTACTCACAGGCATCTACAATTTCTTCTGCTTGGGGCAGCACAACACAAGTGTCACCCTGCCTTGATTGGACCTCTCAAAGCATATGTTGAACCTCTAACTCAAATCTTTCACAGGTGTTGTGGAGGGGCCTGTCATTTTCAGTTAGCTCCACTCCATAGAAACCTGTCTCTATATCTGCCAAGTACCTGAGCTCATGTGGGTTGCCACTGCTTCTGGGCGCCCTACAGGGCCTTCAAGGGTATTATTCACCAATTGAGCCAGTCAATAACACAAAGTTACTTGGACCACCTTAAGGGAAGCTGCCAGATCCTGCTATAGTAAAACCTTCTTGCCTATTGTAGTAGGAAACCCTCTACTTGCTATCAAGCAGACAGGCAGTGTCCCTGAGTATTTTGAAGCCTGGCAGCAAGCACTTGCTGCTGCTTCTGAAGCCATCACTGACAGAAATGCAATGCTACTCACCCTCATTGTCAATGGGCTGCAGCCCCACATTTGTAAGTGGGTTTCTGTAGAATGCTTAACCTCTGTCAATGATTGCTACAAGGCCATTGTAGAAGCAAAAAATCAAGCCTCCATGAGATTCCAAAGGTCCAATGATGATCCCTCCCAACCTCTTCCTATGCCTGACAGCACCCACAACCAAGTAGGCCACCACTAATCTTGTCAGCAGGAAAATGAGGCCAAGCGTCCCTGCAAGGGAGAACTTCAGTTAGCCCAGATTGAGGACTCAGGAAAAGCCTGGGGGTTGTAGATAAAAGAGGTTCTGAAACCCCACTTGACCCACATTCTCAATCTCTCCTTGCCAAGAATTCCTGCAACTACAGCATACACAAAGTAGAGACTCTAGATGTATTCCAAGTTCATAATGACAACTCTGCCCCCCAAGCCAGTCATTCATCAAATGAAATCACCCACTTGGCCTACCCCTTTTGTTTCTGTGGGAACACCCACAAACTTTTGGTAGACACTGGGGCCAATCACACCATGGTCAACCAGCAATTCACAGACTCCCAATAGCTAGACCAAGTACCCAGTTGCTTCAAAGCAGTGTGCATGGTCAACTCCTGTAGAGTGGTCATCACTCATGAGACAGTACATTTCTCTGTGATAATGGGGAACATCCAGGTTAAGCTCTCAGGGACAATTATGGTGGGGATCAGCCACAATGTCATTGCTGGCCTTGACTGGCTCTGACATAATTGATCATATATTGACTGGGACACCTCTGTTATCACATTCAACTGGAATGGGATAGGCTTTCAGATTTAATCTGTCAAAATGAAGAAACTGCTTCATGACACTGTGTTTGTCCACCTCACAGAAATCAGTTCCTACAACTTCAAGGGGAGGAAGATGGACTTTAACCAGTGTTTAGTAGAAGTCATTTGCTCAGAACCCACAACACCCCCCCTCAGACACACCATCACCTCTAGCACTAGTATCACTTCTTGAGGAGTACACTGACGTATTCAGCAAAACACTAGATCAACTTCCCCCTCTAAGAGAAATACAACATGCTTTCCATTTACAAGGCTTGCTGCCCAAGGCGCAACCTCTCTATTGTTTGACACCCAAGGAGGACAAAACTCTTTGCCAACACCTTGTGGACGCGCTTGACAAGGGCTTCATTTGCCCCTTGCTCTCCCCATACAGGGCGGCTGTCTTCTTTGTAGCCAAGAAGGACAGGTCCCTTTGTCTTGTAATCAACTATTGAGCCCTAAACAAGGTGACAGTCAAAAACAAGTATCCCCTGCCATTTATTGACAACCTGTTTGACACACTTGCAGATGCAAAGGTCTTTAGCAAGATTGATCTCACTGCAGGGTACAACCAGGCCCACATTGCGCCTGGGGACAAGGAAAAAACTGGATTTTGCACACACTACAGTTTATTTGAGTGTTGAGTCATGAATTTCAGGATGATCAACACTTCCTCCACCTTTGTCATTTGGTAAAAAGCCTTTGAAGACCTGATTAGAAAGTGTGTTGTTGTGCTTCTTGACAACATTACTGTCTTCAGTCAAGACCAAACAACACATCTCCAACACCTTTGTGCTGTACTCAACACCTTTTGGAAAACCCAGCTAAAGGCCAATCCTTCTAAATATGAATTCCTCTGGTCAGAGATTCTATTCTTGGGGCACATTATCTCAGCCCAAGGAATAAAGCCTGAACCTGCCAAGATCAAGGCAATCACAAGCATGCTACCCCCATTAATGTGGGTCAGGTGTGTACATTCTTGGGCATGGTTGCCTATGTGCGGAAGTTCATCCCTAACTGCAGGGAACTAATTGCATCTCTCACTAAACTATTGAACAACAAACAGAGCCTCCACTGGACACCCATCAGAGATCAGGCCTTTGAGCCATTAAAGCAGAGACTTACAACCACACCTGTACTATAATTCTCCTATCAGAATTGCCAGTATTAACTTAAAACTGATGCCTCTGACAGGGCCATAGGGAGTGTGCTAAATGTGGAACCCAATGAAGGTGTCTTCCTTCCTGTGGCCTGAAAATCCAGGAAACTCACTGAATCAGAGCAGCACTACCCCATAAATGATAAAGAGTTAGCAGTCATTGTGCACTGCATTAAGAAATGGCATTGCTACCTGGAAGGGACCACATTTTCACCCCAGGTCCTAACATATCACAAATCCCTTCAGTACTTCAATACCCAGTCACACTTGACCCAACGTCAGGAAGGATGGGTCAAACATATGTCCTGTACTAGTTGCGTATCAAATACAAACCTGGAAAGGAGCTGGTCACAGCTCCTTCCCAGACTCTACATAGCATCCATTATGGGAGATAAAAACTTGAATCCAGACTGGCCCATGCTCTACCTGTGTCCTGAGGCTGCCCATTACAAAGGCCTCAATTTGGTGACTAGTTGCTTACTGAAGGACAACAAAAAGCCAGTTTACCACTGATGCTGAAAATGTCTGCTGCCAGGCAGAAACAGGTGAAAAGATGCCTTAAATTCCCACCACACAACAAGGAGACACAATCCTGCACTACTACCACACCTTGGGTCATATCAGAAGACATAACCTCTTTGAAATCATGAAGCACAAGGTCTGGTGGCCCTGAATGCTCCAGGACATCCTGGACCTTCTTGAGATGTGTGTCCTTTGTGAAAAGAACACATACAAGCCTGCTCTGCCCAAATATGTTCTACTCATCAAAGCAATGGACCCCTTTGAACAGTGGGCTCTTGACATTGTTGGCTCCTTATCAGAGGACAAGATGGGCAAGAAATATATTATCACAGCAATTGACTATTTTACTTGTTGGCCTGTAGCGTGGGCAACTACCAACCTACAGCTACCACCATTACCTGGTTCATTGGTAAAAAAATTGTGGCGCGCTTTGGACATTCCAAGCATCTCATTACCAATGGGAGCTGGAGCTTGTAGAAAACGTCATAAAGGCATACTGTAACAAGAACTCCCAAACAAGTAGTCATCACCCCCTATCATCCTCAAGCCAATGGACATGTAGAACACTTGAATGGTTCTCTAGTACAATTAATTTCTAAGCTCTCCCAGGAGCACCCAAATGCTGCCTGGACTGAACACCTACTGTTGCATTATTGAATGGATCAGCCAAAACATAGTCTGTTTATGTTAAGGGCAATAGAAAAAATGCCCAATTGCCTACTTGTTTTGCCGCATTTGCTATTCTATGCCTGTAAACTTGTTTAATTGCTCCTAAAAAGTGCTATTTAAATCAAGGGTTTATTGTGCATAGAGCTTGGTCTTTACTTCCGCAGCTAATAATAGAATTGAAGCATTTAAGAGCCACTTTCCTCCATTTGAAAAGATGCATGAAACCAGTTGTTTTCTTACCCAGGCACTTTTCAATGCCATTTCTCCACTGCCTCCATATGGCAAGTCCTTCTTTAGGTGCCTATTTCCTTTGGCAATAATTCCCCCACCCCCACTATATAACCTTCTAACATATTAAATAAAGAACCAGTTTTGTCTTATTATCTTCTTATATTCTTCTGTCCTTACCCAGGCTGTCACTATACCATAACATGTATAGTATTAAGATAAAGAAGTAGTAGACTAACTATTTGTAGAAATCAGTACACAGGCTGTATATTTTACAATATTGGCGCTCATGGCTTCTACAAACCACAGCTTCCTTTCTTCCTACCCCTGTGGCCCTGTTTTTGTGGAGAGAGAGATGTCCTTGCCTATACCTGTGGCTCCTTCTGCCCAACCCACTCCAGGATCATCTTCACTGCTTCTGGCTCTCTATCTGGTAGACTCCATGGCTCTTCCTATGGTCAACCAGGACTAAGCCAGTGGTTGCCTAATTGTCAACAACTTTCAGAAGTTGCTAGCTCCCAGTCAAGAATGGTCTCCTGGATGAACTCCATTGAAGAAGCCCTTACCTCCTTGATACTAATTCAGCCTAACCCTATGGCTGAAGCAACTGGCATGAACAACGTCTCCTTCTCCTTGGAGCCTGCCTTGGTGAAGGAAGTATGCTGTCAATATTCTCCTCCTTCTTCTGGTTGTTCTCCTGATAGAATCTCCCTTAATTCTGGCATCCTCCAAACTGGTAGCTGCTCTGGTCCCTCAAACCTTGCTTGAAATATATCAGAAGCTGTTCACTCCCACTCTGGAATGACTCTATGGATGAGCAAGATAGAACACATCCTTTCTTCCTTGGTACCCACCCAGATGAATCAGCATTATGCCCTAGAGCTTGATGGTCATCAACAGAAAACTCCTAAGCCAGAAGACACCCATAACAGCTGCACCATGTAATTCTCTGCTCTTCAGGAGGCAACTGTGGTAAGTTGACTCCCTGGTGATTGACTCCCTGGTACTTGACACTTTGTTAAGTACCAGGGAGTTGAGTGCTGCATATGTGAATCTATTAGTATTTTTGGCTTAACTGAGATTAAGCTAATTTTTACTAGTAATTTAGGGGGTTGAAACCAAAAACCAAGGTTAAATTTACTCAAACTTGACTTTGCTTAATAATTTGGTTAGCTAAAATACCAATTTAAGGGGCAATTTATAAGTAAGTTTACTAATAGAAATGAAAAAACCTGTGTTTGACACTCTAAAAAAAAGTGACCAGTTTGACACTTTTTAAGCCAAATTTTAATTTTATTAACAAAATACATATGTGATTATATATATTTTTTTATTTATTATTATATTTTATTATTAGTGTCCATAGTTGTCAATTAGGCTCCCAAGCACCACCATACTGGATTTAGTGGTATAGACATTAATCAAATACCCCACTTGTTTTACATTATGTCATTCCCAGGTTTGTGGATTAAGTGGTGCCACATAAAGTAAGCCTGATTTATTAAGAGATTTAATATGTAATTTATAAAAAACTGAAACTTGACATCTTCTTTGTTTGACTCTATCCACTTGACACCCAATTGGTTTTGGATTTAACTAATCAAAGGCTTGGAATTAAGGCTAAATTAATATGTGACGCACTATGAGCACCATTTGACACTTGTTTACTTGACACTTTAACTTAAGGATTAGTACAGAGAGCTTCTTAACGTTTTAACCAACACTATGGTAAATAAGTCACTCCTAGCTCCTCACAGCATAATATTATCACTAATAAACATCTTCCTACTCATTTACTTTTTTAACTTATGTTGTATTTTTATTTTTATTTTTGAGCATATGAAACTGCCTTGCTTTTGGGTTAACTTTCAAACCTGTTTTAAATTTAAGCAAGTTTTATATGTAAAAAAACATAGTAAATTTGATTTTTCTGCTCAACTCTGGCATACTCAACAGTGAGAATTCAGCTTTTCCCAGCTTATTGACAGTGCTGAACTCAACACTTCACTATGTTTTGAATTTTCAACTCACAATAAAAAATTCCACATGATAATTTTTTTATTTTTTTTTGCAATTATAATCTACTACTTTTTTCTTCTGCTTTACATATAATTTTCATATATTTTCTTTGATTTTTAAATGTAAATTTGATATTGATTTTACACTAAGATGTTATGCTGAACCTAACATCTTTGATGATTCATAATAAATCCACTTATTTTCTGTTTTAACTTTTATATCTATACTTTGAGTTTCTATTTACTTTTTTTATGTTTTTTTTCTTGATAAATAAAACTTTATTTGCCTGCTTTTCATTTAACTTTTGCTTTGCTTTACCTCTGTGTTTCCTATATTTCACACTATTTTATTTACAAAACTAAACTTTTCTTTAGACAAGATCAAAAAAGAACAGCCAACAGCCCAAGTGCCAAGCCTCCAAGGGCTCCAAAGAAACTGCCTCCACTCTCAAGTGTGCCAAGAAGCCTGCAAAGGCAAAGTCTCCAACCTCATCTTCTCCCACTCCATCTCCTCCTACTCCTCCCCACCCTCATCTTCCACATCCTCTTCACCTCCTCCCAAAATTACTCCCCAAAAAATCTGATGGTGATCTTACTGACCACTCTTTTTGCCACTCAGAGGCTGACTCCAAGCCCACCAAGGAGCGCCGTACCAAGAAGTCAAAGGCTGCCAAGGAGACCATCTCTTCTTCTGGTAAAAAAGGAGGGATCCAAGCAGGCCTCAAAGACCCTTCCCCTGCCCCTCCTGATGGCTCTTCCCCCCTCCCTCATCTGATCCCCAAGATGAGCTGGAGGAGTACTCCAAGAAGTTCAAAGCTTCTGGTCATGTGGCTTGGGATCCACTGGCCATCCATAATATCTATAATGTCAACATAGAGTTTAAAGTCCCCAAGCGCTTCCCCTGTTTTTCCCCCAATTATGTCTGTAAAGGGCGGCCCTGGCTACGTAGCTGATAACTACATTTTTAATTGTAACAATCAAAAGCGCCAAACCAAGAGCAAGCACTTTGTCTTTGAGAATAAGACTTGCGGGCCCTGGATAAACACTGAAGGCTGGGAGCAAGTAACTGCAGAGACGAGGGAGCACTCTTGTGAGCCCCCCAATCATCTTATAACCCAGATGTTAAAATGGTACCTGGTCCAGGTGATCCCAACATCCTCTCACCTCCAGGAATCTGATCTGGCTATTAAAGTCCTGTAGCACTTAAAACCCAACAATCTAAAGTTGGTGCCAACTCAAGAGCAGTTGGTTAAGTTCATAAGCAATAAGAATATTGCTAACAATCCCCTCAAGGCTTCAGACGTCCTCTTGGAGCCTACACTCACCACAAGCTAAAGCAGCTTCCAAGTGGGGAGCACTTCCTCCTCCATGATAGCAGGCCTGCCACCAAAGACTGCATAATCTGCTACTAAACTCAGCAGAACCTGATGGAGTTGAAAAGGGCTTCAACCTGGCTAGTTGATGGTACCTATGCCACTTGCCCCGGATGTTCAAGCAGCTCTGGATGATCCATGCCCATATTGATATCCAGGTGATTCTATTTGCATTATTTCTTCTTCCTGGGGCCACCAAGGCCATTTACACCCGTGCTTTTACCATCCTCTGCCAAGAACTTTCCCTCCTTCCTGACAACAACAATGCCAAGAAGACCCCCTACACCCGCGCCAACCCTTCTGCCTCTGACAAAGACCAGGCCACCATAGACTTGGAGGAAAAGGTAAAGCTGAGAGCTCTTGGGCCTACCATGTGCATTATGGACTTTGAACCTGCTCAGTTCAATGCATTTGAGCAGCTGTTCAGCAGGGAGGTGCAGGGGTGCCACTTCCACTATTGCCAAGCAGTTGCTTAGAATGTGCAGGCCCATGCTGAGCTAAGTAGGTTGAGCCGGAGGGATACTTTGAACACCTGCAAATTTGTGCTGGCACAATTTAGTGCCTTGGATTTTTTAAAGCCAGAGCACATTGTGCAGGGGCTCAAGGTTCTCTCAAAGGATCCTTACATAGTTAAGAACTCAGAGTTTAAGACTTTTCTTGAGTACTTTGAGCCCCAGTGGATTGGGAAGGTTGTCACGCAGAGGCAAGGCAAGGCCTGTGCCAAGGCCAGCTGGAATGTGTACCAGGCGGCAGTGAATGGTGAGCTCAAGACCACCTAAGCTCTAGAGGCTTATTGTAAACATCTCAAGGCCAACTATGGGCTCCACTCAAAATTCAATAAGTTTTTCTCCCTTCTGCAGCATGAGCAGGAGAAAACCATCTCCAATCTGCATGACTTGGCAAACCGCGTCCCCCCACCAAGTCCACAACCTGTTCCACCCTATTAACCAAGGCCATTAAAAATGCAGCCAAACATAAATACAAGGCCTCAGAGATCAAGTAGCAGCTTGAGCTCATTGCAACTGCCCTCCTAGAAGGGGCCAAAATGAAGAAGGGGAAGAATGGAGAGGAATAAACTTGCTGTCTTACTTCTATGGTTTAAATTTTTACTTTTTAGTTTTGATCAATTAGTTTTTAGTTTTAATTCTTCTATTTTTTGATTTAATTAGATAGCACTGATTATTTTATGTATACATGGTAAGTTTGAGATGAATAGTTATAGTTGAAAATGAGTGAAATATCTTAATTTTTGTTAATTTCTAAATAAAACATATGATATTCACATTCATACTTATATGAACTATATCAAATAAATATTAATATTTCTTCATATTTTGCATAACTTTTTATTGGTGCTTTTTTGTTTATTTTTGTCTCATTGGAATTTTAATTTTTATGGTAATTAAAAATATTTTTATAATGAAGAGTGTAAATTAAATAGTGAAATGAGAAATAGTTTCTTATTTCTCCTTATTCTTATTAGTTAAGATAAATTTTTTATTTTAGTTTTGAGCTCTCTGGGATTATTTTAGTATACCATAGCTGTAAGGCTTAATTTTTATATTAAATTTTTTCAGTACATCAAGATCTGTTAATTAAAAAAGTGTCAATTTCCAGTTGTCAATCAGGGAAAAAGCTGAATTCTCACTTTATTATAGTGTCAATCACCAGGGAGTCAAACTTACCACAGTATCCCTTCAGGATACTATAAGGGCTCAAGAAAAACAGATGGGTTTTCTGGAAGAGGAATTAGTTCTGGCCTTTTAGGAAAAGAAAGAGTGGCTAGATGAGTTGGATGCTCAACATGCTCTCCTTGACTCTCTTCAGGACCAACTAAGCAAGCACCTTGAAGATGCCTCAGCAATTAGGACCCTTGAGACTCTAATGGGATTGCATGGGAATGCTAAAGCTGATAGTTCCCCCTCTCAGAAGATCCATACTCCATTGCCCCTTCCTGACTCCCACCACTATCACAGAAGTAATAAAGAGGATTTATCCTTCATTTCACCTTCAGAAGGTACCTTGGAGTCTCCCTGGAAACCTGATAGCAATCCATCCATCACTCCTGATGGTTCTGAAGCAACTAAACCTCAGGCTAGTCAGAGCAAGGAAGAATTCACTGATAATTCTGGCATTGAGTAGTACAATGAGGATCACTCAAAAAACCATTAAGCAGCCAAGACAAGGAGAAATCCTTGGCTGCATTTGTGGTTTCACCTCCCTCCTCTCCCCCATTCCTCTCTCTCCTGACAAGCCTGTTCCTGATCCTGGCACTTGTTGTTCCTTTACAACAGAGCCTTCTGATGCCCCTCTGCTGGTTGACTTTGCCTCTCAATCAGAAATATTGGATTCTTGCACTGTGAGAATGCAAGAAGATCTTGCCTAATGGATCCTCACTGCCAAGTTCTTCTTGGCCATGGACCTGATACCTGGCTACTGGCAGATTGATCTCCCTCCAGCTGACCCAGAGAAGTGTGCCATTCTTGCCAACTAAAGGCTGTTCCAACCTACCAGGATGCCTCAGGATCACTCTGATTCCCCAGTCACCTTCCAACAAGCTATGAACTCTGTGATGAGAGACCTCAAGCCCTCATATGCCCTGGTCTATCTGAATGGCATTAACGTCTTCTCTTGCACCTATACAAAACACCTGGAACACCTGGAAGAAGTGTTAAAACGTCTTCTGGCTGCTACAATTAAGCTGAAGATTTAAGGAAATGCAACTTCTTCAATGAGCACTTAGAGCCCCTTGGGTTCATCATCAGTTGTGATGGCCCCTGTCCTGTGCCTCTCAAGGTAGAGGCCATTAAGAAGATGAAGGTGCCTTTAAGCAAGAGGGACATCCAGGTCTTACTGGAGTTGTTTGGCCATTATTGCTGCTTTATCCCCAAATTTGCTTCTGTTGCAATATTAAGTACTCCACTCTAATTGCTATTGAGATAATTGGAATTAATACATTGATAAAATTTGACAATGGATTCCTTAAGTTGATTTCCTCAATTGAAATTGGATTCAACTGGTGGAGCTAAAATACTCAGGTTTATTATTAACCCATATGAGTTTAATAAACACAGTTTTTATCCTTACACTTAACACTTATACTTTGATTTTGCCTTTTATTTAGCAGTTGAAGTTGGTGCTTAGTAATCCTTAAATAGTTTAGTGATATTAGTATATTTTATATATAGTTTAGTTAAGATAAACTTTAGTGCATAGATTTAGCTAGTTTAGATAGCCCAAATTTACAACACTGGTGCTCATTTAGTGTTTCAACCATCTACTTAATTTTGTTGAGGGGGAGATAGCCTTATTTATTTCCTATTAAAATTAAGTTTTTAGCTCATATGATTAAAACAGTCTCTCTTTGTGTCTTCTTTTTATTTTTGGCAGCTATAAATTCAGCTTCTAAGTTTTTAATTTACTTGATTCTCAAAAATTATTGTCTTTTTAAACTGAAAATTCCACTTTTTCTCATTAGTCAACCCCTCCTAAAAATAGAACATTTGTGTTCAGGAGCAAAAATTGCATTACTCATATTATTTTTAAAGCTTTTGGAGCCAAAAAGTTGTGCTACTTAAAATCCATTTACAAAAAGTTGTATTAAAACTTAGTACAATTTAGCTCTTTCTCCCTTATTTTCTCTATTTTTTATTAATCAAGCCCATCTAAAAATAGTACAACTGTGTTCAGGACCTCAAGTTATATTACCTCTCTTTTTTTCAGAAAGATTAGATAAAAATTATTTTTTTTGAAAAATAATCATTTGCAAGCCTGCTTATTCTTTGGTGCAAATTTCTAATTTTTACTTGCTAATACCCAGTTCTCTTAATTTTTATTTTTTTCAGTAATATTTTTCCTTCCATGATTGAGTTTACAGGTGGGGGAGGTATTCCTCTGATGAAATATATTTTGTTTATAATGGATTTCATCACACAGTTTCTTGTAGCGCATTATTTGTATTAGAGTTAAATTGCCTTCAAAGCTGTAGCAGTATTTTCTATGAGTTAAAAACTTATTTGAAGATTTACTTGATAAGTTCTATCATTCAATTGGTTTAGATGCACTTCTTAAATATATCTATTTCAACTTTTATTATATTTGCACTAGACCTTCTTTTGAAAGAAAAGCAAGTTATAAAATAAATAATATTGCCTCTAGAAGTTCTTGCTCAAAAACCAAAATGATCAGTGAAAAAACAAAAAATATTGCTTCTGGTAGTTCTTGCTCAAAAAACAAAATAAGTTGTGAAAAAAATAAAAATATTGCTTCTAGCAGTTCTTGCTTAAAAAATAAAATGGGTAGTGAAAAAAAACAGAATAAAAAGCTATACAAACCCAAAATATACTTTGTTAAAAAAATACACATCAGTCAAACCAACTGAAGTTGCTGACAAGTCAGATACTTTCCCTCCAGCTCTCAAAGTTGTTGCAGCCCTGGTTGATCTTGTTTCTTTGCCAGCCTCAGTTGCAAGTGGTTCTACTCCAAAAATCCAAGCTGCTGTTCTTACTGATGATATTTCTAATAAGACCCAGGATCTTCTTCTTGATGACGCTCCTCTCTCACTTGGTATTGAGACATCTGGTGGTGTGATGAGTGCTCTAATTAAGCGTAACACCACTGCCCCTACCAAGAAGTCTGAGACCTTCTCATATACAATGATAACCAGCCCAGTGTTTTGATTCAAGTCCTAGAGGGTGAAGATAACTGCACCAAGGATAAAATCTTTCTGGGAAAATTTGAGCTCTTAGGAATCTCCCCTGCTCTCAAACATACAGGATTTAAACAATTATCCTTTATCCATCAAGTCAATATTGATAATACAAGTGAGCCCACTGCTACGGCTATCACTTATGAGAGAGAAAAGAAGAAGATTATAAAAAATAATTCTGAGCCTGACATCAATTGTATGGAGCACACACCACATGGTGATAACCCTAGAATGGCTCTCATCACTGCTACTTGTGACACTGCTATAGGCAAAGGCTTCCTCCTTTTGACTTAGGGGTTTACGCCGTTACTCTCTGCAGAGTCCCCTTTACACATATTATACCAAATATTGTGTAAAGGGTTAAGTAAGATGATCATTATAGAACATGAGCCCTCACTTCTTGTATATTCAAATATTAGGTTGGAGAATATTTACAATAATGTTGTAGATATGCACATTACAAAGCTCCTTATGAAAAGAGGCTGTGATGTTGTTGTGAATCTCAACTTTGCTAAGACTACCTCCCCTTCCCACTATCAAAAAGGGATTCTATTCTTACAAACAAGTATATCAGATTCACAATCTGAGGGAGCTGCTTCTCTGCAATCCTTGATTATTCATGTTTAATCTCACTTCCCCAAGGCTCTTGGTTTCCCAATCTGATAATGATGACAAGGGGCTATACTCATATGATGTGGCCCTAGTAGATGCTGGCTGCATTTATGCTAAAGTAGCCAATCAGACTCCTTTACATTATGTGCCTGCTACGCTTGTAGCTGCTTCTTACAAGGGTGCCCAGAAGTTTGTCACTCACATCATTACCCTATAATGGGATTACCTTGCTAGTCAGCACAATAGTTGTGTTTTCTTTACTGTTGGGGAGCTTGCACTCCTAAAGTTGCAATATCCAGATCTATTATGCAAATTTCTCACACTTGCCATCACTTTACCTTGCTCCATTGACACAAGATTTCATGAAACATCATCAAAAGCCAGTGTGATTTATCTGAGTCCCAATGGTTGTGACTTGAAGACACACTCTAAGGAAGAAAATAATGGGTGGTATCATACAAATAGCCACCCAATAGTTCATCTTTTATGGCTTAAGCTAAATCTTGCTAGTCATGTTAATTGGTTAGTTGTTTATGGCTTTCACAAACTTTCCCTTCTTGCCACACTTGACACAACCACTCCTATTACCTCCCTTACCAGTGGAGCTTATGAAATAGAGACAGCCTTGGGGAAAGACTATGCCAATGAACAACTCTATCACACTAGTTACTGGCCAGGCTCCACTTCAGGCTGTTACTACACTAGCTCAGCACTAACTAGGCTCAAAAAGGTTGGACTTTTAGACAATGATACCTTAACTCTTAGTATTAAGACTAAGGGTGGTATTGTGGTCAAGACTATCAATCAAAATGATGTCATCTCCATCAAGGAGTCCTTGATCTTCTACACCACCAGCAATTATCAACAGGTTACCGCTATACAGATCTATCAGAGTGACCCTGCTTCTACCAAAGGTCTTATTCTCATGAGAACATTCAATCTGACCAATAACCTTCCTCCTGTTATGACCTACATTACCTATCCCTGCAACCCTAGTGTGTACACTAAGTCTGAGGTTTCAGAATCTTGCTTCCATGTTGTCTTTGTCCAAGACATAAAGGCTGAGCTTACTTTTAACATAATGGCTGGACCTAACATCCTCAAGATTGAGGATTTCACAAAGCAACTTGATCTTAACAAGGCTGCCTGGTTAGAAAGTTATCCTATCAGTCTTCCCAAAGCCACTGCACCTATTATAATTAGTACTGTCACCACTAGAAAGAAACATGAGAAGTTCTTCTACTACAATGTCAAAAGTCTGCCCTTACCCAATTCAACCCATGTTATAACTACTGATTGAATGTACAAAGAGCTCATCTCCCTCAATCCTCTGGTCTTGGATCATGTAACCCTTACTCCTCCCTTCAAGGTGCAATCCAAGCAATGCAAACCCTATTTCAAACCTAGAGGTGGGAAATATCACAATATTGAGTACTCCACTCTAATTGCTATTGAGATAATTGTAATTAATAAATTGATACAATTTGACAATGGATTCCTTAAGTTGATTTCCTCAATTGAAATTGGATTCAACTGGTGAAGCTAAAATACTCAGGCTTATTACTAACCCATATGAGTTTAATAAACAAAGTTTTTATCCTTACACTTAACACTTATACTTTGATTTTGACTTTTATTTAGCAGTTGAAGTTGGTGTTTATTAAGCCTTAAATAGTTTTGTGTATTATTATATTTTATATATAGTTTAGTTAAGATAAATTTTAGTGTGTAGATTTAGCTAGTTTAAATAGCCCAAATTTACGACAGCTTCCCTGGGTAATACACTGTTCTAAATTCTTTGTGCTGATGTGGACTTCTTCTGGGGCCTGGCTTGCAAGACAGCAAGTGCTTTTCTCAAGGAAATACTGACTGCAGCCCCAGTACTAGACTACCCTGACTTTGCCAAGTTGTTTTTGGTTCAAACAGACGCTAGCCTGACTGCTATTGGGGGTGTTCTCTCCCAACTGGACTCTGAAGGACTCAAGCATCCTGTTGAATACTGCTTGCGCACGCTCAATGTTAATGAGAAGAACTACACTGTCACCAAACAGGAGTGTCTGGCTGTAATATACTCCTACCAGCAGTTCAGAGTGTATCTTCATGGGGTACACTTCACAGTGATAACAGAACATGCCTCCCTGCAATGGCTGAAGACCCTCAAGGATCCTGAAGGGCGTCTGGTGCATTGGGCCATTAAACTTCAGGCTTATGACTAAAAAATCATTCATCAAGCTGGTGCTATCCACCAGAATGCTGACTGTCTCTCCTGCCTTCCTACTGTTGCCTTAGTATCCTCCATGTCTGACATTTTCTATGACAAGCTTATAGAGGATCTTTCTTTGTGGGGGGAGGAGCCAGTAGAGATACAGAGGGCTCTCAAGAAGTTAGCTATTGACACCAAGATCTCTAAGGGACAACTTCTGAAGCCTTGTGGAGACTCTTGGCTACCATACATAAGCCCATCCCTACACATGGACCCAGTGATAGCTGCTCACAAGACTACTGGTCATGGTGGTATACAGAAGACGTTAGCCCTGCTACAATAGCACTGCTTCTGGGAAGGAATGTACACTGATGTAGTAGATACACTAGCCACCTGTCATTACTGCAAAATTGAGAGACCTAAGGTGATCAAGTTCCAACACAGACTTGTATGCCCTGGGTTTGCTTTCAACACAGTAGCCATTGACATAGTGGGCCCCTTGCCAGTTACCAACAGCCGCAACAAGTTCATCATTGTGGCTGTTGATTATCTGACTAAATGGTTAGAAGCCAAAGTGATTCCCAACCAATCTGCACTGGTGACAGTTACGTTCATCATGTAGAACATCATATACAAGCATGATTGCCCCCAGATTCTGCTGATGGAAAATGGTGCCAATTTCACCAGTCACATCATCCCTGCCTCAACCAACTGATGGGAATCTGTGGGACGCTATCCACCCCTTATCACCCACAGACAAATGGCATGGTAGAGCGCACTAATGGAAGCATGGTCCATATACTCCAGAAGCTCAGTCACCAACACAAGACAGATTGGGATACCTTCTTGCCAAAGGCTACCTTTGCATAAAACATTGGATGCCACCGCCCTACTGGCAAACCACCCTTCCAGTTAGTATATGGACAACCACCAGAACTCACACCCTTGTTATACACTCTGGTGGATCCCAGCCTTGTTGATCTCCAGAAGCCTATCTTCATGAGCTTGTCCAGAACCTTGGTTGCCTGCAATCAGAAGCATATACTGTGAACTTAAATTATAAGCTTCAAGGCATTGGACAAGCTTCCTCCAAACAATTGGCCCTGCTCACATACACCATAGAAGACTCTGCATACTTCTTCAGCAACAGAGACTATGGAAGAGAATCAAAACTGACCTCCTTATGACAAGGCCCAGCCCAGATCATCTAGAAGACTGATCTCAACTCCTGCATCTTGAAGAAGCCTTTTTCTGGGCAATTGATTCCTAGAGTACACACTCAATACATCTGTGCTGCTCCTAGTGATCAAGAGTAAGTCCCAATGAGGACAACAGACCCAAAAACAAAAAGCCTATTTAAAATATTCCATGGGTTGTTGTCCTGCTTGTGATAGTTAGAAGATATAAGTTATAAGGGACAAGGAATAAGAAACAAGCCGCTATTGAGGACTGACAAGACTCTGCCAATACTTCCCTAACTGATTCATCACTTAAAATGTAGCCAGAAAACATAACTGATTGCTGTTCTTTGGGTTTTCTTTGGATAACAGCCTGTCATGCCTGCCTTTCAAGGGTGCCACACAATTCAACCTGTTTTTCTGATCCAGTGGGGGGAGAAAGGTTGCATTATTGAATGAATCAGCCAAAATCTAGTCCATTTATGTTAAGGGCAATAGAACAATTGCCCAATTGTTTTGCCGCGTTTGCTATTCTATGCCTGTAAACTTGTTTAATTGCACCTAAAAAGCGCTATTTGAATCAAGGGTTTATTGCGCATAGAGCTCAGTCTTTACTGCCACAGATAATAATAGAATTGAAGCATTTAAGAGCTACTTTCCTCCATTTGGCAAGGTGTGTGAAACAGGTTGTTTTCTTGCCCAGGCACTTTTCAATGCCATTTCTCCACTGCCTCCATATGGCAAGTCCTTCTTTTGGTGCCTATTTCCTTTGGTAATAATTCCCCTGCCCTCACTATATAACCTTCTAATATATTAAATAAAGAACTAGTTTTGTCTTATTATCTTCTTATATTCTTCTGTCCTTACCCAGGCTGTCACTATACCACAACAGGTATAGTATTAAGATAAATAAGTAGTTGACTAACTATTCATAGAAATCAGCACCCAGTCTGCATATTTTACGATACCTACCCACTGCCCCACTCATATTACGTGCCAGAATCAATTGGGGTACAAGCTTCAGCCCCAGCGCCTTGGTCTTTGGGACTACTGATGGTCTGACAGGAGTAGAACAGGGGAATCTACAGTCTACATTTCACGCAAAACCTCCCTTGTAACTACCCCTCCCTGGATCAATGGTGAGCCAAGGCCCGCAATATCAAACAAGAAAGAATCAAGGGGGGACAAGACACCTCAAGGCAAGGTATGCCATAAGTGACCCTATCTATGCCCTCAATCCTAACTCAGTAAAATTAGAACCCAACCACCTTAGATCTTTCAAGGTGGCTACCATCTACAACAATCATACTGTGAGATTAGACTGATTGACCACAAATGATCAGGCTAATCATTGCACGCAGATCTTAACCAGTTACACGCTGTATTATCACTTGGTTATCATTTAATCAAATGTAGTAATTATACGCTGTATAATCAGCAATATATTATAATAGATATGGCAGTTACACGCTGTGTAATTGTTAGTTTATTATAATTGATGTTGCAATTATACGCCATATTATCACTGATCATCATTCCAATGTGTACTGATTGTATACCGTATATTACTTGCTTTATTATAATTGATGTAACAATTATACGCCTTATAAACGTTAGCCAACATAGTGATCATCATTGATTACACGGCATGAAATCACAAAATCATCAACTGGATATTGTCCATACCATCCATCTGGACGTTGTATCAGCCCAGCCTTACCCAGCCTGATGATGTTTATGAGCATATCAAACAAGTGATGAGCAAAGGTCATGGAAATACCAAGTTTGGGTCAGCATTACACAGCCTATAATCAAGCTTCCTATTGGTTTGGATCAGCATTACACGGCAGATAATCCATGGGTTGATACTGGATTGAGTCTGCTATTATACAGCGTATAATTCCCAATTTGACCTGTTGCATTAATAAGCAGAATACTTGCCAGCCAGAAAAGAATCACTGATTAAGCCCTACAAATGGAATACCAAAATTCTACCTTCCAATGCTGGAAGACAGATTAAGGACCATTTATAAGCGTCAACTAAATACGGCGTAGTTTCTCAGCGCAATAATAGGTGTGTAAGATACAGCCAATCAATAAATGACAGTAGGCTAGCTCAAGAAGAACATAGGCTGTAGCTGAAGTGCCATGTACACCTGCAAAGACCAGTAGCAACACACATGCCAAGGACAGCCAATCAGGATGGGCGCAGCTAGCAAAGATGGACCTATTGCAAAGGTAGCCACTGAGAACTTACTAAAAGGACAAGAACAAGGGTTGTTGCAGTATATATTGATACAGACGCCTGAAAGGATAACAACAAGTTCTTAGTTACACCTGGATAGATTGTAGCCGCTGGCTAGATTGTACTCCAGCTTCAATAAACATAATTATCTTTAAAGTTCTACTCTATTGTAATCTGTAGTGCTCTTGCATAGGATTAGGTAGAGTACATTGGCAAGGCTAACATCCATCTGTAGCTTTGAACATACCAGCAATAACTTAAGTTGCTCAACATTGGTGCTCACTCAAAATTGAGCCTCTGCCAATGCCACAGTAAACTGCCCCTGCCCACCAAGGATTGTCCTTGGCCCCGCCTCTGCCCAGCTTTTTTGGCAAGCATGGGTACAAGATAGAATCATCAGACAGTGAGTGTGCTCCTGTCTTTTCTGTGAGCAATCCCATGGTTGTTTATCCTCCTGCAACCATCCCTTTGGTTGTGGCCCTGTTGCCCTCCGTCCCTGAGGGTCCTGCCTTGGTTGGTTCATACAATCACATGCAGATTGTCAAGCTGGCCAAGACTTTACTTTGTGGATTCTGCCTTTGTCCCTCTGATTGCCCTGACCAGAATCTAAGCATATTCTTCCACTACCAGGACCAGGAATTTTGTTGGCAACTTTACTGGCTCTACCGTAATGCATTCTTCCAAGCTCTTCAGGAACGCCTTGCTAGTAGAGATTATGCTGTAGAGTACCTTGCTGGCTTTGTCCAGCCCTCTGTGAAACAACTCCAGCTATATGCTGACTGCCAGAACATCAAACTTTTGTCCCTTGGTGACACCCTCCTCTCCTGTTGCTGTGGCTAGGCTGAGCAATGGGCCACGGTCAACGCCTCCTTTTTGGAGATACGTGCCATGGTCCTGGCTAATCAGTCCATGGGGGGAATGCACATGCACGTATTGATGAACTGATTGACATATTAAACACAAAGTTCAGAGCCATGGTCCATGAAGTAATGGATGCATGTGGAGCCTCTCTGGCATGGCTTCAGGACGTCCACAAGTTCTGTGCTGAGTCAGAAAAATTCAGCGTAAGAATGGCAGACAACATAGCCACCTTGGATAAAATGTTATTGCCCTGGACAAAGAAGTAGAGCAGCTTGGCTCACGGCTTCATCAATTTGAAAAATATGTTCTGGAAAACTTCCAGAGACTAGAAGCAAAATTCAACAACCAAGTAAAGGCATCCCGCTCATCTACGCCAAAGCCACTACCTTGCCTGTATAGTGCAAAGATTTCAACACTAGAGACTAGAATAGCAACGTTGGAGAGCACAATCAATGGATACAAAGAGGAGTTTGCCAGAGCGCATAAGACCATCATGGCTCTGCAAACAGAGCAGCTGACCCTGAGAGATACTGTATCACGCCTTTCTAAAACCACCACAAGTGTAGAGTCTGAGCTCTTCCAGAAAAGCTGGCAGATGGACAACAACAATGTCCACAGCTGCCTGGCTAGGATGGAAGCCCAGATCCAGCTACTGGCAACAAAAGGCTGCAAATACATCTCCAGCAGTCAGCAAACGTCATCTTCAATGCGTACAGACCACTATGAAGACACCGCTAACACCTCTGAGGAGGAAGGGGAACTACCAAACAGGGGGATTCCCAAGGTATTCACAACCCTTCCTTCTAGAGAGCCTTTCACACCAAAAGCAACGCCTAGGGCTAGGCGTAGCTATACAGTGGATAGACAGTCAACCACCTCCCCCTGCCAGCCCACCAAGCCTACGGGCGTGAACAAACAATTCAAACCTTTGAACCTCCAAAAATTTGACTAAAAAGGGAACATACATTCCTTCCTGAGACTCTTTGGGATGGCAATGAGGGGCGCTACCAACCAAAAAAGACAGCCACACTCATCACCACATTAGATGCAATCAGCATCATTTTAGTAATGCCACACCTACCTGCAACTGACTGGACGTATCAAGAGGCTAGACAGGCAGTGCTGGAGGAGTTTGGTGGAGAGGGTATCCTCTTCACCAGGAAGTCTGAGTTTGGCGCAATAAAGTTTGCTCCAGGAAAAACTCTGCAGGAATCTGCAGAAAAATTCTAACATGATGCGCTGGTGCTCCTTGGCTCCAGTACAGTCTCCACCTTTGATATCCACGCTGCAATGAAGCAGGCCACTCACCTGTACAAAGAGCTCCACAGAGCAATGTCCCCTGCCTACGCCAAAGGCAAAGACATGTCAGAAATTGTGGACTGCCTCTGTAGTAATACCAAAACATTTGGTCCTCCCAATCAACCCAAGTCCAAGCAGCTTAAACCAACCTACAAGAAACCACACTTCCAGAAGGAGGCCTCTGCTAAGTCCTCTGCACACCCTCCTGACGTGAAGGGTCCTTAATGAATTGCCTGCAACACAGCAGGACACTGGAAATCAAAGTGCCCAACTAACTCCAAGAAGGTGCATGTGGTGCAACCACATTCTGCTAGCACAACCAAGGGAAAAGCCAAGGCAGAGTAGATGAAAGAAATTCTACCTCCAACAAATCCCTCAACATTCCCATTGAACCTGGCCCCAAAGACCACTGTCCTGATGAGCTACAAAAAGACACAATCCATATGGTTTTAGCCAACAACCTGTATGCAGTGACTACCTGATCCCAAAGCAAAGTCAAGCAAGAAGAGGCCACCCTGGCTGAAGTCTCAAAGCCGTATGCAGCCAAGTTACAGGATACCAGGGAAAATTGTTGCTCACCATGCTCCAACAACACCCCAAACTTAAAGTCAATCCAAGTAGCTTTCCCCCTGGAGGAACTTAAGTCCACATACCCTGATGTCTGCAAAAGTTTCTCTGCACCTTGGAGAGCAATGAGGAGAATGGTATACATACATTAAAAAGCCCCAGATGTGGACTATAGATCACCCTTTAGTACATCTGGCAAGGAACCCACGTACTCTGTGGGAGCATACAGCGCACTACCTATGCAATTTGGCTCCATTGCGGTGTCTGCCCCCGCAGTTGTTTTGCCAAACAATACCTACAATTTCCTCATAGGCACCTCCTTCCTGGTGAAATATGGTGCCATGACACATTGGGGTCTCACCACCTTTGAAATCCTTGGTCAGACCTTACCCTTGTTCTTCAGTAAGGAAGGTCAAGACACCGCTCCCAGGCCCTACAAATTTGTCAATCTGGCTTACGCCAATGGAATTGTCCCCATAGAATACAAACTTGCCAGAAAACACAGGCGTAAACCTCCTACACAGATCCTGGAACATAAGGGTATTCTGCTGAGGAAAAGGTCTGCCTTTTCCCTGGAGCCTGGTCACCAGAAGATTGCAGAGAATGGGTTGTCCATGGTTATCCCTGAAGGGCTATATGCAGAGTTCATCAAACCCTGGGGCCGCTCATAAGGCAACAGGCCATGGTGCCTTTTGGAAGACCAAAGAGATCCTGTCTTGCACCTACTTCTGGGAGGCAATGAATTTTGACATTCAGGAGACAATTGACTGCTGTATCAAGTGCCAAGGGAATAAGCCACTACAAAAAAGCACAACTTACCAAATGGTGCAACCTCATTTTTCCTGGCATACTGTGTCAATGGACGTAGTGGGACCACTCCCATGTAGCAGCCCTGGCTTTTGTTATGTGATAGTGGCTATAGATCACCTAACTAAGTGGGTGGAAGCCCAGCCTCTAAGGAAAGTAGATGCCCCTTCCACTGCAAAATTTGTCTTGGATGCCATTATACTTTACCATGGCTTCCCCCAGTTCCTACTCTCAGATAACGGGACCAATTTTACGGCCTCAGTAATATCAAGAGTGAACAACCTCATGGGAGTCTGCGGAGTACTCTCCACTCCATATCACCCTAAAACCAATGGAATGGTGGAACGTGTCAATGGTACCCTAACCCAGATCCTCTGGAAATTAGCTTCATTGTGTACATTCTCTTGGGAAACATACTTAAGAGCAGCAGTGTTTGCATACAACATTTTGTTGCATTCCACCACTGGTGCGTCCCCTTTTCAACTGATGTATGGTCAACACCCTGCCATTCTGCCTGTCCTATACTTGACCACAGGCAATTCTGGGCAACTTTCCTACAATCAATACCTAGGACAACTGGCCAACACCCTTATCAAATTGAATGCATCTGCTTTTAGCAACACAGCTATCAAGACCCAAGCCAGATTTGAAAGGGACTCCGCTAATAGGGCCCCATTGCCCTCTTTTGAGGTAGGGGAGGGGGTTGCATACTGCAATACTAGAGGAGCAGGTAGATCCCACAAACTAGAGAAACTATGGGTAGGTCCCTTTGAGATTATAGAGAAGACCTCACCTGACGCCTACACCATCAAGGATAAGGATAGTGGACATATATTTGACCGCGTACACAAAAAGTTTCTTTGTTCATTCTGCACCCTAAAGAAAGGGCCTAATTAAACATTATATAAACTTTTCATAAAAGAAAATATCATAAGTAATATTAGCACATCATATAATCCATAACAAGAAAAATATAAAAAACATAAAAATATAAAAGATATATAATATAAAAAATATATAGAGTGCATTATATCAAAATAGGACTTAGTCTTATGAATCTTTATTGGTGAGGGCCCTCCTCAGGCTCCTCAGGGATATTGTGGGTGGTAGCCTCCACATAGTCACTAAAGGCGTGGGAGCCACCACCTGATATAAGACAATAACATTCTGGAGCCACATACGCCACGCCTTGGGAGAGAGCCGCTCCCAGCACATAATGGGCACTGACAGGGCCAGCTCCCCATCTGCTGGGCAACCTAGGCCACACTCAATGGGGAAGCATGCCCTCAACACCAGGCACTCCACTATAAACCCCTTGGAGGGGTAATCAGCCAGAAGACCCCATTGGTGGTGCAGCACTTCACATCGGTAAAACTCCAAGATGGCCTGCATCTGGGACAAGGAGCCTTGAGGAAGTGAAGGCTTCAGCACTAAGAAAAGATTCCCCAGCAAAGCCATATGAGGGAGATACTGGGAAAGATCCCCAGTATCCAGCTTTTCCAAGGTTAAGTTGATGGCTGCCACCAGCCAATTGTGCTTATTATCTGTACGCCAAAGACCCCACTGACAAGTAGAGTTGGGACTGGGCCCCCAAGCACGGGACCAGACCTGCACCACTGCACAGTTGAAGTCAATCACCCACGCGTACTTGGCATACAATGCCACATTGGAGCAAGGCGGCTCCACTAAGATCCCCTCCAGAAGCCAGGCCAGCTTGCAAAGAGCCATGGAACAAACAGCAGGAGGGTGATACTGTTTGGAGTGACAAAGACAGGAGTGGACATCCACCCCCTGGCCACAAGACAGAAGAACAAAGAGGAACTCACTTAGAAGCTCATAGCCTTGAAACAGGCCATTCACCTCAAAGTCCGCGTGATCAGGATTGTAGGTGAGGACCATGGAACCCAGCAAGGTTGGGTCAGGAGTATAAGGTACGGCAGGTGGGAGGGGAACAACGGCCCTGGCCTGCCAGATCTGTGGGTCCACGGAGGTAGTCCAATTGGCATCCCCAGTTGCCAAAGGAGGACAACTCTCCTGTTTGACTTCTTGCTCCAGGATTGGAATGGGGGGGCACTGAAAGGGATTGGTCACCACAGTGGTGGCCAAGGACAATTCCGAGTGAGTATCATCCCCAAAACACGTAAGGAACACCAACTGTAGAACTGGAGACGGCGTGTCTCCTTACTCTGGCAATTGAACTCCTGACAACGCTCCTCCAACATGGTCACCAGGAACTCCTGGTACTCCTCCTTGGTGCTAAAATGGGAAGATGCTGTTGAGAAAGCCATATGCCTGATTCTCTTCTTACCCTCCCTATTTATGGTCAAGAGGGGGAAAATGTGAGATTAGGCTGATTGACCACAAATGATCAGGCTAATCATTACACACAGATCTTAACCAGTTGCACGCTGTATTATCACTTGGTTATCATTTAATCAAATGTAGTAATTATACGCTGTATAATCAGCAATATATTATAATAGATATGGCAGTTACACGCTGTGTAATTGTTAGTTTATTATAATTGATGTTGCAATTATACGCCGTATTATCACTGATCATCATTCCAATGTGTACTGATTGTACACCATATATTACTTGCTTTATTATAATTGATGTAACAATTATACGCCTTATAAACGTTAGCCAACATAGTGATCATCATTGATTCCACGGCATGAAATCACAAAATCATCAACTGGATATTGTCCATACCATCCATCTGGACGTTGTATCAGCCCAGCCTTACCCAGCCTGATGATGTTTATGAGCATATCAAACAAGTGATGAGCAAAGGTCATGGAAATACCAAGTTTGGGTCAGCATTACACAGCCTATAATCAAGCTTCCTATTGGTTTGGATCAGCATTACACGGCAGATAATCCACAGGTTGATACTGGATTGAGTCTGCTATTATACAGCGTATAATTCCCAATTTGACCTGTTGCATTAATAAGCAGAAGACTCTCCAGCCAGAAAAGAATCACCAATTAAGCCCTACAAATGTAATACCAAAATTCCACCTTCCAATGCTGGAAGACAGATTAAGGACCATTTATAAGCGTCAACTAAATACGGTGTAGTTTCTCAGTGCAATAATAGGTGTGTAAGATACAGCCAATCAATAAATGACAGTAGGCTTTCTCAAGAAGAACGTAGGCTGTAGCTGAAGTGCCATGTACACCCGCAAAGACCAGTAGCAACACACATGCCAAGGACAGCCAATCAGGATGGGCGCAGCTAGCAAAGATGGACCTATTGCAAAGGTAGCCACTGAGAACTGTCTGAAAGGACAAGAACAAGGGTTGTTGAAGTATATATTGATACAGACGCCTGAAAGGATAACAAAAAGCTCTTAGTTACACCTGAATAGATTGTAGCCACTGGCTAGATTGTACTCCAGCTTCAATAAACATAATTATCTTTAAAGTTCTACTCTATTGTAGTCTGTAGTGCTCTTGCATAGGATTATGTAGAGTACATTAGCAAGGCTAACATCCATCTGTAGCTTTGAACATACCAGCAATAACACAGGTTGCTCAACACATACCTACCAGCTTGAAGATGCCCAAGGAAACATCAAGACACTCTACCATGACTGCTTGCGCCCCTGACATATCATTCCCACACAAAGACTCTTTGTGCAAACCTTCCCAGATCTCCCACAAGTTTAAATTCTGGTACCTGACAACAAACAGGGGACAAGGGGGGTGTTGCAACTAAGATTTACCTCTCACCTGCCAATGTATCTCACAATACACAAGGGGCGCTTGATAAGTTGCCCCATGACATTTCTAACAGCATGGATCAGCCTGAAGGCAAGGTCGAATTTGCGGGCACTATCTCCTAATTAGGAGCTTTGCCAATTTGACTCTGCTGATCCCTGCACAAGTTATTCCTTGGATCTAAGCCTTAAATAGAACCTACCACTGTGCCACCCCCTGGTTGCCTTGTAGCTTGCCCCATAAAGTATATTAGTCACAATATTGATTAATAAACCTCATCTTATTCTATTCATTCTTGTCTTTTCTATTGGACTGTTGTATTCCCAAAAAAATAATGAACTTTAATTGGTTCAGTTGCAACACAGGCTTAAATTTCCAACTGGCCCCCAACTGATCTCCATAATTTATCAATGTTACCCCTGAATTTTGATATCATTGTTTATGTAACCCTTTCTATATTTTAGTTAACCTTTGATATTTTGGTAGATAGTGCTTAAATCTCACTCAAACTAGCATCATTTGAAAGCCCTTAATATCAGCTTTTAGAATGGTGATGCATTTTCTTATTTCAATACTAATTTAATATCTTGAAGTGGCTTTGAATGTAAACTTACATAATTATTATTTGGAATAAAGTTATGCTAATTACTTCTTAAAGCACAATATTTCAACCAGTAAACTATTTTTTAAAGTGAAAATTACTATTATAGCTTACTTTTAATAAAACTTGAGCCTTTTATTTTAAATAAACTTAAGTCTATTATAGCTTTAAACAGTTAAAAATGAGCTTTATATACCTAAATCTATCAAAATAAAAAAGCTATTTTTAATCACATATGAATATATGCTTATATATTTAAATATTTATCTTATTATTACAAATAAAATAACTAGTATTATTTTTATCATTTTGTTCAAATAAATTTTATCTTTCACAAAATTTTGATTAATTAAAACAAGGTTTTGACCCATCTTTTTTATATTTTAAATTTAATAAAATTATATACATTATCTCTAGAATAAAGTATAAAAATATAGAGTTTTATTAAATAGCCATATAAAGATGTTTTTATTAAGATTAAATACTTAAAAATATGAAAAAAATCTTCTATAAATTCTTGATTTATATTTTTTCTATAATATTTAACTTAAGAACAATTTGCTCTTGATAAATTTATAATCACCAAAGTTTTAATAAGAGTTTATATTTTCAATTTTAGTTTCAGTTTTTTCACTTTTTACTATACTTTTTTATAAAATAACTTTACAATTATTTAATATCAATTAATTGAGTATGTAAAAATTACAACCTGCCCTCTTTTTAAAAAGATGAAATCAAAGATTATTATATTTTAATTATTTAAATGCTTTTAAAAAACTAAGATTTTAGATAAAAGTTTGATTTCCAATAAAACTCATCATACCAGTATTATTATCATATAATTATGTTAATTTTTTATATAGATGTAATTTTATTTCAAGAAATAATAGTATATGAAAAAAGAATGTTATCAGGGCTTAATAATAGTTTAATTTAGCTGTAAGTATAAAATGCTCAATTTTAATATAGGTTCTTATAATAAGATATGTTTTTTAATTAAAAAATGACATAAATATTACAAATTTACTATCAGATTTTTTTAAACTTCAAAGTGGCACAGTTAATAGGAAATGCCTTAATATTTAAAATAATGACCTTTTTGGCCCTGTCTATTTCAATGAATAACCACTCAATCCAGCTTATAAGGACTTTACTTCAAAAAATAATTTTTCCCTTGATTCTTCTGCCCAAATCCATACCCCTCAATAAGTTAATCAAGAAGGAGTTTGGCACACTATAAAACCCAAGTCTGTCACAGATAGTGCCACCATGGTCAGAATTTTCTGCCCTTAGAAAAACAAGCAGCAACATCCAGTATCAAAAAACCCTTAAAAAATCTGACTGCTTTAAATAAAGACATTGAAAAAAGTGAGCTGTGGAAAATCAGGCAAAAATTATTTCAGAGTTTTCAATTGGATCCAAAAAACTTCTGAAACACAAAACAGTAATTTGGTGCTTTTTGGCTCTAAAAATGGTCAAGATGTCACTCAATTTTTGGTCACTTCTGGAGGTTTGATGACAAAAATTGAGCCCTTTTACATCATCACTGTTCCTAAGCCCAATATTGCCTGAAAATTTACCATAACTACTGAATTAGCTCAATAAATACTATAACTTTAAGAGCTCATATTTAGTTTTAAGTTTTGCAGATTATCTAACAATATATAAAGCTCCTTCTTGTGTACATTCTTGCGCGGTATCTCATATACCATAGATTTGATTTTGCTGTGTCTGCAGCCTATGCAATTATCAGGAACCTATCCTGCAGGGAATATCTTCCCAGCATGATGGATTAGTGCAGAAGGATTTAAACTGGTCAGCATAGTCCCAATGGGGAAATATACCATTCCCAAATGGAATAATTTTCCAAAGATATGGTAATGCCTAAGGAGAGTATTGAATTTTCCTAAAAAGGCATATATTCCCAGATATGACAATAAGAAGACAAAAGCAAACAGATGAATAGACTTGAAGAGGTGGGCTTCTTGTGAGCAGACTGGGCCTTTTCCTTAATCAGAGGATTTTTTAAAAACAAGGAGGCAGTGTACCACTTACCAGGGACCACAGGAGCCCATTGCCCATTTTGAAAAGATTGGGTTTCTGTTCCAGCGCCAGGTCTGGAGTCCATGTTTGCAGAGCTCTGTAAAACATGACAAATCAGCAAGAGTAATAATCATTTGAACCTAATTCTCCTGGTAATGAAGAGCTTAGGTGGTTTCATGGATGTTATTTTAAAGGATCTTACAAAAAATAAAGTTTTAATTTAATAGGTTTAAGTTCTTTATTGATTGAGCAAGGGTAAGATATGGTCTTAGTCTGCTTAAATAGTAAAAATAAGATTGATAATCTTTAACTGAAAATAGTTAAAACAAGGAATTTTCTTGGGATGGTTTGGAAATATAATCAACATTTAACTGACTAAGTCAGTTTATCAAACTGCTAATTAATATGATTATCTTACAGTTGAAACAGATTTCAGCTGTTTTTAATTAAAGTTTCCAGTTGGAAAAATCCTGTAACTATTGATTATTGACCAATAGGATCAACTATGGAGCATCTACACTCATTGTCAACTTTAACCAATCGAGAGGGAACCATAAGATCTGATTTGTTGAAGTCACTAGTCCCAGAAGTTACTTTGGATAATCCAAGATAGATTTTAACACTTGTTTTCACTATATATTGGCCTAACTTTGAAATTCCAGGTTTGATGCTTAATCTGGCACTGTTAATCAGGAAATTACTTTCAACTTTAGCATTCCCTGGCATTGAAAGCTGATTTACTTTAATTTTTTGCATAAAAAATTGACAGAAAATCACATTATTGTCAACTGATGTTGAATCCTGTCTTGAAAATTACTTAATCAAATAATTATTGTTAGAACCATCAGAAATGGTGGTTCTGACAGCACTACTATTTGGTACTCCTGATATGGAAGCTAAATAAACTGTGCAGCTAATTTGTGAGTGTTGAGCAACTTGGGTTATTGCTGGTATGTTCAAAGCTACAGATGGATGTTAGCCTTGCCAATGTAATCTACCTAATCCTATGCAAGAGCACTACAGACTACAATAGAGTAGAACTTTAAAGATAATTATGTTTATTGAAGCTGGAGTACAATCTAGCCAGTGGCTACAATCTATTCAGGTGTAACTAAGAGCTTTTTGTTATCCTTTCAGGCGTCTGTATCAATATATACTGCAACAACCCTTGTTCTTGTCCTTTCAGACAGTTCTCAGTGGCTACCTTTGCAATAGGTCCATCTTTGCTGGCTGCATCTATCCTGATTGGCTGTCCTTGGCACGTGTGTTGCTACTGGCCTTAGCAGGCATACATGGCACTTCAGCTACAGTCTACACTCTTCTTGAGCTAGCCTACTGTCATTTATTGATTGGCTGTATCTTACACGCCTATTATTGCACTGGGAAACTACACCATATTTAGTTGACGCTAATAAATAGTCCTTAATCTGTCCTCCAACATTGGAAGGTAGAATTCCAGTATTCCATTTGTAGGGCTTAATCAGTGATCCTTTTCTGGCTGGCAAGCCAACTGCTTATTAATACAACAGGTCAAATTGGGGATTATACACCATATAATAGCAGACTCAATCCAGTATTGACTTGTGGATTATCTGCCATGTAATGCTGACCCAACCTGATAAAAAACCTGAATATACGCCATGTAATGCTGATCCAAACTTGGTATTTATTAGCCATATGCGTATCACTTGTTTGATATACTCATATACGTCCATCAGGTTGGGTGGGACTGAGTTGATACAACGTCCAGCAGAATGGAATGAGCAATATACAATTGATGGTTACATGATTACACAGCATGTGATTAGTGATAATTATTATATTGGCTAATGTTTAACATCATATAATGCTAATATCAATTTTAATAAACTAGGTGTTATATGGCGTATAATTAGTACACATTGGTGTGACAGATCCAGGTCTAATCAGTCAAACTTACCGTTATCTTGCCCTTGACTCTTGTTACCAATACCTTCCTGTGACAAAGCTTTGAGGAGCTTTGCCTCCAGGGAGGCAATTTTGTGAGACAACACTTTATTATCATCTCTCTAACAAGCCATAATTTTGACATTCTTTTCCTCTCTGTTTCTCAACGCCTCAACTTCACAATTGGCTCTGTCCTTTACTTGTTGCAAAATTCCATCAAACCCTAACAACAAGTTCCAGGAGTCCCATGCATAAACTTGATTTCCTTGTGCTGGGGTTCCTTCTCTGGAAAAATAGTCAGAGTATAGTTCTTCAAAAGCCGCTTTTACTTCTATCAAAGCTTCCTCAGGTGCTATATTAGAGACCTCCAAACTCGCCCAAGCCTCCTCCAGCAAGCTGGTAGGAGCTTCCTTTCTTGCAGCAGCAGCCTAAACACAAAGCACTCCAAATTTTGCTCTTTCAAATAGTAATAAATAAGACATGATAATTAAAAAAAAAGTTGAGGGGAAAGCGTCAAAATTGACAATATATCTTTATTTAAAATTAGCTGTTTTTGCTTATATATCATTCAGGGCATATTTGTCCAAAAACCCCTCCAGTTCTTGAATCAACCTATGATTCATATCACATGGTCTATGCCTTTTGAGTCATCCAAACCTAGATCTTTACCTAAAAGATCACTAATATTTCTCAACCTATGAGAACCAACCTACAATGGGAAGAAGTCACCTGACTCCATTCATCCCAATGTACCAATTCAGCATGGAGCTTCCCCAGCTCCCAGCACCAAAACCCTGTGGATTACACATCCCAAAACTCAGCCAACAATGTTCCAACTGGGAACCAGATGATCAAACCTGAACTCCTAGGCATTCTTGCCTTTATTTAGTTATCTTTGCATTTAATGGTTTTTTTGCCTTAAAACCCATTAAAATGCTTCAAAACTTGAACCAGGCATCACCGCGGCACCCAGCAATTTTCCCAGGCGGCGCCTTGGTGCTTCTAACCTAATGAATTTGCCAAAGCAGCGCTTTTAACCCAAATTTTGGGGGTTTACTTTTGATTAACCTTAACCAAACTTCTTGACACAGTCAAGGCAATCAACCAATATAATTAAATCCTCATTAATTATATTCCCATGTATTTATTAATTAATCTTCCCAATTAATTAAATCATTTTTGAGACACCTAGTCTCCAAGATTGATTTGGCCAATCTTGCCTTCTGTTCTTTTATTGAATATAGATACTAAGTTCTCAGGAATCTTTATCTGAAGAATTCCAGCTAAACCTATCTACATAAAACAAACAGCAAAAACAGAGCAACTTTATATCTTGGAGTATTTATTTTGCTAAATACTTAACAGTGACTGTCGTACGGTCACAATTGGAATGATAATCAAGTGATAATACAGCATATAACGTTACATCTATTACAATAAACTAACAATTAAACAGCATATAACTGCCATATCTATTATAATATATTGGTGATTATATGACATATAATTACTACACTTAATAGAATATTGACCTAGTGATAATACAGTGTGTAACTGATAAAGATCTGTGTGAAATGATTAGTCTGATCATTTGTGGTCAATCAGCCTAATCTCACAGTGAGATTATTTTAAAAAAAACAGTACAAATTTCTCAATCGCTTTTATTTTTTACTATCTCCTCTAGTTTTCTTTGGCTGTATATTATCTATGAATTTGCTTAGAAATCTATGTCTAAAAATTTAAACTTTACAATTTCTACTAATTCTCAATTCTTTGAGTATTTGGTATTTTATTCCTCATTTTATGAACACTTCTAATTTTGCAGAGCTTTCACTATTACAAAACTGTTTATATACCAGTATAATTACCTACCTGCCTACACAGTGCCAATACACCCACCCCTTACTCTAAAGCCTGCCTGCATACCTCCAGTCAATGAGACACCTGAAGAACCTGTCAATCAGTTACTAGGGATATATTAAATTACTCTTAAAGGGCTGGTGGATTATATGATGCCATTTGTAGGCTCCTGGTCAATAATGGGACACTTTATTTCTTATCTATTCAATTTAGCCCCAATCCTGTGATGGATCCTTCCTAACAACCCAAAGGCTCACACAGGACTAGTGTCTGAAGAACCAGTCCACAACTTATTACCCTAACAAGGGGGAAAACCTCAAATATGTGCTTGAGAAAATTGACCAGCTTGTCAAACACAAGCTATATAGCAAACCCACTATCAATCAGTTTATGCAGAGTGGACTCCTGTTTCTTGACTACATTGTCTCTACTGGTGGTGTAATAGAAGACCAGAAAGAGGGAGAGCTATAGATAGAATTACAAGAAATACTCCTAGAAACAATCTGGATGGGTTCTGAGAAGGGTAGAATACCCTTTGAATCATATAATAGACTGGGAAAAGATCATCCCATCATCAAAGATCTCATCAACAGCAGTTCTAATCAGAAACCTACTTGGACCCCAGAAGGGGAAAATTCCCTCCTCAAAAATAACCTTAGTCAAGGCACCCATCCTGCAATACCCAAACAATAGGGGCTGCTATCAGCTTGGGTTAGACTCACATAACACTGGCATAAGTGAAGGGTTAGGAATATGCCTTTCAGGGCAGCAGGATCTCCTACCAGTATGATACAAGGGTAAAAACATGATCAACTTGGAGCAGCATTACCCAAATCACAATGAAAAAGGTCCAGCAATTCATCACACATACAAAAAATTGAGACCTTCTACTAGAGAGACATATAAGCTTTAAAGTGCTAACCTACCAGAAGATGCTCATCTATTTTAAAACTATAACACACTCACTTGGTGTCAAGCCAAACATATGGCCCTACTGGAAATCTGAAACTGGACATCCAGTATGTTAGGGATGGAGCTGATATTGGCTGATACATCTCTAGAAATTGTCAGCCTAGAGAGGATCACAAAGGCTAACTGGACCCTGGCTAGCTTATCTTATGCAGCAGGCTATAAGTGCAGGGAGAAGGCCCCTGGTGAATACTGGTATGCTATGATGCACTGATATGAAACAAAAAACGCTTTCATGTATGAAAAAGAGCATTTTGCAGCATTAAATATAATATAAACATCCTCTAAATTACCAACTATAAAGAGTTGGCACTATTCTAAGGCCATAAAGCTGTTTAGGCATGCTGTGAATTTTGATATTAAGATATCTCACTATGATATGCTTAGTACTAATTTGATCCATATATGCAATATCATTGATGCTCTTGATTTGGGCCTAACCAACATTACAGCATATCATTATTATTGCACTATAATCCTTTTAATGCAAAACTATCTTAGAAAGGTTTATTCTACTTTGATCCAATCTTCAGTACTTTCAGAGATACAGAAGCATTTGTGATATCATTACTGGATAATAATCTATTTTTACTCTTATCAAGCTCTAAACCAGTGGCCACCCTGTTGAGATCATATCTCTGAAAATAGGGACTCAAAAATTATTCCAAGACTTATGCAGTATCACCTGATTTTTGTAGATCCCTCACATGATATACTAGGATCAATAGAATTTTTCCTGAATGTTCACATGACTGTTCATGTTGCTCTTTGTTCATCCTGAAGATAGGTTGAGTGACTATATAATACCTTCATTCCCATTATTAATAAATAAGCTTTATTCTTATATATATCTCAAGTCCTCAATTAATAGTCAGCCAGTACCAGGACAACAGGGTTAGGCCCTACCCTTGCTGGGTTCCTGTCCCATAGGTCTTGCATAAGCCTGAATTTACAACAAGGCATACCCAAGGCAACAACCTGTGGCTTACATCACAAAAAATATTCTGATGAACTAGTATTAAATAAGACACCTTGGGAATAGTAAAGGAATAAATATTTTGAAGAAAGGGCACCAGCACTCAAACCTAACCTCAATCCAGTACTGGAACCAGAACTAATTAGGGTTAGGGATTGGACATGATAGGATATTTTTGACATTTTTGGAAGCCAAAGTCAAAAAATACCCCCAACTTTAGCCATCAACCTTTTCAAAAACAGGTTATTATACTGGGTAACATGTGATCACATATCTGAAGCAGTAAACTGCTTTATCACCAGATTCATTATCTCTGACTATAAACTGCCAGGCCACATCATCAGTGATGGAACATGCAATTCATCAGGAATCATATTGGGCATCAAACTTTGAAGCAAAGCAATAGAGCGCTTCAAAAAATCTCCCCAATGCCCAAAAGGAGACAGAATATATGATGTAATAAACTGTAGTCCCATGCAGATATTGAAAAGAATCATATAACCTAAGACATGGACTTATATTAAGGATATCAAAACATGCAGTATGAGTATTATGAGTCAGTGTTGGTCAGAGGACTGGGTACTCCCCCTTTAAACTCCCCTAAGGATACATGCCAGGAGTGTTGTGGATGATAACTGACTTTGAGAGAGGGGGGCTAAAATAACTAAGTTCAGCTCCCATCCTGGAGGAAGGATCCACCAAGACACTATCCAGTGTAAGACTGGTATGGCCGCTTGAAGGGGTGTCCACAAAGAGGACATAGCAGACAACTGGGGGAAATATGAGTCTAAACTCATCAAAATAATTCCACCAAGCAGCCAGGATGCACGCTTGGGAGCAGACTTTGGGTATTCAAACCATCTTCTTGGACCTGGAAAATAGGATCCTAAGAGGGGAGGGGCGTTGGGTGGGATAAACCTGGGGGTGTAGAGAGGGCTGTTTTGAGGGCAGGGAACTCAAGGTCATCACAGGCAAGGCTTCTCAAAATTTTATCACTGGTGGTAAGAAGATCCTGAGCTTGTCTGGGGATGTCCTCAAATATATGCAAGAACTGATTGGGGTTGGCGCCAATACAGTGGAATGAAAGCAAAATACAGCCCCAAAGATCTGGGGAGGTGGACCATATCATCACCAAGGCAGGTGCCAGGCTAAAGACTACAAACTTGGCTAAAGGCACTATAATTTGTGGGTCTAAAATAAGGTCCAGTCAAACTGCAGTTGTTTTCCTTTGGTTTTAATCTTAAGAACCAGACAAACCAGCACTAAAACAAATAGGGAGTCTTCAAAAACACTGATAAAGACAGAGAACGGCAACCACAGACTAATGGCCTTGAAAGCGTAAAATAAAGCTTTGTAAATTGTATAGTAATCAAAAACAAGAGAAAAAGCAAAAGAGAAATTAAATCAAACTTTTAATAGTTAATTATATGAATTAAATCACTAATTTTTAGATTTGAGTTGCTTTCTCTTAAGCAAAAGCGGTAAGCTTTACCGTTGACGTTAACAACATCTATAGGGACTTCAGAAGGATGCTGGGAGGTCCAAAAGCTAAGGAACAAGGTAAGGAAAGACAAAACCTTTACTAAAACTTTAGAGAAATAAAAGGGCCAAGAAAAAGACCCAAAGAACTACTAACTTTTACGTGAAGGTTCAAACTTTAATTGTAAGAATGAGCAAGCAGGGGGCCAAAAGTCCCCTGTCTTGCTTTAAGGGACAGGCTTCAAATTTGAAAGGTCACCTGACCCAGGAAATGGGTCTGATTGGGCAGAAGAGAAATTTTGCAAAGGCTTATTCATTGAGTTGGAGGGTTTTGCAATAATTTCCAGCTTCAAACCTGATTGGCTGGCATTACTGGAGTGATTAAAATCAGCATTCAATCCAGTTGGATTGGAATTTGATAGTTTATCAGTAGTGTGACCTGGTTGTTTAGACTTAATTAATTTTAATTGCAGACAAGCCCAAGCCAAAAAATAATTCAAATTAACCAGAGATTCTTTCCAGGTGGGAACAGAGTTCAAAACATCAATATCTACCTCCTGGGAAGAGTATACTAATACAAATCTCTCATCAACTGCATGGGCTAAATACTCAAGAGAATTAAGGGGCTTGGCTGGCTTCCGAGCAGATTTTTTGGTGCAATGTGGGAAGATTGTCCTATCCAAGGCTAAAGGGAGGAGTGACTTTACACTAACATCATATTATAATACTTAAAGGAAAACCATTTACTAAAATGTATAGCTCTGCCCTAAAAATATTAGGCTCAATGCCAGGATTGACAATTCCCCTCTCAAAACCCAGGCCCAAGAGCAGGTTTCAAACCCTGGTCCTGACCACTTGTAGCTGCCAGCCCTGAGGACCAAAGGAATAACTGACTTCATTTTATTGGGATCAGGTCCCCTCAAGCTGAGGCCACAAATGCCTTCAAGGACAACAATACTAGCAAAAAATTGAAAGCCACAGAGCCTGATGGAAGACAATAAAAATTGTCTAATGGAGGCAAAGAAATTCCTACCATTAGCTTCACGAGTTTGAAGTCTATCCAGATGACCAATCAAGATTCACCACCTGAGAAAAATGCAGACATGAAGACTGCTACCATGACTATGGCTCAAGGACAGAAGGATCAAGATGCCCTTCCTAAAGATACAGCCAATGAGAAACTTCTCAAAAGTGCCATTTTGCTGCACCAAAACCCAGGTGTCCTGCCCACCCAACCTCATATTTATCAACCTTATGATGAACCCCCATGTTAAGTGCAAAGTTTGACATCAGGGTACTATATAGACCCATGGACTCTGTGCTAAAACTTTATTGTCATTTTTAAAAAAAGGTTATGAGATTTTGGTTTCCCCAATCACTGTCCTATTTTATCTTTGCTATTTACCAACTCAGTTTGAATCCTTCTGACCTGACTGCCCCTCTGCCTGCAGTTTATTATCTATTAGGCACCCTATTTGATCCTGTCCACGTGACAGAATACCCTTTGAAGCCCAAATACAAAGACTTTACCTTTGAAAAGATAATAGCACAAGATCCCTTGGGCCAAATAAAAGCGTTGACCAGATACAATAGACAAGGCCCTTGACATGTAAATGAACCCTGTCTATTCCAAGATATATATAACTTCCTGTCTGCGTATCAGTTGAATATGGAGCTGCCAATCACCCCTAAAGCAATGCATTGTCTGCTTCCAAAATTCCCCCTGGACCACACAAACAAGCTGTTTGGGATAGTGTACATCACCCTCACCGGTGTCACAGTAGGTTCCATCATGCCAGGTATTATATGCCCAAGCAAGAAGGCTTGAAAAGCCAGAAAACCTTTATCAAAATTGACCAAGTTAACAGATTTAAATCAAACAGTCAATCAAAAATGGGTTATGGCTGCTACGGTCTGTCAGCTGAAACCAGTTCCCCTTTTCAAATTGACATTGATAAATCAGCGTAATTTGAGGGTCACCCAATATGAGCTTGTCAATCAGCATGGTCGTCAGAAACTAGTCACACAAGGGTTCTTGGCAACCTGGACCAGATACTTACTTGACAATGTGGAAGGAATAGGAGGTCAAGACTCAGGTGGTATTGCTTAGTCAATTTTTCTGATATATATTGAATAATTTTCACTGTTTCAACTCTAAGAGTTGAATCCTCCCAAAATTTTACTCAATAAAAATCATTTATCCCAAGTTCTGATTTATTTTTTAAAAACACATCCTGTGGTTGGGTTGTTACAATATATTCTGTACAATCTAATTCTCAACAGAATCATTTCTGGAAGATGGGGTCCTGCAGTCGGAACTTTGTCGTTGGTGCTGCCCAATGTTAATTTTGTGCCAACCAATTTTGCAGCTCCTCCCCCCATTCTTGAAACTGAAAATTGTGTTGCCTCTCAATGTCCAGAATTTTATTCTGAAGATTTGTTGATGTTGTCTCAGGCCATTTATCTTAGGCTACTTTGGTTAGGCTTAATTGTTATGCTTAATCCTGGTATTACAATTGGAAATTTCACAGAAAGATATTTGAAGCCACGTTGGTGGTTAATCATTAATTCTATGTGGATTTTGGTGGTAATTCCCCATCACTTAGAAATGGCTTAATAGTATCCCGCAATTTCTGTCACAACCAGGGTGATTGATACTATAATCCCAGCTGCTTGCCTGTGGTCCTGGGTGAGAAAATCAATGTCCTACCTTATTAAGTTTAGATCAATATTGAGATGGGCTCTGCCTGAAAAACCTACGGCCCATGCTTTCCCAGAATATGAAAAGTCAGCCGTCCAAGGTTAGTTCCCTGATACTCAAAGCCAAGTTGAATATCACCAAAAGGATAGCTCAGGAGAAAGTTAGATCTACGGAGGGATAGTTTACCCTTGGCATTCCCTCCTGGGCCATTTCTGGAAACTGCATTAACCAGACTTGGAAAACATAGAAGAAGTAAGGGGTATTAAATACTGCTCATAACACAACATATGCCATGTGGAACCCTGAAATAGCAAAGAAACCATCATCAAAAAAGTACCACAGTGCCTGCCTTGACCAAAGAAAAAGAGAGCATTCCCAAATCTTATTGCCTACTACTAGCCATCTAGAGGACCATTGGGAATCCACTGTTAATACCAGGTCTCCCCCTGACATCTCTGCTATAGCAATCTAACTCTGTAAGTGGGAAGTGTATTAATAGAGGGGATTTTTAACATCCCAAGCTCCAATTGGCCACCCTCACCTGTCCCTTTTCTGTAAAGATAGTTAAACTCCAAGATAACTTACCTCTCTATCCCCCACTTGTAATTGATCCTTAAACACCAGAAGGATCCAGAAACAGTACCTTTAGCATAAATTCTATATCTATGTCCTGATAAAAATATTAATTGTGCATCTATTTCCCCCCTCTATTGGTTGGCTAGTTGACAATTTTATAGGTTGTATAACTAATTTGAGATAGTTGAGGTGGAGAGCTATTAATATTTTAAGGGATTGCTGCTTGGTGTAAGGTCTGGTTTGGCTGGAAAGCTTATGGGTTGGGTACTGCGGTTACCCCATTATCTGGTTGGGCTATTGGGGTGTAGAGATTGAATCTGGGTAAATTTTGATTAGATGATTGCATGGATGCAGATATTGGTTACTCTTGAAGTTGGAATCAGGCCTTACAGGTTGCCTGTTGTAGCTGGGATATTGATCAAGCAGAAATATGTTGGGGATAAAATATTTTCAATCTCATCCCTTTAGCTGTTCAATAGGTTTGAATAATGAACCTTCCCATGGTGGCAGTTGATGGGATTGTAAATAGTATATCTTCCAGTTTATTGGCAACAGCGCCCATGTCAACAGTGGCCATGTTGAAAATTTTAATGCCAACAATATTGTAAAGTGTAATTTTTGTTTTTAATAATATAATCTTCTGGATGTTAAAACTTTTTCAATTAATTTTACATGTTACCCTGAACATTTTTAATATAAAAAATACGCAATACAAATATGATATCATAAAGTGATCCTAAAGAGTTCAAAAATGAAATAAATAATGCCATACACAATAAGAATAAGGATAAATAAGCAATATTTCTCATTTTAATGTGTAAAGTACACCATTTAATATAAAAAATATTTCCCAAAATTAAAGCTCTAGTGATGCTAGAATAAAGAGGGAGAGAAATTTACATAATATAAAAAATATGAGAAGATGACATTACTTATTTTATATACTTCATATAAGCACAACTTAAAACATCTAATTCTTTACAGATAAATTAACAGGACACAAGATACTCTATATCACCACTTTGAGCTATACATCAAACTTACCAGCTATACCTAAAGGACAACCACTATCTAAACAGATCAAAGAGTTAAAAGTTAAAAAGTAAGAGATATATAGGCAAAGAAAAGTTTATTAGGTTAATTAAAGCCTCCAGCAAGGGGATCAGCCACCTTTTCAAGGTACTTCTTTAATCTCCCCTATCTTATATTTCCTCTTGAAACCCTTCTGAGTAGCTCCTGATAGCCCTGCTCCTTGGTCTTCTTTTTCTTGGGAGTAACCTGGTTAGCCAAGTTACAGAACTTGAAGATGGTCCTTCCCTGCTCCTCCTGAAGCTTCTGTAATAAGTAATTGTATCCAGGATCAGCATAAAATTTAGCCTTGAGGTGCTGGTACCAAACCTCTAGGATCAACATTATCTTTATCTCCCCATCCAGGAAGGTGTTTTGGAAGGCCCCAGGGCATAGTGACCCCATTAGTTTCTCTCCTGGCAGCCACCCTCTTGCCAACCCATTGGCGCTGAAAGTACTCAAGGTAGCCCTTGAAGATGACAGAGTGCTTTTTGATATAAGCATCCTCCTGGATGACTTTAAAGCCAACCCCAATGTGCTCAAGATCTTCAAAAGCTAACACAGCAAGCTGGGTCATGGCAAAGCAGAACTTTCCATTACCATCATTTAAGTACTTCACAAACAGCTCTTTCTCACTCTTGAGATTTTCGACAAGGGCTTGCATGAATTTTGAGAAGCAGCCCTGGACTTCTCCATTAAAGATGGCCTCAAAGGCTCTGAACCAAGAAGCTCAAGTTCTATGATTATAACCTTTAGCCCAGGGGAGCGCACATGAGCTAGCTGCTCAGCAGCCTAGGCAGCCTCATCCTTCTCAGAGGAGGAAGGGTTTGCTTGGGTGGTGTGGATGGGGAAAAATTGCTGACAGGGAGAGAGCTAAAAGAAGTTCCAAGCAACTCTGAAGCCTCTGGTCTAGACTTCAGTATCAGCACCCAGCAGGAGTAAGGAGAAAATGGGGATAACTTGGGGGCCAAACTTCCTGGGTAGGACCCAAAGCTGTTTGAATAGGGATCAGTAGGTAGCAAGTGTGCTGTCACATAACCAAGTGGTAGCAGCATTGTGCGGCTCCAGGTTTTGGGTTGGGGCATAGGCTATAACTATATCCTCCACTTCCTTCTCATTGTCATGGAGCAGGAACATCTCTCCATCCTCTGTACCCTTGAGGGTATCAGAGAGGACCAGGTCTTCAATGGTAGTGGCGCTCTTGGCCTGGGGGTTGAGAGCTTGGCTCCTATCACTCACAAAATTAACCAACTGGCTGTGGGTTGGCACCCTCTTCAAGTTAGTAGGGGAGAGGTACTTTCAGGCAAACACAGCCAGCTGGGTGGGAACAAAAAATCCTTGGAAGTGGCCATCACCTGGACAAGATACCACTTGAGGAGGCAAGAGATGGTGGTATTAGTCATGACACAGGTGTGTTTGCCCTTGATTGTTTAGAACTTGTCCCAGTGCTTAGATTTGAACTTCACTGGGTAAGGGTGGTCCTTGAAGGTGGAATAGTGACTTTTGAAGCCCTGGTTGGCATTGTCACATGAGAAAATATAACCATTAGCCACCATGACTGGCCCATCCTTCACGCTCATGGTAGGAATATACTTTGACAGGGAGGAAGGAACCTTGAACCTTCCATCAACATAAAAAATGCTGTGGGCTACTACAGGGTCCCAGGAGCCAGCAGGATCATATCAGAAGCCAAGAGAGGAATCTGGGTGTGGCTTTGAATCAGCCCCAGAGGTGCAGGATTTTGGGGGAGTTTGATGGAGAGGGAGAAAGGGGGATTGTCCTGGTGCTCTTCATGTGTGAGAGACTTATCCTTGGTAGGTAACTTTTTGGTAGAGTGCTGCTTCTTGCTAGGCTCTTCATCAGATGCCAAGTTATAGAAGCTGTGGTCTGTAAGAGACCCATCTGATCCTGCACCCCTAGCAGAGGGAGCTGGGCTCTTCTTGGGGAAGGGATTGGGGGAGGGATAATTTTTGGGAGGAGTCTTAGGGGCAGCCTTCTTGGAGGATGTTGTGTGGTGATTGGGTTAAACTAGCCTTTAATGTGAATTGACATTGATCCTTTAGGCTTGGTGAGCAAGAGGGCAACTAGCGTTCACGCTCTAGATGAAGGATAGTTCAGTCAATCAGCTAATTTGCCAGATTAGTCCATATCAACTATGATTGGCCAATCTGAAGTTAACATCAGGCTAAGATTGTAGTGAGGTCAGATTATGAAATAGAGGATCCTGGCGTTTATGGCAACTATCAATAACCTAATTCTATATAAATCTTATACTTGATACTAAATAAAGATTGATTATTACATTTGCACATATTATTATACACACTAGCTTGGAGAGTACTCAGTCTTTAGTGATAAGTAGGTTGTAATTTGAGTTAAGCATTAAACCACATATAAACAACTCATACCAAGAGTTATGACAATGATGAAGCCTGGTGCTGTCAGTCTTTGGTAGGGGTTGTGGAGTGCTTAGTACCCATCTGCTGCTTAGAAGCACAATTTACCCTAGAACTAATAAGAAAAGAGTTCTAAAAGGAAAGCAGTACAGGTAAAAAGGTAAGAAAAAGAACAAATATAAAACCATTCTGAATAAAGCTTCAACCTTTAAGGACTTCATTGAAAGCTCATAGTAAATGACTGGGTACAAGTGGGCGTTTATCAAGGGTTAAAAGGTGTAAAAAAAGATATCAAATTTAGGGATGGATTTCATCTTAAAAGTCCTAAAAGTATTTAAGGGAAATGTAAAGGATACTGCCTATCAAAAAACTCTGATGATGTTATTATATGAAACTTAAAGTTTAAACGTGGGGGTGAAAAGGGTTGACATCATGAAAGGCAATCAGCAAAACTATACCAAATTTGTGCTGCCAGTCAGGGGAGATGTGGAGATTATTAACAGCGGCATCAGCACTGTCAACATCTTTTCAAAGATCTGCTATGTCTCTTCCCAGTACACTTAATTAACCTCAAACAACCTACAGATATAAGCTGTTTCTGGTGCTATTTTGTCCATGTAATAAAAAATAGAGCATATAGAAACAATATCAATAATATTCAAAGCTCTGTATTTCTGTATTAAAAGTTATACTTGAGTAGTGGGGATAGGATATCTTACCATCAGGTATATGTAAAGCTGATAAGGTGCATCCTCATATATGGAAGGGGTAAAGGCTTTGCTTCCCCACTGATGCTGATCTGGTTAGGTGGTGGCGTGGTGATTTAGGCTGATCTTTACCACTATGGTTTTCTTAACTCCATCCCTGAAACTGATGGCATAAAAACAGGAGAATATCTGGACTGTCAACACCGCTGCTTGCTATAAAACCTTGACAACCTACATAGTGGATCAAGCTTATATTACAGGATCACCGGTAGCCATGGGTTTATTTAAGATATCAAAGCCAAACCAAGTACTACCAATAAATTTATATGATGAACATTTCAATAGATTGCTATATTCTCCAAGGTTATTTCTATATATCAACACAATAATATATATTCAAGTCCATATTAATATTTATATTGTAAGTGTGTCAGTAACATTATGAAAAATAGTTTTGCACAAAAGGAGTCAACATCAACACTTATATGTTGTGTATTTGACTTGGTAAAACCTAAATTTTTATCAGTAAAAGCAATGGTAAAAATTGGGCTACATTAAAACATTTTATTAAGCTTAATATTCAATGCGTCAAAATGATCACAATTTTATTGTGTCTTCTGGGGTTGCCCCTCCAAGAGCTACAAAGAATAGGAGTTAAGCTTGGGCAGCTAGTCAGTTGGTAGTGGAATCCACTTTTCTGGTCAACAGTGGCAGGTTTATCTCTACTGGGTACTGTTGGGGTGGGCAGGAAGATGTTCAGCCATCAGGGTTTTCTGCAGCAGGTTCCCAGCCAATCCTGAAACAACCATGGGGTTCTCTATAAGTAAATTCCTAGAACTACAGAAACAGGCTGGTTTAAATAGGGATACATAAGGCTGCGTTTATAGATATTAGGTTTAAACCCAGTCAATTCTGTATCTTGTTCCCTTGCTGATGAAACCTGATTGGCGCTTATAAAGGGGGATTTTTAAAACCAAGCCTGGTGGATGCAAAAGATAGGAAGGGTCAGTGGAAGATATTGATAGAAGGGTTGATCAATAAGCAAAGGGATCAAACATATTGCTGTAAATCTAGGAGAGCTGCACATGGAGAAAGATATAGTTGGATCAAAGTTGGCTGAGATCAGGTAGGGCTGCGTCGGATTTTGGACGGGTGACTTCTTTTCTAAAAAGGAGCCACCCATCCAAAATTGTTTCATTTAAGAGCAAAATCCAGAAGTTGAACTTTCAGATTTTTTTTGAAATAAAAAATTATATTTTTTTATATTTCTTCTTTTAAAAATTTAAAATCATAAATTTGAAATTTTATTTGATTTTAAAAAACTATATCATTTATATTTTTTTTGGCTCGTCTGGAAAAAAGAAGGCCTCAGATGGCCTTCTTTTTTTATGAATTTTTGGATTCCCCCAACATAGGGGAATCCAAAAGACATAGACGGGGAAGAGCAAACGGGGTGATTACAGCATTTGTCGTAATCATCCCTTTTTGGGGCCAACACAGCCCTAAGATTGGGTGCAGGAAGATCTGGTGGCTGAATATTTTTGGTACCCACTCCAATCCCAAAAATGTTAATTAGGAACCACAATCCAACAATATGATGCCATTGTTGATGTTACAAAGTAGGATTTATATTTAAAATATGAGGAGTAATGTCATATTGTTGGATCGTGGTTCCTAGAGATAACGTTGAGGGAGATCTGTTGGCTGAACATCTTCCCGCCCCGTTGGGATGGGATTTTGTTGAAGGGTAGGTTGATTCTACGGGCAAGTGCCTAAAGTCAAAGTGCGGAGATTAAAATCTCCAAATTGATGGATTTTTTGATCTCTGCACTTTTTTCAATAAAAAATTTCCCAAAAAATTTAATATTTTTCTTAAATTTGACTTTTTTTAAAATGTTTTTACTAGTAGCTAAAATCAAAAAACCAAGTTTGAAGTGCCCAAATTGATGCAATTTAAAACACAACTTAAATTAATTTGGCTTTTAAAATAGATATTGTTCATCCTTTTGAATATAGGGGACAAAATTGAAAGTGCAGAAATTGAAGTCTGGAAGTCTCTTCAATTTAATATTTGGGGCCCCAAAATTAAAAAAATTAAAATATCACTTAATATTGATTCTATCACTATGTAAATGATCAGAAAAGCTTCAAAATCATATCATACTCAACCAAATAAACCAAAACCTATCATACAGGTTCACAATCACCTGTATAACATTTGATTATAGTTTCAGTGATTTTTATTATGTAAAAGATAGAGTGCTGAATGAAACAAATATTATATGATTGCTTAGTAATTTACTGGGTGTAGTAATAGAGTGCGCAAATCAAAAAAGCTTCAAATTGAAATTCAAAACACACTGATTTAGTGCTCACCAATATATTTTAAATTATGATTAGAATTTAATATTTTATTAACTAAGCTCCAATAGGTGTTTATAATCAAAAGTGCAGAAATTGAAAGTGCATTTAAACCAAACAAACACTCTACTTTACAAAACCATAATAATTTAACCAGTGTAAGTTTAAAGCTTAAAATAAACATTTTAAAGGTTAAAGACTTGCTTTAGAACATAGTAGAGTTTCTGGCTTTTTGGGTTAGTTTAGTGTAACTTTTTAAAGGGTTTAGTAAAAACTGCAGATTTTGGCAGTTTTGAAAAAATATTAAATTAATTTAATATGTTACTATGTTTCCTTATGTTTTTAGGGAGTGTTGAGATTGAAGTGCCAAAATCAAAACTCCCTAATTGTCTGATCAAAAGCCCTTTTTTGCTCCTTTCAAAAGCATTATAGAGTAGAATACCTCAATTAAAATATTTATTAAAACTAACAAAATATATTAAAAAGCACTCTGAATTTCAGATTCTGTTAAAAAACGATATTTTTATTAATAATTTATATTCTTTTGTACTAACCAAAAAATACTAACTTTGAGCCATCTAGATGCCCCCTAAGTCAACTCCCATCAACCCAAAGAAGGCCACCCCTTACAGATCCAAGAAGCCTGGCCCCAAGACCACCAAGAAGATCATCAAGAAGGCCGCCAAGGCCACCAAGAAGACCCCTGAGCCCTCCCCCTCTCCAGAAGAGAAGCCTTCTGAAGAGGAACCTACCCCCAGACCCTCCAAGAGCCCAACTGGGCACAAGTTTGTCTACAGCCAGGTAGATGAAGAGGAGACGCCTCCCCACATCTCAGAAGAAGAACATGAAGACCTTTACACCTCTGGAGATGCTACACCAACCGAGGATGGCCTTGAGACCTGGGATATCCTTAAAGTTCATAATATATGCAACTATGAAGAGGAGTTCTGACTGCCAGATATCCTGCCTGGCTCCTTCCCAATAATGTCCTCCAAGGGCAATGCTGGGTTCTACCATGATGGTTTTATGTTCAAGTGTAATGATGAGCAGAAGAACTTGGTGCTTCATCATTACAAGTGTGAAGGGCCTGCCTGCCCTGCCCGCCTGACTATAACTGGGTTTACCCAGTTTAAGAAGCTGAACAATCAGCACACCTGCCTGGAACCAACTGGGGTATATCAGCACCTAATAAAGTGGTACCTGCGCCAGAGGCAGCCTTTTAACAGGGGCCTTACCTCCCAGGAGATAGTCACTAGGGCTATTCACAACTTGACCAGCTTTCAAAAGATAGCAGTTGGTACTTTTGGATCCCTTCAGAAGTATGTCAGTGATAATTGCCGGAAGTCTGATAATGTGGGCAGATCTGCCACCTCCCTCCTGGAACTGGATATACCCAATGAGCTCAGAGTCACCTCCAAGGATGAACAGTTTCTCCTTCATGACAATGGGCCAGATGAGCATAAAAGAACCATCTGCTATGCCACCCAGGAGAACCTTAAGAGATTAATGACAGCCAATATCTGGTTGGCTGATAGGACCTTCTCATCATGCCCTAAGATCTTTTCCCAGCTTTGGTGCATCCATGGAAAGTATGATGATAAGGTTTCTCAATGGTTTACTTTCTAATGTCAGGACAAAATGAGGATGACTATACTCATGCCTTGGAGATTCTAAAGGGGAAGTTGGATCTCCTTCCCCCTACTGATGCCCCCACTTCTACCCCCAAGAGGAAGAAGTCTAAAACCCCAAGCCAACCTGATGATGAAGAAACATCAGAGCCTTACCATACCCACCTCCTTATTGACTTTGAGCCTGCTCAAGCCAACACCTTTAAAAAGGTATTTAAGAGCAAGCCTTATGGTTGCTTCTTTCACTTCAGACAATGCCTCAGAAGAAAGCTGCAGAGCTTCACTGAGCTCAACAGACTGGTTACTAGATCCACTTCCCAGGAGCCCAAGGTGGCCTTCAACTCCTTTTCTGCCATTGCCTTGGTGAGAAAGGAGGACTCTAGCAAGATCTATGAGGCATTCAAGAATACCAAGTATATGGAGGACAATGCAGCTGTTTTTGCTCCATTTATTGATTACTTTGAACACCAATGGATTGGAAAACTTGAAACCAGATACCATGGAAGAAAGGAAAACAAGATTGAATGGAACCAGATCAAGTTTGTTAAGAATAAGACCATGAAGACTACTTCTTCACTGGAAAGCTGGCACAACAAGTTTGCCAACTGTGTTGGGGTGAAGAAACCCAAGTTTAATGTATAGATCAACAAGCTCAAAGTTGAACAAGCAACCAATGAAACTCTTTACCAGGAGTTTTTAGATGGACGCCAAAGTGTTTCACAGAGCAGAAAGGATCTCAACAGCTTTGAGATAGTCACAAAAAACTCTCTCCTTTCCTACAACTCCTCCAACTGGCTCACTCATCTTGAGAACATTGCAAAAGTTCTTTAATAATTCAAATAAAATCTTGCATTGCTTTTACTTTCTTTTAATTTTAGGTTGTGACAATAAAGATCTTACCATGAAAATACATTTTAAAGCAGTTTTTTGTGTAGCTTTGTATTTTATATTCAATTGAATACAGTTGCATATAAATTCTAGTCTAATTTTTCATTTGAAACTAAAATAAACTTTCTTTTAAAAACAGCAAATTTAAGCATATTTTTATTATCTAGCATATAATTTTTATTGCAGAAATGAATTTCTTGGGACTTTTTAGTCTATAGAAGTTTTTAAAATTTATAGATTTATATTAAGAACTGTATTTTATTTGGCTTTGAAGTTAACCTCTGGAAAATCTATTTTTGCACTTCGATCTTTGATATTTTCGATTTTTGCACCCTGCATAGTGTTTCGATTTCTGCACTTTCGACCTTAGGAACTTCGACTTTAGGCACTTGCCCGATTCTACAGTATTTTATTTGGTGCGGTTCTTGCCGGAGCTTCGGATTCGGAGATGGCATCGCTGCTAACTTGCAGGGGTGACTTCAAGTTGATCCATCTTGGAGCTATTCCTGAAGCGGACGGCTGCCGAGATGGTGCGGTATAAAAGGCTGGGCTTTAGCGGTTTCTGCAGGCATGTAAGTAGCTGATGTTATACAAGTCAAGATCCAGCCAATGAAAGAATACTTTGACTGCCTTACAAAAGGAATCAACTTATAGAAGTTTAAGAGGCATGCTATGATATTGTTTTAAGGTTCATATTTAGAATCAGGATATAAATAAATGTTTAATAAGCGAGCAGTTTCCTCTTGGCTTGGGGGGAGCTGCTTAGGAAGCCAGGGTCATCATCTGTCGAAAGCTGCCGGTGCTTCCGAACAATGTGCCGAGGGATGGCGCCTGAATAAGTGAATCTAGCCTTGCACGACTCGATGGGGCATTTGAAAGTGGGCTTATGGGTAAACAATCGGAACAGCTCCGGCTTAACACTAGAGTGTCTGGTGTTCATGTGGTACTTGAGTCCGTGGCGCTGGTTAAAGGCCTTGGGACACAGTTTGCAGGGGAACCGGGGAGCTGATTTGGGCTTGTTGTGGGGGAAATATAAGTAGCTTGCCCACAGTGGCCAGATATCCAGGAATATGGATTTGCTGTTTGGGGTGCAGATCCTTGAGAAGAAGGCGTATTCGGTGGTGTTGATTTGGTCTAGGAAGTCGTAGGCCATGGCTTGGGCTGCTGAGTATGGGTTTCTCATTTCGAGGGGAGAAAGCGAGGCTGGCTTTGGACGGAAGTATCTGGGGTTGCTGGGAAAAGTCTTGAAGCTTCTCAGGAAGTTGCTGGCTTGTTGTATCAGTGGATTTAAAGAAGGCTGTGATCTGTGCTCCTGGATCCAATGACTGATGGCTTCATGGTAGCTGTTTGATGTTGAACCACAGCACGCGAGAAGCCTGGGCTTTGACTTGATGATATGTGATTTTGGTGGGAGTGGACATGAGTCGCCAGTAGAAGGGGCGTAGAATGTTTTGAGATTGCACTGCTTGGAGACGAGTTCTCTGAAGTGTAAAGTGTCGTTTAGGCTAAACATGACAAAGATGTTTGGGGGAAGGTTAACTTATATATAGCGACACTGCAGGTGGTTGATTCACAGCCAAGGAAATGGTTGGTTTCCTTGTAATATCGGGATATAATTCCCGTATCAAGCAAAAGTATAGGTGTATTATTAGTTTGAACCAAGTTTAATGGGCTTGATGTTTCAGCACCTATAACCAGAAGCAGCTTTCGAAAATCACCAGATCGCTTGGAATGTGCACAGCTTATGATTTGTTGTTGGGGGTTTGTTAGATTGAATGTAAATTGTAAAAAATTCTTTTTTAAAGCGATGGGATCATGGGTCCTCTCTGGAGAGCGATTTGGTTCGGCTGTAGACACTACAAAAGGCAACTAGTTTGTGATATCATCTGTCATGTAGTGTGGCTTTGGCGGTTACAATAGTCCCCACATCCACTTGTTTGTGGCATGCTGGCCAGCCCGAGTAGATTGTTTTGAGGCTAAATGATAATTAATTTTGTTCGTGATAACTTGCAGCTGAGCCTCACTTTCTCAGCCCAATCAAACGAGGATACTCATGGCAACTGGGGATCATGATTTGTTTCAAGTTCCTATAACTAATTTACGACGTGTACTTGAATTGTAGTATTTATAAATGTTAAAGGAGATGGGTAATGCTGAATTAAATTAAACAGGGTTGGTTGAATATGTGGCTGGATGAAACAGGGGGTTCAGTAGAGTGGTATTGAATGTTGAAGTAACCTTGTATTAGAGTGAACAGCTATCAGATTCAAGTACCAGTCCCAACATTAACCAATACTAGAACTGACGGCAGTCAGAAACTTTAACTACAAAAGCATTGACGGTCCATGTACACTCGCCATATTTAGTCAGCCTTGAGAAAAAGATAGTTACAATCAACTAGAACCAATGAAAGATGATTGATTCTACTATTGTCCCTTTAAACTTCAAATATTAATGTCGATCCCAACTCTACCAAACCATTCCAATATAAACATCATAAAATATATCTCCAACCAACGGCTTATACAAACAATAAAGTTGCCATGAGTTTAATGAATATATCAAGTAAATTTTAAATGTTTTCCATGCAAGCATGTTGAACCAAACAGTTCCATAAACCACCGCATCTACCACTCCCAAACAATACCCGCAATGTATCCAACAGTTACCCCTCCCCAATACAATATGCAGAGGATCCCTAAAACTAAAGCTACCTCGGATAGCTCTCAACACCAATGAGGAGATCCCATACTGCTTAACATATCCACAACAACTTACCGGCATGAACGAGCCCACAAAAACCTCACCAGCCACCGTGCCGCTTAACCTTTAATAGCGTACCGATTTCCCAGCCCATCCATGATCGCTGGTGATGGTTGATCAATCAAGGGCCCCTTCAAGTCAACCCTAGCCAGCATTCTAAACAAACCATATCACAACCCTAACCCTAACCCTAACCCTCCCGCCAGAATATGCCGCTCCATGATAGATACTTGGTTAGCTTAGGCGCTACTGGGTGATCGGGAATCCCAGACCTGGCCAGCCCGGCGAACCCCACCCCAACCCAAAGTCAAGGTATGCCAAGCACGGTAGATGTACTTATAACCCTCCACAATCAAGGTTCACTGAGCCCAGGAAAAAATTTCCCAGGGCTGGCCTAGTCAAGCCTTATCCTTGCCTTCTTACTAGATAGGTGGATATGCCTTGCTACCAAACCTATAAAATACCTGAAGGGCTCTAGCACTTTTTGGGGCCATCAGATTCCCCAGGCAGTGGATCCCTTTGAAGTAGTCCCCCAAGGCTTCAACTCACAATCACCTGGTTGAGGGGAGCCCTTTGCACGGTACACCAACTCCCAATGGCAGTCCATGGCCTGGGCAGCAATCCTTCAGTTAAGGGGAAGGGTCCATCCTGAAAATCCCAGTAGATGACAGGTATCATCCTGATCAGGTAACTGGCAGCAGCAGCCCAGGGTTGCCATGCTCCCATACAGGTAAACCACCAGTTCAGGGGCCGCATAAAAATGCCATATAAGCTACCCTAACTTCTCTGTAGCCACCGGGAGATGTGGTGGCAGCAAGGGGTATCTCTTGCCAAGGCACTCATCTGCTTGCTTGGTTGGGATAGATAGAAGATCAGCACAGAGCTTTGTCAAGGTAAATGAAGCACAGAGTCAGGACCTATACCTTGATCCAAGGTTCTGGTTGGGGCAAGTCTCAGTTCTACTGATGCAAAGCTGCTCCACTCCACTTCACATCACTGTAACCAGCTCTGATAGCACTCTCTCTGATAGCACCAGAATCAGAAAGGATGTGACAATGAAATACTCCCCTGAAAGAATGTAATGCTCAACATTCATAAAAAACAGTTGCCAATTAAGCAATGCCAGCATGGGCCAGGGTTCCAGCTTCCCCAGCTATACCCTTCTGGGTACCCAGGGTTGGCTTGACGGGGAACTGTTATTGGCTGACCATCTTCTTTGCTCTTCCTGATTCTGCCCCAGTTCAATTGGTTGATTAAGAAAATCAAGTGATTTACAGACATAGTTTTTCTGGAGATGGCTAGGCCAAAGCGCTGGTACCCAGAAATACATGCTTCAACCCCCCACCCCCTTGGGATGGCTGTAGATCTAGATCTAACAATCAATCACAATTGGGCAATAGCAAGAAAGATTGGGTCAAAGCCGAGCGTGGATGCCCTGCACCAAGCTCTTCAAAGTTTGATTGCCTGGGTATCAAACCCTGACATCCTAGGAGGTCAGTAAACCTCTTACAGAGCTACCACTAGCAGTGGCTGTAAGCTGACCAAGTACCAAGACCAAGGCAGCTACCTCATTGCAATGCACCCCAGGGTTATAAGCAGCAACAATTTTCAACAAGCTACCTCATGGTTTGATATTTTCAACCCAAAAAATATCTTTTATTGTGATCTATCTATTCCCATACCTTCCCCTAAGATCTACAATAGGAATGATGTCAGGCTTTGCACTTTGCTGCTCCAAGATCCTGGGAGCCTCCCTTGCCTACTGGGATGGTCCCTGAAGCTTTCAAGGTTGGGTGCAAGCCCATCTATATGGTGGGCTCCTGGATGGTGAGTTGGACTAATGTCCTTCTCTTGGACTAGTCCACTGCAATATGCTACCCTTTGCCATATCCTCCCTTTGAGGGCTACCATCTCTAATTAAATCCATCTTTATTCTCCTGATTGGCAGTATCATCCCTATTTGGAGGTATACCTCCCATCTGGTCAATAACAGCAGGCGCTTGCTCTACTTCATCATGGCAGCTGGCTAGTCCCAGGCGCTGGGTGTCTGGCCCAAGCTCCAAGCCCACTTGGTGCCCTGTGGGCTCAAATCTTTTTGCTGCCAGGAGTTCCCTCGGCTAGAACCCTTTTTAAAAAGATCCCGCTGCTCATCTCTGGTCAGCCCCTGGGTTGCTGCCACCCAGTCTTGGGTTCTAATCTGGGAAGGGTAGGGGGTTGATGCCAGGGGCTGCAGCGGCCAGGTTATCAGGTCTGAGCTGATGGGCTAAACTCTGCCAGGGTCTGTGGTGCAGGCTCCACTGGTAAGGATTGATATGCTGGGGCTGCTATCCTAAAAGGTAGGCTCTAGGAGAGCTGCTTCCCCTTTTCTTCAATCTTGGTTGAAGATCCACCCATCAAGGCATACAGATTGGTGGCTGATTTTAGCTAACTGAAGCATCTGCAGCTAGCCGCAGTGGCGTCAATCAATGACCCATCAAAAGCCTTGAAGAGCCAACAATTGATGTCCCATCAAGAGTTGCTCTTAGTATTTTCAATTAGCGCCCCCCTGCAGGTGACAATGTGCATCCCCCAGAATGCCCAGTCTAGACCCCAGTCTAGACAGTAGCTGGGGTGAAATTGGATATCAGATATGTGAATCTATTAGTACTTTTGGTTTAAACAATCCAAGCCAACTTTAACTAGTGAATCTGAGGTGCAAAATCAAAATTGAGGTTAAGAACACTAGGAGCCAGCTCTGGTTAATAATCCCATTAGTTCAAAGACTAAATGAGAGGTTGTAAGAGAGGGGGGATAGACTAACAAAGTCTGGCTCCCATCCTGGTGGGACCAACTACCAGGATGCCATCCAGTGCAGGACTGGGATAGCTGCTCAAAGGGGTCTCCCAAAGGAGACTGTCTGTGAAAGGGGAGGAAAATATGCATCCAAGGCCATGACCAAGGCCCTGGTAAGCAACTACAGAGAGCGATCCCAGGTGGGAGGGACATCTGGATCTAACCTGGGGATCTGGTGCAAGGAGGGTAGGGAGGGAGCTGAGACTGCTGTGGGGAGAGGATCAGCCAAGTTGGAAAAATGGGTTTCAGTAGTTCCGGATTCTGGAGGGGCGACAATCCCTCAAGGTGAGAGGCTGACCAAGGGAACAAAACATAGGATGCTAAGTTGGTGGGGACCTGGTTGAGATGTCCAATTAAATTAGAAAGCAGACCAGGAGCAAAACCAGGAGTTTGAGAAATCAGGAAAAGTTTGCTCCAAAAGACAAGGCTGGTGGACCAGAACAATAGGGAGATAGGCACCAATATCCACATAGCCACATTATACCAAGGAGACAGCATGATATCAGAGGGGTATCTTTTACTAGAACTTCCGGGCAGACGGACCAAGTGCTCTGGGAAAGTAACAGGTTATGGGCTGGTTTAGATCTCCTTGGAACAATTCCCAACAAAAACTACAGGCGGGCGGACAGACAGGCAGGCAGACCAGGAAAAAGCCAGAGGAGGGGACAGAAGCAGGAGTTGGGACAAATACCTTTATTACTAAATAAAACTTCAAAATACAAAAGATTTGAAAAGTCAGGAGTTTTATTCAACAATTGGAATTGGTAAGCAAGGGACCTGATGGCCCATGCTTCCGTTATATGCAGAGGGGGGTGATAGGGCCGGGAGTTTTTGAAAGGGGCTATCAGAAAGCAATCTAAACGGGAGACTGTTAAAAGCACTGGCCAATCTTCCCCTGGTTTGTGACAAAAAAAATAGGAGCAGCGGACCCAGATGTAGGGCTCAGTCCCCCAATTGGCTAGGAGCCTTCTGAGGACTCAGGGTGTGCATTTCCCCTAATGCCTTCCTCTGACGTCCCAGCCAGAGGGCTCCTGAACCCAATTATTTTGGGCCAAGGGACTTCCGGGCCGGAGGAATTGGTTGCCTGGGATACCATCAATTGCGGGACTTGATACCCAATTTTCACAGGCTGCAGGTTAAGCCTACCTTGCTCTATGCAGACTGAATTTTCCTGTTGGTCCTCTAGGTGTCTTAGGACAGGGCGACACCAGGACAGCAAGCAATCTAGATGGATTAGCATCTCCTCTGCAGTTGGAGGGGACTCCAAAGGAAGGATTGGGACTTTGGCCAGAAAAGCCAACACAAAGCGTTCATCTACTGTGTGGGCCAGGTCCTCCAGGTTTTGGAGGGGTTTTGCCTGCGTGTGGGCCACTTTTTTTGACAGTCTGGTAAATACATCCTGATTCAGGGCCAAAGGTGGGCCATGGAACTTTACAGAGATAACTCATATATAACTTTAAAAATAATAATTAAAACCACCAGAGATCAGCTCTCTAGAAGTAAAAGTGGCAAGTTGACACTTTCTAAGCAAATTCTAGTTTTGTTGATAAAAGCACCCTGCACTTATCTAAATTTTATTATTTACTATTATGTAATTATTGTCAGTGTCCATAGCTGTTCATTAGGCTCCCAAGCACCACTATACTAGATTTAGTTGTATTTACACTAAATGACTATCTCCTGGTTTTACATTATATCTATTCCGGACTTCTAGATCAATTGGTGCCACACAAATTAAGATTGGTTTATTGATAGATTTCATATGTAATCTATAGAAAATGGAAAGCTGACTCCCCTTTTTGACACTATCCACTTGTCACATAATTGGTTTGTCATTTAAAAAATCAGAGGCTTGGATCCAAGCCTAAATTAATAGGTATTTCTCTATGGGTGCTGGTCAACACCCAACAAGTCAACACCTTATCAGGGTGACTGGGGAAGAGAGCTTCTTAGCGTTTTTACACTCACTATGGTAGATAACCCACTCCAAGCTCCCCCTGCATAAAAATATAACTAATAAACAACATCCCACTCATTTAATTTTTTAGCTTATGTATTTGTTTGAAATTTAAAAGCCTGCATTTTGCTTAACCTTTCAACCCATCATTAATATAAGAAAGTTTTATATGTAAAATACAGTGTTTAAATTTCTATTGGATCTGGGAAACTTGACAGTGAGAATTCAGCTTTATTTTCCACTCAACATTGAGAATTGGGGGTTTCTCAGCTGGTCAACAGTGCCAAACTCAACACTCTGTTAATTTTTTGGTGGTTAACCCCTAATCAAGAATCTCCAAATAATAACTTATTATTTTGCAAACATGTTTTAGTAACCCCCTACTACTTTGATTTGTTCCTTGTGTTTTATTTTCTACCTTTAACTGTATTTTTCTGTGTTTTTGTCCCAAGATGTTATGCTGGACCTTAAATCTTTATGGTTCCCTTGAATAAATCCAACTTTTATATTAGCCTTTATCTGTCTGCTCATTCATTACTTTTTGCTTCATTTTACTCTTTTTTACTTTTTTGTTCTCTTTTTTTAAATTGCTCTTATTACTATTATTTCTAATGATAGCCTTGATTTAGTCAAGATCTAGTAAAAATCAAAGCAATTTCAACAAATGAAGTGTGCTACCTCTCCTTCCAAGAAGTCTACCAGTCTGTCCAAGCATTCCCAGAGAGTCTCAAAAGCCAAGAACCCTACTACCCCATCCCATAATTCTTCTAATAAAAGTGACATTAATTTAAAAGATCAATCCTTTTATGAGTCTGGAAGGGACCCTGAGCCCATCAAGCAGCACTATGGGAGGAAGGGAAAGGCTTCCAAGGATCCTGAATCTACTAGTGAGAAGGAGAAGCAGGCCTTCAGGTATTCCTCAAGGAACCCCTCCTTCTCCTGATGACTCTTCTCACTCCTCCTCATCCCACAATCATCAGAAAAAAACCACAAGGACTATTCTAAAAGGATTAAGGCCACTGGCCATTCAAAATATTTGCTATGTTAAAGGAAAATTTATTATCTCTAAGCACTTCCCTTATTATTTTGTCATAATGTCTGTCTAAGGGATCTCTGGCTTTTTCACTGAAATTACATATTTAACTGTAATTATCAAAGGCGTGACACTAAAAGCAAGCACCTGTATTTGAAGATAATTCTTGTAGGCCTTGCCTCAACACTGAGGACTTGGAAAATGTTACATCCCTGAAGAGGCAGCACTACTGTGACCCCCCAATCATCTTATCACAAGGATGCTCAAGTGGTATCTTGTCTAGATAATCCCTTTCTCTGCCCACCTCTAAAAATCTGATCTGGCCACCAAGGCCCTGAAGAATCTCAAGCACCACAATCTCAAGTTAGTGCCAACCCAGGAAAAGCTAGCCAAATAAATAAGTGACAAGAGCCCCATCACCAATCCCCCTCCTCCCAGGGCCTCTGATGTTCTTTTTGAGTTTACCCCCATTCATGATATCAAACAGCTTCCAAGTGAAGAGTGTTTCCTTCTGTATGATGATAGGTTAACTGGCAAGGAGCGCATCATCTGCTGAACAAGCCAGAAGAACCTAATGGATCTCAAAAAGGAATCAACCTTATTAGTTGGTGATACTTTTGCACTCACCCCCAGATTTTCAACAGCTCTAGATCCTCATGCCCAGATAGAAATCCAGGATATTCTACTTACATTCTTCCTCTTCCCTGAGACTTTCTGCAACAGGTCTTTCAAAATACTCTACTGTGAGATTCATGTCCTGTCCTCTAAAGATGATGACAAAAAACCTTACCTCATACCTGCTCCAACCCCCAAACTTAACAAGGACCAGGCCACCCTGGATGCAAAGGAAAAGGTAAGTCTTAAAGCTATTGGCTCACAGGTATATATTATGGGCTTTGAGCCTGCTCAGTTCAATGCATACAAGCAAATGTTAGATGGGAAGTTCAGGGGTGGCACTTCCATTTCCATCAGGCGGTTGCTGGCAATGTGCATGTCAAGGTGAGCTGAGTAAGTTGTGCTGCAGAAATCCTTTGGATGCTGGCAAAGTTGTGCTGGTACGGTTTAGTGCTCAGGCGTTTTAAAGCCTGAGCACACTGCACAGGGGTTTAAGGTTCTCTCCAAGGATCCCTATATAGTAAGGCACACAGAGTTCAGGCCCTTCCTGGACTAATTTGAATCCAGTGGATTGGGAAGGTTGTCACCAAATGAGAAAATGAAGCCTGGGCCAGGATATCCTGGAATGGCTACTAGGATGTCATTGGTGGGAAGCTGAAACCCATGTCTGCTCTTGAGGCCTATCATAGTCATCTCAAGTATAACTTTAAGATGAACCCAAAGTTTAACAAGTTTTATGTCCTTCTCTAGCATGAACAGGAGAAAAAAATCTCTAAGCTGGGTGATCTGGCCAACTGGGTCCCTCTTACCAATTCCCTTACAAAGTCTGCCCTCTTTACCAAGACAATCAAGACTGTCATCAAAGTTGATTATAAGGCCTCTGAGATCAAGCAGCAGCTTGAGCTAATTGCAACTAAACTGCTCAAAGGGGCCAATAGGAAGAAGGCCAAAAAGCTTGGGGAATAGACCTTACATTGCTTTTATTTTAATTTTTTACTTTATATTTAACTTTTTTGTTTTTTTTCATGTAAAATTACCTTTTTATATATAACCGGTAAGCTATATAAGTATTTTTATAGCTGTAAGTGAATGGGATATATTATATTTTGTTAATTTATCTGTAAAGCACAGGAAATTTTCAGTTGTGCTTATATAAACTATAATGTATATATATTATGATTTAATAATACTTTTTATTCTTTATATTATTTTGTTTTCCTTTATTCTAGTGTCATTAGAACGTTAGTTTTTAGGCAAAAAAGTTTTTATAGTGAAGAATGTTTCTTATATAGTAAAATAAAAATATGTGCTTATTTATCCATATTTTTATTATTTAAGGTATGTTCTTTATTTTATTTTTGAGCTTTCTGGGGTCAATTTAGTGGCGCAATACAACATCTTGAAAATGCCATCTAGAAATACACCATCTAGAAAAAATTGTAATAGAGTCAGGATTTACATCAGCAAAATTAAAAAAGTTAATAAAAATAATTAATTAGTTAATTTTTACATATTGGTTTCTAATGTGGCATCTCAAAAAATGGCATCTAGAAAACACTATTGAAAATTAAAATAAAAAGAGTGTTATCAAAATAAGATTTTTTGAGAAAAAAACACTTAATAAATACCCTAAAATACGCCATCTAGAAATACACCATCTAGAAAGATGGCATCTGGAATCAAATAATAATTATACTTTTATGTGATAAATCTAAGCCTTTCCCTTATTAACTGGGAATAAAGTATGATATTAATTTATGACCACATATAATAAATCAACTCAAATTAACACCACTTTAATAGTACTATATCCCTATAAAACAGCCATTAAAAAACCACTTTTAATATGCTAGTTTTATTCCTTTTCATAAAAAAGATCTGTAATATTTGGGTTTCAACTTTAAAATGTTTTATTAATGATTTTATATGCACAAGAGCAGTGACTTCATAACTGGAGCTGCTATAATCAGGTTAAGAACAGTGTGACTAAGATCATCTCATCACTTGAAGGTTGGTACAGCCAATTTTCCTGCCTGGTTTAGGTAAAGAAGCCAAATTTCATTGTAATTATCAACAAGCTGAAGATCCAGAATGGCCATGGGAGCCAGCTTTACCCCCAAGCCATCAAAAGTAAAGTTGCTTTATCCAAGCATGCAGACCAGTAGGTCAAGTTTGCAAGTGTTACTAAAGAGGGTTTGACCTATTACACCAGAGAAGGCCACCTCACCCATCTCAAAGGCATTGCCAAGGCTCTTGGGGCTAAAGCCTGATCAATTTATTCTTTCATTAAATAATTTACTTCCAAATGTTTGATTTTTAATTTATTTTTAGTATATAGATGTAATCATAGGAACAAATTCCAATATGAAAATAGCACAGTTTTGGGGTATGTTGGATTTGGAGATTTGTAAACTATAGTTGCTACTGGCTGACCCCACATTTTACTGTAGATTTATAATCCTTGAATGATTTTGAGTTTAGCCATATGTTTTTTTGGTATATTAATATTTTTGGGCTTTTATTAATTTTTAAGTTATCCAGCGGGGTTTAGCCAGAAATTCAAGATAGGGTTTCTAGATAGCATTTTCTAGATGGCATCTTTCTAGATAGAGTATCCCACCAATTTAGTATACTGTATTGATATAGATTATTTTATTATAATACAATTTTTCAGCACATCAAGTACAGTTGTTTAAAAAATTTCAACTTCCAGGAGTCAATCAGAAGAAAAAATTCTCACTTTACTTGATAGTTGACTACCAAGGAGTTGATTTCATCACAGCTGCACACTAACCCATGGATTATGTGATATATTTTAATTTAGGTTGATGTTAAAGCAAATGGTTGATTTTTGTTAGCAAGTTCTCAGTTTGAGTTGGTAGAGAATACTATGTCTTTTAGTTTTATCACCAATCTAAATTTATATTGGTTGTGGATAAAGATCCCACAATAACTGAAGTGTAGAATGTTTTAATGGACTTGGTTATCCAACTTTGGAGGGTTACCTAAATATTTAAAGGTGCTGAAGGCTTTGCACCACTTTTCAGGAAAAATCATCTAACTATGCTTAGCTGATGATAATTTGGCACCTGGATATTTGGGGGTTATTAGGATTTTAAAAACAAGAAAGAGTGTTTTATAGTGAAACTGTTATTTGCTTCCAACTTAAACCTAAAAATCCTTGATTCTCCTTGATCAACTCTAATATAAACCTTGCTTTAAGGTTTAATTTTTTATGAAACTTTCTTTGATCATTTATACCATTTTTAAATGTTATTTATCCGTAGAATCCATTGCTATAATATCATTTAGACCTTTTAGGTGGGTTACTCTAGGAATATATACAAGTTTTGGATGCCAACAAGTCAGACGTTTAAATCTTGATTGTTGCCATCTGGTTTAGGGAGGTTGGATCTGAGCAAAATTTAGGGCAGGAATATATTATGTAATTTTGACAGAAGATTAGTTGGCAGAACTCATTTCCAAACAATTTTCTGGTTAGATTAGTTTTAATAATGCTGAACTTAAGCTAAAAACCAATCTTTAAATTCCACAGGCCATTTATGACATCTGCCTAGATTTTAACTTTTTACTTCACTTTATTTTTATATGAAAATGAGAGGAAACACAAGAAATATAGTGTAATTCAATACCAATTAAAAACAGACGGATTTTCTGCAAACCTAATAAATTCAAATTGGCATCAAAATCATATCAATAAAAATACAAATCCTTAAACTATATTTATTTTTTATTCTTAATATTTATTTAAAATTAAATAAAAGAGAAATGAATATTTTTTGCATTAAAATATAATAAATCATGCCTTATTCTATCATGTTATTCATAGTATCATCTTGATATTAACAGTGAACTTCAGCAATTAAAGCTTAATCAATAGGGTCTAAACACCATGTTTTCAGGTACTAACTCAATGTATTTGACTTTCCTGGAGCAGACTTTCCATCAAACCTTAAAAATCGACTTCTCCAAACCTCAAACCCCTTAGCCAGCTAGGGGCTTTTAGAATAGTTAAATATCAGATCAATTTTCTGCCAACAGCGAAATTTGGACCCAAACAGAAATCAGCAATCTAGTTTCAGGATCAAACCCGCTTTAGAAAGCTTAATTGATTAAAGACAAAAACAAACCAGTTTTGAACCCCCAGAGCTCTACTATAAAGGCCCCCTAAACTTTCTCTTTAATTTATCAAAATATTTTACAATACCACTTCAAACACATCAATCGAAATCTTCCTCAAAGAACCCACTTTTGAGGCTAACAAGGGACACTATAACCTTTAATAGTAAACTCGGGACAGTAAAAACAAACCAACTAAAAACAAGACAAATAATAATAATAATAATTAAAATCAAATATTTTCAACTTTAATACATCTAAAGATAGTCTTTATTCAACACGCCTCACAAGAAACAGTCCAAGTCCCCCAACAAGGCTAAGGAAGCTCGTACCCAAAACAAAGAGGCCACTCAATCTTCTGAAGGAGGGCAATAAAACAAACCACTAGCATCACCTAAGATAGGTACTTCTACATCAGTGCAGGGGATTAAACTTTCATCAAAAGACACAAGCCAAAGGAAGATAAGAATAAGGAGGATATCACAAATAATCCCACCAAAGATACCTAAGACAAAATACCCAAGGATGACAAAAAAGAAGCCTCAAACTAAGAGGATACTCAGAGCCAGGAAATTAGCCCCACAAGACTACCCAAAACCCCACACCAGCAGAAACTACAATAAAGGGGAAGCCAATAAAAAGCCAGGCTAAGAAGGATGTCCCTGGTTTTGATCCAGAGAGAGTCAAGAGCTTCTGCAACAAGGAAGGAAAGCTCATTATCCAAATGACATCCCCCAATTCTTCTTCATGCTGGCTGCACAGAAGTGGCCAGATGTTGTATACCAGGTATGCTACCTCTACAGCAACAGCATGTTCAGATCTGGTGCCCTGAAATAGTTTTAAGTGTGGGCATAAAGACGCCCATCAATGGTTGTGACCAACAGGTTGAAATCTCTTAAACCTCCACCTGGAGAGCATGAGCACCCTATTTCTAAAGATCTGTTCAAGCAACTAATGGAGGGGTACCTTATAACCAGCATCCCTCTGGATCCAACCCTGACCCCCTCTGGCATAGCTACCCATGCCCCAGAGACTCTCAATGACCCCCAGCAACCAATGACCCATACCTATCATCCACTCATCAGGTTTCTAGCCAATTAAAGGAGAGATGGCTCCATCCCAGCCAACAACCTGAAAAAGCAAAGGGTCTAGCCATTGATGATTGAGTGAAGCTTGCCAAAGCCAAGCCTCAGTTCCTTTTGCATAAAGACCCCAACTGGGTTAAGGAGAGGATGGTCATACATGAGGCCAAGAGTCATCTCATAGCAGTTAAGGAACAGGAGGTTGGCTATCCGATGCAACCTCTGCTAGCTTCCCCAAGATCCTTGGCTGGCTATGGGGCCATACATGTGGAGATGGAGGGTGGTGCTCCCATCTACTTCCCCAGGATTGGAACTGAGCAGGAGAGCTATGGGAGGGCCCTGTAGGTCATTTGTAATGGGATACAGAAGATAGTCCTGGAGGGTCAAGGGGCCAAGCCCAATTCTCTGGGTTGGTGACCCAAGAACCCTGTTGGCTTGACTGGATCAAGGACCAAAAACTGGCTTGACTTGACTTTGGGGCTGCCAACCTATAACGTTCTGGGATGTCTTTGGATGTTCAACACAGGATGCTACTTCTATCTTTACCAAACCTGCCTTAGGAAGATGTTGACCTTCAAGAGACTTTATAGGAAGTACACCCTGGATACCTCAGGATCACCAAGAAGATTGTTGGAAGGTACCCTGCTCTGTGCTTCCTGAAGAAGGATGGGATATTGAAGGCAGTGAAAATGCTGAATGCAGATGAATGGAATGTAGATAATAAGGGGCTGATGGGTTTTTTAGACTACTTCAAGGATCATTGGACTGGGAAGTTTGTGGAGAGGATATATGGTTCACAGAAGAAAATGATTGTTTGGAACTACATGAATCCTGTGCTGACTGAGGGTACCCAGACCCCCTCTTCCCCAGAAGGATGGTACAAATGATTTGCCAAGCCAGTGGGGGTTAGCAAGCCATCCATTGGTGATCTGGTTGTGGGACAGAAGGAGTTGAAAGGCAGGCTGATAGGATCCTTGGGGATACTGAAAATATAGTACTGCCCTTCAAGGAAAGCTGACATGAGCTCAAGAAGGACAGTGTACAACCAAGTGCACAGGGCTACAAGAGGGATGTGATGCTGGGATACCTGAAGAGGGTCTTTAATACCATGAACTCTGGGGTTAAATGTTGGCTGATATTCCAGATAATGAACTATCTGCTTGTAGTCCTGTGCCTATTCTTTAAAAGTGATTGACTTTTTATAGTTTGGTAATGTCAAAACAGCAGGCTCAACCTGCCAGCAAGGTTCTGAGTAAGCGGGTTTGTGACCTGCAATCTGATTACCCAGCCACTCAAAGCCAGACTAAGAAGTCAACTCGAATTGCCAAATCCAACAACATGAACAAATGCTGATCCCCTATGGTGGATACCTTGTTTTGGAGCTTGACTCATTACCAGGATCAAGCCACCCCCTTCACTATCCCACTGTATGATCAACACTATCACTTTCCTGTTACCCATGATTCACACCAACTATATAATCATTATCTTTCAATAAAGAATATTATCTAGTTTCTAAATATTTTTCCCTTGTAACTCTGCTAAAACAGCACAGGTACGGCAGTAATAAAATTTTATGGTTTAGCAACATAAGTTTATTTTTGTTAAGGGTTGGTAGCTTTAGCTGTTCTTTGTTCGGTGGAAAAATTTAAGCTTACCTCGATCCGTGATTCATGCCTTTATCAACTTTCAAAGCTAGCTTTTGGTTGGGTTTGAGCTTTTGACGGAAAACTAGTGGCTAATGTTGGTTGTCGGGAAATAAGTCGACGGATCAAAAATTTACGGGATAATTTCCTGCCCCGTAACTCACTGCTGGGTTTGTACTTTTACCCTACTGAGCTATAAATCGATATGTGGAAATGTGGGGATCCTCTTGAACCCTGCTAGACCGGGGTATAGTTCAACTGAGCAGTTTAAAAGCTTGTTTAAATGTCTCGCTTGCGAAGTAGTGATTACTTTGATAAGTATTAGATATATCGGAATAATAATCATACCTGCTATCATCTATCGATTGATGTGCATGTTTTCTGGATAGCTGGTTAAGACACGCATGAATCGTCTCTTTCGCATTTACCTTTGTCCACAGTCATTTAAACAGACGGAATCGCTCTTCCGATGCCTAATATAGCACTTGGTAAAGCCATGTAAAATCAAAATGATATGTTTTCTTCAAGTGGTCATTTGCGATTGCCTGGTTTCGGCCGTGCTTCATTAGAAATCACATATCTCGTATAAATTCTAAACTAAGCCCGCTAATGAATCAGATGGGGTTGCCGTCGGAAAACAGTTCTAAGCATTGGTGTTGGGACTTATGTGTGGAGCTTCCTGCCGCCAATCAACTCTTGGTTTACATATGTGCCCTAAAAGCGCGCTTCGATTGGTTCGTTAATACTTTCATTTATGGTAGATTATCGTTTAAATGGAAACTAATTACCGTTACTTTAAACTTTAAATGGACCCATTCAAATGCATGGCTGTAAGCCATACAATTACAGTGACACGTATAAAGCATTGACCACTGGAACATCTTCTTCATGCTTAGCCTCAACGACTCTTTACACTTCAAGGAACTCGTTTCCAAGAACTGCGATTACAACTCATCCACTGCTCCTTCTACCAGCAGCTTCTGTCCACTCCCACCGAAATCTCAGATCGTCAAGACCAAGCCCAGGGTTCTCGCGTGCTGTGGTTCAACATCAGAGAACTACCATGGTGCCATCAGGCACTGGATCCAGCAGCACAGATCACAGCCTTCTTCAAATCCACTGATACAGCAAGCCAGCAACTTCCTGAGAAGCTTCAAGACTCTTCCCAGCAACCCCAGATACTTCCGTCCAAAGCCAGCCTCGACTTCTCCCCTCGAAATGAGAAACCCATACTCAGCAGCCCAAGCCATGGCCTATGACTTCCTAGACCAAATCAACACCACTGAATACGCCTACTTCTCAAGGATCTGCACCCCAAACAGCAAATCTGCATTCCTGGATATCTGGCCACTGTGGGCAAGCTACTTCTATTTCCCCCACAACAAGCCCAAATCAGCTCCCTGGTCCCCCTGCAAACTGCGTCCTAAAGCCTTTCAACCGCAGCACGGGCTCAAGTACCACATGAACACCATCGACACCGTCGCTAGGAAGGAGCCCTTCCGTATGTTCACACCTAAAAAGCCTGTCAAATGTCCTATCGAATCATGTAAAGCAAGGTTCACGTATGAAAGCGCCATCCCTCGCCACATGAGACGAAAGCACAATCAACCCTGCCTGAATAATGGATCATGCAACAGAAGCAGCTTACCTCCACCAAAGAAGTTATTTTTTGGATATTGAACCCCCAAAGAAAATCAACTTTATCTATCGATAATTAAACCTATTCAAGGAAACAATTTACCTTAAAACGTCGACAACACCCAAAAGAAAAACATGCTCGATATAGTTCAATAAGGCGACTTGGCTTTAAAAGGCATTGGCTAAGCTAGATTTTAACCCTTTCAATGGTTTAATAATTTTGTACCCGAAAGGAAAGACGTTTAAACTTGGAGTTGATCAGATGAGATGTTTTAGCAACGTGCATTGCAACATTGAGGTTATAGCTATATCAACTGAACAATAGTTTCATGGTTTTACTAGGCTAGCCCAATATAGCATCCCCGCTCGAAATATGTATCCAACACATGGCAATAGGAATCTTCAATGTTGTAATTTATAAATTAAATATTATAGATTAAATATTATAAATTAAATATTATAAATTAAATTTAATAAATTAAATAATTTAATAGATTGGATACTTAAACCCTGAGCCAAATCGGCTGGACTCTCAGAAACCATACCAGTGGGCTCGGATTGCCTACAGCTATTTCTTGGCACTGATCAACCACAGTTGCTCCAACCCTCATTGTTCTGCGCCTAAACTTGCTTAAACCTGGTTCCATCGCCCTGGTTCCCAAGAAATCTGGCTCTACTCCTTCTTGGGGTTGATATTTATAATTATATCGTGAATATACTTGTGGGAAGTATAATAAACAAGATAAAGGGGAAAATCAAGAAGAGAATGATACTTTATTGAATATGAATATGTGAATATATATAGTATCATGGAAAGTTACATACCGTCTATGTACATCATGGGGCTTATCTGAAGGGAACAGTCAGTATGTAAACTGTCTGCATGTCGACTGTCTGCATGTAGGGCTGCGTCAGATTTTGGACGGGTGGCTCCTTTTCTTAAAAGAAGCACCCATCCAAAATCTGGAAACAATTTTGAGAGAATCTTCTTTGAGAAGATTCTCTCAGAATCGTTTCCGTCTACACCCTTAGAAGAGTGTTCTTATTTGGATTCTATTTTTTTAAAATAAATTTTTTTTGAAACTTTCTATTCTTTAAAATTTAAAATAAGCAAATCCGAAATTTGATTAGTTTTAGAAAAAAAAATTATTGTGATTTTTTATTAAAAATCAATTCAAATCCGGAAAGCAAAAAGCCTTCCACCACCTTCTTTTATTTTGGTGATTTTGGATTCCCCCAACATAGGGGAATCCAAAAGACGTAGACGGGGAAGAGCGAACGGGGCGATTACAGCATTTGCCGTAATTGTCCCTTTTTTGGGCCGCCCCAGCCCTATCTGCAGGTCAGCAAAGTGTCAACATGCAGACAGCCAACTTCAATTCAAGACTAAGGCCAAAGCCTACTGGCTGTATTCTAAATAAACTAATTTTTTATGTTGCATTTCATAGTCAGAATTGATAATCAATGAGAAAACAAAGCTATGTTGACAGCAACTAAGAATAGGCTTAATTATTATTACAAAATAAGAAGGAATTTACTATTAAAAATACAAAATTAGTATACTTTAAATTTAAGCCCAACTTCAATAATGAATCTACACAATGTCAACATAAAATAATAGTTTATAAAATTTCTTAATAAAAATCCACAGAATCCAGAATATCTTCACTTATAATAAGTTATTTATATTTATATTTGGCCCTTTGTTCCATAGTCTTTTTCAATATAGTGGGTAAAAACTTCAAGCTTTGTTGTATATTACATTAGTGGTTTACTATATCTTTGAAATAACTGGATGTGTTCCAGTTAACCCTTAAACATTGTATTAAGCTAGATTGTATAGGTTAAAACTAGGATTTATATTTTGTCATATTAAGTTGACATAAAGGAAACCCACCACAAAAGCAAAAGTGGGACAAGGGGAATAAGTTAAGCAAACACAATGATATAATTTAAGCAATATTTAATAGCAGCTCCACTATAAAAGAAGGCCAACTCCGGCAAAGTTGTCACCTTCACTAATATAATAGGCAAAAGACGCAGCTTAAGAATTTCAACTTACATAATGGTAAGCTTAGAACCCCAAAACTTTACATGATAATAATAAAACTACTTATTACAAAATATAGTACTTAGTTTTTAAAAGTTATATGAATAGAACTTTATTATAGCCCAAAAACTAAATAGCCTATTTTCAGTTTAGATTTTGAACCCAATCTTAATTTAATTAAGATTTAGATGTTTTTTAAATAGCAATTTCCCTAAACAATGCTGACTGTCTATAAGTTGACAGTCAGAATAAAGATACAATTTTAGGCCAACTTTCTAGAATCAAAATTTTAATAAATCAACACTTAAAATGTTGACACTAAACATTTAAATGTAGTTTTGTCTGACTTTTTCTCAATAAAAAGCCTCAATACTGCATATCTTAATAATATTGAAGGTTTTTTTGCATAATCTATATGATAATTCTCCACAATTTGATATATTTTTAGCTTTAACTTTCATTTTTATACTTTACTCACAGTTATTTCTCTAACCCCTTTTTCTTTATAGGATAAATCAAAGAAGCCCCAGCCTAATAAGAAAAAGCCCAATAAAAAAAACTGCCAAGGACACTGTTAAGACTAAGGCTTCTTCTTCTAAAAAAAGTGCTTAATAAGCAGCTAAAAAAGACTAATAAAAAATAAAACCCCCACACCTTCAGCTTCTGATAGGGACTCTGATGATGGTTTCACCTCCCATAGCTGGTATGAGTCTGAAGAAGATAAAGATCTCATCAACAAGAAGAATAGAAAGGCAAGCTTCAAGTCCTCCCCTATACCCTCCCCTAAGCCCTCTCCTGAACCCTCTCCTGGTGAACATGAAGATGATGAGCAACATGAGTACTTTCCTGGGTTTCAACACGCCCCTCCTGGGCCATGGGATGCATAAAAAGCTCACAATATTTGCAATGTTAAGGGCTCCTTCAGGATTCCAAAGAGATTCCCAAAAATATTTTCATTAATGTCAGTCAAAAGTGGCCCAAGCTTGTTCAGTGATGGATATGTGTTTAACTTTAATAATCAAAAGCAAGAAAAAAAGAGCAAACATTACACATGTGAAGACAGAAGCTGCCCAGCATGCCTAAACACCCAAGGTTGGGACAAAGCTACCTTGGAAAAGGGGGAACATACCTGCATGCCTCCCACCACTTTGATTGAGAATCTTCTAAAATGGTATCTATTCCAAATGGTCCAATATCAAAAGACATTAAAGCAAATCACCTCTCAGTAAAGGCCACCAAGAACTTGATCAAAGAGAAGCTTAAACTTTTCCCTGACCATGAACAACTTGTTAAGTATATCTGTGATAGATGCCAATAGCTAAACTCAATTGGAAAAAGTGCAACCCAACTAGAAGAACTAGTCATTACTTCTGAGTTGCAGAAAATCCAAGACAATGAACAGTTTCTTCTTCATAATGATGGACCAAGTGCAAAAGAAAGGATCATATGCTATGTCACCCATAAGAATCTAGAGCTCTTGTATGCCACTGAGACTTGGCTCTGTGATGGGACATTTGCAACATGTTGTTGAAACCAAGATTCCCCTCTTTCATACCAACATATTGTTGCAACTAAGTCTCCAGATTTGCCTGCTAACATATCTTACAATACACAGGGGGCGCTCAATGAGTCGCCCCTTGACGTATCTAATGACATGAACCAATCTGATGGCAATATCAAATTGCAGGCACTTTCTCCTAATGAGGAGCGCTAACAATTTGACTTGTTGATCCCCATACAATTTATTCCTTGGCTCCAATCCTTACATGGAACAAGCCACCATGCCACCCCCTTGTGGCTGTGTGGCTTTCCCCATATAGTATATTAATCACAATATTCTACAATAAACAATACCTTATTATTATTATGTCATTTTTATTGGACTGTTGTCTTCCCCAATTCCAAATACTGAATCCTCATTGGTTCAGTTGCAACAGTGGTAGTAGCAGTAGGTTGATAACCTACCTAAAGAGAAAACCCCCCCAAGAAAGGACAGAGTACAGGCCGTATGGCTACTCCCCATCAGTAGACCTTCCTGCCAATCCCCAAGGGGGACATCCCTAATGGGTAAATTATTTATCAAGACCAGCTAGTTCTTACAAGTGTGTACAATTGACTCTGCCTTGGACAGCGTGATGCCAGTGTCACCCTGCCTCAGTCAGACCTTTCAAAGTACATGCTTAACCTCCAGCTGGAATACTTTGCGGGTGGGGTCAAAGGAGCTGACATTGTCAGTTGGCTTCACTCCACCAAAACCCGCCTCTGTATCTGTCAAGTACCTGAGCCCATGTGGGTTGCTACTGAGTCTGGGCGCCTCACAGGGCCTGCAGCTGTGTGGTTTACAACTGGGCCAGTCAGAAAATTGAATTTACCTGGGCAGCATTCAGGGATGCCGCAAACTCCCGCTACAGCAAAACCTTCTTGCCTATTGTGGTGGGAACTCCCCTTCTAGCAATTAAACAAACTGGATCCGTTCCCAAATACCTTGCCGCTGCCCCCAAAGCTGTGACTGACGGGAACACCATGCTTCTGACCCTGATAGACAATGGGCTCAAGCCCCATATCTGTAAGTGGGTCCCTGTAGGGTGTTGCACCTCCATCAACAACTGTTACAAGGCCATTGTGGAGGCCAACAATCAAGATTAAATGAGTTTCTGTTGTACAAATGATGCTCCACCTCAATTTTGTGCAACACCTGGAAGTGCCCACAACCAACTAGGCCACCACCAGCCTTGTCAGCAGGATAATGGGACTAAACGCTCCTGCAAGGGGAAACTCCAGCTAGCCCAAATCAAGGACCTGGGAAAAGCCTGGGGGTTGTAGCTACAAGAGGTTCTACAACCCTACTTGACCCTCACTCTCAACCCCTCCTTGCTAAGAACCCCTGCAACTACAATGTCCACAAAGTTGAAACCCTTGACATCTTCCAGGTCCATAGTGATGACCCCATGCTTCAAGCAAGCCACTCTCTCAATAAAGTAACCCACTTGGCCTATCCCTTCTGTTTCCATGGGAACATCCACAAATTGTTGGTAGACACCAGAGCCAACCATACTATGGCGGACCAGGCGTTAGCTGATTTACAACAGTTAGACCAAGTACCCAGCAGATTCAAGGCAGTATGAGTAGCTGACTCCCGTAGAGTGCCTTTTACCCATAAGACAGTTCCCTTCTATGTGAGAATGGGGAACATCTAGGTTAGGCTCTCTGGGCCAATCATGGCCGGGCTCAGCCAAAATGTAATTGCTGGCCTTGACTAGCTTTGTCATAATCATCCCTACATTGACTGGGATACGTCTGTTATCACCCTCAATAGAAATGGGGTGGGCTTTCAGATCTATCCTGTTGAAATGAGCAAGCCACTTCACAATACTGTGTTTGTCAGAATAACAGAAACAGGCTTGTACAGCTTCAAGGGGGAACTAGACTTCAATCAATGCTCAGTCAAAGTTATCCGCGCTGAACCACCTGCAGCCCCTCCCTTGATATCTTTATCATCACCAGCGCTTGTCACACTCCTCAAGGAATATAAGGTCGGTTCAGTGAGACACTCTAGCAACTACCCCCTCCCCAGGAGATTCAGCACACTTACAACTCCAGGGGTTGTTACCTAAAGCACGTCCCTTATACTGTCACACCGAAAGAAGATGAGACCCTCCGCCAGCACCTTGTGAACGCTCTTGACAAGGGCTTCATTTGCCCCTTGCTCTCTCCATACAGGGCTGCTGACTTCTTTGTAGCCAATAAGGACAGGTCTCTTTGCCTGGTCACAGACTACCACGCCCTAAATGAGGTGGTGGTTAAGAATAAGTACCCCTGCTGTTGATTGACAACCTGTTTGACACACTTGCAGGTGCAAAGGTCTTCAGCAATATTGATCTCACCGTGGGGTACAACCAGGTCCACATCATGCCAGGGGATGAGGCAAAAACTGCCTTCTGCACACGCTACGGGTTGTTTGAGTGTCGTGTCATGAACTTTGGAATAACCAATGCTCCCTCCACCTTTGCCATGTTGATGACCAAAGCATTTGAGAAACTGATTGGAAAATGTGTGGTTGTGTACCTTGACAACATTATTGTCTTCAGTCAAGATCAAACCATGCACCTCCAACACCTCCCTGCTGTCCTTGACACCCTTCAGAAAAACCAGCTAAATGCTAAACCCTCCAAATGTGAGTTCCTCAAGTCAGAGCTGCTATTCCTTGGGCACACCATCTCTGCTCAAGGGATAAAGCCCAACCCTGCCAAAATCAAGGCAATCACTAGCATGCCACCCCCCACTGATGTGGTCCAGGTGCAGACATTCTTAGTCATGGTTGCCTACATGTGTAAATTCACCCCCAGCTGTGGAGAACTTATTGCACCCTCCACCAAGCTCCCAAAAACTAAGCAGCACTTCCATTGAACCCCTGCCAGAGATCAAGCCTTTGAGACGTTGAAGCAGAGACTTACAACTGCACCCATATTGCATTTCTCAATTGGAACCTCCAGTACAAATTCAAGACTGACGCCTCTGACAGGGTCATAGGGGGCGTGCTAAGGGTAGAAACTGACAAAGGCGTCTTCCTCCCTGTGGCGTATGATTTCAGGAAGCTCACTGACTAAGAACAACATTACCCTATACACAATAAAGAGTTGGCAGCAATTGTGCACTGTGTTGAGAAATGGCGCTGTTACCTGGAAGGGGCAGCATTTCCCCTGCGTCCTGACAGATCACAAGTCACTCCAGTACTTCAAAATGCAGTCCCACTTAACACGCCGCCAAGCAGGCTGGGTTGAGCGTCTATCCCCCTACCAGTTGCGCATTGAGTACAAGCCTAGGAAGGAACTTGTCACAGCTAACGCCCTATCACAACTCTACGTAGTGTCCATCACTGGGGATGATGGCTTGGATCCAGACTGGCCAATGTTGTACCTCTGCCCTGAGGCAACTTGCTACAAAGGCCTTAACTCAGTAACCATCTCCAAGTTAAAGGACAACAAAAGTTGGTTCACCACCAATGCTGGTAACGTCTGCTGCTGGGCAGAGACAGGTGAGAAGATGCCTTACATTCTCACCACGCAACAAGGGGTCACAATATTGCACTACCATTAAACCCTGGGTCACATAAGAGGGCGTAACCTCTTCAAGATCATGAAACAAAATGTTTGGTGACCACGCATGCGTCAAGACATCTTGGATCTTCTTGAAATGTGTGTGCTGTGCAAAAAGAATACATCAAAACCTACAACCCCCAAGTTGGTCCTGCCCATCAAGGCCATGTAACCCTTCAAACAGTGGGCCCTTGATGTGGTTGGGCCCCTCCCTGAAGACAGACTTGGAAAGAATTACATCATAACTTCTATTAACTACTTCACTTGTTGGCCAGTGGCCTGGGCAACAACTAACCACACCGCCACCACCATCACCCGCTTCATTGGCAAGGAAATTGTGGCCCGCTTTGGATGGCCCAAGCGTCTCATAACAGATGGTGGCCCCAAAATTGTTGGACAAGTCATGAAGGCATACTGTACCAAGAATACCCTCCAACATATAGTTACCACCCCATATCATCTGCAAGCCAATGGACGTGTAAAATGATTAAACGGCTTCCTGGTCCAGCTGATTGCCAAGCTCTCACAGGAGCACCCCAATACCACTTAGACTGAATACTTGCCCACCGCTCTACTTATTTTATGAGCAAGAATCAACAGAGGCACTGGGTTCAGTCCTAGCACCTTGGTCTTTGGGACGCCTGGAAGTTTGAAAGGAGTTGAACAGGGGAAGTTACAGTCTACAGTTCCTGGGAAACCCCCTGCTGACAACTCCATCCCTAAACCAATGGCATGCCAAAGCCCAAGAGATTGAGCACAAACAAATTAAAAGAGGGACAAAGCACTTTGTAGCCAGGTACGCCGTAGGTGACCCCGTCTACGTCTTCAATCCCAATTTGGCCAAGTTGGAACCCAACCACCTAGGGCCATTCAAGATAGCTGCAGTCTATGACAATCACACCTATCAGCTTGAGGATGCCCAAGGAAACACCAAGACACTCCACCACAATTGCTTGCGCCCCTGCCGCGCCATCCCCACACAAAGGTTGTTTGTGCAGGTCTTTCCAGATCTTCTACAGACTCTGATCCTGGTGTCTGACAACAAGTAGGGGGCAAGTGGGGGTGTTAGAACCAAGTCTACAGAATTGCCTGCCAAAGTATCTTACAATACACATGGGGCGCTCAATGAGTTGCCCCTTGATGTATCTAAAGATATGAACCAATCTGATAGCAATATAAAATTGCAGGCACTTTCTCCTAATTAGGAGCGCTACCAATCTGACCTGTTGATCCCCGCACAAGTTATTCCTTGGCTCTAATCCTTATATGGAACAAGCCACCATGCCACCCCCTTATGGCCGTGTGGCTTTCCCCATATAGTATATTAATCACCATATCCTACAATAAACAATACCTTATTCTTATTATTCCTGTCCTTTCTATTGGACTGTTGTCTTTCCCAATTCAAATAATGAATCCTCATTGGTTTAGTTGCTACAATATCTCACAATAAAAAAGGGGTGCTCAATGAGTTGCCCCTTGACGTATTTAATAACATGAACCAATCTGATGGCAATGTCAAACTGTGGCACTTTCTCCTAATTAGGAGCGCTACCAATTTGACCTACTGAGTCCTGCACAAGTTATTCCTCAGTTTAATCTCTACATGGACGCACCACCATACCACCCCCTTGTGGCCTGGTGGCTCTCCCATATCATATATTAGCTGTAGTATCCTACAATAAATAATACCTTATTATTATTTTTCCTGTCCTTTATATTGAACTGTTGTCTTCCCCAACTCAAATACTGAATCCTCTTTGGTTCAGTTGCAACACAAGGTGAAATCAAAACATGGTGAATGGCGGCATTCACAACATTGCCCCCTCTAGATTGGCCTTAGGAGTGTAGTATTTGTGTAGAAACTTGGTATGCACTTAGGAATTTGGACAACAACTAGAGAGGAGCTTCACAGTGTACTCTGACCCTTGTTTGAATGTCACTTATAAAGGCCCAATCCACAACAAGTCTAGCTTGTGAGTAAGTCTTCCTACTATATGCTGATAGTAGAGGACATGGTCCCCAATGTTGAACTCAGGTAAAGGGGAAAGGCCTGCATTGTCAGGAGAGAGCTTGAGCATCTTGGTCTTATATGCAGAAGTATACACTATGGCCTTTAAGTCAATTATGCGGTTGACTAGATCTTTAATATGGGCATCAGGATCCATAGCCTTATCAGAGGAAAGTAGGGGGGCCCAGGAGAGACATAGTGGTGGCCTTGCGCCCATACAGAATAGCAAAGGGGGGATACCTGGTGACACAATGTTTGCTAAGGTAATAAGCAAAGAGAGCAGCAGGTAAGTATAGATCCCAGTTTGCAGCATCAGAGTAAGTGAGTTTCCTCATGATAGAAAACAGAGTTGGATTTGCACACTCAACTTCCCCATTGAAAGAAGGATTGTAGGGGGCAGAGAAGGATTGGTGAGACCCCAAGGCTTCAACAACAGAAGTTTCTAACTTGGCATTGAAGTTAGTCCCATTGTCAGAGAACAACACTTGAGGGTAGCCATGGCGTTAGAATATATCTTGTAACAGAAAGGCAGCAGTTGTCTTGGCAGTGATGTCCTTAGTAGGAAAAGCTTTTAATCACTTGCAAAAATGATCAACAGCAATTAGGATTGAGCAGCAACCAGAGCAGGAGCAGGGGTGAGGCTCTACAGCGTCAATGCTGACAGTATGAAAGGCGTGTTGAAGGGGAACTAGCTTGGACTTGTGAGAGGCAGCTCAAGGTTGCTTGATCTTGCAGTTGTGACAACTAGAAATGACTTCTGGAATCAGCAGGCAAAATTTTCCCAGAAATAGTTTTTCTGGAGCCAGTAATAGGTCTTGGAAATGCCTCCATGTCCTGTCTCCTTATGAGCTTGGAGCACCAACAAAATGCAAAGACTAGGCTGTAAATAAGGTAGGTACTGATCTTGTACTTTCTTGAAGGGCTGATTTTTGCAAACAAGTGTGTCCTCAGAAAGTTTGGCTAGAGCAATTAAAACTTCTTCTATCTTGCACTCCCACAAGAAAGGATATCTGATTAGTTCATACAGTTGACCAGCCTCAGCAGGTTATATAGCAAGGATGGGCATTCTGGATAATACATCAGCGTTCTGATACTGAATCCTGGGACAATGTGGCACAGTGAAGCTGTAACCTTACAGGATGAGGGCCATTTAGCTAGGTGTGCTTCTGGTTCCTTAAGCTGATGTAACCACTTAAGAAAAGTGTGGTCAGTGACCACGGTGAAATGGGTGCCATACACATAATGGCAGAACTGTTTGACTGCATGCAACACAGTGAGACAATCTTTCTCTGTGACACTGTAATTCTTCTCATGCTTGTTGAGGACACAATAATTATAAGCTACAGAGTGATCCACACCCTCATAATCTAGTTGAGCCAAGATGGCTACATTAGCTAGTTTGCTAGCATCAGTGTGAATGATGAATTCCTTATTGTAGTCTGGATACACTAGCATGGGAGCCTCTTTGAGTTTTTGTTTAAGGGACTCAAAGGCTTGTTGCTGACTAGTGGTTCATTTTAAAGGAAAATTACATAACAGTTAGACCAAAGGCTTGCTAGTGTTGGCAAAGTCAGGGATGTGCTGTCTGTAGTAACACACCATGCCCAGGAAGACTTGTACTTCTTGCAGATTGGTGGGAAGAAGCATTTTGTCAATGGCCTTAACTTTCTTAGTCATGGGGAAAATTCCTGTCTGAGTCACTTAATACCCCAAGAATTCAAGGTGTTCCTTGAAGAAGGCGCACTTAGATGGATTTAGCTTAAGTCCAGCTTCACAAATCTTTATGAACACTTCCTTAAGATGGGCCAGGTGTTTGGTAAAGGTAGCACTGAAGACAGTTTTATCATCTAAGTATACTAAAACACACAAGAGCTTCAAATCACAGAGGATGGAGTCCATGGCTTGTTGAAAAGTAGCTGGAGCATTGCAGAGCCCTTGCAGCATTTGTGTAGGCTCAAAAAATCCTTCAGAAGTGATGAGCACAGCCTTCTGTCTATGCTCAGGGCAGAGATCAACTTACCAGTAACCAGAAGCCAGATCCATGGCAGAGAAGAACTTAAAGCCCCCAAGGCAGCAGAGAGCATCATCAATGTGTGGTAAGGGGTATGAATGCTTTTCAGTTAAGGAGTTCAGTTATCAATAATCCATTATAAAGCAGTGACCTCCATCTTTCTTCTTCAGAATGAGTAAGGGAGAGGCCCATGGACTTTGGGAAGGAGCCAGTAGCCCAGAATCTAATAGTTGCTTGAGCTCTTTAGACACCTGAGCATCCTCTACTTGACTGCGGCAATAGGTTTAGCTTGAAAGGGGGGAGCGTCACCAGTATCAATCTGGTGAATAACGCCTTTGGCTAGACTGTAATCAGCGCTATCTTTAGCAAAAATATCTGAAAATTAATCTAGAAAATCAAGCACCTCCTTCTGTTGGACTGGGGATATTTTCAGGAAATCTTGCACAGTAAAAAAGGATAGGACTTCAGGCTCACTTTCAGGTAAGTTAAAGTCCTGGAAAGTACCAAAGAGATGTAGCAATAGGACATCAGGATCATTCAGAAAATTGCCATAACCAACAACCTGCTCCCTAGACACATGTATGGGGAGAGCAGTCAAGTTGTCTACTAGCAATTGAACAGGATCTTTATGAGAGACGTCTAAGATCCCTGGGAAGAGGTAGGGGTTGTTGTAGCCTAGCAAGGGAAGAGAGTACAACTCTAAGAATGTGCGCTCAGGAAACTCATATGATATCTGAAAGTCCAGGATGGCTTGAGAGCCAGGGCAAATGGTCACAGCAGAAATGGCCAGCAGTTAAATACCTTCAGATGAAGGACAAGCTATAGGAAGGCACTTCATATTGGATGAGTGAGTACAGTATTTTAGAGTGAAAAAACTAGTGGGATATTCTAAGGCACACATATTGAGGCACTTTCCGGGAACTTTGACAGGCTCCTCAAAGATCAGAGGGACTTTGTACCCTAAGATAGAGAGATAGCCATCCGATTGAGTTGATGATTATGTTGTACTCTCTAAGGAATTTAGTACCAACTAGGATATTGCAACATTCATTCTCCAAGACTACAACAGGCGCAGCTAAAAAGTAGCTTGTCAAACCGCATGGAAGGGCAGAATAGGCCCTTATAGCGCAAGTCATGGTCAACCCAGATGTCCCATAAGACTGGTGATAGTTAAGATCAGGGGTGAGCTTTTCTTCCTGAAAAGCTTCAAGGAGACAAAATTAACAGGAGATCCAGTATCCAAGACAGCCTTGATCTTCACTTTTTGGATGGATATCTCTACACAAGTAGTGGTGCACCCAAAGAGTGGGAGGACAGCCAGGATGTACTGAGCTTCTGCTAACTCCTTGTCCTACTTTTTAATCATGCATATCAAGCCTGAAACTCCTTATAGACAGCCTGGAGAGGAAGCAAGAATCAAAAATTCTTGAATAAAGTGTCAGCAACTTCAGCTGCTTCTTCAGAAGATTATACAAGTACAGGAGACCTCTTGGCTTGAGTGAGTTATGTATAAGAGAAAACCTCTTTGGTTTCATGCAAAAGCTTGTCAGTGGTTGTAGTTTTCCCAGAACATAACTTATAAGGGACTGCAATAGTTTCAGGGACGGCAAGAAATGAATACCCATAAGCGTCAGGATCCTCCATATCTGAATTGTCCATGACAGTTGTCAGAGATGTCATGTAATAGCAGAAGAATGAGAGGAGCCTCAGTGTCAGCAGGCTCAGAGTAAGCAATGGAGGGGAGATTGAAGGAGACTGGGAAGAATTGTCAACCAAGAGCATCTCTGCCTCTAGGTTGACTGTTCTTTTCCCGCCTGTTCCTTGGGATCAGCTCCTTCAACCCAAGAATTGGTGCAGACTTGAGAGAAGTGATCTATCTGGCCACAATTATGGCAATCTTGGCTTCAAGGAGGATTCTGGGAGTTCATGGTGAGGATGTGATGCCATGGGAAGACAAACCAGAATTAGAGGCAGCTCAATTCTGTTGCACAACCACTCCACAATGGGTAAGGTGCATATCCTGCAACAGCGTCTTTATGCTCTTCATAAAGGAAATAATGACCTTGTGGTCCTTAAAGTGGAGATACAGAAGCTGATTAACTTTGAGGGCTTGAGCGCAAGCCATGTAATAATCATGTGCTGCCAGCTGTCTGCTGTCTGCTGTCTGCTTGTTATCAGTTGCTGTCCTTCCATGTAGAATCTATCTGAAAATTCAGCTAGAGTCTCCTTAGGCTTGAAAGCAATTTGCATGAAGGCGTTCTTTTCTTCCAAATTAAGGTTGCCACCAAATTTGTTGATCAGAAGCTGCTTCATTTTTTCCCAAGTCTTGATGGTGGGCAACTCAGGTAATAATACCTCCTGACAGGTTGGGTGAAGGCAGGTTATAATGTGCTCCTTTTTAACCTCATCAGAGGCTCTCTTCATGGCAGTTTCATAGATAGTTAGGAAAGCTGCAATGGTAGAAGTTTTGAAATTGAAGACATGTTTTTATTAGGTTTGAAGATTTCTTTGGGAGTTGGACCACCATTGTTGCTATCAAGTACATTTATATGCAGGGAGAATTCTGCTTCAGACTTGGAGGGGGGCTGCCTGGACCACAGCTGACAAAAACTCTCTTCAAGAGTAGTCAAAGTCTCAGCGGTGCGGGCACCCATATTATTAGCCAAGGTGGTCTGTTGCTCAGTAATGTCTAGGCTTTGGCCTTGAGCTGTTACTACTGTGGAAAGCTCAGCTAGTCAGGAGGTAAGGGAAGGACCCACTGAGAAACAAGGGGCAAACCTGTCATTTACTGAATCAATTAATTCACTCATTTCTTGCATGTTTTTTTCAAGATTGGAGTGGTCTTTTTTCAGGTGGTCTACCTCATTGGCTAGAGCTATCAAATCTCTATCACATTGGATTCAGGAGGCTCTTGGCAAGCTGGGGCAGCAGCCATCTTTGTCAATAATCCCAACTGGCTATCATCAGTCACCACCATTTTGTGTAGAGCAGCAACCTCTTGCTATAGTTCAGCAACCTGAGTTGTCAAAGCAAGCAACTGAGGATCTGGCTGAGGTGCTTCAGTAGGGCATTCTTGACTGCAGGTGGACGCTTGTAGCTCTTAAATGGCGTCCCATAGTTTCTGTTCTCTATTTGCCAGATTGTAAGATGGGGAAGAAGAAGAAATATCTGGCTTGGGAATGGACAACTCATTTACTTGAGTTTGGAGTTTGGCAATGGCAGCGGTGGTGGCTACCCTTTCTTGATCAAATTCTTCACTGAGCTTGTGAAGGCCTTTAGCGGCAAGGTCTGTTACTTGTTGTAGTTTCTCAAAGGAGTAAGCACTGAACTCATTGAGTTGTTGCACAAGTTGATCAAAATCAGTAAGATAGGCGTTCAAGGTAGAATCTACTTGGGGTTTCCAGGGCTGTTCTAGCTGGTGAAACTCATGTAGAAGCCCCTGACATATTTGGGGATGGACTGGTGCATTCTCTAAATGGAATTAACCAAGCAGGTCTGGGAGGTGACAGAGTTGCTCTGATTGTTGAATACCAAGGAAAAAAAGGATTAGATCCACTGCTGGTAAGCAGCAAACTGATCCCAGTGGCTTGTGACGGCTGTTTGTAGGGACAAAATCTCCTGAATGTGGAACCTTAACACCATTTGATGGTGAGTTAAGGCGGTTTGTACAAAGGATGTCAATAGGTGCTTAGCACAGCCAACTGATGAGAGGAGATGCTATGAAAACTGCGGAGCCACAATCAATTTGTAGTATTCTGTGCAACTGAACTGTAATCAGAGGCAAGGGATGGCCCCTTCACAAGCTATCCCAAGGGCTAATTTCATGACTTGTTCTAAGTCTGGGGTACCCAAAGGGTAGGCCACTAGGCGGGGATCATTCCCAAGGTTCAGTACAGTAGGGACAATAGGTGAGTCTGCAATGTCTTCCTTGATAGGAGGACTGGTGATTTCAGGTGATGTTGGCTCTTGTATATAGGAGGCAAAGGACCTGAAAATATAGTTGCAAAAGGGATAACCAAGGGGCTTACAGCCCCTGTAGTGAGCACCATTTTGCTGTGTTCTGAGGTGTGACACAGACACACAACAAGGAATATGTATCTTGACAATAACTTAGCCAAGGGATTTATGTGGTGATCCAATTTCCCATGTCTGTCACCTATGTTCTTTGTAGGGAAAGCTGATGGCACACTTAGACCAGTTGTTGACTTCACCAAGTTGAACGCTATAGCCATTAAGAGCTAAAATCTCTTACCATCTGCCAAGTCATTGATCAACCAACTTACTCACACCAAGGTCTTTTCTAAGCTAGACTTCTGCAGTGCATATAACCAGATATGTATTGCCAAAGGCCATGAGTAGAAGACTGTGGTCTGCACTCCCTTTTGGCTTTATGAATACCTTGTAATGCCCTTTGGCCTGATTAACGCCCCTGCAGCCTTTCAAGGCCTAATGAGTGAGGTACTCTTCCCTCTACTTGATGTCTGTGTGGTTGTCTACCTTGACAACATTCTGGTATATTTTCAGGACAAGGTGTCCCATACCACACACCTACAAGAGGTCCTACAGTTGCTCATTGACAACAGACTGTTCTGTAAGCTCAAGAAATGTGAATTTTTGTCACAGAAATTGAGTTTCTAGGATGAAGAATTACCCAGGCAGGTTTGCAGCTTCTCCTTCCAAGATACAGACAGTCTAAGACTGGCCTAGACCTACTACTCGCACCAAGCTTCACAGTTTCTTAGGCCTGGCAAACTTCTGCCACAAGTTTATTAAGAATTTCTCCTCTACTGCTCTCCCTCTCACTCATCTTACCTCTGAAAAGGTTCCCTTTGTCTGGTTTCCAGAAGCTGACCAGGCGTTTGAGACCCTCAAGAAGCTGTTCACCTCAGCCCCTGTCCTTATTTTCCCAGACCCTGAGCGCCAGTGATTTGGACACAGATGCTTCTGACTTTGGCTTGGGAGGGGTGTTCCTGCAGCTTGAGGAGAATAGTGAACTCCACCCTGTGGCGTTCTACTCCTACAAGCTTTTGGACAGAGAGAGAAATAAACATGTGTATGAGAAGGAATCAAATGCTATTGTCAAATCCTTGGACCACTGGTGCCACTACTTGAAAGGGAGTAAATTCCCAGTGCTAATCAAAACCAATCATAATAACCTCCTTTACTTCACAGAGAAGAGAAGGGTTAGCCCACGCTTAGCCTGATAGGCTATTGACCTTCTTGCCTTTGATTTCAAGATCAGCTACACCCCAGGACTTCAGAACAAGTACCAGACATCATAAGTAGACAAGAGGATTTGGATGACCTGAGCCAGTCTTAGGGGAAACACAATAACGTGCCATACTCTTGGAAGACCAGTTCCTCTCCCACATTATTACTCTATCTTATCTATCAACCTTGGACCAGGACATTATGACATCAAAACACCTTGAAAAAGAGAACACTTCTACTGGCCTTATGTTAAACAATATCTCTTGGTTCAAGAATGGAAGCCTCTACATACCAACCAAAAAACACTGACAAACAATCCTGGAAAGCTTCCACAGTTCCCCTTTCACAGGACATGGGGGAATTTTTAAGACAATAAAGAGAATCCAGCAAAGATACTGGTGGCCTAATATGAAGAGATTAGTCACCCAATACATTTCAACACGTGTAATGTGCGGCTGCAACAAACCCTCTGCAATGAAACCTCAAGGATTACTCAAACCACTGCCTATCCCTCCGCGCCCTTGGCACTCCATCTCCATGAATTTATTATGGAACTTCCAGAGAGCAATAACATGACCAGCATTTTTGTGATAGTAGATTGTCTAACAAAGTATGCAATCTTCACTCCTTTCAAGAACGCTACTGCAGAAGATACTGCCAACATGCTCCTGACACATTTAATTGCAACCCATGGTATTCCCAACAACATCATTTCAGATCAAGGTACACAATTCACCTCCAAATTATGGCAGTACCTAATGAAGGCATTATGCTTCAAAATCCTTATGTCTACCTTCTTTCACCCTCAGACTTACAGACAAATAGAAAGGGTAAACCAAGTGCTGGAAGGGTTCCTCAGGAACTATGTAAACTTGCAACAGGATGACTGGGTATCCCTACTTCCTCTTGCTCAACTTTGCTACAACACTAATCATCATGATTCCATCAGAGTATCCCTCTCTTTGCCAATTACAGCTATAACCCTAAAGACCTTCTTGATCCTCCAACAGAAGATACCATCCCTTTGGCACACCAATAGCTGCCTTGCTACTTAAGAATCATCAGTGCCTCAAGACACAACTAGAGAAGTTCATTATTCAGTACAAGAACCAGGCTGATAAACATCAAAGAACTCCTGAAGACATTCAGGTCAGTAACTATGTTTTTCTCAATGCAAAGAACCTCAAAATTGACATTCCCGGTCAAAAGCTAGGTCAAAAGAAGATTGGACCCCTGTTGATCATTGAGAAATAATATGAGGTTAACTTCTAACTCAAACTTCCTGAAGGTTTCTCCGCCCATGATATATTTCACATTAGTCTCCTGACTCAATTTAAGGGAGCCTTATCTGACCTGAACCACAAGGATCCTTCTCCTGTCATCTTAAACCATGTCTCCTGAGTGGGAAGTAGAAGACATCTACAATCACTGCACCTCTTGAGGGAAACATCAATACTTGGTAAAATGGAAGGGCTATGAGGTAGAATTCAACTCCTGGGAGCCTGAAGAGAACCTAGAGAACGCACATGAAGTCCTCTCATGCTACCAGAATACTCTGGAAGGGAAGGGCCTTCCTGGGGAGGATAGTGGCAGGGATTTCTTCCCTGCCTCCATTATTTTTTTGAGCTTTCAAAAGATTGTACAACACAAACAGCACAAAACAAAGTTTTGGACACTATGTTCAACTTGGAGTTTGAGCTGAACAGGGATCAAACCTGGAACCCTAAGTTGATTCATATGTTAGTTTACATTCAACAGTTAAACATAATTTACCTTTTTATGTAGGCTTTATTCATTTGAATTTTGCTTTTGCTTTTGCACCTAACTTTGAAGTGGTCAAAAATTAAATAGAGGACGTTACTTATTGCTGCGCATCTGATTGGCTGTGTACTTTCCCTTTGCTGCTTTCTAAATTACTTGGTCTATATTTGAACCAGGATCTGCACTTAGTTTTCACTGAGTTTCATCCAGATCAACGCCTAATTGTGGTTGTCCTTGTGGATGCCTTCCAGACCCTCTTAACTGCAAGTGTTACACTTAAAATTATTAAGTCACAGGTAGAGCAACATATAATCAGGGTGATCAGTTCAGCCTTTATTTTAATGAAACTTGGTTCTAAATCCTCTCCCACTCAGTTAGCCTCTTAAATGTTTGTAGCTAACCAATGATGTATATAAGGGAGCTACCTTTATAATTCTTACTTGTTCCAATAATAAAGATTCTTTTCCCATATTAAGCTTGTCTACACCTATCTCTTACCCTTTTTTGAAACCATGAAAGGAAGTCAATTCCTGTTCTGGTTTCTAGTTCTTTTCCTTTCTGTGATACTGGGCCTTAAAGATCCAACTCCCACCACCAACTGGCACAATTATTCTCCTGACAGCTCCCATCAGAAGGAGATACTGACAAATGGTTGGTTCAAATACCCCTCAGATCACAGGGGAAGAAAGTCCCAGTACAGCCAGTCCACAAATCCACCTGCATCAGTTGAACCTTTCTTTGATGAGACCAAAAGCCTTCTTCTACCTGTTATCTTATCTGGTGGGTTATTACTTGCTGGGTAGATTCAGTTCAATGATGGGACGGTTTGCATTCCTGGGGCACTTTGGTCACCTGACTATGGTTATGGTTCCTATTGGTTTGGTTATTGCAGGGCTCAACTTAGGGGCCTTGGATCATCAGATTTGGAACTTGTTCTCTCTCAAGTGGGTCCCTGACACAGACCCATTTCAAGAGGCAAAGGTGAAAGCAAGAGATTTGTCCTCAAAATAACCCATTGAAGGCAAAATTGAAACATGGTAAATGGCGGCATTCACAATAGGAGAGCTACCTATTTGACTTGCTAATAGCTGCACAAGTTATTCTAAATCTCAAACCTTATGTCAAACTTGCCACCATGCCACCCCTGGTGGACCTGTGGCTTCCCTATATGGTATATTGATTACGGTATTCCTCAATGAACCACATCTTATTATATTCATTATTGTCCTTTCTATTAGACTGTTGTCTTCCCCAATCAAATACAAACTATCATTGGTTCAGTTGCAACAGGGGTAGCAGCAGTAGGTTCATGGCCTATCTAGGAGAAAAATTTCTCCCAAGAAAGGATAGAGTACAGGCTGTATGGCTACTCCCCATCAAGAAACCTTTCTTCCAATCCCAAAGGGGGACATCTTTAAGGGGTATATTATTTATCAGGACCAGCTGGTACTTACCAGTGTGTACTATTGCCTCAGCCTAGGCCAGCAGTACATAAGTGTCACCCTGCCTCAGTTAGATCTGTCACACACATGATAAATCTTCAGCTCAAGTCCTTTGCGGGCGGTGTAGAAGAGGCCAACATTTTAAGCTGGCTCCATTCTACCAAAACCTGTCTTTGCACCTGTCAAGTACCTGAGACCATGTGGGTTGCCACCGCGTCTGAGCGCCTCACAGGGCTTGCCGCTGTGTGGTTCACCAACTGGGAAGGTCAGGAACAAGAAGTCACCTGAGTGTCCTTCAGGGATGCTGACAAGTCTTGCTAAAGCAAAACTTTCTTGTCCATCATTCTGGGGACCCCACTTCTAGCTATCAGACTGGATCTGTCCCCAAGTACCTTGCAGCGTGGCAACAAGCCCCCTCTGCTGCTCCAGAAGCTGTAACCAATGGGAATGCTATCATGCTGACACTCATTGTTAACAGGCTCAAGCCATATCTGCAAGGGCAACAGTGCCCATGTCAACACTAATAATGTCAACAGTGTCCATGTTGACACTTTGTTGACATGGTCACTGTTGACTCAAAAGTTGAAATCTCTTATGTTTTTTGCTAGTTGCGCTAGCTTATTTCTCATTTTTTAAAGTGTTCAGGGGTGTGAACCCAGAAAACACAACAAAATTGTGGCCATTTCAACACAATTTAGTATTAAGCTTAATAGAAAACTCAATTTAACCCAATTTTTCTTTACTTTTAATAATAAAAATTAGTTTATTCTTTATTTGTTTTCACAAATTAAAAGTGTCAATATTGACACTTTTTAAGCTAAACTTATTTTCAATAATGAAACTGAAACATCTACAACAAAAAAATTAAGTGCAGATTTAAAAATATTTTTTAATGCATTAATATATTGAAAAAGACATTGCACATATAGCTGATTGTTGAAAAGCTCACGTTATAAATATATCTGTGGTAGTTATTCTGGCTTTAATATATTAAGTGGATTGGTGGCTAACGGAAATTCAATAATTTAAGCATGAGTTACTATGTAATTTACTATAGACTTATTATTAAAAATAATGTTGACACTCAGAAATGTTGTCTATTTTCTTGTGATCATCTGCTGGGGTGGATTTAAGAAAATTAGGGTGGCACTATTAAGCCTAAATTACTTTGCCCCCTCCTATTGAGAATGTTGTAAGTGACAAAGTTAACACTTTACCCTTTTTATTACTGAATATAATTTTCTTAAGAACTTTACATAAGCGCTATGGTAAAATATCATATTACCACTACCCAAATATTATTTTTAATAAAGAAATAAAGAACTTTGATTATTTTTTAACTTATTTTTATATGCTTTTTTATTATGTGAACAAATTAACACAGAAAATGGTTAACATTTGCTTGTCTGCTTAAATTTAATTAAGCATACTATGTTTTTTAAGTAAATTTTCAAAAAAATGTCAACAGTGACAATGTTGTCAGAAATAATGTCTAAAGTTTTTATAATTTTCAGTGAGAATTCAGCTTTTTTACCAGTTGACACTCATAATGTCAGCACTTTTTATTTCTCACATATAGAACTTTATGTTTTACATAATAAAATCATCTGATTTTTTGATATGTTGTAATTTACTTTTCTCTTTTATATTTCTTAATTTTTAAAATAAAATCTATATATAAATATAATATTTCTACATAAATCTCTTAGCTTTTAACTTTTTATTTGTAACTTCAATAAAAATAAAACTTATACAACATTTTTTAAATTCTAAATATCAATAAAAGTCATATAAAGTTTAATTTTTATATATTATGCTTTTTAAGTTTTTTTTATTGTTTAAATAAAAAGCTTTACATTAGAACTTGTAGCTTATTATTTTAGAACAAGAACACCTCAAAGCAACAAAAGGGTACCAAGTGTCTCTCCAAGGCCCCCAAGAATCCAAAGAAAAAGCCTTCCTCATCAAAAAAGGCCACTCCTAAGCCCTCACCAAAGCCTTCCCCAAAGCCCTCTCCTGAGCCTTCCCCCAAGAAGAGCCCCACTCACTCCACTGGGGGAGAGGAAACAGATGGTTCACTTACTGACCAAAGTTTCTATAACTCAGCTTCTGATGAGGAGCCTAATAAGAAGTGCTGTTACGCCAAGAAGTCCCCTCCCAAGGGTAAGTCTCCTGCACATGAGGAGCACCACAACAAGCCCCCTTCTTCTTCCCCCCACCAAACTCCCCTCCTTCCAGTTCATCTGGGAATGATTCAAAGCCCCACCCTGATTACTTCCCTGGCTTTTGCCATGCTCCTGCTGGCCCCTGTGACCCTCTTGTGGCCCACAACATTTGAAATGTTGATGGGAAGTTCAAGGTTCCTTACACCTTGCCAAAATATTTCCCCATAATGATTGTAAAGGGTGGGCCAGCCATGGGGGCCAACGGTTATATTTTCTCTTGTAACAATGCCAACTGGGGCTTCAAGAGCTGCCATTATACCTGTGAGGACATTAACTACAATATTCTACAATAAACTACATCTTATCTTATTCCTTTTGTCCTTTCTATTGGACTGTTGTCTTTTACAATTGAACACTGAACTCTAATTGGTTCAGTTGCAACATATTTATCTTCATTTATTTTAATCTTTGAATTCTTTTATTATTTTTAATTCTCTTTATTTATTTAATCCTTTAATCTTTTCATTAGTTTATTATTTTAATTCATTCATTTCTTTATTTATTATTTTTATTAATTATTTCTTTGATATTCTCTTTATTTAGCTGCTTTTAAATTTTTAAATTTTGTTTTTTTAACTTTTCTCATTATTCTTTCTCCTCCTCTCTTTCAGTCACTATAGATGATCTTCACCTATTCCTTCTGCTCCTTCTTTATTTTTTTCTCAGCATATGTCCTATATCTGGACTTCTCTATCACAGTAGTCCCCATTAGTCAACATCTCAGACTCTGGCAATAAGTCTCCACAAGTAAATCAACTTAGACTTAACTTTAATTGCAAACTACAAAAAGGTCATCAGAAACAAGTATTTTTCATGCATTGTCACTTTTTTTACTCATCTAAGTAGTTAGCTTGAGTTTTCAGGCGCAAAGTAACCAAATTCATTTCCCAGAAACCTCCAAATTGCAAAGTTCTTTGTCTTATTCTCAGGACAGCTACTCTCAATGGTTGTTCTGAGCCATACATGCTTTTCTCAGCAACCTTTAGACTTCCTTAAGACTACCTTAAAGTCATAGAAGTATAAAACTCTTCTTCCCTCCTAGGTAAAGTCACCAACTGTATTCTCATCCCAGTTGTGATCAGGATTCTAATGCTACCTCAGCACATTCATCCCAGGTTAGCCACAACTTCTCTATCCTTCCACACCACTGGTAAGGGGCCACCTTATTACCATCCCAAGGTCTAGACCACTGCTCTTTATTCACTAATGCTATATATATCAATAAACCAACCAACATTTACTTGTCTTAGGCATTCAATATTTATTTGGCTAATATAAAGCCATCAGCTGCAAACTAGCTCCTTATGTGGATCACCATAAACATTATTAGTGTTATGGTCTTGGGCGTGGTAAAGAAACACAACATTAAATCCTAACAGTATGACTGGGCTTGTAATAAGCCAAGGGTTAATCTTCAGGGATGAATGAGGAATTTAACTTAAAGCCCTGGGAATAATAAGTATCAGAAATCTCCTCTAGATTATACTAGACTTAGGAGATGGCACCAAAAAAAACAAAGATAAACACAAAGAAAGAGTGTAAATAGAAATTAATTTTATTGGGTGAATCTAAATGATTATTATATGGCAATAGTTTACCACAAAACAAAAGAATGGCAGGTAAATCACTGGCAACTCTAATAAGTGGGTTGAGGCCACTCATGTCATCAGTTGGAAGTTAAATGAGTCCTTCACCCAATTTTGGTTGAACCTCATTTTGATTTGCAAATGAGGATTGAAAGATCTTGTACTCAAAATGTGACTCATCTAAAGGAAAAATTGAAATAGCATTAATACTAATGATTTACAACACTAAGACCAGCTGGTCTGATAATAAAGCTGGGTTTCCCTTGAAATGGAAGGATTCTGAAGTAAAATTTCCCTTCCAGAAGGCCAACGGGCGGTTTTCATGCAGTTGGGTCCCTGGGATAAAGGAGTGCTAGAGAAGCACTGGAATTCTGATACCAGCTGGGGTAGGAAAATTCAGATAGGTCAATATTAAAGTGCAAGAGTTTCTCTGTCTATATCTTTAGAATGATTTTAATAAAAAGCCTTTCTATCACTGTTCAAGCATAAGGAGTGTCAAGATTTTGGGGTCTTGAGGAAAGATCTTTATTATTTGTCATTGTTTGGGGTTTGTTGATAGGAGATTGTATGGCAACAATCTGTAGCTACCAGTTGGGTCTTTGAATACAGCTACAAATTGACAGTGTCATGTTGGTCTGTAGGAGAAAATACATGGGGTCTGCAAGTAAACGGCGGCACGTTCTACTTGGATACTTCTGACTACTAGGTGTTGGCTAGTAGTGATACAACAATAGAGATCCTATAATCTCTATCTTCAAGGGTGAATATTCTGCTCAATTTCTAATCAGGAGAGCACCTTTTATAGGGTGGATAAGCCCTCTTGCTGGGGTGTTTTCTTTTGCTTCTAACTCTTACTAGTCAGTATATCTGTTCCCCAGACTGCTAGTTTCAGCCCCCAGAATTAGGCAGCTATGTTGTTCTGGCATGGGACTTAAATGGATTACTGGATCTCAGCCTATTGTAGCAGTGTCTTGGTAGCATCCTGTCTGCAATTCATGCATATGCAAGGTTTGGTTACCCTGTCAATGGGCTTTCAAATTCTGCATTATTCTTATAATTGACCTTCCATATTGATCATAGGTTCCTATTTTTCTCTAGGCACAAATGTTTGGCAGTAGGACGCCCTGAAATCATATTCAGGAACCATCAAGCTTATTGGTAGAGGTGCATTCTGTAATCATAGTCAAGAATCATCAAGATTAATTGTTTAGCTTCAACCTAATGAGATGTCCAGTAGTGAATCACAATTAATATTTGGGGTAATTATTAGTATACTGATTACCCAATACTATGAATGGGATTGGATGATACTTACTAAAGCTTGATCGGCTCTATGGCAATTGGCTTTCTGGAGCCAATCAGTCAGGAGAAGGATGTTCAAGTCTAACATTTATTCCAAAGTCCTGAGAGAGATCCTGGAATTACATGAGGGGCAACTGTTCAGAGAAGCAGTTTGAGAACCCAAGGGATTAGAGAGATTTCCAGGAAGTAGAGTTGGTTACTCTGAAAATTCCTAAGCTAACTACTTTGTGAGCAAAGAGAAGAAGAAAGAAAATGTAAGAGAGTGAATGCTTGCCTCTGAAAGCTTCAGTAGAAGACACCAATAGTGGCTATATAAAGGGAGAAAAGCCCAGGTAAAATATATCTGTAGTAGCTGGAAAGGTGTCCAGATAGTATTCATATGTTGTGGCTATAGGAATAAAAGTGCCAGGATGTAAGAAATCTGTAGTGACTAATAGGAAAAAGGCCTAAATTAAAGCCATCTATAGTAGCTATAAGAGAATAAATTCAATGAGAAAGTCATATGTAGTGGCTGAAAGAGATCAAAGAATAAAATTGTCAGGAATCTTCTTGGAAATATTTCTGACAACAACAAATTAGTGTCACCAATTATAGAGAATGGGACTATTTTTGGTCTTTTAGGAGCTCCTATAAAAGAAGGATCAATAGGTAGTATGTGTTCAATATTACCTTTGTTTGAAGGTCTGGATGGAGTTGATTATTCCTGTTATTCAAGAGCAGGATTCAACCCCAGGTCTTCCCTGGACCCAGCTGCTTCTTACTTAGTTAAAGTTAGCGTAAATGTGGATACTAACCAACTGTTACCTTTTGCTTTTGATCCCAGCCAATCAGAGACAAAGAAATTTGATTCAAATGTATGTTTTATTAATTCTGGTGACGTTAGCAATGTTTTTGACTCTTCTGGTCTGGTTCTGGATCCATTTTGTGTGATTTCTTCTTGTAAAGATAGTCTTGGTCTCCATTCTCCTTGTGGAGATAACTGTTGATTCACTAAGCCTTGCCTGTCAGTAATGTTTATTGTGAGATAAAATTTTAACTATTTTTAATCTAAGGAACATAACTATGATGAAAGTAACTTAATTCTCCAGTTTTAAGTTACTAGCTCCCCAATTTTCTCCAGAATCATCTCCAAATTTCTTGACCCCTTTACATCTTGCTCTTCAATATTTTATTTTTACCATGCTATATAAGGCTGCTAATTTAACTTTATTAATTTTATCAATCAATAAAGTCTTCATTCATTAAATTAATGCCTGTTTATTTTAGTTGACTTAATCCTTTTTAATAACAACCATGAGATTGCCCAAGACTTCCATTTTGAAGTCTCTTGGGTATAAATGGCTGTTCTGGATGATATTAATGCAGGCTGTTAAGGCCAGCATTTGGCTGTATACACAAGCTGACTCTGGTACCTCCCCCAAAACCCATTACTTAAAGAAATCCTGGCATCAAGTAATTCCAGGAGTCTGATATACTGCAACCCCCTTGTCTCACAACCTCCCCAAAAGGAAGAACCTCAGAACTATCATTCCACCAAGAAGCCCATCAAACCTCAGGTTTTTTTCCTGCTGGCTTCTGACCTCCTCCTTAGCTATTTAGGAGTGTACTTCTTCTTAGGCTATTTCAATCTGCTATTGGGTTGTTACCACCTGTTCAGAGAGATGTTCCATCTTGGAATGGTGTCTTTGCCTGTGAAATCTCTTGTGACTGGCCTAAATCCCCCTGTAATCATTCACTACCTTGTAAGATTGCTTTTAAGTGGGTGGGTGCCTGACAAAAATAGTGAGATTAAGAAAAAAGATTATAATAGATATAAAAAACAAATATACAAATATACAAATATACAAATAAAAAAAATAGAATAAATGAAGGTTTATTTATTTAAAAGAATAGAACAGAAGGCAGAAAATATTTGAGCCTGAATAGGGAACTATCTAATGCTTTGGTGCACAAAGTGTTAATGTTTTGAGCAACTTAAGCAGTTGAAACTGATTTCCTAGTTGTATTGCAGTGGATCTTTATAAATGGCCTAGTTTTGCGCTCTGCAATCATAGGTTGAGTTGAGGGCATATTTCCTGATGAATATTAACGGTTTGAAGATAAAAGCTTAAAGTATAAGTAAGAAAACTGTGAGAGAGGGGAGCTAAACTAACTAAGTTTGGCTTGCATCCCAGGGGAAGAATCCACCAGGACACCATCCAGTTTAGGATTGGGATGGCCGCTCAAAGTGGTGTCCACAGGGAAGACATAGCAGACAGTTGGGGAAAGTAGGAGTCCAAACCCATCAGAATCATTCCACTAAGTAACCAGGGAGCACGCTTGGGAGTGGACTCTTGGATACTCAAGCCTTCTTCTGGGACCAGGCCAATTGGGTCCTCAGAGGGGAGGGGCATAGGGCGGGCCAACCCTGGGAGGGTAGCGGGGACTGTTTCAACAGCAGGGACTCAAGGTTGTTGCAGGTAAGACTCCTCACAACGTTCTCACTGGTGGCGTAAATATCCTGAGTGTGTGTGGGGATATCCTCAAAAAAATGCAATAACTGATTGGGGTTGGTACCAATGTGGAGAAAGGAATTAGAGATATGGCCCTAAAGATCTGGGGAGGCAGACCATATTGTTACCAAGGCTGGTGCCAAGGTAAAAACCACAAACTTGAATAGAGGCACCAACATTCTCAGAAAAATGAAGTGAAGTCCAACAAAGACCCAGATGATTTCTATGGATATTGGTCTTAAGCTTAACAGAAGACTCCATGACAAGCAGAAAGGTTCCAGAACACAGAGAAAGGGTTATGAACAGCAACTGCGGGCAAAAGGGTTGAAAAGTGTACCAAAAAGCTTTATCAAGCATATATGAAAGGTCAAAGCAAGTGAAAACAAAGCAAAAACAAAAACAAACTTAAAATAGGTAATTATATAGTGTTTACTACTAAATTTTAAAATCAACTCAATTGCTTCAAAGCAAAAGGGGTAAGCTTTAACCTGGGCGTCAACGACATATATAGGGCCTTCAGAAAGCTGCTGGAGGACCCAAAAGCAAGGGGATGATGTAAGAAAAGACAGAACTTCTACTAAAACTTTAGAGAATTTTAAAAGGACCAAGCAAAGGCCCCAAAATCAACTAGAAGATTAAGGTTTTTGAAGTCCAAACTTTATTTGTAAGAATGAGCAAGCAGGGGACCAAAAGTCCTCTGTCTTGCTATAAGGGTGGTAAATAAATTCAAAGGTCATCTGACCCAGAGGTGCAGATTTGATTGGCTGCAGGAGGAATTTTGCCAGGCAAATCCAGAAAGCTGGAGGGTTTTGCACCAATATCCAACCCCAACTCTAATTGGCTGGGATCAAAGGAATGGGAAAGGTCACCATTCAATACAGTTAAGTTGGAATTTAATGATTTGGCAGTAGCGCGACCTGATTGTTTAGACTTAATTAATTTTAAATGCGGTCAAGCCCAAGCCAAAAAATAGTCCAAATTAATCAGGGATTCCTCCCAAGTAGGAACAGAGTTCCCAACATCAACATTTGCTGCCTGAGAGGGGTATGCCAACTCAAATCTCTTGTCAACTGTGTGGGCTAAATCTTCAAGGGAGTTTAGGGGCTTGGCTGGCTTCTGAGGAGATTTCTTGGTGTGATGAGGGAAGATTGTCCTATCCAAGGCCAAAGGGGGGAGTGACTTTACAAAACAGTGAATATATACTTTAAGCTTTTGAGAAAGTAAGGCTGTAAGCTAATTTTATTAATAGGTGGTTTCCCTGTTCAAGGACAGATATAAAGTTGAATTTAATAAATCAATTCAATATAACTATTGTATTTTTAGGATGGGATTACTCTTTAAATTTTAAATTTCTATTTAAATGCTTTTTTTAAAAGTAACTTCCATTTCATTCATTTTAAAATTAAAATTAATATTAAAATTATAAATAAAAACTAATTGCTAAATAAGTGGAGTACCATTATTAAGTTTATTAAAGCTAAAAAATAATTTTAAAATTTAAATTTGATTTTATTAAATCCCTTAAAAATGTAGAGCTATATATAGCTTTGAATTAAGCCATTTGACATCAAAATTGGCTTAGTATTTATTGAGATACATTGATTTTAATTTTTTGGTGTGTACTGTAAATCAGAACCTAAAAGTAAAAATGCAGGATTGTCAAATCCTTGGTCCAAATTTTGAATTACTTTTGCAGGATGGCCTTTTTTAATTAAATTGAATTCTTTGTATTTTTATTTGAATTTTTAAAATTGCGGGAACTTATAGACACTTTGCAAATTTCAAGTCAAACTGCATGTTTCAACTAGAAAAAATAAATTAACTAGAATCAGATTTGAAGTATTCAATCCATTAACCATTTTCATTATGTTTACTATGTTTTTTGGAATTGCAGGATTGTCAAATCCAACAATCAAGTTTCAAATCATATATGAATGCCACTAGTAAACTCAAATAATAATTGCGCAATTTGGAATCCAAATTAAATGTACAGTAAAAAACTACAGCAAATAAATCCAAATCAAGAAGCTCCACTCTGGATAAAATCAAATGAAAAATTCAATTTTGATAGCCATGTTTAGACATGAAAATTAAGTGAAACATAAAATTTTCTAAACTGGTAATGATACAATATTCTGCACTCCAAATCACTAATATAGCAACCACAAACCCATTTAATGCTATATGAGCCACCCTCTTAACACCGTAGATTTTTTTAAAAGTTTTTTTTGATCTGGCTACGCCAGGCAAAAACGTCTTTTCAAGGAAGGAAGGAAGGAAGGAGGGGAAAAGATAAACTATTATCTTGCTACAAAAATTTTTAATGTATTACTAATAGGATACTTGATAAAAATAGATTGTAATACAGTTGTTTTAGAAGCTATATTTACAACCAAAAATACCTCAGATTTAAACAAACTGATTTCAGATGTAAAAGAAATCCAAGTTGTGCAAGGTTCAGGATTCAAATAATTTAAATATTTTGGTTAATAAGTGAACTGTCAAACAATAAACAAAATTTTACTTGCATATTATACAAAATTATATCAAACATCAAGCGGTGTAGTTTAAACCATAAACAAAATGAACTGACACAATAAGTGAGATGAATGGATTCTGTTCTGGAGTATATTATAATCTAATCATTATTTGTATGGGCACCAACAGAAGGACTAAAACGAAACAAAATTTGAGCAATCTAGAAGCAAGATTCCACAAACACAAAACAAAATGAATTCACACAAGCTGTATAGTGTGAGCAGCCTAAAATAGAAAAATAACAGTTTAACAGCCAATCAACAGCTATCCAATTTAGGAGCAGAGGCATTTTATTCATTTTCATGGCTCCTGATTTGTATGAAATGGTTTTTAGAACCTTTCAAATATAGACTTGAGATTAAAATAAAAATAAGTCATAAAATTTTAAACTTCTACTTTTAGTGATTTTATCCTAGGTTTTGTTTCAAGATGGTTTTTACTAGCAACAACATTTTCAACGTTGCCAGCAGCTAAGCCAGCAGCAGCCAGGCCAACTTTAATGGAGGCAAGGCTCAGGGCGTGGAGGCACCTGTTTACGCCCAAGCCTTTGAGGCAGGTAACAAGGAAGCTGATCTGTACCTGACCCCTGACCCCTGACCCATATGACTTTGACTTGCTCAATAGTCACTTTGTGTCTAGCTCTTCCCCCGCTCCTGTACCCACCCCCGCACAATCTGCCCATCAACCAATCAATCAGGATAGCAATCTGATTTGGAACAACTTCCTGCCATAAGCCAGCCTACAATTCCCTCAGCCAATAAGGCTTCAGCTCCTGATGCCCAGCGCCCCAAGCAAAAAATTATCACTGCCCAAATTCTTCAAGAAATTGTGGCACTGAACCTGCAGAGTCTGTCCTGGGATCAGTTTGCAATCCAATTTCAATTTACCTGAGCTACCATAATGCGGGAGTTCAACAATCTAATGAACAAGAGAAACCTGATTAGGACAGCCAAGAAGCCCAAGAAGGCTAGAGTTCCAGATCAAGGAAGCATACCCTATAATGCTTGACCTCCTGCAGAAGGACCCCTAGCTCTCCTTAACCCAGGTCTGCAAACAACTTGCACACCATAACATATGGGTGTCTGAGCACATGGTGCAGCTCTGGATGTATGGGAAGGTGGCGTCAATCTGTGTGCTGATCAACTTTGCCAGCAACCAATGAGATGATGCTGAGGATTCCCTTTATGATCAGGCCATTGGATCCACTCTGAGCCAATGCCTGACAAGTTTGTCAGATGACGTCATGTTCATCTTGTACTATAAGCTATTGATAGCTTTTGATAATTTTGGCAAGCAAGGAAGAGCCGCCACCCAAAAAGGGAGGAAGAAGGTCAATAAGGGGACTTTCATTGGTGCATTTCTGGCTATTTTTCCAAGGGTTTTGCCTACTATCAAACAAACCCAGATTTCATCAATGGCTACAAGTACAGCCAAATCCTCGGTGAATTACTTGACTCATGAGATAGCTTGAATTCCACTCACTGGGTTTTCTTGAGCCACCAGATGGAGGGTAGCTCCACCACCCTTGAGACCATCTAAGGACGTGGGCACCAGGCCTCCATGTACCCAGCTGGCCATGCAGACATCCATCTGGGTTATGTTGTGTTCTTCAACATTAGAGACACAGTACATGAGCGCCACCCTCAGGCTTTCAACGACCTCTATCTTGGATCCTAGACCATGATTCTCTCTTTGGTTACCAGATGGTGGCAGACTTGTTTGCCCAAATGGTTTTCTATGTGAATATGGGCAACCAATCACAGAAGGACAAGCTTCCCACCCCATGCCACAGCCACCTATCAGTCAATCAAGTCAATGACAGACAAGGAATATGAAAAGAGGTATATGACAGCTATCACACAAAATCCTCCTGCCTCCACCCCACACCTGCCAGCCCCACCCACCCAAACATAGACCCCCCAGGCCAGCACCAGTTCTACATCTTCCTTCCCAAACTATTCTGTCTACTAGGCATCACCCTTCCCTGTCCCCCAATAAAACTCCTGCCACCAAACATTTTCTATTTTTATTATCTTTTACTGAATTTCAATGGTTTGTTTTCTCTCTGTTTATAGTTGTTTTATTCTTAATGTTCAGTTTATTTCTATAAAATCATACATTTACTATGCCGTGTATCTAGATCCAGAACACAGTTATTTTTAGCACCCAAACACAGCCTCTTGTGAAAATATTAACAACAATTTGGTGATCAGCTAACTTTAAATTAAAAAATTATAGGCTAATTGTGTTTAGATAAAGTTGTTACTGATCTAAATTCAAAACCTTAATGATAAATTGTAGGCCAATCAGGAGCCAAGTGATAAAGTGATTGTGTGAAATAGAGGATCATTCAATAATTCTTTAGTGCATGTGTGCTAATCAATATTATTGTCTGGATGTTTTGCCATTATGTGATATTGCTGCTGTGGCAAATTGTTGATGGACTAGTGCCCAATCAGCTGCTGGGTTAGCACTAGTTCATCAACAATTTGCCACAGCAGCAATGACACACAATAGCAAAACAACCAGCCAATCATATTAATTAGCGCACATGCATCAAAGAATTATTGAATGGCCCTTTATTTCACAGCAATCACTTTATCACTTGGTTGCTGATTGGCCTACAGTTTATCATTAAGGTTTTGAATTTGGATCAGTGACAACTTTATCTATACACAATTAGCCTATAATTTTCTAATTCAAATTTAGCTGATCACCAAATTGGTGTTAATATTCTTACAAAGGGCTGTGTTTGGGTGCTAAAAATAATATGGCAATTAAGGAAACATGCAGACACAAAGCAAACAACACATATTGAGACAAGCATAAAACATATACACAATTGGTAAAAAGATGGAATAATTTAGCAAATGGGAAAACAAACAGGAATAAACAAAGAGACAATAGTGTCATAATAATACAGATTTTATTGGGGTGAAATCTATAAAAAAATTTGGAAAGGTTAGTAAAAAATCAATGAGAGAATTGAGGAAACTGCTCAAAGAACTTGACTCTGCAATTGCAGAGATAAGAGAAATTGACTGCAAGGTCAAGGAAAAAGATAAGGCCACCGTCCTCACTGGGGACAAAATTGACAAGTTGTCTGCCAAGGCATTTGTGGCCAAGATGCCAGACACCCCTGAAAAAACAATTGTGTGTCTTCTTAACATTCAAAAAACTGTGGTTGAGGGCCTCTAGTTCAAGTCATTTGCCCTCTCTGCGCCATCTGTCTGGGTCAACAACCTTGAGATGTATGCAATCTCAAGACAGCAAAGCTTGCCAGGATGAGGATACTGAATTGCCAGCATAATAGCTTGCGCCAAAAAAAGCTAAGCCTGCAAAAGCTGCCGGCAAGGAAGAAACACAAGAAGGTAACCTAATAAAAAATTAATAAAATTTCAAAATACTTACCTTATTTTAAAAAACATAGACAGAAAAATCTGCTAGGTCCTGGTCCCTTTTATCCCCACCACGTTCTATGCCAACTACACCAATCATGTGGCAAGGCAGCTGTTTCTGTCCCCCCTGTCTTGCAGGATCTGGAGGACAGCATCCACAGGCCCATTTTAATGTTGCAGGAGGTATTGGCCAGGCTCACACATGGTAAGGGGGCATCCAAGTGGGCAGTTAATTCCTACAAGGATGCCCAATTGGTCCGCCTGGACCAGGTGGCCCTCAGTAGAGTTTACTGTGTAAACTCCATTGAGCTTGTTTGGGACAACCTGGAGACGCTCTCATTCATGAACATACAAGAGATGGGGTGGGCCCATGCGGCTGCTTGCTTCTGCTTCCCTTTGGAGCACATAATATCTTACCTGTTGGAGAACTTTGGGTGCACATTGTCAAAATTGGCTGTTGCAGATGCAACAGCTGTGAAGAAGACAAAAAAACTCCTGAAGGACTTCAGGCTGGCCTGGAACTCCAACAAGACAGGGGTCCCTTTGGCAATGGAGTTTACTTTTGCCAAGACAAAGCACAAGAAGAATATTAGTGCCGTGTATAATAAGCTGTGCGAGTTTACAGAAGCCTTTACTGGACAAAGCCTTCATCTTGTAGTTTATCTGGGGTTCCTATTCTATTTTGGGATGGGCGCCAGCGTGGAGAACCTGGAAAGGGTCCTTCTTGGGATTGGCAAGACCAGGCTCTCCCTGGACAACAAGAAGGTCCCCTGGCTGCAACTTGGTGGACCATGTAATCCAGGATGCCCTGGTCCTGGCAGGGATTTAAAGAACTTCAGCCACAGCAGAAAAGCTGCTCCTGAACTCCCACCTCACAATCCTTCCTTTTACTAGCAGGCAGGAGTACTTAATCAGGGTGTATCTACCGCCTACAGTGTGGTGGTGGAGGTTATGTGCCACCTCCATTGCTGGGTGGGTACATAGCAAAGAACTCACTACTTGCACACTTAATAAACTTCTTTTCAAATAAATATATTTACACTTTAGATTAATTTTATTATAAATAATTTTTCAAATTCTTCTTTCAGCAAACAAGATTTGCAAAATAAATCCTGGAGAAGGTTTTCATAAAAGCATAATAATATATGTTAATAAAATTTACTCCTAACTTGTACACTTTATGTTTAGCTTTTTTAATTTCATTTTTATATATATTTGATAAGAGTGTTATAAATATATTTGCGTAATCAAGTATCAAGTGTTTGGGATAACCTTAGATGCCATAATAAAAAATAATTATAAATAAATTACTAACTTTCATTGATGATCCTGCTGAATGTGATTGTGGGATTAGAAGATTATAAATATAAAATGATAATTAATAAATCTTAAATAGTAAATTAGAGAATATAAAAAGAACTAACACTAAGCCTTGAATTGATTGGCTGTTTGGCAAGGCACGCAGGGATAAAAATCAGTGTTGCCATAGAATTTGGCCACAGTCTCAGCTGGGAGGGTGTGGATCCCAGCCTGCAGCAAATCAAAGAGGTCCTCAGTTCTAGTTGGGGTCCCTTTTTTAAGACTTTCTTAAGCCACCCAAAGACCTCCTTGATGGGATTTAGAGAGAGTAAATAGGCAGAGAGGAAGAGAAGGTGCAAATTTGCTGTGGCCAATTGCTGGGGGCCCACTGTGATGCTGGTGTCAATCATTGGGAATTCTTTGAGAATATTGGCTACCTTGTGGAGACCAACATTGTCCAATACAATGATGTTGGTGATCCCTGCTTGTGTGTCTCAGGTGCTCCTGGACCAATTGGAGTAATGATAGGAAGGTCTGCCTGTTATGGGATCCTAGTATCATTTGGTACAGCTCAATCCCCTTTGGATTGAGGAGAGCCACTATTGAATATGCTATGGCGCAGACTGCAGCACACCAAGCTACTCCATCATTTGAGCCTTTGGGGACATACTTATACCCATTGCACATTGACAAAGAAAATGCTTATTTGTCAATATAGTAAAATTTCACTGTTTTCTTGGCTTTGAGGGCAGTGTATGCCTCAGCGTATTTTTCTGGGTCTCAATATTGGGTGGGCTGTTCCTGTTATAGGGAGATATCCCAAGTTTTTTCCAGGAAAAGTGCATAACCTTTACCAAATGATAATAAAAAGAAATTGAGGCCTCAGCCCCAAAAGTGTTATTTAACCATGACCTGTATATTTGCCAGTTCAAGATAGCAGTCCCAGGTGATCAACTGGCAGATTGCCCATTTGTGCTCCTTGGTGAGTATGGTGGAAACGTGCATGGATTTCTCTGCGGCAAGGACTCAACCAGTATTGATGAACTTGTTGAAGGTCTTGCTGGTGTACTTGGGATCCACTCCAACAAGGGCCATGGCTGCCTTGTAATCACCAGATCCCGCATTAGCTTGAGCAGGATAATGTGTTTGATATCAGGAATGCGCTTCTGGGCAGGCTTTGTGGGAGTTGTTGTATCTAGATTCTGATTGGTGACAGGCTTATAAGGCATGAGCACCTTGTTGTAGAAGGCTGCAACCTTCTTTAGAACCAGCTGTCCCTCTGTAGTTCTATAGAAATTGGACTTGCTGTTGTCTTCTTGGTTGCCATCACTGACATAAGGCTCATAAGTGGTGTTGAGCACAGGCTTCACCTTCTCCATCATGGCTGACAGCACCAACTCTTGGCGGTACACAGCCTCAAATACATAGGAGGTAAGCTCAACCCCCTTGTTTCTAACTTTTTTGGTGGTGGTAACTTGGTGGGCTTCCAGGTTGGCTTGGGGACCCAAGAGTTGATGCTCTGCACCCTTGCATGTTGGGCTCCTTGAACTGGTTGTGTCAGTGCAACCTCACTATTGAACTTTCCTCTCCCATCTCCTTCCTGAGTAGGCACCAGGGTTGCACTAACTCTGTTCTTTGATCTGCGGGGACAACCACAACTTTGGCGCACAACAGGTGCATTGCCTCTCTGTTGTTATGTTCCTTCTATTTTGAGAATTTAATAAAATATTAAATAAATTTAAATTAATTAACTCACTAATTTTAATTTTTGCTTTTATCTGAATATGGATATTTAATTAGAGTTTTTCTCACCCAATATCACAATTATAGATATTTTATTTCTTAATTAGTTGTTTTTGGTTTTACAACACCCATTTTAGAATGTCCAAAATATTTTCCACCCTTTTTCCCAGATTTACAGCCAAAATTAAGCACCCAACACAATATTTCAAAATTTATGTTTCTGATCTTGTGTCTTATTTTAGATACCTTGGTATCATTCATGATTACAATCCATTGCACACATTGTGTGAGTGATTTTGTTTATGTAGTTAGTTACTATTGTGTTTTGTTTTTGGTTTGCATTTTTACACACCTTGCTTGGGTGTATTTTGTCACCAATTCACATAGTAAACATATGTACACTGAAAGTCAACTCACATCATTTTTTTTGTGAATCAATGTATTTTGGATTATATTTTGAATGGTTTTGCTTTGTGTGTGAGCCACTTGTTGCTGTGTTGACTCATTTTGCCCATTAACGCCAATAAACCCTGTTAACAGAGTGTATATTTTAACCTGATAGTTGAAATTTGCTTAAATTTGATATCCTTTTGTTTAAATCTGAGGTATTTTTGGTTATTGCAATAGCTTCTAAAACTATTGTATATAATCCTATTTATTATTACATATATCTAATTCAATTAATAGTAAGCATCTAAATTTTAACTGTCCTAAAATAGAATTGGATGATTTTTGAGAATGCCTGTGATTCCTAAAATAATTAGCACAATTTACTCTAGATCCTTTGACTTCTTGTTTAAGGCGCCCATAAATTATATTTATTTCAAATTCACCTCAATTATGATTTGAAACTTGGTTTTTGGATCTGAAAATACTATAATTTCAGATTTTTTAATAATTGCATGTTATTTATGATTTTTTAGACTTACAGTAAATACCAAATTGTACATTATAATCCCACATTTCTTATTCATGTATCTCACATTTGTTTTTGGTTGTTGTGAATCCTGCTATCCAAGCATTATCAATTTTGCCTTTGATAGGATTGCATTTTGATTGTGAAATCCTTCATTTTCTTTTCTCTCTTTGAAATAGGTTTCACTCAAAATTGGGCAAAAGACTATTTATATTATGACAGGTAAACTGAGTGATCCTTGACCCACTTATGAGAGTGGCCAGTGATTTAACTGTACCTCTACTGTTTTGTGGTAGACTATTGACCTATAAGAATCTAAATGATTTATCCAATAAAATTAAGTTCTGTTTACACTTTTTATTTTTGTTTATCCTTGTACTTTGGCGCCATCTCCCTAGTCTACTCTAGAGGAGATTTCTGATAATTATCATTCCCAGGGCTTAAGATAAATTCCTTATTCATCCCTGAAGACTAACCCTTGGCTTAGTACAAATCCAATCCTACTGTTAGAATTTCCTGTGGTGTTTCTTGGCTGCGCCCAATTACACAGCAAAAATGGTTCTCACTACAGGGCCTGTAAGCCCCTTGATTACTCCCTTTGAAACAACTTCCTATTCTTTCTCATAACCACAAATTCAGGACATGCCTTTGCCTGAAATTTCCCAGCCCTCCAATGAAAAAAGAAATTGCTAACCCGCCTATCACTCCTACTCTTCTAAAACTGGCTAATGGCCCCTTCTTGTTGTCTACCCACAGGGTAACCCTGATTTAGGTCAAATCATGTCAGTGGTCCTTGGGCTAGCCGCAAAGGAGCCATCTCTAATTTACAAGCCTAGTTTGAGTCTATAGAATATTATGATGTGATAGTTGCTCCTTGTATCCTGCACTACTTCATTTCAGCAGCCAGCTCTGCTAATTGCTTGATCTTGTCTTTTTTTCAACCTGCTTTATTCCATCATCAGATGGTACTAGGGCTCCACATCCATGAAATTTCCTTTTTTTGTGCCGCTTTTTCCAACCATTGGGAAAAGTTCTCTGCCTATCAAAAATGGGTGTAATCTCTGTTCTCCCTAGTATTGTGTAACCAGAAAGATTAAATTACTTCCCAAGTTTGATAGACTAAATATATTAAACACCTTCATGCTTCTGTCCCTGATTACATTTTTGAACGCCTCCAGGAGTTACACCAGCTACAAAAACTCTGGTAGAACCAGGTTGACTCCGCCCTTAACACTCATTGCACTGACTTTGAGCGGTTAGTAGTACAACTCAATGAGTTCTGTGTCCATACTGCTGAGCAACTTCAACGCTTGGCTGAGGTTGCCTCAAGAAGTATACAGGATGAGTTGGTACGGGAAACAGCTGCTGTGGTTACTGTTATCCAAGGATTGCAAGCCTGTGTGGATGAGTTGAGTCAATCTCCTGCTGGTGGTCACCCTTCTGAAGATATTGTGAGACAAGAACAAGAATTTTGGGATTCTATCCATGAACTGTGTGCTACCAAACAAAGCCAAGCTCCTCCAGAGGCTGCGCCTCAACCTGATCCCTAGGTAGCCATACTTACAACCCAGATGGCTGCACTCTAGCAAGAAATCTTGGAGCTACAAGAAGTTGTTACAGAGTCCACCAGTTTTCAGACCCTCTGAGAATAAAGGCTGTTGTCCAGGAATGTCTGAACAGCCCTGTATCTATTAGGCTAGAGAGCTGATTGCTCTAGTCAATAGACTTGATCATATAAAGCAGGATCATGATGTCCTAGACACAGACTTCCAGGAAATGACCAAATAGCTTGACTCTGTCAATAAGCAATTCTCCTTTTGTCTGTTGGTAGGCCCATCTCTGACTTCTTGCCTAGCTGAACTCTCAACTGTGGTGACCAACCAAGGACACCAATTGGATACTGTTGAACAGCAAACAGCAAACAGGCACCTGAAACTCTTTACTCACTTTGGAAGAAAGTGTTTCAAAGTTGTGGACCAGACAGCCTCCCATGGAATCTGAGGCTGAGTTCTCCCCTTGCATCAATATGGTAGACAGTAATAATGCTGGATCAACTTTGGAGACTCATTTCAAACTAACTAAAAAATTCTTTGATCCAATGATGTCAAGAATTGCCAGGTTCCTTTCCATATATTAAACTGCTATGCATATGGCTTCTGATGAGATTAATAAAGAAAATATCTTGATCTTCTTTTGCCCTACCTGTTAAAGGGTAGTGGTACCTGAGCTTCCTTCCATTATCACTTGGGAAGAGATGAAGCAATTATTGATTGAGGAGTTTGGAGAAGACCTTAGCTTGGAGGTGAAGAAAGATGCATTCATGCACATTGTCTTTAAGCCTAAGAAAAACTTGGCTGAGTTTGCTGATAGGCTTTACATGGAAGGTCAGCAACTAATAACAAGTAAACAGTTGACTGCCCATGAGTCCTATGCTGCTTGCGCTCAGGCCCTCAAGGGTAATTAACTTTTATGCTTGCACTTTAAGGCACATAATGCTATTCTTACATCTATGAAGAGTATAAAACCCCTCCTTCAAGACATGCACCTCACTCACTCAGGTTCATTAGTGCAAGAGAGTCAGGCTTCTGCGTCAGGAACAAATTCCTCCTCTCCACATATCTTAGATGTGAATGCTTAAAACCAGCCCAAACAACAGGGTTGTCATAATTGCAGTCAGTTGGCAAATCACTAGCAAGTTTGCACAAATCCCTGTGTTAACATATCTAATCCTAGAGACCAGATGGGTAAAGGAGAGGTCAACCTAGAGGCAGAGACACTCTTGGTTGACAATTCTTTACAGTCTCCCCCTTCACTTCCTTCTAATTCCGCTGATGAGTAATCTGATTCCAAGCTTCTGTTTTCCTCTTTCTCTTCCACAACATTTCTGACAACTCTGCCATGGAAGATTCTGATACTGAGGATTCTAATGCCTATGGCTACTCTATTCTTGCTGTACCTAAGACCATTCCTGTCCCTTATAAGTTGCTTCTGGAAATACTACAGCCACAGCTAAAGCTTTTGCTGAGACCAAGAGAATTGTTTTAAGACTCTACCTCACTTGAGCTGAGAAGTTGCCTGTCTTGATAAAAACCTCTGAAGAAGCATCTAAGGTGGCTGATGCCGTCTTCCAGATTTTATCTATTTCACTTTCCCTGAAGACTTTTTACACAGAGCTTCCTGGCCTTGGGTGCATGCTAGAAAAGTTGGATAAGGAATTGGTTAAAGTACTAGATGTCTTGGCTGTCCTTCCTATGCTTGGAAGGCAACCGCCAGAATTAACTCATTCCGCAAGTTGACTTACTATATTTCAATAATCAGAATTAAAAATACTTTAATGTTGAAAGCATTGAAAAGTCAGAATTAAGTTTTAACTCATGCAGACTACTAAATGTTGGCACTTTTTTAATAAGCAGAAACCTGTTTCCTGAACATTTTACTTAATAATAATTAAGCTTAAAGATATTTTTTAGGATAATGTGACAACATAGATTTTAAAAAGTCCATAAAAATTATACATGACAATTAAGAATTCATAAAAATACACTTTTATTTTATTTCACTATGAAATTAGCTATCTTTACTATAATAATTTTTTCTCACTTATAAAATCAAAAAAATCCAATACACAAAAAGATACTACATAAAAAGTTACATATTATAGCAAAATATAACAATCAGAAACAGTAATATAAAGTTTTTTGTATATTGAAAGCTACAAAAAACATATAATTTACTAGTAAAATACCAATATAGGACATTTAATACAGTCTAAAGCATCAAACTATCAATAGAAAATCAATAATTTTATAAAAACAGTACCATAAATTATTAATGAGTTATTTAGAATAACTATTTATTTAAAAATATTATACTTAATATATAAGAACTATATAAAAAATTAGGCAATACTCAATAAATTTAATTGAAAGCTAGACTGTGATCACCTGGTTGCCATTAAAAACTGTGGCAATCTTATTGATGTAATCCCCAATCTCTGAAAACTTATATTTGGCCTTGACAACGTCCTTAATCTTCTCTTGATACTGTTTCTCTTTGGTGGTTCTCAATATCTCTGATAGATGCAGCAGTCTTCCCCTGTTGGACTTTTAGGTGCTCATAGAAGGTGTTGTATCTGGGCTTGATTCCAAAGGAGGACTCAATATGCTTATGCCAGCCCTCCAAATATGAAGTAGTTTTCATCTCATCCTTAATAACTGCCTGATAGCAGTTCCAGTTGGCTTTGGCTCTGGGCTTGCTCCAGCGCTTAGTGACTTTACGTCCAATCCACTTTGGTTCATAATATTCAATGAAAGGGTAGAAGACACCATCATGTTTCTTGGCATATGGATCCTGACATAGGAGGTCAAAGGCTTGACCAGTATGCTCTGACTTTACAAAGGCTAGTGCTACGACTTCTGAATTTAGAACTTGCACTTTCCTGATGTATCTAGACAGTGGAGCTTGCTGAGCTCAGGTAGACCCTTTAGTTACCTGTTGACAGCCTGTCAATAATGGAAAAAGCACCCTTGTACCTCTGCATCAAAGGTTTTTAAAAAAGCGTTATACTGGGCAGTTTCATAATCCATGATTATAGTTGAGGTCCAAGTGCTTTATCTTGAGCTTCTTGTTCTGCAGCAAGGGTGGCTTCATCCTTTTCATCATCATCTGGATTATCTCTATTGTTATGGCCAGGGGGACTCTTTATTATTGGGTAGGGCTTTGATGCCCTCCTGAAGGATTTTAAATGCCTTTGTGTAGATCTCTTCTGTTGCCCCAGAAAGCAGAAAGTAGGCAAATGGGAGCACCTTGCCTTCAATAAGGGAATGTACAACCCATAGTTGGTAAAAAAAAGGCGGGGCATACTGAAAAGGTACCATCACATAACCAGGTCTCTGAATCTCTTAACTGCCCCAGGTTCTGTTGTGTAGCATAGCATATAATTCTTACATCTGCTGTAGGCCCATAATCATGTAAAAGGAATGCCTTATCACCATTGAACATCTTTAACTCCTCTGTCAAGACTAACTCTCCTTGGACCATGGCAGATTTCTTATGGGGGAATATATCACAGTGTTTGTTATATATGTACTTCACTAACTGGTAGCAGTCAGGGATGAGCTTCAGGTTCTCATTACTTAGGTGTGTGGTGGCCTTAACTGCCAGATCAGAAGCCTTGACATCTTTGGAGACTGATACCATTTGGTAGAGGTACCACTTTAGAAGCTTTTCAATAAGATTTATTGGAGCATTGCATGTGTGCTCTCCTTTTTCACTAGTGACTTTATCCCATCTGCTGTATTGATCCTGGCAGTGCAGCTTCTGCTTCATATACATAATGCTTGCTTCTTCCTGCTCTCTTCTGATTGTTGCAATTGAAAATGCACCATCACAGAATAAACTTGCACCTCCTTTGACTGACATTAGAGGGAAAACCAAGGGAACTTCTTTGGAAGCTTAAACTCTCCTTTGATGTTACATATATTGTGAACCTTTAGGGGATCCCATGGGTCAATTGGTTCTTGATGATAGTCAGACAGGTAATCATCAGGATCTTCTTTATCAATACTTGATGAAGAGGATGGAGGTGCAGATTTGTTGGGCAGTGGAAGGGAATTATCTGGAGTTGGATTCTTGCTCTTTGAGGACTGGGATGAGCTTGAGACCTTGGGGCTTGATTCCTTTAAGCTTGATTCATCTGGGCTTGACTGGGGTTCTGGACTCTTGGGTATCTTCTTTCTTCCTTGCTTGTTTAGTGGAACCTCATCTCCTTCTGATTAATACTAGCTTAGAGAAGAGGAGGGGTCAGGGGAGGGCTCTTTGCTTTCAGGGTCTGGGGTCTTCTCCTTTGTCTTCTGTTTCTTTGAGGGCTCTTTGGATGGTTTTTTGTTGGGGTAGGGACTTTGGGCCTTTCCAGAGGCTTTGGGTACTTTCTTGGTTGACTTGGGGCTCTTTTGTGGCTTCTTGAAAGATTTGTCCTACAATAATTAGAGTATAGTTCATAAAGTAAGAATAATCATGTGAAACATGAATAAAATAAATAATACTCACTTGTTTTATTTTTTATTATGAATTAAATAGTTTATAGAAGTATGAAAAGTAATTTTAGAGCTAGTTTATTAGTAAAGAATAGAAAAAAACCATGTTTAACTGAAAAGTCAACATTCTGGTAGTCACAATAGTCAAAAATATTTAATTTAGTTTGTCAGCATAAAAAACGCTTTAATTTTGACATTGAAATACTGACAGTCAGCATTAAAGTAGAAAAAAAATATGTAAATCACTTATAAAGCTTGGTTAATATTTTCCAGAGTTGGTTTTTTAAGGCCAAAATTGATTATTTTTAAATTTAAAAAATTTAAAGATTTGCATATTTAACTTATGAAAACTAAATAATAGGGATTGTAGAGGGAAGTCTAAAGTACAGCCCTGGGTACTTTGGCCTGAATTACCATACCATTGTATGTGTACTTTTTGTTAAGCAGCAGTGTTTTACTAATAAACAAGTGAAGGTGTTGGCATTCAGGCAGTCAGTGTTCTTTTATAGTAACTCCTATTAAATCTTGCTTAAATTATGTCACTTTGTTTGCTTAGACAGACCCCTTTGCTGCAATTTAGACAACACATCAATTTGAAACAAAGTTGTTATTATAATTACATATATAAATTCTAGTTTTAACATATGTGTTTTGGCTAAAGTGGACTTCCAGAAATAAGCTATAGTTTATCCAGTGAGTTTAAAATAACAGTAAATATCTAAATAATACAAAGAGTGCTCTGAAAGTTGGCGTATGTTGTTGTTCAATGCTTATCTTATTATTTATTTAATAAAAACAGTAGTATAAAATATAAAAATAGTTATTTTTAGAATATTGTATAATTATTAAGAAACTCATGGATTCTTATTTGGGGTCAACATCCAGATATCACTTACTGTAGTTGACCTTAATGTAAAAGTACAAAGAAACTTACATTTTCATAGTAAATTATATTAGTTTTTTGGCTTAAAATTAAGCCTTTGTTTAAATGGTGTCAACATTATATCTGTTCTTTTTTAATTCTGCAATTCTGACTTAATAATTCACTATGAAAAATTAGCTTGGTTTTGGAAATGCCCGATCCCGGCGGATAAATACTAAAATAATGTTAACAAATTGTTGACATTCAGTTAGTCAACTTGCGGAATGAGTTAATTCTGGAAGTTGCCAATTCTTATTCTATACCTGTTGATGGTATAGTGGCAACCTGTAAAAGGATAGAAGAATATAAAGGTATAAAGACAAAACTGGTGTTTATTATGATAGTATCACACTTATATAGTGTGAGGCAGGGGAATTGCCACCAGGGGAAGGGAGGCACAGACAGAAGGACTTCCCTGATGGAGGAGAGTGGATTGGCACAGCAGAAAGTCCCTCACAAGAGAACAACCGTTTTCACGCAGCTTTCCTTAAGGAGGCAGATATAAATAACTTTGTTGTTTTATTATTAACCTCAGAGGTAAAGCCCATGCCTTATGCACATTTGAAAGGCGCTTTGAATACCTGTTTTAGAGGCGTTTTAAACGTCTTTATCCCTAGTAAAATCAGGATGCAATAGAGCAATTGCACAATTGTTCTGTTGCTTAATCCCTAGGTGGACAACTTAACATCTAATTCATTCAGGATCTGCGACACTGGGCAACCTCAGTACTAACCATCAAGCGTGAAGGCATCAATCACCAAATCTACCCTGACTCAGTGGATCAACTCCTGTGTGACCATGTTTTTGTACACATTACTGAAACCCTGGACAAAAAAAAAGAATCATAAGACAACTGACTGGGACTCTTGCCAATACAAGATCATAAACTTCAAAGATCACCAGGATACCACTACTTCTCAGGATTGTAACATTGTGGCCCGCTATCCTGAAATCTTCAAAGAGGCGCTACCAGGACTACCGCCTGAGAAGCACATACAACATATCATCCAACTCAAAGGAGTAGTATCTAAAGCACAACACATCTACTGACTCACCCCAAAAAAATACAACACCCTATGTGCCTTACTCAAGGAGGCACTCCAGAAAGGACTTATCCATCCCTCACAATCTCCTTTTGGCGCTACTGTATTCTTTGTGGCAAAGAAAGACAGCACCCTTCAATTGGTCATGGACTACTGAGCCCTCAATGAAGCCATCATTAAAAATTGCTACCTGCTCCCACTCATTGACAACCTCTTTGATGCCCTGGAAGGTGCCACTGTATTCCACAAGATTTACCTAACTGCAGGTTATAACCAAATCCGCATCAAGGAAGAAGATATACCCAAAAAGGCCTTCTGCACTAAATAAGGATTGTACAAGTGTGTGGTCCTGAACTTTGGAATGACAAACGCTCCTTCAACCTTTGTGACTTTCATGAACAAGGTGTTTGCCCCCATATTGAAAAAATGCTCTAGTATACCTGGAAAACATCATTGTCTACAGCCCTTTGGTAGAACAGCATCACAAGGACCTGGAAGCAGTGTTTGCCACCCTGGCACAACACAAACTGCTAGCTAATCCATCCAAATGCCAGTTCTTCTGCAAACAGCTCCCCTTCCTGGGACATGTAATCTCAAAAGACGGCATCAAACCTGATAATCAAAATATTCAAGCCATATGCAAAATGCCACTTCCAAAGGACACGTCAGAGCTATGTACGCTCCTGAGAATAGTTGCCTATGTGTGACAGTTCATCTCATACTGTGGCATCCTGACTGCACCTCTGTCTACCATAACTGGTGCTAAGTCCAAATTTGTATGGACCCCCCAGCATGACCTTTGCTTCAGACGTCTTAAGGAGAAAATCACCATTGCGCCTATCCTACAATACCCCAAACACAATGGGGAGTACCAAATGGAAGCAGACGCCTCCAAAGCGTTCATTGGAGGATTACTACAAATAATGAACAACAATGGCAAGTTCCTGCCTTTAGATTACAAATGATGCAAACTTACAGATGGTTAGTGTTGATTTCCTATACACAACAAAGAATTGCTGGCCATCTTTCCTTGTTTGGTCAAATGGCATTGTTACTTAGAACACCAGGAGGAGTTTACAGCCCTGACTGACCACAAATTGCTCATATAATTTAAGACCCAGAAAACCCTCTCCCGCCAACAAGCACAAAGGATGGAACTCCTAGAAAAATTCAACATGATCATTAAGTACAAACCTGGTACAGAACTTGCCATGGCAGATGCACTTTTTCACCTGTACATTAGAGCCACAAGAGGAAAAAATGGGCTTGACCCAGGCTGGCCTCTCCTGTTACTCCAAACAAGGAACAAGGGCTTCCCCAATGTGACCACTGACATTACAAATGAGACAGTCATCAAGAACAAGCACTTATTTGCAGATGTGTACAAAACCTTACACCTCAAAATGACTGATGGAAGTACCATACCTTATATCCCTATGCATCAGCAAGTGGACACTGTCATACGTTACCATAGAGACCTAAGATATACCAAGAGCCACAACCTCTACAAATTCCTTAAACACAAAGCATGGTGGCCAACCCTATACTGGGATGTTCAGGAAGTCCTAGGCCAATGCAAAGTATGTGAGAAGTTTGCAAAAAGCAACAACCCTTCTAAATTGGTACTTCCTATCTGCTCACAACTGCCCTTCAAAGTGTGAGCCCTGGACATTGTAGGCCCCATGCCAGGAAATCACAACAAAAAGAAATGCATCATCACTGCTATTGACTTTGCCACTTGCTGGCCAGTGGCACAAGCAGTAAAAACCCACACAGGCAATGACATGTGGCGGTTCATAGGAAGAGAAATAATCAGCAAGTTTGGAAATCCAAAACTCCTGATAACTGACGGAGGGAAAGAATTAACCTCCAAAGACACCAATGTATACCTCGCTAAAAATGGGGGCAAACACACCGTGACAGCACCATACCACCTGCAGGCCAATGGACGTGTAGAGCAGCTAAATGACAGCCTTGTGCAAGCCTTGGCCAAGCTTGTCAGGAATGACAATTTGGATGCTCCTAAACCTAAAAATATGGAATCAGAGTCAAACCCTGGACAAAACCCTTTGCAGACTACCAGACTCATAGGCTGGGAACACAATAATCCACTACTAATTGATGAAGTTGCTGCCAGCCTGCCAGGACCCAAACCCTTAGCTCCTCCCAGGATTCTACAAGCAAACTGCCAGTGCAAGATGCCGGGAATTTCCCCGAGGTGCCAACGCCTGACACTGGTAGTTTGCCTGGTGAAATAAACAAGTTTCTCCCTGAAAGTTATTCCAAACTCCCCCAAAGTCCTGGGGAAGGCACTGAACCCAAAGAGGCACCCAATACCTGAATTGATAAACAGAAGAATTTGAAGTCTTCTCACCCCAAAGCGGCCAGTGGCAAACCGCCAGTGCCAAGTGCCACACTGCCATCTGAGACACCCAATGCCAACCCGCCCAAGCCTAGAAAACCCAACCAGGTAGTGAAGCCTGGCAGTGTGATATAAATACCTGCCAGGCCAAGATCAACCCCCATTGTCATTTTTAAATAAAGGTTATGAGATATTGGTTTCCCCAACTATTGCCCTATTTTATTCTTGCCATCTTACAGTTAACCCCAAGATTGTCTGCCCCCTGCCAGCCTGTCAGCTATGTACCGCCCGCCAGGTGCCCCCTTTGGTCCTGTCCATTTCACAGAGTAGCCCTTAAAGCCTGAGTACAAGGACTACACCGCCAACAACATACTAGCCCGGGATCCCTTGGCCAGAACTACTGAGTTGACCAGATACAACTGAGAAGGCCCTTGGTATGTTACCAAACCCCACCTGTTCAGAGAAAAATACAACTTCCTTCCTGCCTACCAAATGGACGTGGAACCCCCCGCCCCCCCCCAAACCAATTCCTGCCTCTGCCGCTGAGCTCCCACTGGACCATACCAACAAGATTTTTGGAATTGTATATATTACTCTCACGGGAGTAATAGATACTATTGTCCCAGCCGCTGGTCTGTGGTTGTGGATGGGCAAGTCAATGTCCTACCTCATTAAGTTAGCACCAATTCTTTGGTGGGCTATGCCCACCCAGTCTGCAGCCCGCCAGTTCCCAAACACTAGCAAGCCGGCCAATCAGGGTTGGTTCCCTGACAAAGCTCACCACCAGGAGACCTAAAGACTGGTATAAGCAGCTATCAACTGCACTACTTATGTGCCAAACTTGGGTGAACAGATCCACCAGGAAAAGCCCGTTTCAGTTGGTATATGGCACACAGCTCAATATCATTCAAGCATTGACAGGACCCAAGCTGGAAATTCCAAGCAAAGTCCCCCCTTGCTCAGATCCCCAGGTCATAGAGGCTAATAGTGATCAAACAGAAAGAAAAACACGCCTCTGCAAAAGACATTTGTACCCATCCAAAAAAGACACAAGGTTGGTGAAAAAGTCTGGGTAATGAACATTGAAAAGAGTAAATTAAAGCCAGATAAAGTGGGCCCTGCCATTGTCCTAAAGGTAAACAAAACAACACTTACCTTGTGCAAGGGCTTGGGAAGCGCAAACAGGACAAAATCCTCCACCATGATTGCCTGAGACCCTGCAAAGCAAGACAGAAACAATGCAAGACTGTGCTACCTACCACAAAATAGCAACTGGTACAATATGGCGCCCGGCCTCCCAACAACCTCCCTGAAGGCCTGCCACCAGAGGAGGCCAACCTTCAGCGTGGGGATTGGTGTTGAAACAGCAGACTCAACCCATCATCAAGGTCCAATTAAGCAGGTTTGTGACCCACAACCCAACTTCCCAGTGACTTGGAGCCAAACTAGGAAGTCAACTCAAATTTCCAAATCCAACAACATGAAACAATAATGATCCTTTACAGTGGATACCTCAATTTGGTGCTTGACTAATTATCAGTATCAAGCCACCCCCTTCACCATCCAACCAAGTGAGAAATACAATCATGCTCCTGTTATCCATGATTCACAATGACTATATAATAATTATCTCTCAATAAAAAATATTATCTAGTGTTCAAATATTTTCCCCTTGTAACTCTGCTAAAACAGCACAGTTACAACACTCCCACTTCTTTTAGAGAAGTCCAAGTCTTCCTAGACATGATGGGCTACTATAGACAATCCATCCCTGACTTTGCCAGCATAAGTGAACCACTAGTCCAGTTGTTAAGAAATTTTCCTTTTGAATGGACATCCAGTCAACAACAAGCCTTCAAGACTCTCAAACAGAAGCTGAAAGAGGCCCCAATTCTTGTATACCTTATTAAAACAAGAAGTTCATTTTTTACACTGATGCTAATGACCTTGCTATTAATGCAATCCTGGCTCAACTTGATGACAAAGGTGTAGACCACCTAGTAGCTTATACCTCCAGATTCATGAATAAGCATGAGAAAAACCACAGTGTACCCAAGAAGAAAGCCTAGCTGTGATCCACACTGTCAAGAAGTTTTGCCACTACATCTACAGTACATACTTCATCGTTTTAATGGATCATGCCTCTCTAAAATGGTTACAGCAATTAAAAAACCCAAAGGACTCCTTACTAGATGGGTTTTCTGTCTACGGGGCTATGACTTTACTGTACTCCATTGTCTGGGCATACAGCATCAGAATGACAATGGACTCTCACAAATCCCTATCTTGGCTCTCCATCCTGCAGAAGCTGATTGATTATACAAACTGATTGTTTATCCCTCAGTGTGGAACACTGATACTGAAGATACTGGTCTAGCCCTACAGAAGTTGTCTCAGGATGCCCTTATCTGTGATAAACAACTGTTCAAGAAGGTATAACATCAGTACCTTCACTACTTACGTCCAAGCCTGCAGCTGTCCCTTATCCTGCAAGCACATTGGGAGACTAGACATGAAGGAATAGTCAAGACTTATGACTGTATTTAGAAGCACTACTACTGAGAAAACCTCTGTTTGTTAATTCCTGATGTTCTTGCTAGTTGCCATGATTGTTAACTTCAAAGACCTCACACTGCCACTCATGAGTTCAAAGTGGTGCCCCCAACACGGCTTCCATACTGTTAGCATCAATGTGGTGAGTCCTCTTCTACAATCAAGAAAAGGGTGTTGGTTCATTTTGATTGCTGTAGATCACTTCATTAAATGGTTAGAAGTTTTCCCAACCAATGATATAAGAGCCAAGACAACAGTTGCTTTTCTTTTGAAAGATGTCTTTTATTTCCAGGGATGTCCTCAAGTTTTACTCTCTGGCAATAGGTCTAATTTCAACGCCTGCTTAGCAGCCTCTGTAGTAGAAGAGCTAGGAACTCATCATGTCACAGTAGGTTCCATCATGCCAGGAATTATCTGCCCAAGCAAGAAGGCTCAAAAAGCCGGGAAACCTTTATTGAAATTGACCAAGTTAACAGATTTAAATCAAACGGTTGATTGGAAATGGGTTACGGCTGCTCCAGTATGTCAGCTGAAACCAGTTCCTCCTTGAAAATTGATGTTGATAAATTGGCATAATTTGAGGGTCACCTGATACAAGCTTCTTAATCAGCATGGTTGTCAGAAATTGGTCACACAAGGGTTCTTTTCAACCTGGACCAGATAATTACTTGACAATGTGGAAGGAATAGGAGACCAGGATTCAGGTGGTATTGATTAGTCAATTTTCTGATATATATTGAATAATTTTCACTGTTTCAACTCTAAGAGTTGAGTCCTCCCAAAATTTTACTCAATAAAAATCATTTATCCCTAGCTCTAATTTACTTTTCAAAATGCATCCTATTGTTGGGTTGTTACAATATATTCTGTACAATCTAATTCTCAACCAAATCATTTCTGGAAGATGGGGCCCTGCATTTGGAACTTTGTTGTCAGTGCCACCCAATGTTAATTTTGTACCAGCTGATATTGAAGCCCCCCATTCTGGAAACTGAAAATTGTGTTGCCTCCCAATGTCCAGAATTTTATTCTGAAGATACATTGATGCTGTCTCAGGCTATTTATCTTGGGCTACTTTGGTTAGGATTAATTTTTCTGCTTAATCCTTGTATTACAATTGGAAATTTTACTAAAAGATATCTGAACCCACGTTGGTGGTTAATCATTAATTCTATGTGGATTTGGGTGGTAATTTCCCATCACTTAGAAACGGCTTCATACTATCCTGCAATTTCTGTCACATTGCTCAACTCTTCTACATCTGAGTTTTTGAAAGCAGTTTGTCATGAATTCATGTTTCTTTTCTCCTGCTCCGTCAAGATATCAGTGTTTACCATGTTTATTTGTATCAGTTCTTTTCTGAGCTTTCATTTTGGACTTTTCTTTAATTTGTGGTTTCCATCTCCAGTTGCAGTTGTTGAGAATGGATCTTATGCTTACTATTTTTGTTGTGTCATGTCATTTTGGAATCTGGATTATTTTCTTGCTCCACCCACTGATGAAATTTTGCGTGAATTTTTGTCAGTATTATCATTCTATTCCAGTTCAAGCCTTAGTCACAAATCCCAAGTTTACCATGTGATTACAAAGGTTTCTGAGGATGCTCTTGAATGGTTGTTGTCTGCAGTGGAGCGCAATCCACGTGCTTTAACTGAAAGTGCATCTCTATACCCTTTGTTAAAAAATTTGTGTGTATCTATTGAGGAGCTCAAAGTACAATGTAAGCTGTACGTTTTCCATCAGGGTACTACTCTGCTTTTGATATTCCTTCCTCAGTTTCTCACCTATTGCCGTACAATTTATGTTCCTTAGGTGAATAAAATCTCAGTGTTGTGGTTAGCAGTTGACCAGACTGCCCAGGATTTGGCGGTTTGGGATTCCCTGTTAACCACAACTGAGGCCCTGGTAAGCCAAATTCTTTCTCTGGTGCCGTAAAAGTTGCAGCAAAGGGTTGCTAGTTTCTACAAACAGTTAGTCAGTAACCTTAATTCTTAATACTATACCTGTTGACGGTATAGTGACAGCCTATGAAGGACAGAAGAATACTAAGGTATATAGACAAAACTGGTATTTATTTAGATAGTATTGCACTTATATAGTGTGAGGCGGGGGAATTGCCACCAGAGGCAGGGAGGCATAGACAGAAGAACTTTCAAAATGGAGGAGAGTGGGTTGACACAGCTAAAAGTCTTGCGCAAGAGAACAACCGCTTTCTTGCGGCTTTCCTTAAGGAGGTAGATATAAATAACTTTGTTGTTTTATTTATAATCCCGGAAGTGAAGCCTGTGCCTTGTGTGCGTTCAAAAGGTGAATTGAACACCTGTTTTAGGGGCATTTAAAACGTCTTTATCACTAGTAGAATCAGGATGCAATAGCACAACTGCGCAATTGTTCCATTGCTTAATCCCTAGATGGACAACTTTTTGTCTAATTCATTCAGGATCTGCGACATTTTCCTCCACTGGATTAGACAACAGGGTTAAAAATGGCTGGCGTCTCTAGGTGATAGCTATGGTGAACAATCCCTCTAGAAGAGTCACAAGAAGAGTCTTGAAGAAGGTGCAAGTGGTAATTCCAAAGAGGCGCAAGCATACCAGGCCAAAGGAGATGATGAAGGCAGCAGGGAAGCAAGTAGTCCTGCATGATGTGAATGGCAGCTACCTAGACTTGGGGTTCACTTTGATCAGCTACTGGTGCCTCAGCTGGCCTTAGAGGGGACAGACCTATTGTTTATTGTGATGTTCCTAGCTTTGGGTGAGCCCATGGAGGTGACAGGAACTGGGTTGCAAAGGGGTAACAGTATTCATTGGCATTTTCTCCATGCGGGCAGCAGAAGAATACTTGGAGGCTCAGCTGAAGGAATTCCAATTTGGGGGTCAAGGCCATTCAGTCTTGCAACAGGGGACGGTATCCAACATAGTGAAATCAGTCCTTTGCGCTTGGACAACACCTGGGGTTACTGACGCTCAACCAGTCAGTCAGAAAACCTCTGACAACTTTGAGCAACGTCTTTGGCAAGCCTTCCAGGAAGTGTTGAAGTCATACACAGTGGAGGGGACTGCCCATCTGGTGCCAATGGTGATGGCTGGCAACCTTGCTCTTTGAGGAACCAACCTCTAAGATACCAAGCAGGGGGAGAACATGAGGTCTTCCTTGAGTGGGCCTTATCCTTATTCTACAGGGTGGGTGGTCAGGTCCCAGTAGAGTATGCCTTTCATGAGAGTCTTATGTGGGACTGTATCTTCTTGGGGGTTGCCTTTCCTGTGTATATTGGGGTCAATCATGTGTCTTTCTTGGTGGGGGTTTGTTGCCCAATCCTTGGTCATTGACTTTATGGATCTGTAGGCAACCAGTTGTGTTTCTTGGCTGTCATTCAGGTGGTAGAACAGTTGGTGCGGTACTGGAAGAGTCTTGTCAGTCTCCAATAAACACCTTGTTCTTTTATTCTTATTCCTCATACTTTGGTGCAACACTATTGCAAACAGGACAACAACCCATGGAATTTTTTAATTAGGCTTTTGTTTTTCTGGGTTATTGTCCTCATTGGGGCTTACTCTTGGTCACTAGGAGCAGCACACATATACTGAGCGTGTACTCTAGTGATCAATTGCCCAGAATGGGGCTCCTTAAGGGTGTAGGAGTTGGGTCTGGTCTTTTGGATAACTTGAACTGGGCCTTGCCAAAGGTAGCAAGTTTGGATTTGCGGCTGTACCCTCTATTGCTGAAGAAGTAGACTAAGTCTCCTACCAGGTAAATGGGTAAGGCAAGGCGTTTGGATACAGCTTGTTCTAGGTCCTGCAACTTATGGTTTAAGTTTACAGTGTGGGCCTCTGATTGCAAGAAAATAAGGGTTTGAACCAGCTTGTTGAGGTACGCCTCTGGGGACACAGCCAGGCTGGGCTTTACCAAGGAATATAGTAAAGGGGGAAGTCCTGGTTGCCGGCTGTAGAGCAGTTGGAAGGGCGGCTTGCCAGTGGCCCAATGGTACCCAATGTTGTATGCAAAGGTGGTTGCAGGCAGGAAGGTATCCCATTCAGTCTCATGTTGGTGACTGAGCTTCCAGAGTATCTGGACCAGGCTCCCATTAGTGCGCTCTACCATGCCATTTGTCTGTGGGTGATAAGGAGTGGATAGTGTCCCACAAATCCCATCAGTTGGTTGAGGCAGGGGTGATATAACTGGTAAAGAAGGTACCATTTTCTGTCAGCAGGATCTGGGGGCAACCATGTTTGTATATGATATTCTCCAGGATGAATGTGGTTGTCACCAGTGCAGATTGGTTGGAAATTGCCTTGGCTTCTACCCATTTAGTCAGACAGTCAACCGCCACAATGATGAACTTGTTGCAACTGTTGGTAGCTGGCAGGGAAGCCCACTATGTCAATGGCTACAGTGTGGAAGGGTAACCCAGGGCGTACCAGTCTGTGTTGAAACTTGGCAACCTTAGGCCTCTAAATATTGCAGTTATGACAGTTGGCTAGCGTATCCACTACTTCAGTGTGCATTCCTTCCCAGAAGCAGTGCTACTGTAGCAGAGCTAACGTCTTCTGTATGCCACCATGGCCAGTAGTCTTGTGAGCGGCCACCACTGAGTCCATGCATAGGGATGGGCGTATGTAGGGTAGCCAAGAGTCTCCACAAAGCTTCAGGAGTTGTCCCTTAGAAACTCTGATATCACATCTAGCTTCTTAAGAGCTCTCTTTATCTCTACTGGATCCTCTCCCCACAAAGAAGGATCCTCCATAAGCTTGTCATAGAGAATTTCAGCCAGGGGGGATACTAAGTCAACAGTGGGAAGGCGGGAGAGACAGTCAGCATTCTGGTGGACTGCCCTGGCTCAATGAATAATCTCGTAGTCATAAGCCTGAAGTTTAATGGCCCAACACGCCAGACGTCCTTTGGGGTCCTTGAGGGTCTTCAGCCATTGCAAGAAGGCATGGCCTGTTACAACTGTGAAATGTACCCCATGGAGATAGACTCTGAACTGTTGGTAGGAGTATATCACAGCCAGAAACTCTTGTTCAGTGACAGTGTAGTTCCTCTTGTGAACATTAAGCATACGTGAGCAGTATCTAACAGGGTGTTCAAGTCTGTCGGAGTCCAGTTGAGAGAGAACACTCCCAATTGCCGCCGGACTAGCATCTGTATGAACCACAAACAGCTTGGCAAAGTCAGGGTAAGCCAGCACAGGAGCTGCAGTCAGTATTCCTTTGAGAGCATTGAAGGAAGATTGGCACGCTGGGCTCCAGAAGAATTCCTTATCAGCTTGGAGAAGTTGAAAAAGGGGGTCACCCAGGGATGCAAAGTTGGGGATGAAGTTTTGGTAGTACCCAATCATCCCCAGGAAGACCTGCATGTCCTGCTTATTGGCTAGGATCTGCATTTGCTCAATGGCTTCCACCTTCAGGGGTACAGGGCGGAGTCCATCTTGGCTAATGATGAACCCTAAGAACTCAAGGTGCTCCTTGAAGAAGTTACACTTGCGTGGCTTGAGCTTGAGATTAGCTGCAAGTAACCTCTGGAAGACTTCCTCCAAGTATTATAGGTGATCATTAAAGGTTTGGGAGAACACATTAATGTCATCCAGGTAGATCAAGACACTGGTGAGTTTGAGGTTGCCCATCACTGCATCCATAGCCTGTTGAAAGGTAGATGGGGCATTGGAAAGACCTTAATGCATTCTTGTGGGTTGGAATAGCCCTTGGTCAGTGATGATTGCACATTTTTCTTGATCCACAGGGGGTAGGTCAATCTGCTAGTACCCACTGATAAGGTCCATGGGCTGAAGAAATTGGCGCCACCCAGTTGGTCCAAGGTATTGTCAATACAAGGGAGGGGATATGAATCCTTCTTGGTAATAGCATTCATTTGACGGTAGTCAATCACCACACAATTGCTGCCATCCTTCTTTTTGAAAATCAGGAGAGGGAAAGCCCAAGAGCTTTTACTGGGGACCAGTAAGCCAGATCCCAATAGCTTCTGAAGCTCTTAGTTAGCCACGGCATGATTGTCTTGACTGCGCCATATAGTTCTGGAGCAGATAGGTGGACTGCCTTGAGTGTCAATATGATGCGCAACATCTGCAGCCTTGCCCAGATCATAATCATCCTTGGCAAACACATCTTTATACTGGGCAAAGAGATCCATAGCTTGATCCTTCTGCTCTTCAGAGAGGCCAGATAGAGAGTCATGGCTTATGACCAATAGCACCAGTGGTTGCTCACAGGGTAGACCCAACTCAGAGAAGTCCGCAAAGGGGGCAGTCTCCTGCAGGTTGTCATGCTCTTCCAGTTGTATATAAGCCAGAAGTTGGTGTTTGGCGACAACCATAGCTTCAAGACTCATGTTGGCCAAGAGTATGAGTACACTTCTTTTCAGTTGGCATGAGGATGCCTGGCGCAACCCATGGTTCTAGTCTGGAGGCATTAGGGATGTCAAAGATTTCTCCATGAGTGCCACCTGGTAGAGCCAGAAAGAGGTTTGTATTGTGGATCACCTGAGCACCAGGTGGGATTATCACATTACAGGAGGCGTAGACTGGGATACCCTTGGCTTCCCCGATTGAGAGAGGTAGCACCTTGACCTTCTTACTACACAGCGTATAAGCAACTGAAAGCTCTCTGTTGGTGTACTCCAGTTTGATGTAGTGCAAGCGTTGTAAGGGCAGTTCAGACAGGCAATCACCATGATAAAACATGGGTATGGAATGGCCCAATATTCCAAATGTATGGTCTCCATGGTTAGTCACAGCACCATACTGAACCATGAAGCTAGTCCCAATAAGAATGTCATAGCTGTTGTTTCCCAGGACTATAGCAAGAGCAGTGACCATTAGCTTCCCAAAGCAAAGAAGGAGAGAAGAGTAGGCTCATTTTGCTCTAGTGGTCAGTGGCCCAGCAGTACAAAACTCTTCATGGTAGGCCAAGTCTGGTGCCAGCTTAAGCTTCTTAACCAGCCAAGAGGATATAATGTTTCCAGGGGCACCAGTATCCAGTATGGCCTGTACATGAGTCTTGTTCACTACCAGGTTGATATAGATGCAATCCTGGTGGTCCTCTCTGATCTCCACAATCTTTGAGACCTGGGATACGCTTAGTCCTTTGAACTTCTCCAGGAAGGTAGCCATGGCAGCTCCCACAGCTGGGCTTACTTCCTTGAGGGATTCTAGCGGTGTTGAGACGTTTACTGTGCGGAGCAGCTTGGCCAGTTGTTCAGCACTGTTCTCCTCATGAGTGACTTCAACGCCTGGTTGAGCCAGTTGTTCAGCATAGGGTAAGGATACTGTTCTCTGAGCTATATGGTGGATAACCACTCAGAGAAAAGTGTAGCCCAATGAGTTTGCGTGTTAACAGTGAGGACTCAATGGAGGAAGTCCTCTTGAACTCCGTCAGACTCTGCATCCTCATGTATTGGTTGGGAGTTGAAGTCAATCAGAGAGGGTTCATCCTTAGGGTTGGTCATAGAGGATAGCAAGGCAGCAGGCCTCTGTTCTGGTTTGTCAGGGGGCAGTGGTATGGGGGGTGAGGAGGGTGTCAAAATTACAAAGGCAGCCAAGGATTTCTCCTTGTCCCGGCTGCTTAGTAGTTTTTTGACTGTCCTCATTGTCCTCCTCAATATCAGCGTCTTTGGCGTAGTCTTTCTCAGTGTTCTCCATGCCTACATGATGGATCTTTTGACGTGAATTCCTACATTCCCAAGAGAAGTGGCCAGCCATACCACATTTGAAGCAAGTATGAGGGCCATTGTTGACTGGAGCAGGCCCAACCTTGTTGGAAGACTTGGGCATCTCAACAGCCATGCAGGGTCTATGCTAAGATTGCTGGCAAGGGCGGCCTTCAGGGAGAGGAACTTTTAACTCCTCCTTGTAGGTGCATAGGAGACAGATCAGATCTGGTACAGTGCAAGCATTGTAAATGCCTGACTTAAGGGCCTGAGATAGTTCCCGGTTGACACATACAGCATTAAGGAGTGTTGACTGAACATCAATAAACTGCACCGCACTCATAGACAACAGAGTTTGAGCTTCAAGGTAGAACCTAGAAGTGAAGTCTTCTAGGGTTTCCCCCACCTTTAACTTGGTGTCAGCAAAATCCATCTTACAACCAAGGAGTGCTTCTTGGCTACCAAATTCTTCTGTCAAGGCTCTGGAGACGTTGGCAAAGATCCAGCCATTCTCAGGGAGACGTGGCAAGATAATGGTTTGAGTCTCAGCATCCATACAGTTGATGATTTTGGAGTCCCTCATGGCATTGTCTGCGCCATACATGAAGTTCTGGTACAGACATAAGAACATGGCCACATTGCTCTTGCGGTCAAACTTTGGTAGATTGACAGGCTTGAAGTGGTTGGAGCCATGTTGGAGGGGAGCAGGTGTGATCCTCACTGGAGAGCAGGTGAGGCGGAAACGGCTGAGGGTGGAGGCAGCAAACCTAGCCTCAGAAGCGCGGCAACAATTTTCCTCTTTCTGGGCTTTGTGTTCACCTTCTCTGTTTTGAGCAGCTCCAGAAGCATCAGGGGTGGCCAGGACGTCATCCTCAGACTCCAGTACTGGCTCTAATACTTGTACAGCATTAGGAGCCAACCAAGTGTGGTCCTCATTGCTTTTGTAGCTATGATAGAACTCAGGACTAGAGGACCTCAGTGGACTGTGGTGACTCTTGGAGTTGATGGACATAGCCTGTAAGTTGATGGCCATAATCTTACTGTCCATCCTATCCAATTGGCTCTGGAAGGCGTCCAGGAGAAGTTGTTGCTTGTCCAGCTCATCTTGGTAGACCTTGTTCTCCTGATGGTTGATATCCAATTCATCTTCCAGAGAGGTGATGCGCTATTTGTGGGTGGCAAGCTCAGCTTGGAGCAAGGCTATTACTTCCTTGTCCTTCCTGACTTGGGTCTGGTTGTTGGCTCTGTCATGCAATTGGTGGAGTTTGAGACTATCCTGAAGTTCTGACACAGTGTGGTAGCCATCAAACAGGAAGGCAAGGTTGGCACTCTGCTGGACCAATTCTGCCTGCATCTTCTTGTAGTGATCAAAGAGCTCAAGGATGTCTCAACCAATAAGGGCGCTAGAAGGGGAGTTGTTGGTGGCAGCAGAAGTGGGGGTGAACAAGGGGATAGTGGCAAGACGGCAGGTTAAGACTTCCACCTCATGAGTCAGGCTTCAAACCATGGGGCCAATCTCCAGCATGTGGTTTGTAACCACACTAATCCAATTGGTGTTTACACCCTGATGGGTGAGGGTCTGTACCACATGCACTGGAACTAGCTTAGCTATACCTGCTTTGATGGCATCAACCCAGTGGAGCATGGTGTTCTGGGTGTTGGTAAATTTGGCAAGATACTGATTGCCAGTGGTGAAAGTATTGCCCAGCTCAGAGTATAGAACCTGGAGGAACGTCTGTTGGTTAGATACCAGTATTCACTGGTCATGCACTAGGCTTTGGATGCAGTCCAGGTGCATTTGGTTGTGGCATACGGCAGGATAGGCAAATTGGTGTAGGTAGTCCTTGATATGTTCAACAGTACAGAGGTCACAGCAGAGCTACTCAGGGTTGAACTGTGAGAGATTCTGAAAGCAACCCAAGGTGTTTTCAGCAGAAGGCTGCTGGATGGCCAGATGTTCAGAGCAAGAACCATTGCCGGCAGCATCCATGGTGTGTTTGGCATTACAGATGGCGTCCTTGGAAGGTGAATAGTTGGCGTCCATCTCCAAGGGGGCAGGGGCTTGTAGGAGCAGTGGTTGACCAAAAGCAATAGCTTGGGGGTGTTGATGTTCTGGCATGAATTGGCTTAGGTTGGGCAGGCCATAGGGAGCGCCTGCTTTTTCCCCATCATGGACATTAGTAGCAGTAAAGGCCGGTGCCTGATGGTAAGGAGAAGCAGTGGCAGGAGACTGGGCCAGGGGCATTCCTCCCTCCTCATTGAAAGGGCCACGGGGGCTGGTGGTGTTTTAAGACATGAGCGCCAATGTTGTGAAAGTTGCAGCAAAGGGTTGCTAGTTTCTACAAACAGTTAGTTGGTGACCTTAATTCTTAATACTATACCTGTTGATATTATAGTGACAGCCTATGAAGGACAGAAGAATAATAAGGTATATAGACAAAACTGGAATTTATTTAGATAGTATTGCACTTATATAGTGTGAGGCGGTGGAATTGCCACCAGAGGCAAGGAGGCACAGACAGAAGAACTTTCCAAATGGAGGAGAGTGGGTTGACACAGCTAAAAGTCTTGTGCAAGAGAACAACCGCTTTCTTGCGGCTTTCCTTAAGGAGGTAGATATAAATAACTTTGTTGTTTTATTTATAATCCCGGAAGTGAAGCCTGTGCCTTGTGCGCGTTCAAAAGGCAAATCAAACACCTGTTTTAGGGGCATTTAAAATGTCTTTATCACTAGTAGAATCAGGATGCAATAGCGCAACCACACAATTGTTCCATTGCTTAATCCCTAGATGGACAACTTTTTGTCTAATCCATTCAGGATCTGCGACATCTGGTCTCAAATATTTCTACTTCCAAGCAAGGTATGTTGGTAATTGAAGACAAATCCGCTGCACGCTCCTGGTTTTCTGGCCCTTGTTCTGCGGTAGCTCCTTCCAACCAAACTCAGGATTATTCTCCCCATAGCTCTTCTCAGTTGCAATTGGCAGTGGTGGACAAACCTGTTAGGTAAATGAGGCGCCAGTGATGTCTGGTCCTGATAGTTCTTTGGCAAGCTTCAGCACGTCATACCTGCAAAGCCTTCTGCGGTTATGTCTCAAGGACCAACCCTTGTTTCCATTGATTGTGATCATCCCGTTCTTCCAGCTGCTGTCCAAGAAATCATTGAGGTTACTTCCAGGAGCATCCTGCCTCCTTAGCTGCCGTCTGTACTGCCAAAGAGAGCAGGACCCTGCCAAGATTGCAACCTTTGCTGCAAATAAATCTACTTCTGGTTACTTTTTGTTTTATGGTAGCATTGATAATGATCAAACAATCTATCAGCCAGCCATTTTGTTGGATACAGGTGCTTCCAAGAACTTCATGAGTGTGGAGACTGCGGACTTGCTACAACTCAAGTACCACCCTGGAATGCTTGTTAGGGTTGGAAACTTTCAAATTTTTCTCTCTTTTCAGCTGAAGAAGCCAGTAATATTTGTAGTTGTGGGTCAGTCTTTTACTGCAAGGTTCTCTGTTTGCTCTTCCTTGATGTATCCTATCATTTTGGGGGTGGGTTGATAGAGAGATCATAATGTATCAACCTTACTGAAAGAAAATGCGCTACAGGTGGAACACTATTTGGGTATATCTATTTGTATTCTGCTGTTAGGTATATCCAGATTGGAGCAATCTTCTCAGACCATTCAATTGGTTTCTGTCCCTGTCCCCGCAAGTTCAGATTTACCGGCATGTTTGCAACCCTTGTCTGCAGTGTTTGATGCCACCAGAGGCGAGGTCCTTCTCAAGCAAACTCAGTTTGACTTTGACTTTAAAGTTAACGTTGATCTGATTCAAATTGTGTCCCCTATTTACCCTTTAACCTTGAAGGAAGACACATGTTTGGAAGAATACACTTGTGACATATTGGCAAAGGGATATATTTTTAAAAAGGCTTCATCAATCTTCTCACTGTTTTTGTTTGCTCAAAAGGCTGATGGGTCTCTTTGTCCTTGTGTTGACTACAGGAATTTGAATAACATTACAATTCCTGATCCCTACCCTTTACCTCTCAAAGAACAGATCTCTAGGTGTGTTGAGAAGGATAAGGTATTCTAAAAACTTGATCTTTTGAATGCTTTCAATCAAATCAGGATTGAAGAAGAAATGGAACAGTTAACAGCATTTAGAACCAAGAAGGGCATCTTCCAGTTCTGTGTAATTCCTTTTGGATTGAAGAATGCTCTGGCTTGCTTTCAGCGTCTAATTGATTCAGTCTTGGGGGATCTCCTTGGTCTATGTGCCATTGTGTATATGAATGATATCTTGGTGTTCTCTCCAGATGAGGAGTAGCATAAGGCCCACCTGTTGGCAGCTGTAGAGAGCATTCTCCAGGAAAACTTGATCATTAAAAGGAGTAAGTGTGAATTTTTTAAACGTAAGGTTACCTTTCTGGGTAATATTATCTTTGAGGATGTCCACACCATTGCCCCTGAAAAGGAAGCTGCGGTTTGAGAGTATGCTATGCCTATGACAGTATCCCAATTCCGTAGTTTCTTGGGTACCTGTACGTTCTTGAAGAAATTCATCCCTCACTTATCTGAAGTGGCCGCCCCTTTATATTTGGCTAGTGGAAAGACAACTTTGGTTTGGACGCCTGGGTGGCCAAGTGCGTTCTCAGCAGTCAAGGCTCTTTTTTTGTTGTTACCTGTATTGAGACATGTGGATCCTGAGCTTCCTTTTGTGGTTTCCATAGATGCACCTAAATATTCTGTGTCTGGTGTGTTGTTGCAGACTGCTGGTAATTGGATTGAGAGACCTGTAGGGTATTTCTCCCGGAAGATGGAGGCTCGTGAACGCAATTACATGATTTACAACAAGGAATTGTTGGCTGTTGTGTAATTGTTAAAGCACTGGCATCACCATCTCATGTCAGCACGCCATTTATTTGTAGTAAGAACTGACCACAAAGCTCTTCTGTATTATCAACAACCCAGGGTTTTGTCAGGTTGTCAATCCAGATGACATGGTGACCTAACAAAATACAAGTTCTGCTACAAGTTTATTAAGGGATCTGACAATCACTTGGCCAATGCACTGAGCAGAACCCCTTCCCATCTCCCAGATGCTAGTATGAACGCCAAGCTTAACACACATACTATAATCCAGACAAGGTGGTGGTGCCTTTTGTATTGCCTCCACCTGCTACGCTGGCCATCATGTCCTTAACTGAGGGCGCAGACCTGTACTTATATTCCAAAGTTAAGTTCCTGCAACCTCTGTCCAAAGGTTATGATAGGCTATTGGAGCTAGCATGTGCAAACCCAGTAAGCCAGCCACAGGGTTATCATAATATAGGTCCAGTTCTATATCATCAAGGTTGCTTGTGAGTTCCAGAAGGAACTATTTGGGAAGAAATCATGGAGGCTCACCACACCTGTCCAACAGCAGGCCACCCAGGAAAAAAAAGTGGAAATAATCTGCTGCCAGTTTTCCTGGAAAGGTTTGAAAGTGCAGGTAGCAGCTTTTTTTGTGATTGACTGGTATGTGTTTGATCTAAGGCAAGCCAGAACAAGACCACTGGTTTACTGGTTCCACTGCAGCCCACTGCAGGACCCTGGACGTCTGTGTTGGTGGATTTAATAGGTGAACTTCCCAATTCCAATGGGTTTAACGCAACCATGGTGGTGGTAGATTGTCTCACAAAAATGGCACACTTTGTACCTTGCTCAACCACAATTACTTTGGTGGAAACAGCTAGGTTGTTTGTGAATAGAATCTTCTCCTTACATGGCATCCCAATGGAGATTGTAAGTGACCTTGGGCCTCAATTTATTGCTCAGTTCTGGGAAGCTTTTACTGGAATTCTTGGTATCAAATTATGCTGTTCCACAGCCTTCCACCCCCAATCTGACAGACAAACAGAGAGGGTAAACCAAAGTTTGGAGGTCTACCTACGTTGCTACACTAATGCATAACAAGATGACTGGTGTGATAACCTACTCATGGCAGAGTTCACATATAATAACACCCCACACACGTCAACTCAGGTCTTTCCATTATATGCCTGGTGGGCTACAATCCCTCATCCAACATGGGCCCTTGTTTAGTTAGCAACGTGGAAGCTGCAACTAATCAGGCTACAGCATTGAAGCAGGTTCATCAGGAGCTCCATGTTACTCTTGCTGCTGCCGTGATAACTTACAAGGAATATGCAGATTGCAAGCACCAGGAAGGTCCCACTTACAGGCCAGGTGATTTAGTCATGGTTGAAGCTTACAATATGAAACTTAAGGCTTCCTATTGCAAGTTAGGGCCTAAGCAAGTTGGCCCCTTCAAAGTTGAACGTCAAATTGGTCCCTCTGCCTATTGGATGGATTTACCTCCTGATTTCAAAAAATTTCACACCTTTAATGAATGCCTTCTTACTTCCTTTGAAGGTACAGAGACTCCCTCTTCCCAACCCAATCTTGTGGAAGGAGAACCTGAGTATTAGTTAAATTGTATTCTGGCTTCCCACAAGAATTGACGCTGTTTGGAATATTTGGTGTCTTGGAAGGGTTATCCTGATTCCAAAAACTCATGGATTCCCCACTATGATTGTTCTAATTCCCCAGATTTGATTCACAAGTTCTACAAGCGCAATCCCACTGCTATTGGCCACCCTGAACTTACCTTAGCTGTGATGAAACTCACACCTGCCCACAAGAATTTCTCCTTATCCCATCTCTCAGATGGTGGTATTGTGCCCAGGGCTAAAGCAGAGGGTAATGTCACAGTATGTTCCATCATGCCAGGAATTATCTGCCCAAGCAAGAAGGCTCAAAAAGCTGGGAAACTTTTATTGAAATTGACCAAGTTAACAGATTTAAATCAAACGGTTGATTGGAAATGGGTTACAGCTGCTCCAGTCTGTCAGCTGAAACCAGTTCCTCCTTGCAAATTGACATTGATAAATTGGCATAATTTGAGGGTCACCTGATACAAGCTTGTTAATCAGCATGGTTGTCAGAAATTGGTCACACAAGGGTTCTTTGCAACCTGGACCAGATAATTACTTGACAATGTGGAAGGAATAGGAGACCAGTATTCAGGTGGTATTGCTTAGTCAATTTTCTGATATATATTGAATAATTTTCACTGTTTCAACTCTAAGAGTTGAGTCCTCCCAAAATTTTACTCAATAAAAATCATTTATCCCTAGCTCTAATTTACTTTTCAAAATGAATCCTGTGGTTGGGTTGTTATGATATATTCTGTATAATCTAATTCTCAACCAAATCATTTCTGGAAGATGGGGCCCTGAAGTTGGAACTTTGTTGTTGGTGCTGCCCAATGTTAATTTTAAGCCAGCCAATCTTGAAGCCCCCCATTCTGGAAACTGAGAATTGTGTTACCTCCCAATGTCCAGAATTTTATTCTGAAGATACATTGATGCTGTCTCAGGCCATTTATCTTGGGCTACTTTGGTTAGGATTAATTTTTCTGCTTTATCCTGGTATTACAATTAGAAAATTTACAAAAAGATATCTGAAGCCACATTAGTGGCTAATCATTAATTCTATGTGGATTTGGGTGGTAATTCCCCATCACTTAGAAACGGCTTCATACTATCCTGTGATTTCCGTCACACATCAGTCCTTCTCTTCTCCCTATAATCCTTCTACTAATGGAGCTGTGGAATGGGCTAAATCTACATCGGTGTCTATCATGATGAATTTGACTTACTCTGATGTTACCAGCTGGGATTTGTACTTGCCAGCTGCTCTGTTTGCCTATTGCCTCATCAAAAACAGGTTTAATGGTTTCTCTCACTTTGCCATGTTATACATAAGAGGGGCTACTACTCCCTCTTTTTTGGGGATGCAACTCTCTACCTATGATGCTGCCTCCAATCCCAAAGAGCACATCAAAGGCCTAGTCAATCAAATAATTGGCATCCAAGAATTGTTGTATGTGTCTCCTATAAAACCAAGGCCCTAGAGTTAACACCTAGTAAAGTTGACTGTGCTCCCCTCCCAGAGTTCCAAGTTGGAGACCTGGTCCTCTACTATCAGCATAGAGTAGGAGGTAGAGCTCATAAGTTAGACACCTTGTGAATTAGTCCCTTTGAAGTGACCTTTAAATAGAGTGCCAAGTACACTGTCAAACAGTTTTCTACTAGACGCCCTTTTTCCCAAGTCCACGCCAAGTTGCTCTGCAAGTACACCCCCCAAAGGCCAATCTAGAAGGGGCAATGTTGTGAATCCCACTATTCAAGCATTATTAGTTTTGCCTTTGATGGAATTGCATTTTGAGTCTGAAATCCTTCAGTTTCTTTTCTCCCTTTGAAATTGGTTTCACTCCAAATTGGGTGAAGGACTCATTTACATTCTGACTTGTAAACTGAGTAATCCTTGACCCACTTATGAGAGTGGCTAGTAAATTAACTGTCCCTCTACCGTTTTATGGTAGACTATTGACCTATAAGAACCTAAATGATTCATCTAATAAAATTAAGCTCTGTTTACACTCTTTCTTGGTGTTTATCTTTGTTCTTTGGTGCCATCTCCCTAGTCTAGTCTATTCTAGTCTAGAGGAGATTTCTGATAATTATCATCCCAGGGCCTTAAGGTAGATTCCTTATTCATCCCTGAAGACTAACCCTTGGCTTAGTACAAATCCAATCCTACTGTTAGGATTTTCTGTTGTGTCCCTTGGCCACACCCAAGTACACAACAGTGGTGTTTTGTCTTTAGTTAGTTGAGTTATCTGCTCTAAGGATTCAAAATTTGCCAATTTAAATAAATCAAAAAACATCAAATTAAATAGTTGATTTTATTAAATATTTAATTTTTCACTTGGCCAAGTTGCCCTCAAATGCAATTTGAAATTTAGACCAAATATTTTACAATCTCAAATTTTTACCTTTAGGTTCTGAATTTACAGTATTAAAAGCAACTTTATTTATTATCAAATATAGTCTGAGCCTTTGATTATGATTCAAGCCCGGTTCCAGCACTTAAATATATATCTCAGCATCTAGAGCAACTAGAGTTACTGTGTTTGGTACCATTTTTATTAGAATTGTCTGAAAATAGATATATGTCCTCAAAACTTCATGAAAATCATATATTGGATCATAAAGTTATCATAGTCAGTTTACTCCACTGATATTCTTTTGGGATGAAGCTGTGGCAAGCAAGGTTTATTATGAAACAATATTCAGACACTTAGATCAGGTGATGAATTCAAGTGAAATATTCTATTGTTTCACTTGATGAATAAATTCAAAATGTGAGGGCCAACCATCTATTTTTAAAAACTATTATTAATAAATATATATATATTCTCAATTTTAATTGTTGCTTTAAAGTGACCAAGCTCTCTTTTCATCATCAATTCAATCCCCATCAAAGAGTTTAATCATCCAATCATACTAAATTTTACTAAAAATCTGAAGCTTTTCTTCCAATTTTACTCTACATATCCTAGAGCCAGGTAATATTTGTAGCTAAGCTGCTTTGATATGGTTGAATTAAGTTAGCCACTTATTTTAAAAATCAAGTAAACAAATACAAATTTATAGTAGTTTGAGTGGCTTGTTTTCTCAGTTCAATATAATTTAGATTCCACTTCACTGAATTCAACCTGAGTATTTTCAATGTATGTTTGAGATTGAATGTAATGATGAGCCAAATTGAGCTTTTATGGCTTTATCATCAACTTTTAAAATTAAATTCAACAAAAAATCAATCCAGTCAATCCTCTTACTGATTGAGCCCACTTGAGGCAACATTAAAGACAGACTCACTTTTATATAATAATAGGAAAAATTGAGCACCAATAGTTTAAGCTTTTGAAGGAAGCCATTATGAAGATGTAAACATTGGAAACAAGGCGCTATAAGTAGGAGGTTGGCTGGAAAGTTGACAAGGTCTTTCAGAAATCTTTTGGTTGCAAGAAGGATCTTTTAGTTGGGGGCTTAATCTATAGCCTGATGATTATGTGTCTGGTTGGTTTGAAAACACCAGATGTCTTCTTAAGTGCTCATAAGTCCTTTCTGAAGGAGTAACTAGTCAAAAAACTCCAAAATGGTGGTAAATTAGAAGTTTTTCAAGAGGAAGCATAGCAGAGAAGAAGCAAGAGCATGAAAGAGACCAATAACAAGCTATATTAAAGAAATTTTCTAAGAGGCTCTTCCTTTTATGTTAATAAATACTTTTATCAATCCCTATTATCCCTTTTAGAATCATTGAAGGATTCACTTTTGTCTTTTCCATGAAACTAGTATCTCTGAGAATTTCACCCCAACCCAGTCAGTTACTGGCTTTGACCCTGAACACACCTTAGTGACCTCCTAGGAGAAAAAACACCACAAGGACCCATTGAGAGCCTGATTGTCATTTATGAAATAGAAACTCAAGCTGAAGGCTCATCAAGCCTTGGGGAGCCCCTTGATTGGCTAGTGGATAAATTTTTCAGCCCTGTGTCAGGGGGCAAAGGCTTTTGTGATGATTTCTGAAGCTAATTCTGATTGGCTGGGGTGTTAAATAGAGCTTTTAAAGGCAACACTTGTGAATATGGGCATATTGGGACCATTGTGTTTGTGATCCCTGATTTACTGTGGCAATTTTTTTCAAAAAGGGGTGAGCCCAGGATAATAAGCAATCTAAACTAATCAGTTTTTCTTCCACAGTTGGGCAGAAAGATTGGGGCAGTGGGGAATTTTGGAGGGGTAGACTAATAAACACCTCTTTTCAATTTTATGGGACATGTCCCCTAGTGAATTTAAAGATTTGACAGTATTTTGAGGGGAATTGTCAGGACCACTCTTTATAATAGCCATGTCATCAATTATTCTGGTTGGCATCCTTAGTCACAAGATAAACTTTCAGTTGAGAATGATTCAAAAAAATTGAAAATTGATATTGGTGGATCATGTATGAGTAGTGAGTAAGCAAAATTTGAACCCAGTTCCTCTTCTGTGCATATAGTACAACATAGTGAAAATCCAGAAATCCTGTCTGACTGCTCCACAGTGCTTAACACTGTATATGCAGATAGTTTTATCCAATCAGATGTCTCTGTTTGGCCAGATTATGTTGGCAATCACCTGCTCTCTGTACCAGGCTTTGTAATCTGCACATCCAATGTTAGAAACAGTTAATGATTAACACTATATGTTTTATATGTTGATTAACGTTCAAACTGTTAAGTAATGATATGACTTATTATTTTAAGATTAAGAAAAGATCAAATTGTTAAGAAAGATAGTTGTGTGCTTCAAATTAAGTTTGAGATTAACCCAATCTTGTTTCTGCAACTGTAACAGTTAAATTTCCCTTTCTAACTTCCCCAATTTCAAATCTATATATTCTTCAGAGATTTGGTTTTAATCATTGCTCAATCAATAATGACTTTTTAAACCACAAAAAACTACTTTTATTGTTTGTAAGACTTTTAGAAACTATCATGAACCCGCCTAATCCTTCCCTTTTCTGGGAAGTTAGGTTCAGATGGTTGATTCTATTCCTGATTTGTCAATCTATTACAAGTTCTGTTCAGATGGAAACTAGACCAGGTTCAGGTACTAGCATCAAGTATTGTAACAACAGGAAATGGGCACCTGTGATCCTAGACAAGTGGTACACTGCTTTTTTATTCTCCACCAAAACTCTGGTCAAGGAGAACCCTCAACCTGCTCCTACCAGCTCCAATCCTATTGGTGTTTTCTGACCTTTTGCCTCTGGCTTCTTTCTTAATTACCTGGGAGTGTATGTCCTCTTAGGTTGCTTCAATCACCTCCTGGGTTGATACCAAATTATTGGTGAATTATTCCACTTGGGCATGGTGGCATTGCCCATTGGGTCTATGGTCTCTGGTTTAATCCTTCTGTCTTAATCCATTATGCAAGAGAGCTATTCCCTGCAGCGGGTTCTTGACAGGATTTTTTTGGACTATCAAGAAAATAAGGTTCTATCTAGGGCTAAAGGGGGAGTAAATTTACAATTCCCCTTATGTAGAGCAAGCACAAATTCCATCCATTGTAAATCCTCACACCTCTTGATAAGTTTTATGATACTCTAGTGCATACTATCTACTCTATTACTTTACTCCCTTCTTGGGAAGATTCTGACTTCTGGGACACCTGGTTCATATGTTAATCATCAGGATTCCAGTAGGATCCACTCTGATGAAATTCAACTTGGGAACTCTTCTCCACTCAGTTGGGGGGACTCCCCAATAAGTGGATCACTGCCATATACATGGACATTATGTGGCTTGTCATGATACTATATAATACCATTTTTCTATATCAAATAAAGTGACATTATCTTCTTAATTTTCCCCTTATCTTGTTTTATATTTTTAAGAAGTACATACTTGACAATAGATTCAGTTGGGAGATATTGATAAATGCTATTTGAAATATGATATACTTGTATTAAAAGCTGTAATGGTAAAGTACTTCAAAGTTTTGATTATTTTTTAGTGATATTTTATTAATTTCTTTTTAAAAATAAATATTATGTCAATTTAAAATATTCAAGAGGGTTAGGATAAGATTAAACCAAAAAATGAATCAATTTATAAACCGTTTGTTCTAGCAACTTGACATGATCATAAAAATAATGACCCATGTATTCATTTTATGATTCAACATTTTATTTTAATGTATATCTTTAAAGGGCTAATTTATAGATTAAATTAAATAATTCTTAATACAAATGATAAAATAAGAAATAATTTTAACGCTTGATATTTTTTTATTAGTAGCTGCACTTTTATTTTATTTCTATTCAAATAAAAAGATAAAATTTGTTTTATATTTCTAGAAATCCAAATCTTTAAGTGGATTCGTTTTTTATCGGCTTTAAATACGTTGGAAATATTCCTGTTAGAAATAAGGTGGGTATGGGATTTTGGGTCACGTATTGGGCTCTCCGATTTTTATTTCTTCGATGAAAATTGAGTTAGTTTAGCATTTATAGTCGATGCAGTGAAAAATAGGGCTCCAATCATTTAGCTTAAACGCGACCTTTTAATTCTGATTTTCACGTGTGACATGACAAAGGCTTTTTAATCCATCTAAAAAATAAATGCTTGATTCTAAATATGGGATGTTGGACGAACTTGATTGGCTGGCGCCTCTCGTCAAGAAGACGTGATTCTCCTTTATGATTTTTATCTGGTCGGGATTATGACTGGAAAATAGTTATTTTTGTTTTTATCCATGCGATGTTATTAAAGTAGGGCATCTTTCTTTTTCCACATCGATTCATACAGGTGGATCTTGATTTATAATTTATAATAATACGATAAATTCAGGAGGACAAGCTTAGGTGTAGATTTGGAAAGTTTCAAATTTAGGGTATATTTTTATTTCTTTTTAGAAAGTGTGGCTTTCCAAGCCCTACTTGAGTGTGACCACACGGTTCGAAGTGTAATTATTCGCAATCGCTTCGTTGAGAGGCTTGACTTGCAAAGGCCAGGCCTGAATCAGGCAATTTAACATAAATTCGGGGCCAAACTAAATCTGATTTAAGTGGACTGTCCTAAAATCCATTCTGAGCTTCCACGAAAGCCACGAATAACTTGTCTTATCAATGTGTACAGAGACAATATGATTGGCGTGCCAAGTCTCCAATCGTATCCAAGCTCACTTATCCGCCCTGTGCGCGTACATCGATTGGTTTGTAGAGAATTTCCTTTAAAGTAGGCCGCCTTAATTGGGAAATTAGTTGCCGTTGCTTTACATTTGAAATGAAACCTATTCAATTGATTTATTGCAAGCCAAGCACCAACAGCTCCACCAGTATAAAATCATTCCTCGCCGAATAATTGCTTCCATGTTTAGCCTCGACGATACTTCACACTTCAAGGAGCTTGTTTCCAAGAACTGCAAACCCAGTACACCCGACGCTCCGTCTAGCAGCCACCCATGCCCACTCCCCCCGAAAGCCAACACCATCGAGACAAAGCCTAGAGCTCTAGTGTGCTGTGGTTCAACCTCAGACAGCTACCATGCAGCCATCAGTCACTGGGCCCAGGAGCACAGAGCACAGCCTTCTTCAAACCCACTGATACAGCAGGCCAGCAATTTCCTGAGAAGCTTCATGACTCTGCCTAGCAACCCCAGATACTTCCGTCCAAAGCCAGCCTCGCTTTCTCCCCTCAAAATGAGAAACCCATACTCAGCAGCCCAAGCCATGGCCTACGACTTCCTAGACCAAATCAACACCACCGAATACGCCTTCTTCTTAAGGGTCTGCACTCCAAACAGCAAATCCACATTTCTGGATATGTGGCCACTGTGGGCAAGCTACTTCTATTTCCCCCACGGTAAGCCCCAAAAAACTCCACCGTTCCCTTGCAAGCTGTGTCCTAAAGCCTTTCATCAGCGCCACGGACTCAAGTACCACATGAACACCAAGCACTCGATTGTTAAGTCGGAGCCCTTCCGTATTTTCACACCCAAAAACCCTGTCAAATGTCCTATCGAATCATGCAATGCCACTTTCACGCACTCGAGTGCCATCCATCGGCACGTTGCTCGAAAGCACAACAAGCAATTCTCGAATAACGAACTTTGTTCTAGAAGTAGTTCCCCTCCAGCAAAGAAGCTTATTTTTGACGAATAAATTCTATTTCTGATTTAAAAGCGGTATTTTTTAATCCCTAGTCAAACAGCCAGTGTAATTACAAATACACATTGAACACATGAAAGCTAGCCACTGGTATATGGAGCGAATAGCTATGATATGTTTGACTTAAGGATTGGACAGGCTTTAAATAACAGTGGCCAAATAATATATTAATTTTTCTCAAACAAACCTTTTAAAAAACCAGAGAAATTTCTACAAAAGGTGACAAGCCCTGTTAGATAGCCCTAAAATCAAGGTAAGCTCGTGGCATATTTTTTAAAATAAAGTTGGCTTTTTAAGATAAAATTTCTCTAAAAAATCACTGCAAGGAAGGCTCCCTATTTTTGGGACCCATTCCAGATATCATGACATCATCTCAAGTTCCTTTGGATTTAGGTTCAATGTAAAATAGTGATAATGATATCATAATATCATATCCAGCTTCTTGAATGCAGGTGCTGGTAATGCAATTCCACAATTTTTCCCACATCAAATGTAAATACTAGATCAAACCCCACTTTTTTAAAAAAATGATTAGAATTATGAGGCGTAGTTGAAAATAAGGTGTATCTTAATTTTTTGGCATCTGCCCATCCCCAGCAACTGCATCCGATGTTCCTTTAATTTTGTAGGGTAAAGCTTCCCAAAAGCAATACATCAGTTTTTAAAGCTATGGCGCTAATTGAAAATAACTCATATTTAAACAAACTCTAAGACAGGAAATTTCTAGACTGCAAATAATTTGAACTTTTTGGTGAACTAGCAAAGATCTAAACAAAAAACACAGTAATGCTCACAAAAAATAAAAATTATATCAAACAACACATTCCAAACTACAAAAAATAACTTGGTATAACAAGTAAAATAGATTGGGGCTGTTCCAGAATATATTATAATCTTATCAGGATGTAGTTGAGGCATCAACAGAAGGGCTAAAATGAAACAATAGCGCAATTCATAAGCAAATTTTACAAACACAAAGCAAAACAAAGTCACAAGATACTTAATATTTGCATTGTTGTAACTGTGCTGTTTTAGCAGAGTTACAAGGGAAAAATATTTAGAAACTAGATAATATTCTTTATTGAGAGATAATGGTTATATAGTTAATGTGAGTCATGGATAACAGGAACATGATAGGGCTGATCACACAGTGGGATGGTAAAGGGGGTGGCTTGATCCTGGTAATGAGTCAAGCACCAAATTGAGGTATCTACCATAAAGAAGAATTATTTGTTCATGTTGTTGGATTTGGCAATTTGAGTTGACTTCTTAGTCTGGCTTTGAGTGGCCAGATAATTGGATTGCAGGTCACAAACCTGCTTACTTGGAACCTTGCTGGCGGGTCAAGCCTGCTGTTTCAACACCCCCCCAACTGAAGGTTGGACTCCTCTGGGGATAGGTTGTCAGGGAGGTTATCAGGAGCCTGGGTGCCATACTGGACTAGCTGTTGTTCTGTGGCAGGCAGGGTGGTCTCACATTGTCTTTGTCCTGTTTTGCAGGGTCTCAGGCAATCATGGTGGAGAATTTTGTCTTGTTTGCGCTTCCTGAGTCCTTGCACAAGGTAAGTGTTATTTTTGTTTACCTTTAGGATGATCACTGGGCCTAATTTTTTGGGTTGTAGTTTGCTTTTATCAACGTTCAAAACCCAAACTTTGTCACCAAATTCATGTCTGTCTTGGATGGGGACAAATATCTTTTGCAGAAGCTTGTTTTCCTTTTCTGTTTGATCACTATTGGCCTCTATGACCTGAGGATCTGAGAAAGGGGGGACTTTGCTTGTAATTTCCAGCTTAAGTCCTGATAGTACTTGGATGATATTGGGTTGTGTGCCATAAACTAACTCTAAGGGGCTTTTCCTGGTGGATCTGTTCACCCAAGTTTGGCACACAAGTAGTGCAGTTGATAGCTGCTTATACCAGTCTTCAGGTCTCCTGGCAATAAGCTTGGCCAAGGCTTGCACAAGGCTGCCATTTAGCTGCTCTATACGTCCATTGGCCTGTGGGTGGTATGGTGTTGTCATGGTGTGTTTGTCCCCATTTTTAGTGAGGTATATGTTGGTGTCTTTGGAGGTTAATTCTTTTCCTCCATTGGCTATCATGAGTTCTGGATTTCCAAACTTGCTGATTATTTCTCTTCCTATGAACCACCACATGTCATTGCCAGTGTGTGTCTTTACTGCTTGGGCTACTGGCCATTGGATAGCAAAGTCTATTGCGGTGATAATGTATTTCTTATCATTGTGTTTTCCTGGCATGGGGCTGACAATGTCTAGGGCCCACAACTTGAAGGGTAGTTGCATGCAGATGGGTAGTACTGATTTTGGTGAGGTTTCACTTTTTGCAAATTTCTCTCATACTTCACATTGGTCTAGGACTTCTTGAACATCACAATACAGGGTTGGCCACCAGGCCTTGTGTTTAAGGAACTCCAATAGATTGCAGCTCTTGGTGTGTCCTAGGTCCCTATGGTATTGCAGGATGGTGTCCACTTGCTGGTGTGTGGGGATGTAAGTGATGGTAGTCCCATTGAACATTTTTTAGTGTAAGGTTTCATACACATCAGCAAATAGGTGTTTGTTTTTTATGACTGTTTCCTTTGTTATGTTGGTTGTACCAGCAGGGAAGCCCTTGTCTTTTGTCCATAGTACCAAGAGGGGCCAGTCTGGGTTGAGCCCATTTTCTCCTCTCCTGACACAGACATACAGGAACAAGAGGGCATCTGCCATGGCAAGTTCTGGACCAGGTTTGTATTGTATGAGCATATTGAATCTCTCTAAGAGTTCCATCCAGCGGGCTTGATGGCAAGATAAATTTTCTTGGGTTTTGAAGTACATGAGCAATTTGTGGTTGGTCAACACCGTGAATTCTTCCTGTTGTTCTAGATAACAACATCATTTGACTAGGTAGTGTACAATGGCCAACAGTTCTTTATTGTAGATAGGGTATTGACACTTGCCATCTGTCAACTTTTGTGATTCATAGACCACAGGCAGGAAGTCACCATCATTATTTTGATTTGTAATACTCCCCAATGGATGTGTCTGAGGCGTCAGTTTCCATTTGGTAGTCCCCGTCATGTTTGGGGTATTTCAGGATGGGAGCTGTCGTGAGTTTCTCCTTGAGATGTCTAAAGCAGAGGTCACGTCGGGGGGTCCACACAAACTTGGATTTGGCACCAGTTATGGAGGATAAGGGGGCAGTCAAGATGCCACAGTCAGGTATGAAACAGTGTATATAGTCCACCATCCCCAGGAAGGTGCGGAGTTCTGACTTGTCCTTGGGTGGTGGCATCTTGCAGATGGCCTGTATCTTTTGACTGTCGGGTTTGATGCCGTCTTTTGAGACTACATGTCCCAGGAAGGGGAGCTGTTTTCAGAAGAACTGGAATTTGGATGGCTTAGCTAGCAGTTTGTGTTGTGCCAGGGTGACAAACACTGCTTCCAGGTCCTTGTGATGCTGTTCTACAAAAGGGCTATAGACAATGATGTTGTCTAGGAACACTAAGGCATGCTTGCCTATGTGCGGGCAAACACCTCATTCATGAAAGTCACAAAGGTTGAGGGGGCGTTTTTCATACCAAAGAGAGTACCACACACCTGTATGAGCCGCATTTAGTGTGGAAGGCTGTTTTGGGGATGTCTCTTTCCTTAATAAAAATCTGATTGTAGCCTGCAGTTAGGTCAATCTTGGAGAAGACTGTGGCTCCACCCAAGGCGTCAAAGAGGTTGTCAATGAGTGGTAGTGGGTAACAATTCTTGATGGCAACTTCATTTAGGGCTTGGTAGTCTGTGACTAGACGCAGGGTACCATTCTTCTTGACCACAAAGAATACAGTGGCCCCAAAGGGAGATTGTGAAGGGCGGATAAGTCCTTTCTCTAATGCTTCCTTGAGGTAAGCATGTAGGGCGTTGTCTTTGTTTGGGGTCAGCAAGTAGATAGGTTGTGCTTTGGGTACAGCTCCTTTGAGTTGAATGGAATTTTGGATGTGTTTTTCCAGGGGTAACCCAGGTAGAGCCTCCTTGAAGATTTCAGGATGATGGGTGTTGTAGATTAAATGGATTAGACATTAAGTTGTTTATCTAGGAATTGAGCAACAGAACAGTTGCGCAATCACGCTATTGCATCCTGATTTTACTAGGGATAAAGACGTTTTAAAACGCCTCTAAAACGGGTGTTTGATTTGCCTTTCAAATGCGCACAAGGCACAGGCTTTACTTCCGCAATTATAAATAAAACAATGAAGTTATTTATGTCTACATCCTTAAGAAAAGCCGCGTGGAAGCAGTTGTTCTCTTGCAGTGGACTTTTAGCTGTGCCAATCCACTCTCCTCAATTAAGGAAATCCTTCTGTCTGTGCCTCCCTGCCCCTGGTGGCAATTCCCCTGCCTCACACTATATAAATATGATACTATCTAAATAAACACCAGTTTTGTCTATACACCTTATTATTCTTCTGTCCTTCATAGGCTGTCACTATACCATCAACAGGTATAGTATTAAGAATTAGGTCACTGACTAACTGTTTTTAGAAACTAGCAATCCTTTGCTGCAACTTTTACAACATTGGCGCTCATGTCTTACAACACCAACAGCCCCCACCCCCGCAGTCCTTTCAATGAAGAGGGAGGAATGCCCCTGGCCCAGTCTCCTGCCACTGCTTCTCCTTACCACCAGGTACCGGCCTTTACTGCTGCTAATGTCCATGCTGGGGAAAGAGCAGGCGCTCCCTATGGCCTGCCCAACCTAAGCCAATTCATGCCAGAACATCAACGCCCCCAAGCTATTGTTTTTGGTCAACCAATGCTCCTACAAGCTCCTGCCCCCTTGGAGATGGATGCCAACTCTTCACCTTCCAAGGATGCCATCTGTAATGCCATATACACCATGGATGCTGGTGCTGCTGGCAATGGTTCTTGCTCTGAATACCTGACCATTCAGCAGCCTTCTGCTGAAAACGCATTGGGTTGCTTTCAGAATCTCTCCCAGTTCAACCCTGACCAGCTCTGCCGTGACCTCTGTACTGTTGAACATATCAAGGACTACCTACATCAATTTGCCCATACTGCCGTATGCCACAACCAAATGCACCTGGACTGCATCCAAAGCCTAGTGTATGACCAGTGAATACTGGTATCTAACCAACAGACGTTCCTCCAGGTCCTTTACTCTGAGCTTAGCAATACTTTCACCACTGTCAATCAGTATCTTGCCAAAGTCACCAACGCCCAGAACACCATACTTCACTGGGTCAATGCCATCAAAGCAGGTATAGCTAAGCTAGTTCCAGTGCATGTGGTACAGACCCTCATCCATCAGGGTGTAGACACCAATTGGATTAGTGTGGTTACAAACCACATGCTGGAGATTGGCCCCATGGTTTGAAGCCTGACTCATGAGGTGGAAGTCTTAACCTGCCGTCTTGCCACTATCCCCTTGTTCACCCCCACTTCTGCTGCCACCAACAACTCCCCTTCTAGCGCCCTTATTGGTTGAGACATCCTTGAGCTCTTTGATCACTACAAGAAGATGCAGGCAGAATTGGTCCAGCAGAGTGCCAACCTTGCCTTCCTGTTTGATGGCTACCACACTGTGTCAGAACTTCAGGATTGCCTCAAACTTTGCCAATTGCATGACAGAGCCAACAGCCAGACCCAAGTCAGGAAGGACAAGGAAGTAATAGCCTTGCTCCAAGCTGAGCTTGCCACCCACAAAAAGCGCATCACCTCTCTGGAAGATGAATTGGATATCAACCATCAGGAGAACAAGGTCTACCAAGATGAGCTGGACGAGCAACAACTTCTCCTGGACGCCTTCCAGAGCCAATTGGATAGGATGGATAGTAATATTATGGCTGTCAACTTACAGGCTATGTCCATCAACTCCAAGAGTCACCACAGTCCACTGAGGTCTTCTAGTCCTGAGTTCTATCATAGCTACAAAAGCAATGAGGACCACACTTGGTTGGCTCCTAATGCTGTACAAGTATTAGAGCCAGTACTGGAGTCTGAGGATGACGTCCTGGCCACCCCTGATGCTTCTGGAGCTGCTCAAAACAGAGAAGGTGAACACAAAGCCCATAAAGAGGAAAATTGTTGCCGCGCCTCTGAGGCTAGGTTTGCTGCCTCCACTCTCAGCCGTTCCTGTCTCACCTGCTCTCCAGTGAGGATCACACCTGCTCCCCTCCAACATGGCTCCAACAACTTCAAGCCCGTTAATCTACCCAAGTTTGACCGCAAGAGCAATGTGGCCATGTTCTTACGGCTGTACCAGAACTCCATGTATGGCGCAGACAATGCCATGAGGGACTCCACAATCATCAACTGTCTGGATGCTGAGACTCAAACCATTATCTTGCCACGTCTCCCTGAGAATGGCTTGACTTTTGGCAACATCTCCAGAGCCTTGACAGAAGAATTTGGTAGCCAAGAAGCACTCCTTGGTTGTAAGATGGACTTTGCCAACACCAAGTTAAAGGTGGGGGAAACCCTAGAAGACTTCACTTCTAGTTTCTACCTTGAAGCTCAAACTCTGTTGTCTATGAGTGTGGTGCAGTTTATTGATGTGCAGTCAGCACTCCTTAATGCTGTATGTGTTAACCAGGAACTATCTCTGGCCCTTAAGTCAGGCATTTACAACGCTCACACTGTACCAGATCTGATCTGCCTCCTACACACCTACAAGGAGGAGTTCAAAGTACCTCTTCCTAAAGGCTGCCCTTGCCAGCAATCTTAGCATAGACCCTGCATGGCTGTTGAGATGCCCAAGCCTTCCAACAAGGTTGGGACTGCTTCAGTCAACAATGGCCCCCATACTTGCTTCAAATGTGGTATGGATGGCCACTTCTCTTGGGAATGTAGGAATCCTTGTCAAAAGATCCATCATGTAGGCATGGAGGACACTGAGAAAGACTACTCCAAAGACGCTGATATTGAGGAGGACAATGAGGACCAGTCAAAAAACTACTAAGCAGCCAGGACAAGGAGAAATCTTGGCTGCCTTTGTAATTTTGACACCCTCCTCACCCCCCATATCACTGCCCCCTGACAAACCAGATCAGAGCCCTGCTGCCTTGCCATCCTCTGGGACCAACCCTAAGGATGAACCCTCTCTGATTGACTTCAACTCCCAACCAATACATGAGGATGCAGAGTCTAACGGAGTTCAAGAGGACCTCCTCCATTGAGTCCTCACTGTTAACACGCAAACTCATCAGACTACACTTTGCCCTGAGGTGGTTATCCCCCAAATAGCTTGGAGAACAGTATCCTTACCCTATGCTGAACAACTGGCTCAACCAGGCGTTGAAGTCACTCATGAGGAGAACAGTGCTAAACAACTGGCCAAGCTGCTCCGCACAGTAAACGTCTCAGCACCGCTAGAATCCCTCAAGGAAGTAAGCCCAGCTGTGGGAGCTGCCACGGCTACCTTCCTGAAGAAGTTCAAAGGACTAAGTGTACCCCAGGTCTCAAAGATTGTGGAGATTAGAGAGGACCGCCAGGATTGCACCCATATCAACCTGGTAGTGAACAAGACTCATATCCAAGCCATACTGGATACTGGTGCCCCTGGAAACATTATATCCTCTCGGCTGGTTAAGAAGCTTAAGCTGGCACTGGACTTGGCCTACCATGAAGAGTTTGGTACTGCTGGGCCACTGACCACTAGAGCAAAAGGAGCCTACTCTTCTCTCCCTCTTTGCTTTGGGAAGCTAATGGTCACTGCTCCTGCTATAGTTCTGGAAAACAACATCTATGACATTCTTATTGGGACTAGCTTCATGGTTCAGTATGGCACTGTGACTAACCATGGAGATCATACATTTGGAATATTGGGCCATTCTATACCCATGTTCTATCATGATGATTGTCCGTCTGACCTGCCCTTACAACGTCTGCACTACAGCAATCTGGAGTAAACTGAAAAAGAGCTTCCAGAAGCTTATACACTGCGTAGTAAGAAGGTCAAGGTGCTACCTCTCTCAATTGGGGAAGCCAAGGGTATCCTAGTCTACACCTCCTGTAATGTGACTATCCCACCTGATGCCCAGGTGATCCACAATACAAACCTCTTTCTGGCTCTACCAGGTGGCACAAATGGAGAAATCTTTGGCATCCCTAATGTCTCCAGACTAGAACCATGGGCTGCACCAGGCATCCTTATGCCAAGTGAGAAGGAGGTACTCATACTCTTGGTCAACATGAGTCATGAAGCTATGGTTGTCTCCAAACACCAACTTCTGGCTTATATACGACTGGAAGAGCATGACAACCTACAGGAGGCTGCCCCCTTTGCAGACTTCTCTGAATTGGGTCTACCCTGTGATCAACCACTGGTGCTATTGGTTATAAGCCGTGACTCTCTATCTGGCCTCTCTGAAGAGCAGAAGGATCAAGATATGGATCTCTTTGCCCAGTATAAAGATGTGTTTGCCAAGGATGATTATGATCTGGGCAAGGCTACAGATGTTGCGCATCATATTGACACTCAAGGCAGTCCACCTATCTGCTCCAGATCTATATGGCGCAGTCAAGACAATCATGCCGTGGCTAACTAAGAGCTTCAGAAGCTATTGGGATCTGGCTTACTGGTCCCCAGTAAAAGCCCTTGGGCTTTCCCTCTCCTGATTTTCAAAAAGAAGGATGGCAGCAACTGTGTGGTGATTGACTACCATCAACTGAATGCTATTACCAAGAAGGATTCATATCCCCTCCCTTGTATTGACAATACCTTGGAACAACTGGGTGGCGCCAATTTCTTCAGCACCAGGGACCTTATCAGTGGGTACTGGCAGATTGACCTACCCCCTGTGGATCAAGAAAAATGTGCAATCATCACTGATCACGGGCTATTCCAACCCACAAGGATGCCTCAAGGTCTGTCCAATGCCCCAGCTACCTTTCAACGGGATATGGATGCAGTGATGGGCCCCCTCAAGATCACCAGTGTCTTGATCTACCTGGATGACATTAATGTGTTCTCCCAAACCTTTAATTATCACCTACAACACTTGGAGGAAGCCTTCCAGAGGTTACTTGCAGATAATCTCAAGCTCAAGCCACGCAAGTGCAACTTCTTCAAGGAGCACCTTGAGTTCTTGGGGTTCATCATTAGCCAAGATGGACTCCCCCTGTACCTCTGAAGGTGGAAGCCATTGAGAAAATGCAGATCCTGGCCAATAAGCAGGACATGCAGGTCTTCCTGGGGATGATTGGGTACTACCAAAACTTCATCCCCAACTTTGCATCCCTGGGTGACCCCCTTTTTCAGCTTCTCCAAGCTGATAAGGAATTCTTCTGGAGCCCAGCGTGCCAATTGGGCTTCAATGCTCTCAACAGAACACTGACTGCAGCTCCTGTGCTGGCCTACCCTGACTTTGCCTAGCTGTTTTTGGTTCATACAGATGCTAGTCTGACAGCAATTGGGGGTGTTCTCTCCCAACTGGACTCCAACGGACTTGAACATCCTGTTGGATACTGCTCATGTACGCTTAATGTTCATGAGAGGAACTACACTGTCACTGAACAAGAGTGTCTGGCTGTGATATACTCCTACCAACAACTCAGAGTCTATCACCATGGCGTACATTTCACAGTTGTAACAGACCATGCCTCCTTGCAATGGCTGAAGATCCTCAAGGACCCCAAAGAACGTCTGGCGCATTGGGCCATTAAACTTCAGGCTTATGAATACTAAATTATTCATTGAGCCAGGGCAGCCCACCAGAATGCTGACTGTCTCTCCTGCCTTCCCACTGTTGCCTTAGTATCCCCCATGGCTTACATTCTCTATGGCAAGCTTATAGAGGATCCTTCTTTGTGGGGAGAGGAGCCAGTAGAGAAACAGAGGGCTCTCAAGAAGTTAGCTGTTGATACCAAGGTCTCTAAGGGACAACTCCTGAAGCTTTGTGGAGACTCTTAGCTACCCTACATACGCTCATCCCTATGCATGGACTCAGTGGTGGCCGCTCATAAGACTACTGGCCATGGTGGCATACAGAAGACGTTAGCTCTGCTACAGCAGCACTGCTTCTGGGAAGGAATGCACACTGACGTAGTGGATACGCTAGCCAACTGTCATGACTGCAACATTGAGAGGCCTAAGGTTGCCAAGTTTCAACACAGACTGGTACGCCCTGAGTTTGCCTTCCACACTGTAGCCATTGACGTAGTGGGCCCCCTGCCAGCTACCAACAGTTGCAACAAGTTCATCATTATGGCTGTTGACCATCTGACTAAATGAGTAGAAGCCAAGGCAATTCCCAACTAATCTGCACTAGTGACAGCCACATTCATCCTGGAGAATATCATATACAAACATGGTTGCCCCCAGATCCTGCTGACAGATAATATAACCAACTTCACCAGTTATATCATCCCCCACCTCAACCAACTGATGGGAATCTGTGGGACACTATCCACTCCTTATCTACCACAGACAAATGGCATGGTAGAGCGCACTAATGGGAGCCTGGTCCAGATACTCCGGAAGCTCAATCACCAACATGAGACTGAATGGGACACCTTCCTGCCTGCGGCCACCTTTGCATACAACATTGGGTACCATTGGGCCACTGGCAAGCCGCTCTTCCAACTGCTCTATGGCCGGCAACCAGGACTTCCCCCTTTACTATATTCCTTGGTAAAGCCCAGCATGGCTGTGTCCCCAGTGGCATACCTCAACAAGCTGGTTCAAACCCTTATTTTCTTGCAATCAGAGGCCTACACCATAAACTTAAACCATAAGTTGAAGGACCTAGAACAAGCTGCATCTAAAAGCCCCGCCTTACCCACTTACCTGGTAGGAGACTCAGTCTACTTCTTTAGCAATAGAGGGTACAGCTGCAAATCCAAACTTGCCTACCTTTGACAAGGTACAGTTCAAGTTATCCAGAAGACTGGCCCCAACTCCTACACCCTTAAGGAGCCCTATTATGGGCAATCAATCACTAGAGTACACGCTAAGTATATGTGTGCTGCTCCTAGTGACCAAGAGTAAGCCCCAATGAGGACAATAACCAGAAAAAACAAAAGCCTAATTAAAAAATTCCATGGGTTGTTGTCCTGTTTGCAATAGTGTTGCACCAAAGTATGAGGAATAAGAATAAAAGAATGAGGTGTTTATTTGAGACTGACAAGACTCTTCCAGTACCGCACCAACTGTTCTACCACCTGAATGACAGTGAAGAAACACAACTGGTTGCCTACAGATCCACAAAGCTGATGAACAAGGATTGGGCAACAAACCCCCACCAAGCAAGACACACAATTGACCATAATGTCCACAGAAAAGGCAACCCCCAAGAAGATACAGTCCCACATAAGACTCTTACAAAGGACATACTCTACTGGGACCTAACCACCCACCCCGTAGAATAAGGATAAGACCCACTTAAGGAAGACCCCATGTTCTCCTCCTGCTTGGTATCACAGTGGTTGTTTACTTGAAGAACAAGGTTGCCAGCCATCACCATTGGCACCAGATGGGCAGTCCCCTCCACTCTGTATGACTTCAACACTTCCTGGAAGGCTTGCCAAAGACGTTGCTCAAAGTTGTCAGAGGTTTTCTGACTGACTGGTTGAGCGTCAGTAACCCCAGGTGTTGCCCAAGCGCAAAGGACTGACTTCACTATGTTAGATACCGTCCCCTGTTGCCTGACTGAAAGACCTTGACCCCCAAATTGGAATTCCTTCAGCTAGACACCCAAGTATTCTTCTGCCACCTGCATGGAGAACTGCCAATTGATACTGTTACCCCTTTGCAACCCAGTTCCTGTCACCTCCTTGGGCTCACTCAAAGCTAGTAATAGCGCAGCAAACAATGGGTCTGTCCCCTCTAAGGCCAGCTGAGGCACCAGTAGCTGATCTAAGTGAACCCCCAAGTCCAGGTAGCTGCCGTCCACATCATGCAGGACTACTTGCTTCCCTGCTGCCTTCATCATCTCCTTTGGCCGGGTATGCTTGCGCCTCTTTGGAATTATCACTTGCACCTTCTTCAAAACTCTTCTTGTGACTCTTCTAGAGGGATTGTTCACCATAGCCGTCACCTAGAGATGCCAGCCATTTTTAACCCTGTTGTCTAATCCAGTGGAGGGAAATGTTGCAGATCCTGAATGGATTAGACAAAAAGTTGTCTATCTAGGGATTAAGCAATGGAACAATTGTGCAGTCGCGCTATTGCATCCTGATTCTACTATTGATAAAGACGTTTAAAAAGCCTCTAAAACAGGTGTTCAATTCACCTTTTGAACGCGCACAAGGCACAGGCTTCACTTCTGGGATTATAAATAGAACAATAAAGTTATTTATATCTACCTCCTTAAGGAAAGCCACAAGAAAGAGATTGTTCTCTTGCAAAAGACTTTTAGCTGTGTCAACCCACTCTCCTCCATTTGGAAAGTTCTTCTGTCTGTGCCTCCCTGCCTCTGGTGGCAATTCCCCTGCCTCACACTATATAAGTGCAATACTATCTAAATAAATACCAGTTTTGTCTATACACCTTATTATTCTTCTGTCCTTCATAGGCTGCCACTATACCATCAACAGGTATAGTATTAAGAATTAAGGTCACTGACTAGCTGTTTGTAGAAACTAGCAACCCTTTGCTGCAACTTTTACAACACACATCTCCAATTTAGGCCCAGAAAAGTCTTGTCTCTCTGGTGATTGCTGTGCTTCTGTTGTCTACCATGAAAACTCTCTTGATGTTAATTTGAACTATGGGTAGTTTCACAAGGTTGGAAAATATTTTTTCAACAAGGGATTGGTCTGCTCCAGTGTCAAAGAGTGCTGTGCCCTGATATCTTTAAAAACAGAAAGAATAAGTGAAGAGTTTTTCTGTTTGGGCAACAAATAGTATAGGATTGCTGGAGGGTACTTGTATCATGATTTTTGAGTCTACGTCTTAATCCCTGTCAAGTCTTGTAAATTTGGAGTGCAGCTTGCCTAGGCACTCCCCTGAGCCTTTTCCTCTTTGGTTGAGTTCTCAGTACTCATCTGGTTTACTTGAGTTATAAAAATTTCACCTCAAGGGTGAGGGTTATTAGATCAGTTGTTTTGCTTGTTGGGTTGAGGGTCTTTCTTTGCTGCTGGACTCTATTTCTTCTTACTGGTTACATGCAGGTCATCAGACTTTTGTGCAGCTTGTTTACCTTTCAAGAATATTTATTAAAGGTTCTTGCAGCAGGTCATGTCAAACTGGCGTTTGATGTGTGTGAGGAGGCCATTGTAGAAGCCCAGCTGTGGTCCAGCCTCATCAAAGTTGATGGTGTCAGGGGCTTGATCATTTATGTCTTCATAGGCTGCAATGTACTCCTCAATTGTTCCCGTCATTTTAAAGGGTTTGAGTTCTGTCATGATAACAACATCATAGTCCTTTATGGAAAATTTTTCCAGGAAGGCATTATTGAACATGTTCTATTCCTTGTTGCAACCAGGGTATTGATTGAACTATTTGCTTAAAAAGTATGAGGCAGCCCCATTAATATGTAAATCAATTTCACTTGCCCTGAGTTTTCAGGGTTGCCTACTTGTGTAAACTTATTTTGGGTGCTTTGAATACAAATATTGCAATTTTCAGTGTATTCCTGAGAAAATTCCTATTTTTGCTGAGTGTAGGCGTTGAAATACAATGTTGGGTATTTTGATTGTTTTAGGAATCGGAGGTGGGTGAGGACTCTGTGTTTGCTGAGAAAGCTGTACTGTTTGGTTGGTACAAGGATATTGCTGAAGACAATGAGTCCCATAGGGACGTCCTAACTTTCTTCATATTGTCTCCAGCTGGTGGGAAGTGCCATCTGATGGGTTCTTTTCTTTGGAGGAATTTTTCTTTTAAGTTGTGTAGGTTTGAATAACCTACTTGTGCTACTGCTTTTGAGTATATACTTCCAAGAAGTATAATAAGAAAGATAAAGGGAAAAATTAAGAAGAGAATGATACTTTATTGGATGTGAGTTTGGATTATTATATAGTATCATGAGAAGCCACATAACGTCCATTTATGTCATGGCAGCCATGGGGCTTGTCCAAGTAGTGTTCCTCTTAGGACTCAAAAGGTTTGATCCTCATAATAGACGGGCAATTGATAAGAATGCCACTGTCTTAATGATTAGTCAGGGAATTACTTAGGGAATTACTTCCCAGAAGGGATTAATTGGAGCTACTGCAACAACTACAATAAAATCTCAACCATAAAGCTTTAAAATTCCTTGCTTAGTGATTCTTAATTGCTTTATTTTACAATGGGTTTTGCTATTAATAACAAAATAACAGGATCAAAAAGTATAGAAACAGACAAGACAGCGTCAGCAGAGGGGTGAATTGGGGATAGATTCCTCTATTTACACCTAGATATTTGATGTGGGTAATGAGGAAGCCAACCTGTACCTGTCTCTCAACCCATATGGGCTTAACTTGGTTGATAATTGCCAAGAAGCTGGTTCTGCTTGTGATCCTTTACCCAGCCCTGCACAGGGAATCAACCATTCAGCCAATAAAATTGATAGATCTGCTCTAGAAATTTTATATTTAACAGCCAACTGGCTCCTGCATCAGCCAATCAGTATATGACTCCTGTAATCTAGTAATCCAAGCGTCAAATCATCATCACCCAAATTTTCCAGGAAATTGCAGAATGTAGTCAGTGCAGCCTAACCTGGGACAAAATTAATGAAAAATTATAAGTTCTCTAAGTCACTTTGATACAGGAATTCTATAACTTTATAAACAGGGGGAAATAATTGAGATCATCAAGAAGCAGATGAAGGGGCCCAAGGCCCAGATCAATGAAGCATATATGATTATTCTTTATCTCTTGCAGTAGGGCCTCAAGTATCCTCTGACCCAATTCCGGAACCAGCTTTCCCACCATAACATAGCTTTGGATGCATGGTAAAGTGGCCTCAGTCTCTGAGTTGATTGATTTCAATGAGGACCAATGAGATAGAAGCAAGGATTTCTCATATGATCCTGCTATCATATTCACTATTGCAAAATGCTTAACAAGTTTTTCTTGTAATGTCATTTTCATCTCATACTAAAAAATTCTATTGTGTTGAAACTGTGCTGTTTTAGCAGAGTTATAAGGAGAAAATGATTAGAAGCTAGATAGATATCTTTATTTGGAGATATGACTTATATAGTTTTGGGGAATCATGGATAACAGGAAAATTATTATGGTGATCACTTGGTTGAATGGTTAGGGGGTGGCTTAATCCTGGTAATGAGTCAAGCATTAAATAGAGACACCCACTGTATGGAATCATCATCTGTTCATGTTGCTGTTTCTGGATATTTGAGTTGACTTCTGCATTTGGCCACAGGTCACTGGGAAGTTGGATTGCAGGTCAAAAACCTGCTTAGTTGTAAAATTTCTGGGGGTCAACCCTGTTGTTTTGAAAATTTCATTTGAAAGTTTTGGGGAACAATGAAAATTCAATCAGATTAATGAAAAGAAGAAGGTCAAAAAGTGGAATTTTGTTGGTGCATTTTTTGATCTTTTACCCAAGGAATCAGTCCATTTTCAGAAAACCCCTAATTAAGCCAATGATTATGAGTATATACAGATCCTTGGTGGATCACTTGACGCCTGGGACAGCTCAAACTCCTCCTATCTGGTTTTCTTGAGCCACAATATGAGAAAAAAATCATTGTCATCAAGCCTTAATTTAACCAGCTGGCCATACATAGATCTAGCCAATGGAATTTTCTACAATAGTGAGTATATTGTCTGGGAGAAACATCCACAGGCATACAACAATCTATTTCTGAGTGTCCAAGACCACACTTCTCTCTTTTTTTGAAAGAAGGTGCTGAATTTTTGCCCATCTTGTTTTTCACGTGAATAAGGGTAGCTAATCACATAAGGACACATGTTTGCCACCTTGGGCCACAGCCACCTACCAGTCAATCAAAACAAATGTAGACAAGGAATATTATGGGTAATATCTGTCAGCCAAAAATAATTAACTCAGTTTATCCCCTGCCACCACTAACCCCCTCTCTTTGTCAGCTTCTCCTACTGTAAATTAAGAATCTAAGCGTAAAAGTGTGGGATTGTCAAATCCTTGATCCAAATTTCAAATCACGTTTACAGATGGCCTTTTTTAATTAAATTGAATTCTTTGTATTTTTATTTGAATTTAAAAATGTGGGAACTCATAAACACTTTGCAAAGTTCAAGTTGAACTGCATATTTCCAATGGATGGAATGAATTAACTGGAATCATATTTGAAGTTTTCAAATACATCAACCATTTTCATTAAGTTAAATATGCTTTTTGGGAGCAGGGTTTTCAAATCCATGAAAAAAATTTCAAATTACTTTTCAATGTCACTAGTAAACTCAAATAATAATTGCAGGAACTGGAATCCAAATTTAATGTAAAGTAAGCGCACTAATAAACACCAATCCAAATCAAGAAGCTCTACCATGACTAAAATCAAATGAAAAATCAATCTTGATAACCATGTTTAGGCAAAAAAATTGAGTAAACTTTAAAATTATCCAAACACAGAAATTATACAATATTATACACTTCAAACTACAGATATAGAACTCTGTTACTATTTAAGGAAAAAATCAAGAGAAAACAACTACTCACTACTAAACCAAAAACCTAAATAAATACATATTTAATCTAAAATATATTTTAATTTTATTTTTATGGGCAGAAAATTGCATTCCCAACCAGCTCTTGCACCAGCCTTCAGGGCAGCCCGTCTATGAGGGTGTCCCAGAGGGTTCAAGAACAGACCCAGAACCCAACTCAATGGAAGTCATGCCAACACACAGGCCTCCCAAGGCATCAGTGCCAGTCAACCACCTCCCGCATCCCAAGCCAGATCAACCAGCCTGAATCCCAGACAGAAGCTGCTTTCAAGTCCTGCCACCAAAGTCTCCTTAGCCAGGGTCACCAGCAACAATGAGGTTACTTACACCTCCACTGTGTACCCAGTTGTCACCCAGCCTCATACTCTTGATCCAAGGGTTGCCACTTCCTGCCCCTGTGTCTTTGACACCACCTATGAGCTATTGGCCACAACTGAGGAGCCATCTGCGCCTATGATATATGCCACTATTGACAGTGCCAGTGCAACCAAGCGTGATTCCATCTTCTACACAAGTTCTCATCTCCTGTGTTGAGCCAGCCAGGATGCCGCGGTACCTGCCAAGGGCTGGTGTTGGTTGACAGATAATGAGCGTGAAGCTCTCCTCAACTGCTTAAACAGGGGAATGGCAGTTTGGGATATTGCATCCCAATTTGGTGTCCTGGCCAGATATATTGGCAATCTCAACAAAAAATATAGCAACAACAGTCAAATTGCTAAATCTGTCAAGGCTAAATGGAAGCCAAAACTCTTTCAGTCTGTGAATATTAATGCAATAAAACAGTGGGTATCCAAGGATTGCCACCTGGACTTACTTGCTGTCCAATCAATTCTTTCTAACAAGTTCAGGATTTCTGTTTCTAAAACCCTTGTTTACAAATCAATGGTTGATTTGGGCTTCTTGTGGAAGGTGCTCGGAGTTTCTCTGTAAAATAGAGACAGTGAAAAGACCATTGAGGATCAACACATTTATGCCAAGACATATCTGGCACTAAAGGAGACTGGGAATGTCAAGTTCTTCTATATTAACAAATTGTCTTTTTCCTCCTCACTCGGGTCTAGGCATGGGTGGGTCAAGAAGGGGTCCAAGGACAGTGTAGCCCATTGCGCAGTTGTCCCCTTCCCAGACCTATTCCATGGTTGCGCTTCTTGGTCCTTGTGGGTTAGACCATTATCAGATGATCAATGGTTCCCATAACAGCATGACATTCCTTGATTTTCTCCAACCTATCAAGGAGTACCTTTGAATTAATTTCCAAGGCGCAACCAACATTTTTAAGAGAGGGGAGCCAAACTAACTAAGTTTGGCTCCCATCCCAGGGAAAAGATCCACCAGGACACCATCCAGTGCAGCACTGGGATGGTTGCTCAAACATGGGTCCAGAGAGAAGATGAGGATGATAGTTGTAGAACATAGGAGTTGAACCCCATCAAGGCCATCCCTACAAACAACCAGGGAGTACGCTGGGTGCTTTAAGCCTGAGGAGCAGGAGCAAGCCTAGAAATGGGTTGGTATTCTTCCACCAGGGGTTTAAACAAGAGAGAGTCCTCCTAACATAAAGGTCCTGGCAACAGGTCAAGAAGAAGCGGGTCCAAATCATCACAGGTGAGGCTCTTCACCAAGTGTTCACCAGAAATGAAGAGGTCTTGAGCCCTTCTGGGGAGGTCTTCTACAAGGTACAAGAGATAAGAGGGGCTAGCACCCACTCACAGCAGAGAAGAGGAAATCTGATACCAGGGGTTGTGGAAGTGGGACAGATGAATAGCAGAACCCAGGACAGTGTAAAAACAATAAACTTACAAATTGGAATCATCATTGTAGAGAGAGAAAAAATGGTAGTTTTATCTCAAAAAAGTGTTAAATCCAAGTGTAAAATGACACCAGAAGAAAGAGGTGATTTTTTTGGTCTGAGAGCAAAAAGGGTAACACTAGAAACCTTTTGGGGAAGGAAAAGGCCAAGCTGTAGCTGTCAAGGAAAGTGTATAGGACTTAGAATTGAGGCAAAAGCAAAATAAAAAAACCAAATAACAATATGTAATTATATTGATTTCAATTATAACTAACTGAGTTTGAATCAAGTTCCAGAAGCAAAATCAGTAAGACTTGATGATAGCACTAACACTAATCACAGGGGCTTTGAAGAGGACAACAGGATCCAGGGAACAGCAACTAAGGTAAGGAATGATAACTACTTTTACTAACAAATTTAGAATCTCAAAGGGCCAAATAAAAGCCCAAAAAAACAAAATCTTCATTTTAAAGTGGACAAGTTTTAAAACTTTTATTGTAAGAATGAGCAAGCAAGAGACTGAAAGTCCCCTGTCTTGCTATAATGATAGAGTTTGGGATCAACAGGTCAACTGACCCAAGGCTTTGATTTGATTGGCTTAAAGAGAATTTTGCAAGGGAGAATCAAGTGGGTTGGAAGGTTTCCCAATAATTTCTGGCTTCAACTCTGATTGGCTGGTGCCTTTGGAATGGTTCAGGGCAGCATTTAATCCAGCTTGAGAGGGCTTGTTAATTTAGCAGATGTTGTGAATGCCGCCATTCACCATGTTTTGATTTTGCCTTTGTTGGGTTATTTTGAGGACAAATATCTTTCTTTTGCTTTTGCCCTTTGAAATGAGGCTAGTGATAAGGAGTGCCTTTTGGGGAAGCTTCATATATGGAATTAGGAGAGAAGAGAAGTATCTTTTATTGGATAATATTTTAGACTTATATAGATTGGGCTGTGGCGGAGATTTAGTCGGATTAAACCTAGGGGTTGGTCATGTGCAGGATGGGTTTGAGCCACTGGATACTTTGATTGTCATATGATATTGCTTGGTTACCATTCTTAGTATGTTGAACGGTATATTGGAAGGGCACCAAATTGGGCAATGGCTGGATGTTAAGTAGGCTGGCAGTAGTCAGAATGCTTGTACATCCAGACCCTTGACACACACCCCCTTAAGGGGTTACTCTGATGCATCAGGAGGGGGCTTTTTTTAATGGCTGCTGCCTGATGTTCCTGGAGCTGTTTACTAGTTGGAACCAGTCTGGTCAAGTATTCTCCTTTACTGAGGTGGAGGCAGGTTCTGTGGTATTTCTTGACAATTGGGGTTTTGGCACCTTGAAATTTTACTAGATAGGCGTTGTGATCTGGTCTGTGCTTGGTGATTCTCCATGGTCCCCTGTGTACTGAGTCTAGTTTCTTTCTGTTGCCAGCTAGAACCCAGACGGGGAAGCTGATGGGAAATGGTTCCTCTGTGGAGGTTACCTTTTGTGTTTTGAGCCCTTTTTTCTGCTATTTTAGCTTTGAAGCGTATGTGTTGTAGATTTGGTACTTGTTCTACTGTGGGGGTGTGGTATCCACATGATTGGTGGTTTGCAGGTGGGGCTAATGTTGGCCAAGCAAAAGTTTGGTTGTTTGTTGAAGGTGAGCCTAGTAGGTAACATAGGACTACTAGGGATAAGTAAGGTGAGCCTAGTAGGTAACATAGGACTACTAGGGTAAGTGAGGTGAGCCTAGTAGGTAACATAGGACTACTAGGGCAAGTAAGACCTGGCTGGTAGGTAACAAAGGACTACCAGGGGCAGATGTTGCCTCCACCCAGCAGAAGATATTGGCTTCTTTGGGGCTAGAGTGCTTCACCCTGCAGGAAACTATGGCTACAAAAAATTGAAGACTGAAATAGCAAGCATGGAACTTTGTCTGTCTGGGGGGAATAGGTTTTGGACCCCTGGCGGGTAACACAGGCTGCCAGGGAGGGGAAGAGCTCTGAGGGCTTTACGTACCCTAATATGCTTACGGGAGGTCTGTGAGCAAGCACCCTACCTAACAGACTGGTAGGGTGTCCTTGTTTCTGCCCCTATGGGAGCTTTGGGGAAACCCAAGGTGAGCATTAGAGGGTATAGACTTGCTCAGAGGTGTCACCAAGGTGGCTTTCTTGGGAAAGCAAGCTGCAGAACTTAGTGTGATCAGGCCTCTGGGAAGTAGAGCTGATTATTCTGCAACTGAAAGCCCAGACTTAATCACCTGGGTGAGTAAAGACAACACATAGACATTGATCTATGGTTGAATGGCCTAAGTGGACTGCCACTTGCAAGGGCTCAGTCAAACACCAGCTCAATGTAGACTCATGCCTGGGTCTACGAGTTCTGGTAATGGGGGCTGAGATAAAGAACCAAGGTGGTTCACAGAATTAACAGAGAAAACTAGCAAGAGGGACTTTTTGTTCACAGTGAAGACTAGTTGATGGACTGTTAATTCATATTGAATTGAATGAACCAATATGGTTCAGTGTGTAGAAAGAACAAAGAAGGTTCCTAGTGAGGATTTGTTGAGGGACTGGTTGAGGATAAGCTGAAGGACCAGAAGATTATGATGAAGGACTAGCTGATCATGATGCAGGTTGGCCAAAGGACCAGAAGATTGTGTTGCAGGACTAAAGAGCTGGAATATGAGCTGGCTGAAAGATCTGAAGATGATGTGAAGAACTGGTGGTCCAGAGAAATGAGCCAAGATTTTGCCAAATTGATTTGCCAAAGTGGGAAAATGTGGAATGTTTTGCCTTGGTTTAGTAGTAAAATCAAGAAGGAATGTGGATAGAAGTGTGGGTAAGATATTTATTAAATTAAGTTCCTAGGATAGACAAAGGTATGTTGCTATAAGAGCAGGATACAAAGTTGTTTTGGTGGGACGTTTTCTTTGGATTTTACTATATTTGTAAATATATGGGGAAAACGTTGAAGAGGTCCAGAAAGAACAATTTAAATAGTATTCTACTATTTAAATGGGTTTAGGTTTAATTCAGGAAGAAATGGTGCCGGAATAATGGACTGGTTAACTCTTTGGTGCGCAAAGAATTGTTGATTTGAGCAATTTGAGCAGTGGAAATGATTTTCATAGTTGGATCCCAGTGGAACTTCAGGAATAGTCTATTTATGCGCTCTGCATTCATTGGTTGAGTTTTGGCAGGTTTCCTGATGAAAACAATCAGCTGGAAGCCAAAAGCTTAAAGTATAAGCAAGGAAATAGTGAATTAATACTTTAATCTTTTGAGAAAGTAACTATGTAAGCAAATTATTATAGGGAAAAGTGAGCAGCAATGGTTTAAGCTTATGAAGAAAGCCATTCTGAAGGTGAAACCGTTGGGAAAAGGACACTATAATAAGGCAGCTGGCTGAAAAGTTACGGGGTCTTTTGATGGTCTCTTTAAGGTCTTTTGGAAGGCTTTTGGGGGTCTTTCCCAGGACTTCTGAGTTTCTCCCAAGAGGTTTTGGAAGCCTTTTTATCACCAGCAAGAGCTTGGTTGGACTGATACAACCCAAAGATAACGGAGCAGGAGCTCAAGAATAAGAAGCTGGATCCTAAGCGCGGCGCCGGAGTCCAAGTTTAAGGTGCCAGAGTCCAGGTTTAAGGAGCAGGAGTCCAAGTCTATGGAGCAGACGTCCAAGACTGAGGTGCAGATGTCCAAGACCAAGTACTAGGAGTCCAATATATTGTTGGATGACTCCAAGTATTGGCAAATCCATATTGTTTCCTTGACCCCCTGGGCCATATACCAGAAGGTTTCTAAGGGGATCTTCCTTCTGAGAGCAAATAAAAGCCCATTTTGACCCCTATACATATTTCTGAGATACATTTCCCCTTACTAGAGAATGACAACCCCTTCCAGCAGGTCCCTGGCTACAATCCAGGACACACTCGGGGACTGGCAGACAGGAACCCCACAGGGAGGTTTCCTGGGGGATCTTTATGTATGGCTGCTTGTTTTGGGCAATTATTTCTGGTTTGTATCTGTAGGTTAGCTCAAACAGTGAATAGCCTGTCCCTTGATTGGTGCGGATCTGGGATACTAGTAATGCATGTTTCACGTATAGTGTCCATGTGTCTTTGGCTTTGCCATCCATTATTTTCTAGGGTCCTGATAAGGCTGCCGTTTAGGTGTTCCACTCTGCTGTTGACCTGTGGCCTGTAGGGCGAGGTTGTAAAATGCTTGATATTTTTTGCTTCCAAATTGTTGTTTACTACATGACCTGATAACTCTGTTGCTTCATTGGTTATGATGTAGTCTAGAGTACCATATTCTGCTATGATTGCTTTGTTAATGAATTGGTTGATGGTTTCTGCTTTTTTGGTCCTTTGTTTCCCAGCAGATAGGCCAGTGTGTGGCAAAGTCAATGTCTACAATTAGGAAACGTTGATTTGTCTTGGTTTCTGGGAAGGGTCCCACTACGTCCAGTCCCCAAACCTTGAATGGTTCAGGGTCAGGTACTGGGTTCACTGTTGGCTAAAGAGCCTTGGTGCTTTCATATTTCTCGCACACTGTGCACTTTTTCAGAACATTAACTATATCCTGTTTGTGGTTGGGCCACCATACTATCTCTTTTAATGTGAGGTATAGGTTGTTAGTCTTTGTATTTCCTAGTAGGCAGTGATGTCTTAATATGGTGTCAACTCTTTGTGCAAGTGGGATGTAGGGGACATGTTTTTTGTTAACATTTGGTATACAATGCCTTTTAATACATGGAAATACTTTTAGTTCCTTACTAATGTATTGTGGGTCAGTTGGTGTGTTGAGGGGTCTTTCCCTTTGGTTTTATACTCAGTGCTGTATAGGTTTGACCAGTCAGGGTCCAGGTGGTCAGGATGATCCTCTCATGGCTGACATAGCCTAGAGAGAGCATCAGCTGTGACCATCTCTGCCCCCTTTTTGTATTGGATGTCCAGATTGAGCTGCTCCAGCAGGGACATCCATTTGGCTTGTCACTGTGTGAGTGAGTTCTGAGTTTTGAAATATATTAAGGATTTATGGTTAGTTAGTACTTGGACATTTAAATGTCCTTCTAAGTAGTATCTCCATTTCTTGCATGTGTGATATATTGCTAGCAATTCCTTATTGTGTATTGGATTTCTCTTCTCAGTGTTGGTCAGTTTTCTGCTTTCATAACATAATGGTAGGAAGTCTTGCTGCCCTGGCTGGAAGATGCGCAGAACTGCGCCAACAGCGGTATCACTGGCATCTAACTCAAGCTTGTAGCACCTGTTATTATTAGGGTATTGCAACATTGATGCTTTGATCAAAGCTTGCTTCAATATTTGGAAATTTTTATCCTGTTCTGGTGTCCAGATGAATTTCTTTTTTTCATTATCCTTGGTTAAGCCATTGATTGGTGCAGTTAGTTTCCCGCAGTCTTTGATGTGTTTCCTTAGGTAAGCTACCATACCAAGAAAGCATCTAACTTGTTTAACAGAGGTGAGGCATTGCATTTTTATTTATGGCTTGAATTTTGTCTGGATCTTCTTTGATGCCACTGTCAGAGACAATGTGGCCCAAGAACAGGAGTTCCTTTTCCATAAATTGGCACTTACTTGATTTTACGTAAATTTTGTGCTTGCAAGTCAATTGACTGTCTTGCGGACATGTGTGAGGTGTTCCTCTTTTTTTTGAGAATAAGATGATATTGTCAAGTTAGCATAATATATTTGAGAGACTGTTTAGTGCTTGGTTTATCATGGTGACAAACGTTGCAGGAGCATTGGTCATCCCAAAGTTCATTACCCTACACTCAAAGGATCCAAATTTTGTACAGAATACAGTCTTTTGTATGTCCTTTTCCTTTACTTCAACTTGATTGTATCCTGAGGTGAGGTCAATATTGGAGAAAAATTTGGCTCCTGAGAGTCTTGCAAACAGATCCTCTATAAGTGGAAGAGGGTATTCATTCTTTACTGTGCTTGCATTTAGTGCTCTGTAGTCAAACTAGATGCAGAGCACCTTCTTTTTCTTTACAAAGAACACCGCTGCCCCCAATGGGGATTCAGACGGGCAAATGAATCCTTTTTCTAGATTGTCCTCAATGTGTGTTTTGAGGGTTTGGGTCTCCATGGGAGAGAGTCTGTAGAGGGGTGAAGGTTTGGGCATGGTTTTACATAGGTTGATGCCATGTTTGACCTCTTGTTTAGGGGGTAAATCTGTGGTTTCTTCTTTGAATATATGGGTGTATTTGTTTAGGAGTGCCGCAAGTTCTGGGCATTAGATTTTTGTTGTTTGTATATTATTGAATTTGGTGTACCTCATTATGTGGAGGGTACTATCTTTAGTTAGACATTCTGAGTTGTCTTGGTTTATGACCTGGACAAATACTGTGTCTCTTAGAATGAGGTTGTTGGGTTCTTTGAGGATGTTAAAATTGACTCCGTTGTGTTTGATGGTCATGGTTTTTGTTTTCCAACATACACTGGAGTTCACTTGGATGAACCATTAATACCTTCTACAATGTTGTAGTTTATGTTGTTCATGACAAGTCCTTTGATGGACGTTTGTATGCCCTGGAAGTTAATTCTGAAGGGAGTTGTTTTGCCTTTGAGTAGAACCTTTGATTTATCTGCTATTCTGGCGTATTTTAAGTTGGATTTGACAACTGGTATTTTGTATTTGGTTAAAAATGGTTTGCTAAAAATAGTGTTTGTGCACCAGAGTCAAATAGGATTTTATGTGTATGAGATTTGTAAGTGCATGGGTAGACAAGAAGTTGTGAGCAATCTTTAATTTTTAAGTTCATAAAAATGGAGGATTGCGGGACACATGGGATGCAAGCAGCAAAGTTTGTGCCTTGGTACAGTTTCTTGTCAAGTTGGGGGGAGACAGAGGCACTTAAGTATGAGCCCCCTCCTCTTTTCCCTGTTCCTCTGTTTCAAGACCTTCAAGGTCAGAGAATGTGGGGTCAGATTCATAGCAGGTTGCTGTTTCAGCATTGTTTACTTTGGTGGTGTCCTCTTTCTTAGGACAGGAGCGGTTTGCGCTTTGGCTGTGATTGCCATTGTTGCAATTGGAGTTGCCGTTGAATTGATTGGTTTTTTTGGCGTTTATTGCCATTGGAGTTTTCTCTGCCATTGTTGCTTGGGGAGAGATTGCCGTTGTGTGAAGCATATTCCATGTTTGCGCGTTTTTCTGCGCGCTTGGCTTCTGCAATGAGCGCAGGCATGGAGGTGTTGGCCTCTGGGCGGATGAAGGCAGCAACAGAGGGTTTCATTCTGTTGATGAATGATGCTCTGGTGTGTACGTTATTAGCTTGTGCTGGGTTTTGGATTTTGCGGTGTATTTTCTCAAATTCATTGGCGTAAGCTGTGATAGTGGTCTTCTGAGGAAGATTGCTGAGCTTTATTGCAATCTCTTGGAGGGATTTGGTGACGCAGAAATTGTGTATGATGTCTGCTTTGAACTCTTCCCAGCTATCAAGCTGGTTGTCAGTTTGTGAGCCAACCCAGGTGGCAAACCAGTTAGCTGCGGCCTTGTACAGACTCTTGCTGGCTTCCTGGACCCATTTCTCATGGGGGATGCAGCTGGCGCAGAGTTTAGCGGCTGAGTGGTCTAGAAAGTTGATGACATTTTCTTTGTTTTTACCAAAGAACTTGTTGATACCAATGTATTTGGTGTTGGTAACTTCACCTGTGATAGGTGGTTGTGCGTTTGTTTGTGGTTGAAGAGAGAGACTGTATTGAATTATCTTGGTGCATGCTTTGGGCATGACCAGACCTTCAAATACGGTGCATCCACTAGGTATATCTTTTCTAATGATGTGGGAGTAGAAGTACGTTTTTTAGGTCTCCTGGGACGTGGCCTGGTTGAGTACGTGAGCAAAAGTGGGCGGGTTTTGGTCAGTCATTTTCACTCTCATGTGTGTGGATTGAAAAACTGTATCTGCTACCAGTGATGAGGAGCAACTTTTGGGGAAGCTTGAAATATGGAATTAGGAAAGAAGAGAAGTATCTTTTATTAAATAATATTTTAGACTTATATAGATTTGGCTGTGGCAGAGATTTAGTTGGATCAAACCTAGGGGTTGGTCATGTGAAGGATGGGTTTGAACCACTGGATACTTGGACAGTCATGTGATTTTGCTTGGTTGCTTCTTGGTATGTCAAACTGTATATTGAAAGGGCACCAAATTGGGCAATGGCTGGATGTTAAGTAAGTTGGCAGTAGCCAAAATGCTTGTACATCCAGACCCTCAACACTGGCTCTAAATTGGGAAATACAATTGTTCAGTTTCCTGATCCTGCGCAACTCACTTGCCCCACTCATGCTTGTGGCAAGTGATCCTACTGTCCTGGTATTGTTTTGTGGTATTGTAAACCACTATATAATACATTTCCTATTTTCCAATAAAATTAAGTTCTATTCACATTTTTGTCTTTGTGTCTTCATGTACTTCAGCGCCTCTCTAGCCATGTCTAGTATAGATTATTTATTCAGGGCCACAGGGTATTCACATAGCCTTCCCTGCCATTCTAACCAAGACTTAGTAAAAATCCAATCCTACAATTAGGATTTCCTGTTGTGACTCTGTGCCGCACCTCAGATCATGACAAAAATGGTGCTCACTACAGGGGCTTTAAGCCCCTCAGTTACCCTCTTTGCAACTACGTTTTCAGGACCTTTGCCTCCATCTATACAAGAGCCAACTTTGCCCAAAATTACCAGTCCTCCTATTGGAAAGATATTGCCAACCTGCCTATTGTCCCTACTGTGCTAAACCTTGGTAGTGGTCCCTTCCTAGTGGCCTACCTGTTGGGCACCCCTGACTTGGAAAAAGCCAAGGCATTAGCCCTTGGGATAGCCTGTGATGGGGCCATTCCTCGCCTCCAGCTTCAGTTCATTTGGGAAGAATACTACAAATTGATTGTAGCGCCACAATTTCCCCATAATCTCCTCTCAGTGGCTGGCTCTGCTAAACATCTTTTGTCCTCATTTGTACAACCTGCCTTAGCCCATCATCAAATGGTATTAGGGCTTCATGTTAAGGAAATTTTGTTGTAAGCCGCTGTGACCCATCACTGGGATCAGTTTACAGCCTACCAGCAGTGGATTCAGTCCCTTTTTTCCTTAGTATCTGACAATCAATGCAACTCTGTCACCTCCCAGTCTCATTTGCCCACTTCCATCAAAAGAATGCGTCAATCCATCCCCAAGTATGTCAGAGAGCGCCTTCATGAGTTCCACCAACTGGAACAGCCCTGGCGGGCCCAAGTAGACTCTACTTTAAACACCTATCTCACCAACTTTGAACAACTTGTGCAACAACTTAACAAGTTCAGTGCTTATTCCTTCAACAAATTACAGCAAGTAGCAGTCCATGCTAAAAAGGGCCTCTGCAAACTTGGCAAGGACTTTGATCAAGAAAGGGCTGCTACCGCCTTATTGCCAAACTCCAAACTCAAGTAAATGAACTGTCTGCCTCCAAAGCAGATGCCACACCTTCTCCTCCATCTGACAAGCTAGAAGATAGAGAACAGAGGCTCTGGGATGCCATTTGAGATTTAAGAGCATCTACCTGCAGTCAGTATTGCTCCCCTTAAGTTCCTCAGCCTGACCCTCAAGTGCTTGCGCTGACAGCTCAGGTTGCTGAATTACAGCAAGAGGTTACTACTTTGCGTGAGGCAATGGTGTCTGTAGTTATTCCACCTGGAGTTGTGGGCAAAGATGGTTGTTGCCCTGGCTTGTCAGGAGCCCCCTTAATTCATTGTGCTAGAGTTAATAGCTCTAGCCAATGAAGTGGACCTCCTGAAGCAAGATCACTCTGAGCTTGATAAAGACACCCAAGAACTAAGTAAAGTGGTTGATTCAGTAAATGACAGGTTTTCCCCTTGCCTTTTTGTAGGCCTGTCTTCTACTTCCCAACTGGCTGAGCTTTTCTTGGTGGTAACTACACAGGGTCAGCGCCTGGATGTTACTGAGCAGCAGACCGCCCTTGCTAATAATACAGGAACCCACACTGATCACACCTTGACTACCCTTGAAGATAGTGTTTGCCAGCTATGGGCCAGGCAGCCCCCATCAAGTCAGAAGCAGAATTCTCCCCACACATAAATGTACTCAATAGCAACAATGATGGTCCAAATCCAGAAGCACATTTCAAGCCTACCTTTAAGCAAGTTTTCAACCCCAGAACCTCAACCATTGCAGCTTTCCTAGCTATCAATGAAACTGCCATGAGAAGAGCCTCAGATGAAGTCAAAGGAACACATTCTGACCTGTCTACACCTGACCTGCCAAGAGGTAGTAGTGCCAGAGCTGCCCATCATTGAAACCTGGGAAGATATGAAGCAGCTTCTGATTGACAAGTTTGGTGGTGACCTTAGTTTGGAAGTAAAGAAGGACGTCTTCATGAACATTGCTTTCAAACCAAAGGAGACCCTAGCTGAATTTGCAGATAGATTCTACCTGGAAGGATAACAACTGATCACAAGCCACCAGTTGGCTGCACATGAAGCATACATGGCTTGCGCTCAAGCCCTCAAGGTTAACCAGCTCCTGTGTCTTCACTTCAAGGCCCATAAAGCCATTTTTCTTCCATGAAGAGCATAAAGACACTGTTGCAGGATATGCACCTTACCCATTCTGGGGCAGTTGTGCGGGAGAATTGTGCTGCCTCTACCTCTGGTTTGTCTTCACGTGGGCCGTGTATCCTTACCATGAACTCGCAGAATCCTCCTCAACAACAGGGTTGCCATAACTGTGGAAAAATAGGTCACCATTCCCAGGTCTGCACTAATCCTTGAGTTGAAGGAGCTGATCCCAAAGAACAGGCGGAAAAAGAACAGTCAACCTTGAGGCAGAGACACTCTTGGTTGACAATTCTTCCCAGTCTCCTCCAGTTCCCCCTCCAGTTCCCCCTCCATTTCCCCCTCTATTTCTGACTCTGAGCCTGCTGACAATGAGGCTCCTCCTATCCTGCTGCTATTCCACAACATAGCTGATGGCTCTGACATGGACAATTCTGATGTAGAAGATCCTGATGCCTATGGGTAATACGTCCTGGCTGTCCCTGAAACTATTACAGTTCCTTATAAGCTACGTTCTGGGAAGACTACTACAACCACCAAGCCTCTGCCTGAAGCCAGGGAGATTGTCTCTTGCCCTTACCTCACCCAATCCAAGAGATCTCCCATGCTTGTTGAGTCTTCTGAAGAAGCTGCTGAGGTTGCTGACGCTGTGTTCAAAAATGTCTTTGTCTTGCTTCCTCTCCAGACAGTCTATAAGGAGTTCCCGGGCCTAAGATGCATGATTAAAAAGTGGGACAAAAAACTAGCGGAATCCCAAGACATTCTGTCTGTCCTCCCTCCCTTTGGTTGTACCATCACTTGTGTGGAAATATCCATCTAAATGGTGAAAATTAAGACTGTCTTAGACACGGGGTCTCCTAATAAATATTGTCTCCTCAAAGCTTGTCAAGAAGCTCAAACTTGCCCCCAACCTTAACTATCATCAGTCATATGGCACAGCTGGGTTGTCCATGACTCGCGCTATAGGAGCTTATTCTGCTTTGTCCATGCAATTTGGCAAGCTACTCTTGGCTGTGCCTGCTGTTGTCTTGGAGAATGAGAGCTACAACTTGCTAGTTGGTACTCAATTCCTTAGGGAATATAATGAGATCATCAAATTAAAGGATGGCTATCTCTCTATCTTAGGATATGAGGTCCCTTTGATCTTTGAAGAGCCAGTAAAAGTTTCTGGGAAGTGCCTCAAGACATGTGCCTTAGAATATCTCACTGGTGTTTTCACTTTAAAATACCAAACCCATTCCTCCAACATGAAGTGTCCTCCTATGGCTTGCCCTGCGTTGGAAGGGATTCCTCTCTTGGCCACCTCTGCTGTTACTATTCTGCCTGGGTCTCAAACTATCCTGTACTCCCAAATATTGTATGAGCAGCCCAAGCGTACATTCCTAGAGTTGTACTCTTCTCCCTCACTAGGGCGCACCAAACCCTATCTCTGTTCAGGAATATTGGATTAATCTCATAAAGACCCTGTTCAACTGCTGATTGCCAACTTGACTGCCTTCCCCATACTTGTGTCTAGAGGGCAGATTGTTGGCTATGGCAAGCTATTGAATGCTCCTGAAATCCTATCTCTCCATCCCTTTGTACGTTCCAGGACTTTAACTTACCTGAGGATGTGCCATAAGTCCTATCATTGTTCACAGCCCAAGACTTCCTGAAACTATTACCAGTTCAACAGAAAGAGGTGCTCAACCTACTGGACCAGTTTTTGGATATCTTTGCTAAAGATAGCACAGATTATGGGTTAGCCAAAGGCGTCATTTTCCAGATTGATACTGATGATGCTCCCCCCTATTGTGCTCAACTCTACCCCCACAGTCAAGTAGAAGATACTCAGGTGTCTAAAGAGCTTAAGCAACTTCTAGATGCTGGACTGCTTGCTCCTTCCCAAAGTCCATGGGCTTTCCCCTTGCTCATACTGAAGAAGAAGGATGGAGGTCATTATATCATGATGGACTACCAACGCTTGAATTCCTTTCACCAAAAAGGATTCCTACCCTTTACCACGCATTGATGATGCTCTCTGCCGCCTTGGGGGCTCTAAATTCTTCTCTACCATGGATCTGGCTTCTGGATACTGGCAATTTTATCTCTCTTCCAAAGATAGATAGAAGGCTGCACTCATCACTTCTGAAGGATTGTTTGAGCCCACTCAAATGCCGCAAGGACTCTGCAATGCTCTAGCTACTTTCCAACAAGCCATGGACTCCATCCTCTGTGATTTGAAGCTCTTGTGTATTTTAGTGTACTTAGATGATATAACTGTCTTAAGTGTCACCTTCACTGATCATTTGGCCCATCTTAAGGAGGTGTTTATAAAGATTTGTGAGGCCAGACTTAAGTTAAAACCATCTAAGTGTGCTTTCTTCAAAGAATGCCTTGAATTCTTGGGCCATGAGGTGACTCAGACAGGAATTTGCCCCATGATTAAGAAATTTGAAGCCATTGACAAAATGCTTCCGCCCGCCAACCTGCAAGAAGTCCAAGTCTTTCTGGGCATCATGGGATACTATAGACAATTCATCCCTGATTTTGCAGACACTAGTGAACCCTTGGTCAAGCTGCTGCGTAACGTCCCCTTTGAATGGACTGCCAGCCAACAACAAGCCTTTGAAGCCCTCAAACAAAAACTCAAAGAGGCTCTCATCTTAGTATATCCAGATTATAATAAGGAATTCATCCTATATAATGATGCTAGTGACCTGGCTATTGGGGCTATCTTGGCTCAACTGGACAATGAAAGTGTGCATCACCCTGCAGCCTATACCTCTTGTGTCCTGAATAAGCATGAGAAGAACTACAGTGTGACCAAGAAGAAGTGCCTTGCTGTGCTACATGCTGTCAAGCAGTTCCGCCACTACGTGTATGACACCCATTTCACTGTGGTTAATGACCACGCTTCACTCAAATGGCTACAGCAACTCAAGGAACCCAAAGGACAACTAGCTAGATGGGCTCTCTGTTTGCAAGGGTATGACTTCACTGTGCTGCACTGCCCCAGGATTCAACATCAGAATTCTGAAAGACTGTCCAGAATGCCCATCCTTGCTCTACACCCTGTTGAAGCTGACCAATTGTATGAACTAATTAGATACCCTTTGTCATGGGAGAGCAGGACAGAGGATGTTCAAGTTGCCCTTTCTAAGCTATCTGAAGACACCCTCATTCATGACAATAAACTTTTCAAGAAGGTACAAGACCACTAATTTCCCTATGTAAGGCCTAGTCTTTGCCTTTTGTTGGTGCTGCAAGCCCATAAGGAGACAGGACACAGGGGCGTTGCCAAGACCCATGCCTGGCTCCAGAAGAATTACTTCTGGGAAAATCTTTGCCTGTTAATTCCTGATGCTATTGCTAGTTGCCATGATTGCCAGCTCCAACATCCTAAAGCCGCTGCTCATGAGTTCAGGCTAGTCCCCCCTCAACACGCCTTTCACACTGTCAGTATTGACACTGTAGGGCCTCTTCCTTGCTCTCTCTATGGTTGCTGCTTTATCCTAATTGCTGTTGATCATTTTAGCAAGTGGGTAGAAGCTCATTCCACTAAAGACATCATTGCCAAAACTACCACCGCCTTTCTGCTGCAAGATGTATTCTTCTGCCATGGTTGCCCTCAGGTGTTGATGTCTGAAAATAGGATTAACTTCAACGCCAAGTTAGTGACCTCAGTGGTTGAAGCCTTGGGGTCTCACCAGTCTTTCTCTACCCCCTATAATCCTTCCACCAATTGGGCAGTTGAGCAAGCCAACTCAACTCTGTTTTCTATCATGAGGAAGCTTACTTACTCTGATGCCGCCAACTGGGATCTATACTTACCTGCTGCTCTCTTTGCCTATTGCCTTAACAAGCATTGTGTCATTGGGTATTCCCCTTTTGCTATGCTATATGGTTGTGAAGCCACTACCCCTTTGCTCCTGGGGGCCCCTACTCTCCTCTGATAAGGCCATGAACCCTGATGAGCACATCAAAGATCTAGTCAACTGCATCATCAATATACAGGCTACTGCCTACACGTCTGCCTATAAGACCAAGCTGCTGGAGCTCTCCCCTGAAACTGCCGGGAGATCCCCCTGTCTGAGTTTGCCATTGGGGACCACATTTTGTATTATCAACACAGAGTAGGAGGACAAGCTCATAAGCTAGACTTGTTATGGATTAGGCCCTTAAAAGTAACCTTTAAGCAATGATTGGAGCATACGTTAAAACTCCTCTCTAGTGGTCAACCTTTTGCTTGTGTGCATGCTAAGTTCCTCTGCAAGTATCACCCCCTAAGACCAATCTAGAGGGGGATAATGCTGTGAATGCCGTCATTCACCATGTTTCAATTTTGCATTTGTTGAGTTATTTTGAGGACAAATATCTTTCTTTTGCTTTTGCCCTTCAAAATGAGGCTGGCTCCAAATTGAGAAATACAATTGTTCAGTTTCCTGATCCTGCACAACTCACTTGCCCCACTCATGCTTGTGGTAAGTGATTCTACTGTCCTGGTATTGTTTTGTGGTAAAGCTATACAGTATATAATCCCAATTTTTATACCCAATAAAATTTAAGTTCTATTCAAATTTTTGTCTTTGTGTAATTTGGCGCCTCTCTAGCCACGTCTAGTAGATATTATTCATTCAGGGCCACAAGGTATTCACATAGCCTTCCCTGCCATTCTTACTGAGACTTAGTACAGATCCAATCCTAAGGTTAGGATTTCCTGTTGTGACTCTGTACTGCATCTCAGATCACAACAGCAGAAGCGCACCCTGATTGGTTCCATTTCATTTGTTTTAAATGGGGCAAACCAAAGACAACAAGTAGTCATAATCAATCAGGGACTCTTCTCATGTAGGGATACAAATCAGATCATCAGTGATTGCCACCTGAGAAGGGTACGTCAATAAAAATCTCTTGTCAATTTTTGGGCTAAATCATCAAGGGAATTAAGAGGCTTAGCTGGTTTCCAAGCAGATTTCTTTGTACATCAAGGAAAGATTGCTCTAACTAAGGCTAAAGGGGGTGGAGTAATTTTACAACTTTTTTTGTTGATAATCTCAAGCTCCATAGGGTGTATTTGATTGTTTCTGAGTTCCTCCATCATTAAAAACAACCATACCTCCAGCCACTACCTTGCTGATTGTCTAATGAGACTCCTAATTCTCCTGCCCTATTCTTCATTTCTGAATCCAATCAAGGAGGTGTTTGGTTAGATCAAGAATAAGGTGAAGAAAGGCCTCCCACAGGAAACCAAAGATCTCTTCAATATTCTTGAGGTCAGCCTGTTTTCAATTACACCTGATATGATTGCAGCATTTTATGAGCACTCTGAATCCTTCCTCCCCAAAGCTCTTTCTTTCAAGCCAGTCAGATAAATGGGTGTTCCTGGCTTTAATTGTTTTTATTTTTATTTATTTTGGTTTTAATGAGGCTTGAAAAATAAAAAATTATGTTATAATGACTTGACGTCAGTTTGCATTCTATAAGTAACAACTTCAGATGTTAGTTAAATATAACTAAATATCTTAGATTCAGATATAAGTATTATTACAATACACCAAATATTTTATTGACTGTTCAGCTAAAAAATAAATAAATAAGATACAATTAGATTAATTTTATTTAAGTAAATTTGATCCCTTTTTAGAACAAGGGCTGCTATTTTTTAAAGCCAAAAATTGGACCTTGTGAGTCATCACCTGATCCTTATCAATTCAATGCCACTATAGCCACCTGGCATGAAAACCAATAAATTTCATATATCTAGTACTAATTGTTACTTATGACGCAGGTTAAGAACAGCAAATCTATTTATCAAATAATAGTAAAAAGGAAAACTAATTCAAGCTCTAAACAATCAATTGTTTAAAATATAATTGAGATGGACAATTCAAGTCAGGTAAATTGAGCCCATGTTTGTTAAAGTATTTATTATATGAACCTGGAGTTGCTAATCAGTTAAATAAACAATTTTAAGAGCTATAAAAATAAGGTTAAGTGTGTTTAAGTTATATTAACCAACTCTTTATTATACTCTAAATAATTATATATTACTATTCTAATACAAAAAAAATAAAAAATAGAAGAAATTTTATTATGCAAAATCAAATATGCAAGGGATGGGATTATTCAAGGGAATTATACCCCAAAATTAAAGTTTCAGCTTGGGCTTTAAATTAGGACCACATAGTCTTCTGTGTGTGGTGGATAATGTGAGAGCCAATTGTAAGTGACATGGCCCTCCTCTAACCAGTTGTGGCTGAGCACTTTATAAAGGGCAAAATTGTAAGTGTTTTGATATGAAAGTTTTTCTCTTGAGGTATAATATAGCCATACAAAGATGCAAGTGTGAAACAGTTGTAAAGGAAGTGCTCAATGGTCCTGTACCCTCATGATGTCTTCTGTCTCTCTAGTGCCAGCCAGCACACATCAATTTGAAGAGGGACATCTTTGGCTTGGTAATGTTTGATTTCAGTATGTAATGAATTAATACTTCTAGGTATATTGCAATGTAAATCCTATGTGATATGTAAAGTTTTGAGAACATGCAGAACTTCTTGTAGACTGCCATCAATCTGTTGATGAATGATGTGCTCAAAAATTTGAAGAAGTTTCTGTCTGGAGCTCAGCTAGGATCAGTCACCCATGCTTCTGAATATGCTATTATTAAAGGTTTCATTATGTTCACGAGGTTTACATCCCCAACTTTATTTGAAATTGATTTTATAAATTCATTGAAAATTTCTGATTTTTAATATTCATTTGCAATTTGAAATTGAACTTTCTTTAAATTCCCTTCATATACATTCATACCCAAGAGGGGAAATCTTTCAACACACTCCTAAATATATTCATCAAAGTTGATTTCAAAATTTAATTGAAGTTCCTTCATTCCTTGAAAATTTATAGTTTATCCCACTTCATATGCTTCCCTGACCCACAGCAAGCACACTTTGGGTGACAAATATTCCATATGCATTACTTATTTGTTTGCATATTTTTATATTCCTTTGAATTATTCTTATGAGCTTCTGCAGGGCTTCTTTGAATGATAGGGGCTATCAATGATTGATAACCCCCATATACACCACTTGGTGTATATGCTGTCACCTTGATAACTTCTTCCCCATCTCTTGAAGTAAATAAAGAGAAGGTAAGTAAAAGACAAAGAAACTTGCTAATTCTTTCTCCTGTGCCCCCCTCAGCCACAGGCGCCCCTTCAGCAAATTTCATGGTGTTGGATGCTATTCATTGATCTTCCTGGGCTTTATCTTCCTTATCCTTCTTGCAATTATGTCTTCCCTTTGAGTTTCTTTATTTGATAAAGTTTCCTCCATTCTTGAAGTGCTTCTGTCTCTTGATTGTACTTCATTTCCTTTGTTCATTTCTGCTTCCATTTCTATATTTTCATTTCTGTTCATTTCTGTTCATTTTTATTTCCTTCTATTAGCTTGATATTTTGATTGTTTCCTCTGGCACCTTGCCAGAATTTTAAAGAACTATATGCTACATCTTGAAAATTCAATTTTTCTAATATTTTTCCCTGTAGGTTGAGTAATAATTCCTTGTGTTCATTTTGAATGTTTGTTCCCAAGTTACTTAGTGCAACTTTCTTTGATTTAATTATTGAGCGCCTGCATTTCCTAATTGTTCTGTTATTGTTTCACTAATGTTCTTTTAAAGGTCAATCACTATTGTAACTGTGCTGTTTTAGCAGAGTTATAAGGGGGAAAATATTTGAATACTAGATATTATCTTTATTTAGAGATAGGAATTATATAGTTGTGTTGAATCATTATAAGAGGAACATGATTGTGATGATCAATCAGTTGGATGATGAAGGGGGTGGTTTGATCCTGGTAATGAGTCAAGTGCTAAATCAAGTTATCCACTGTATGGGATCTTATTTTGTTCATGTTGCTAATTCTTTAAAGCCAAGTTGCCTTCCTTGTTTGGCTTTGAATCACTAGGAAGTTGGATTGCAGGTCATAAACCCACTTAGTTGGAATCTTGTTGGAAGGTCAACCCTGCTGTTTTGACACCACCTTCTTGAGGGATGCATCCAATTCATTCATAAGGCTGTAAATATTAGACATTTTTTTTTGAATTACATCCCAAATAATGGTTTTTATATTACTACCATCAACACATAATCAGGAGATTATAGATAATGAATCCATTTTATTGACAATTATTGTAAATTATACAAATAAATTGCAATTATACAAAAGCTAAGATAACATACTACAAAATTGCACTAAACTAGCCATCTGGATTAGTACATGTAGATTATATTTTTCCAGTATGTACATTTTTTATTTGAAAAATAGTATTTTATTGATATCTCACATTGAACTGTGAATGTTTTATTGAATGTTAACTATACTGGGCTTTATTGCCAGCAATGTCAATTCAATGTTATGTACATAACTCAATTAATTATTTATAATAAAATTAATTGTAAATTGGCATTTTTTTTGTAATTTTAAAATTGGACTGTGTCTATATTAGGGAGCCATTAACACTTAACACAAATATTGATACAGAGTGCATTTTATAGCTTGACTATTTACCTATTGATAACAATTCTGTAAAATTTAAGTTGGATTTTGTGAAGTAATAATAATGTAATGGGTTAATATGTTAATGTTTATTACCATTAATTGGCTGATTTTCTTTGCTGTGGCAATAGTGCATTTTTTGATATTTACGCACTGGTTTCCAATTGGTTTGTTTCATATCCAATTGCACAGGCAATAGGAAATCAAGTTGTCACCCTGACCACATTTGGTCTCAGGGTGGCAACCACATTTCCTATTACCTGTGCAATAGGGTGAGAAAATATACAATTGAATTCCAGCATATAATTATCAGAAAATGCACAATTGCCATGGCAAAGAAAATCAGCCAATTAATGATCATAAACAGTGATTGATTGATCCATTGTACTATTACTAACTCACAAAATCAGACTTTAATTTTACAGAATCATTATCAATATTCAAATATACAATCTGTAAAATGCACTCTGTATCAATATTTATAATAAGTTTTAAAGTCTCTCTAATATAGACACAGTCCAATTATAAAATCACAAAGAAAAATTCCAAGTTTACAATGAATGTTACTATACAAATTCATTGTGTTATGCACACATATCTAAATATAAAAAGTTAATGTCTAGCTACAATATTCTAATATAATATTTACATTTGTTGGTCCTTGATTTATTACAGTAGTTTTCAAACCTGTTGAGATAAACATATATTAGTCAGTTTAGAACACATGAACTCAGTCTAAAAATAAAATCAATAATTTAGAAGTTTATATTAAATTACAATAGATTTGGATCCACTATGATTTTGTTTTTGACTGAGTTCATGCTTTCTAAACTGACTAATATATGTTTATCTCAACAGGTTTGAAAACTACTGTATTTATAATGAAAAATATTCATGCAAATAAATATATTTTACTATATCAAATGTACAGCATTTTATTAATTATGTGGAATTTCAATACTGTAGTTTTAAAGCTATAGCAACAAGCAAAAATACTTCAGATTTAAAAAAAATGATTTCAGATTTAAACAAAATCCAAGTTGCACGAGATTCAGGATTCAATTAATTTAAATATTTTTGGTTAATAAATGAACTTTCAAACCAAAAACAAAATTTCACTAACCCATTATACAAAATTAAAGCAAACATCAAGCGGTGTAGTTCAAACCACAAACAAAATGAACTGATACAACAAGTGAAATGGATGGATGCTGTTCTGGAGTATATTATAATCCAATCAGGATTCATATGAGGCAATGACAGAAGGACTAAAACAAAACAAAACTTGAGCAATATAGAAGCAAGATTACACAAGCACAAAACAAAATAAACTCACAAGATTTGTAGTATGAGCAGCCTAAAATAGAAAAATAAAATTATAACAGCCAATCAACAGCTATCCAATTTAGGAGCATAGGCATTTTATTCATTTTCATGGCTCCAGATTTGTATGGAATGATTTTGAGAACCTTCCAAATATGGACTCAAGATTACAATAAAAATAAATCATTAAATTTTAAAATTTCTACTTTTAGTGATTTTATCCTAGGTTTTTTACAATGGTTTTTACAAGCAACATCTTCAACTGCACCAGCAGCCAAGCCAGCAACAGCCAGACCAGCTTAAATGGAGGCAAGGCTCAGAACGTGGAGGCACCTGTTTACACCCAAGCCTTTGAGGCGGGTAACAAGGAAGCTGACCTGTTACTGTCCCCTGACCCATATGGCTTTGACTTGTTTGAGAGTCACTTAGCATCTAGCTCTGCCCTTGCTCCCACACCCACCCCTGTATAAGCTGCTTGTCAACTAACCAATCAGGATGGCAACCTTGATTCAGAACAACTTCCTGCCATTGCTCAACCTGCCCCCCCTCAGCCAATCAGGCTTCAGCTCCTGCTGCCCAGCGCCCCAAACGCAGAATAATCACTGCCCAAATTCTTCAGGAAATTGTGGCACTCAACCTGCAGGGTCTGTCCTGGGATCATATAGCCAGCCAATTACAATTCACCTGGGCTACTGTCATGCGGGAATTCAACAACCTGATGAATTTGGGAAATCTGATTGGGACAGCCAAGAAGCCAAAGAAGGCCACAGAGTCCCAGATCAATGAGGCATACCCAATAATGCTTGACCTCCTCCAGCGGGACCCTAAGCTTCCCTTGACCCAGGTCCGGAAGCAACTTGCGCACCATGACATTTGGGTGTCTGAGCGCATGGTGCAGCCCTGGATGCACAGAAAGGTGGCTTCAATTAGGGTTCTTACAAATTTTGCCAGCAACCAATGGGATGGCGCTGAGGATTCCCCATATGACACTGTAATTGAATCAACCCTGGTCAGATGCTTGACAAGTCTAACAGATGACATCATGTTTGTCTTGTACTACAAGTTATCAATTGTATTTGACAATTTTGGTGAGCAAGGAAAAGCCGCCATCAAGAATGGAAGGAAGAAGATCAAGAAGGGGACATTCATTGGTGCATTTCTGGCTGTTTCAGCCAAGGGTTTTGTCTACTATTGAACAAACCCTGATTCCATCAAAGGGTACTCATACAGCCACATCCTTGGTGGATTGCTTGACTCCTGGGATGGCTCAGATTCCAAATACTGGGTTTTCTTGAGCCACCAGATGGAGGGTAGCTCCACTGCCCTCAAGGCCATCCAGCATTGCGGGCACCAGGCCTCAGTATACCCAGCTGGTCACGCCAACGTCCACCTGGCAGATGTTGTGTTCTTTAATATTGTAGATACACTCTGGAAGTGCCCCCCTCAGGCTTTCAACAACCTCTATCTTGGGGTCCTTGATCACAATTTTCTCTTTGGTCACCAAATGGTGGCTGACTTGTTTGCGCAAATGGTTTTCCATGTGAACATGGGCAACCAACCACGCAAGGATAAGCGCCTCCCACCCCGTGCCACAGCCATCTACCAGCCCATCCAGTCAATGACTGATTAGAAGTACAATGAGCGGTATATGGCGGCCAACACGTGCAATCCTCTTGCCTCCACGGCTGCCACCAACACCCCCACTTTCCAGCCCCAACCCATCCAATCCCAGACTCCCCAGGCCAGCACCAGTTCTACATCTTCCTTCCCAAACTATTCTGCCTACTAGGCATCACTCTTCCCTGCCTCAATAAAGCTCTGGTCCTAAAAAAATTCTATTTATATTATCTTTATTTTGAATTTTAATTGTTTGTGTTCTCTTTGTTTATAGTTGGCTATATTCTTTATGTTCAGCTTATTTCTATAAAATCATATATTTACTATGTTGTGTATCTAGATCCTAAACACAGTTATTTTTAGCACCCAAACACATCCCCTTGTGAAAACATTAACAACAATTTGATGATCAACCAAATTTAAATTAAAAAATTATAGGTTAATTGTATTTAGATGAAGTTGTTACTGATCTAAATTCAAAACCTTAATGATAAGCTTTAAACCAATCAGAAGCCAAGAGATAAAGTGATTGTTGTGACATAAAGGGTCATTCAATAATTCTTTGATGCATGTGCGCTAATTAATATGATTGGCTGGATGTTTTGCCATTGTACGCCATTGTCACTGTGGCAAGTTGTTGATGAACTAGTGCCCAATCAGCTGCTGGGTTAGCACTAGTCCATCAACAACTTGCCACAGCAGTAATGGCATACAATGGCAAAACATCTAGCCAATCATATTAATTAGCACACATGCATCAAAGAATTATTGAATGACCCTTTATGTCACAATAATCACTTTTTCACTTGGCTCCTGATTGGCTTAAAGTTTATCATTAAGGTTTTGAATTTGGATCAGTAACAACTTTATCTAAAATCAGTTAACACTATAATTTTCTAATTCAAATTTAGCTGATCACCAAATTGTTGTTACTATTTTCACAAGGGGCTATGTCAAGCGCCAAAAATAATATGGTAATCAAGGAAACAATGCCAACACAAAGCAAACAACACATATTGAGATGAGAGTAAAACATATACACAATGGGTAAAAAGATGGGATAATGTAGTAAATGGGAAAACAGAAAGGAATAAACAAAGAGGCAACAGTATCAAAATAATACAGAATTTATTGGGGCAAAAGCTATAAAAACATATGGAAAGGTTAGTAAAAAATCAATGAGAGAATTGGAAAAGCTTCTGAAGGACCTCAACTTGGCAATTGCCAAAATAAAGGACATTGACTGCAAGGTCAAAGCCAAAGTGAAGTCTGCTGTCCTTGAAGGGGAAAAAGTTGACAAGGTGTCCGCAAAGGCACTAATGTCAAAAATGCCAGACACCCCAGAGAAGACAATCAAGCGCTTACTAAATATTCAAAAAACTGTGGTCAAGGGCCTCCAGTTCAAGGCATACAATCTTTCTGCACTGTCCATCTGGGTTGATGACCCGGAGATGTATGCCCACCTTAAACCCGCCAAGTGTGCCAGGGCAGAGGATACTGAATTGCCAGCGCAATTGCTTGCGCCAAGAATAGCAAAGCCGGCCAAAGCCGCTGGTAAGGAAGAAACCCAAGAAGGTAACCTAAAAAATTATAATTAATAAAAATTCTTAAATACTTACCTTTTTTTAGAAGATGTTGATGCTGAACTCTGCTGGGTCCTGGTTCCTTTTGTCCCCCCCCACCTTCTACTCCAACCACGCCACTCATGTGGCCAAACAGCTTTTCCTGCCCCCCTGTCTTGCAGGAGCTTGAAGATAGGATTCATGGTACATTCCCAATGTCCAGGGAGGCATTGGCTGGGCTTTTGCATGGTGAGGGGTCATCTGAGTGGGCAGTTACTGCCTACAAGGATGCCCAACTGGTCTGCCTGGACCTGGTTAACCTCAGTGGAGTTTACTATGTAAACTCTATTGAGCTTGTTTGGGACATCCTGGCAACGCTCCCATTCAAGAATATACCAGAGATGGGCCAGGCTCATGCGGCTGCTAGCTTCTGCTTCCTGGTGGAGCATACCATCTCTTACCTGTTGGAGAACTTTGGGTGTGCAGTGTTGAAATTGGCTGTTGCAGGCACAACAGCTGTAAAGAAGACAAAAATCCTCCTGGCAGACTTTGGGCTGGCCTGGAGTGCCAACAAGACGGGGGTCCCTGCAGCTATGGAGCTGACCTTTGCCAAAACCAAGCACAAGAAGAAGATTAGCACTGTATATAACAAATTATGTGAGTTTATAGAAGCCTTTTCTGGACAAAGACTCCACCTTGTTGTTTACCTTGGGTATCTTTTCTTCTTTGGGATGAGTGCCAGTGTAGAGGACCTAGATGGGGTCCTTCTTGGGGTTGACAAGGCCAGGCTCTCACTGGACGGGAAGAAGGTCCCCCCTGGATATGACTCAGTGGATCACGTCATCCAGGATGCCCTGGTCCTGGCTGGCATCTTTGGGTTTGCAGCCCTGCCAGAAAAGCTGCTCCTCTATTCCCACCTCACCATCCTTCCTTTTACCAGCAGGCGCAAATACTTTAATAAGGGTGTATCCACCGTCCACGGTGTGGCAGTGGAGGTTGTGTGCCACCTCCATCGCATGGTGGGTACATACCGCCAAACCCATTATAGGCGCACTTAATTTTATCTCTATATCAATAAATATATTTATACTCTAATATATTTTTATATTATAAATAATTTTTCAAATAATATTTTAGCAAACAAGATTTGCAAAATATATTGCAGAAATGGGTTTTATAAAAGTATAAAATAATACAGTAATAAAATAAATTTCAACCTTACAATTTATGTTTAATTTTTACAAGACTATTTTATATTTATTTGAAAAAAGTGATATAAATATATTTGCGTAATTCAGTATCAAGCATTTGGGATAACCTCAGATGATATATTAAATAATATATAATAAAATAAATAAATTACTTACATCTATTGATGGATCTTCTGAATGTGATTGCAGGCGTGGAACCATCTAAATATAAAATGATAATCAATAAATCTTAAAGAGTAAATTAGAGAATATAAAAAAAGCTGGACACACTAAGCCTTTAATTGATTGGCTGTTTGGCTAGGCACATGGGGATGAACCAATTAGCGTGGCCATAGAATTTGGCCACGGTCTCAGCTGGGAGGGTATGGATCCTGGCCTGCAGCAAATCAAACAGGTCCTCAGTCCCTGTTGGGGTTCCTTGCTTGACAACTCGCTTGAGCCACCCAAAGACTTTCTCAATGGGATTTAGGAAGGGCAAATAGGCAGGGAGGAAGAGAAGGCGCAAATTTGCCGTGGCCAATTGCTGGGGGCCCACTGCAATGCTTGTGTCAATCATTGGGAATTCCTCAAGAATGTCAGCCACCTTGTGGAGACCAACATTGTCCAACACAATCACATTGGTGAAGCCCGGGCTTGTGCGCCTCAGGTGCTCCTGGACTAATTGGAGGAATGACAAGAAGGTACGGCTATTGTGAGAACCCAATATCATTTGATAAAGCTCAACCCCCTTTGGACTAAGGAGAGCCACCATTGAGTATGCTGTGGCGCAGACTGCAGCTTGCCAAGCCATCCTGTCATTGAGCCTTTGGGGACATACCCATACTCATTGTGCATCAACAAGGCAAATGCTGATTTGTCAATATAATAGAATTTCACTGACCCCTTGGCTTTGAGGGCAGTGTACGCCTCAGCGTAATTTTTCTGGATCTCTATATTAGCTGGGCTGTTTCTGTTGTAGGGAGATACCCCGAGCTTTTTCCAGGAAAAGCGCATCCCCTTGAGCAGATGATAGTAAAAAGAAATTGAGGCCTCAACCCCAAAAGCAGACTTGACCATGGCCTGTATATTTGCCAGTTTAAGATGGCAGTTCCACTTGATCCACTGGCGGATTGCCCGTTTGTGCTCCTTGATGAGCATGGTGGAAACACGCAAGGATTTCTCCATGGCAAGGACTTGGCCAGTATCAATGAACTTGTTGAAGGTCTTTGAGGCGTACTTGGGATCCACCCCAACAAGAGCCACAGCTGCCTTTTAATCACCATATTCCCGCATGAGCCAGAGAAGGATGATGTGCTTAATGTCAGGAATGCGCTTGTGAGCGGGCTTTTTAGCAGTGGGGATTGGCTTGTTGGCGTTGGGCACAATACAGGGCATGGGCACCTTGGTGTAAAACGCAGCAACTTTCTTTGGCACTAACTGTCCCTCATTGGTTTGGTAGAACTTGGGCTCCTTGTTCTCCTCCTGATTGCCATCACTGACGTAGGGCTTGTAGCTAGTATCAAGTACAGGCTTCACCTTCTCCAGCATGGCTGACGGGACTGACTCTTGCCAGTACACAACGTCAAAGACATACAAAGTAAGTTCTACCTCCTTGTCTCTAACTGTTTTGGTAGTGGTAACCTTAGTAGGCTTCCAGGTCAGCTTTGGGACCTGAGGGTTTATGCTCTGCACCCTAGCAGCTTGTGCTCCTTGAACCAGCTGTGTCAGTGCAGCGTCACTATGTAACTCTCCTCTCCTGCCTCCCTCCTGAGTAGGCACTTGTGTTGCACTAAGTCTATTCTTTGACCCGCAGGGGCAACTGCAACTGCAGCGCACAACAGATGCAATGGTAGTATGATGCTGTGTTAATTCCATTTTGAGAATTTAATAAAATATTAAATAAAACTTAATTAAGTTACTCCCTATTTTTAATTTTTGCTTTTATCTGTTTATGGATATTCAATTAATATTTTTTCCCACTCAATATCCCAATTATAGATTTTTTTATTTCTTAGTTAGTTGTTTTTGGTTTTACCACACCCATTTTAGAATACCCAAAATAATTTCCACCCATTTTCCCATATTTAACGCCAAATTAAACACCCAACACAATAATTTTAAAAAAATTGTTTCAGATTTTGTGTCTTATTTTAGATACCTTGGTATCATTCTTGATTACAACCCATTGCATAAACTGATTGAGTGATTTTGTTTACATAGTGAGTTGCTATTGTGTTTTGTTTTTGGATTGAGTTTTGACACACCACTCTTGGGTGTATTTTGTCACCAATTCACATAGTAAACATATTTACACCAAAAGTCAACTCACACCATTTTGTTTGTGAATCAATGTATTTTGGATTGTATTTTGAATGGTTTTGCTTTGCATGTGAGCTCTTTGTTGCTGTGTTGACCCATTTTGCCCATTAACTCCAATAAACCCTGTTAACAGAGTGTATATTTTAACCTGAGAGTTGGATTTTGTTTAAATCTGAAATCATTTTGTTTAAATCTGAAGTATTTTTGCTTGTTGCCATAGCTTTTAAACTACTGTAATGTAAAAAGAATATATTATCAATTATGAATTGAAAGAAATAATATCAACTTTAATAAAGTTGTCAAAAAGAAAGATTTTATTTTACTCATCAAGGTTTGAGTGGGGGGAATGGTCAGAATTTATGTTGCCATCATCTACATCTTTAAATAGACGCCATCAGAGGTAGTGGGGAGATTGGGTGGTGGCTGGGAGGTCAGGGTTGGAAGGCGGGTGGCTTGGTTTTCATGGGGGAGTTGGGGAGGCAGGGTTTGTTGACTGGGAAGAGGCAGCAAGAGCTGATTGTTTCAGTTGCTTGAATTCTTTTTCTGTCACATATTTTGGATTGAAAAACCAAATGAAAGAGCGTGGTGGGAGGAAGGAGTCCTTTCTGGACTTGTCAATATCACTTACATAGAAGATTATGAGATCTTAAAAGTCCTGGACAAATATGGAAGGGAAAGGCTTGAAAACCTTCTCAATTTGGGAGCACAGTTCATTGTAGGTGGCAGGCTTTGAGCGCCTGAGAGCCAAAACAAAATTGTAAAGACATACATCTACAAGATGCATGTCAGCATGGTTAGTGGGGTAGTCCAACAGGTATGCCCTGCAACCCTAATTTCCTTGGTTGCCCACTCCTGTGTTGCTCCATCTCTGTACTCATTAAAACTGTGTGCATAGTGTTTTGTGTGGCCCACTCCTCCAGCATGGCCTTAAGCTCTGTCTGGTAGGTATACCCATCTGCAGTGTTTGATATTGCTGAGTAACAATTGACCCCCAGTGGGAAAACTTCCAGCAAACCCCCAAAAATTGATACAAAATTGGTCCACACTTGTAAACAGCATATTGGATATACTTTTCTGTATGGGCTTGGATACTTGCAGAAATCTTGGCATATGACAAGAAGATGACATCCTTGTGTGTCCTCATTGCCCTCCCTTTTATAAACTTAATTATGGTTTAATTTTAGGGGTTGGTATCCACCAAACTAGGACCACTGAGAATCTGATTGGAAAATATTCTTGTGGCAAACACAACTCTGTGCATCCAAAGATTGACTGTTTTCTTATTGGTGAAAACAGCATGGAGTCCCAGTTGGAGACGCATTTGGACCAGGGGCATCCACGGGTCATGTTCCATGATAGCCATCATAATAACTGGGCTTTTTCATCATTTGGGTCATTATTTGTTAGATTAAGCCAAGGCGCCAGCTTAAGCATTTCAAAGCCTTTTAACTTCTTTGGTATCATTTAAGTCATAAACTTATGTTTTTTGAACATTAGTATAATGCTTAGTTTACTGAAGAAAAGTTTAATAATGTAAAATATACAAATAATAGAAATAAATCTTAGTTTCTATTAGCTGTATTTTTTGCTAAACCCCTTTTTTCTATTTTAATAAGCCAAGAATTAAATATATGAGTTGCATGGGAGAGTAATAGCAGCCCCAAAGCTATAATTGCTATTACCCTATCTTTGGCTCATATAATTAATTTCTTAGTTATTTTTAGAAAAAAAGTTGTTTTATTTAAAAGACTATTTACCCTATGTGAAATATAAGTTTTTGTTATGCGTCCAACTTCATGAACATGTCCTACTAATCCTTTAGTAGTATCAGCTCTCTTTGTTTCTCTGTCATCTGTGAGGACTTTGCACAATAATTTATTTTGGAGTACTCCTTAACATCCTCAAATGTCAAAGGTGAAACATACAGCTCACCATCTTTCATTAAATATGAAAGATTAACATAAAATGCTTTGACTTCAAGCCAGCTTTTTTTAGGCCTAGATTTTCTATCATAGATGTGAAAAAAGGTTTTTTGGGAAACATCTGAACTATTTACAAGTGTCTCATATAAACACTTTCTTTCTTCCTCTCTCTCAAAAACCATTTTGAGATCATTTATATTTTTTATATACATCTCATTTTCCTTTTGTTTAAATATTTTAGATAATACACCAAAATGACCATTAACAATACTTTTGCCATGACACCCAACAAATCTATTAAACTTAATTGTTCCTTTTATAATTTTAGGTACCTCTTTAAAAAGATAATATAAGAATTCATAAGATCTGAAATGATTACCATTATCAGTCCAAACTTTAATATTTTCAATATTCTTAAATTTATTATTTTTAAGCAGACTTATCAAACACTGACCTGAAAACAAAGAGTCATCAGATAAAATTTCAGATAAAAAGTCATGATACTCATATTTAATTTTCTCATTTTCTTTAAAAGCAATTGCAAATCCTAATAAAGAAATAGGTATTTTCTCATAAAAACAATTATTTGTCTCTATAGGACCCCCACCTATTTTAAAGTTTTCTTTATAGTCTATTACTATAACACATGAATTATTATCAAGATTATTTATATCACTAATATATTCTTTATTTTGATGCTTATAAAACTTTTCATGTAGGTCAATAGATTTCAAATTTTCTTTAATAGATTTAGGCAATGGCAACTTCTTTATACTCAAATCCTTTTTCTTCATTTCTAATGACTTTTTTAAGTTGCAAATGTTACACATATCAGTTTGCTTTTTGCTTTTAATTATATTATTAGGAATAAGCTTATAAAAAGTGGAAAGTGAAACAGAAATATTGTTTTTTATTTTCATATCTTCGTAAATTTCTTTTTTTTTCAATAATGAGTATTTTATTTTAGTTGAGTATTCACTCAACTCTTTTTGTAATTCTTCATAAATCAATCCAGGGGATTTTTTAGTGAATTGGCTAGTTGGAAATGAATTTTTTAATATATGTTTTAAAATATTTTTTATGTTTTCTTTCTTTACTGAATCATTTTTTCCTTTTTTATTTTTTGAATTTAATGATGCTTTTTTAGCATTTTTTATTTTTTTAGAATATGAATACTTATTTTTTGTCATTTTAAATCCACAATCCCAAAGCTCTTTCAGACTGTAGCTTGATGTAACCAATGCTCTTAGGGAAATAAGGTGCTTGGCAGGGGACTCTGACACCAATTCCTTTAGGTTGTTAAGGAAATCATCTGTTTTAGAATTTTGTATGACAGGTAAGAAGGTACTTTTTCCAAACTCTGTTTTTAATAAGAAATGCTCAACAAAGCTGTTAAGATCACTGCCAGCAGTAAAAAGGAATGCTTGTTTAAGCATAGAGATTCTTTCTCTCTTAGTAGAAGCCCCCAGTGAGAAGAAGGGTGTCATCTGAGGTTCAAACTTGATAGGTTCCATAATGATAGTGGTTGGGTTCCTTGGCTTGGTTCAGGCAGTTCTTGCTTGGAAATAGATGTGCAGTTATCAGAGAGGAGTAAAGGTGTAGATTGTAAAGTAAATTTCTGTAAAGTTGAGCTGTTTAAATACCATGTTAGCTGAGCTTTTGCACTACAGGCATAAATCCCCAACTGACCCCCAACTGATCTCCTTAATTTATCAATATCACCCCTGAAGTCTGATATCATTGTTTATTTACCCCTTTTTATATTCTGGTTAACTGTTGATATTTCCGCAAATAGTACTTCAATCTCGCTCAAACTAGTATCATTAGAAAGCCCTTAATCTCAGCTTTTGGAATTGTGCTGCAACTTTATATTTCAATATTGATTTATTATCTTGAAGTGGCTTTGAATGTAAGCTTATAAAATTATTATTTGAAATAAAATATACTAATTAACTCTTAAAGTATGATATTTTAATCAGTAAACTAAATTTAAAGTATAAATCATTATTTAGCTTACTTTTAGTAACCAACTCAAAAACCTTTTTTTAAATAAACTTAAGTTTATTATAACCTTTAACAGTTCTTAAAAAATGAACTTTATATATTTTAAATCTATCAAAACAAAAATGTTTTTCTAATCACATATAAATATTTGCTTGTATAATTAAATTTGTATCTTATTTTTATAGATACAATGACTAAGATCATTTTCCATTTAGTTCAAATAAATTTTAACCTTTATAAAATTTAATTAAATAAAGCAAGATTTTGATACATTCTTTTTTATGGTTGAATTTTTTATACATATTATCTCTAGCATACAGTATAAAACTATAATTTTATTAAATAGTTGTATAAAGCTATTTTATTAATATTAAATACTTAAAATTTTGAAAAGAAAAACTTTTACTCTCTTATAAGTTCTTATTATATATTTTCTATAAAATCTAACTTAAGAATAAATTACTTATGCTAAATGAGATCACTGAAATTTCAATAAAAGTTCAGTTTTAATTTTAGTTTTAGTTTTTTTTAACTTTTTACTAGATTTTTTTAAAAAATCCAAAATTATTTAATATTTATTAAATATGCAAAAAGCTATCTGCCCTCTTTTTAAAAAGAGGGATTCAAAAATGATTATATTTTAAATTAAATATTTCAAAAAAAGCTAAGATTTTAGGCAACAATTTGATTTCCAACAAAAAGCATCATATCAGTTTTTATTGTATTTTTAGGTTGCTCTTTTTAGAATGATGTTATTTTGTACTAATCAGCTTTCAAGAAATAATGGTATATGAAATAAGATTGTTACTAGCTTTTAATACAGTTTAATTTAGCTGTAAGTAGAAAATGATTAATTTAATATAGGTTTTTATATTATAAGGATTAAATAAGATTTATTTTGATAAAATTGTTGTAATTATTTAAATTTATTGATAAGAAAATTAAAACAAAATTTTAAAGTTTTAAGTAGCACAGTTAATAGGAAACAGATTAATCTAACAAATAATGACTCATTTGTTGATGTTTGGGCACCAGTTGGTGTCTTCTTGGGAGGGGGCTACAGTTAGTGTGGGCTCACAGGGTTGCATCCACAGTGGATTTTTCAAAATCTATTACAGCCGCTATTTCCTCAAAAGACATAAGCATCTCTTGTTTTTCAACCATTTGAGAACAATTTCCATGGTTGTTAATTTTCTTCTGCGTCCTGCAGGCTGATTGACTAGGGGTGGGAAGTGTCTGTCTTGGGAACCAGACAGTGCCATCTGATTAGCTGTTTCTGGATTCTGGCTTCCTGGGATGACCCCTTGGCTAAATTAGCTGATTCCAGATGCTAGTGTTAATACACAATCTGGATTAGCAGCTGCCTGTTCATGGTGTACAAATAGGGCCATGCTTGAAGATGCAGTAGAAAGAACACACTCCTGGGTAGTGCTTGGGGGCCTGCAGGTTGGGAGTGACCATAAACAAAGGCTTCACTGTTGAAAGATCCAGTGTAGCCCTGCATGATTTTGTCAAGGCCAGGGAATAGCTTATTTACTTGGCTGTTATTGAAATAAGACATAATAAGTTTTCATTAAAAAATTAAACTCATAAAGAGGAGTGCATATTTTAGTCAATTTTATTGTTAAGTATGTTAAGTTGGTGAATAGTAGGATCTAAATTTTAGCCGTCCTAAAATGGAATTGGGTAATTTTTGAGAATGCCTATGATTCCTAAAAAATTAGCACAAGTCCACTCTAGATCCTTTGGCATCCCTTTTAAGACACCCATAAATTATATTATTTCAAATTCACTTCATTTTTGATTTGAAATTTGGTTCTTGGATTAGAAAATTCTGAAATTTCAGATTTGTTACTAATAGCATGTTGTCTATTATTTGTTAGATATACAGGAAATCTCAAATTGTACATTGGAATCCTGCATTTCTGATTCATTTATCTCACATTTACTTGTTATATTTTGTCTTTAGTTGAGTTACCTGCTCAAGAGATTTGAAATTTGTTAATTTAAACAAATCAAAAAAGTCAAATTAAATGGTTGATTCTATTCATTTTTTATTTTTCACTCAGCTGAGTTTCCTGCAAATGTGATTTGAAATTTGGACCAAGGATTTGACAATCCCACATTTTTATGTTTAGGTTCTGAATTTACAGCAAAGTAAAGTAGACAAGGTCTGTAATAAAAGTTGAACTAAAGCTCCTAGTATCTTGTAAGAAGTAAAATAAGGGCTAAGGCAATTTATTAATCCTAAGAAAATAAAGTAAAGCCAAGTCTTAAGGACTGAGGACTGTGTCAAAAACTCAATTTTTAAATCAGGGTATTGTTCATCACTAACTGGAGGATTTAAACTATCTGCTATTAGGATTTAAGTCCCACTAAAAATATTGCCTAGCTTATAAACAAGGTAGTTAAAAGGAATCATAAAATGATAGCTAAGATTCAAAGAGAAGATACAAAAGCTGGATTAAAAAGGAAAATAAACATAAGCCACAAAACCTAACAAGTACCTTTTTGTGGTACAAGTCAAACAATCTCAACTTATTTTTGAGATTAGAAAACCAAGCTTTTTTATTATAATTGATTAGTGAGGTACAAATTTGAGGCATAAAGTTTAACCATAGTTGGTTAGAAGTCAAAGTAAAGGGACAAGGCTTCAAAAATAAGATGTGAGCTAGAGTTAACTTAAAAAAGTTAAGAGAACATAAAGGAAGTTGGAAGGAGGTGAAAAACAGTTTACAGTGATTCTTTTGCATCATTTGGAGATCAAAAAGCAGGGAAAACCAGGTTTAAAGCCTGTGTGCCTAATCAGGCGTAAAGCAAAAGGTAAAGAGTTTGAAAGCAAAAAATAACTAACTTGTGTATATAGGTACTAGTTTCAAACCCTGTTGTAAGTAAGGTAAGTTCAAAAATAAGAAACTAACCATTGTTAGGTTGTTATAAAGACTGGGAAGCCCAAACTGAAGCCAAAAGATGGTTGTTAAGGCAGAAATATATGAAGAGCAATTGTAGGAGGTTTTGGGGAATAAACCAAGATAGAAAATGGAAATTTTAGAAACTTGTAGGAGATGGACCAAGATAAAAATGGAACAAAGAATAGCAGCAAAAAGAATGTGAATCCTGACAATAATTTGGTTTGTCTTGCTTGACAACTTTCTTGAGCCACTAAAGGCCTCTTCAATTGGGTTTAGTATTGGAGAATAGACAGGAAGAAATAATAGGCGCATAGGTGCTGTAGCTAATTACTACTAGCCGTTTTCTACATCTGTCTCAATCATTGGGAATCCCTCAAGAATATCAGCCACCTTGTGGAGCCCAACATTATCCAACACAACTATGTTAGTGAACCCCAATCTAGTGAGCCTGAGGTACTCCTAAACCAATTGGAGAAACCCAATGAAGGTCTCACTATTGTGGGAATCCTTTATAATCTGGTACAATTTAATGTCTAGAAGGCCAAGAAGGGCTACCACATATTAGGTCACAGTACAAACAGATGCAATCTTGGATACACAATCCTTGGCACTTTTGGGCACATAGCCTTAAGGATTGTGATGGAAGGCACAAAGGATGATTCATCAATGTAGTAGAATTTTACTATGCCCTTGTCCTTTAGTGCAGTGTATTTCTTGGTGTATTTATGATGGTTATCAATATTGGCATAGCTTTTTCAGTTATAGAAAGAACCCCCAAGTTTTTTCAAGAAAACCTCAATCCTCAAACTATATAATGGTAAAATGGAATTAAGGCCTCAATTCTAAAAATGGTTTTAAGCATTGCCTGTATATTTGACAATTTAATATGTCTTTTTTGGTACAGTAGTTTTAAAAGCTATGGTGACAAGCAAAAAAAATTCAGATTTAAACAAAATGAACTCAGATTTAAACAAAATTAAAATGAATCCAAATCTATTTTAAATCAATATAAATTTGTTTAAAATTAATTTTGTTTAAATCTGAGTTAACTTTGTTTAAATCTGAATTGTTTTTGCTTGTTGCCATAGCTTTTAAAACTACTGTAATCCACTGCTTGATTGCCCAAATGTTCTCCTTATTCAGGATGGTTGACTCTTGCTTGGATTTCTCCATAAAGAGAACTTTTCCATTTTTCTGGAACATACTATACACTATATGTGTTGTTTTTTCTAGTACACTAACAGCTGCTGTAGCCTTCTTGTACTATGTTTTCTTTATAAATCTAATAAGGGTTTCACAAGTGGAGTTTGTTATTGCCTTGTGTTTGGGTTTTTTGGCGGTAGGAATTAGCTCTGTGGGTTCTGCCAAGACATAGGGCATAGGCACCTGGATATAAAATACAGTAACCTTTTTGAGCACCTGCTGCCCCTTAACAGTTTGACAATACTGCAGCTTCTCATTGTTGTCTTTTCCTTCACCATCAATCACATAAGGCTCATGAATGGCATCCAAAATAGACTTAACACTCTCTATAAGACTGGTGGAAATACCATCTTGGCGGTATACAGATCTGTATTCAAAGGACACTATTTTGGTGGTGATGACATTGGTGTGTTTTCTGGACAGCTTTGGCACTCTTGGGTTGATACTAGCCGCTATTCCAGTCTGGGTGTCCTGGGTTTATTGCTGTGTAAGTGTGACCTGGGTTTCACTTCCTAAATCAGAGCTACTCCCTTATTCTTTCTTCTGAACTATATCCACTCTGTTTTTGACTTGTGTCAGGAATTTATATAGACTTTGCTCTACCTTGGCTAATCCTGGCAACCTGCCAAGCCATTAATTATAGAAGCTTCTGGTATATTTCTAGCAGGCTTAATTGATCTAAGAAGCCATCACAAAGCAGATTTGGATCAACTATTACAAGACCAACCAGGAATATATTAGACCTACAATTATGAATAATTGGCTAGAGTTATACCAAAATACTCTAGCAAACCACCAGGTTAGCAGGAAAATAGGCCTCACTACAAAGCACATAGAAGATCATGGGTTTCTCCAGGTACCAAAAGGGATTTTGATTGATTTGCACTAGCAACCCGCCGGTGCCACTGCAAATTCCTGCTAAAAAGTTGCTTAGAATTTCAATCAATGATGCGCTAAAAATAGAGCCATCAATTAGTGCTGCCACTGCTGGCACACTAATAGATCCTGCATGACAATAAGCCAACAAGTACCCACTGCAGAGTACTATTAAATTGAATCCCATGCCATTGCATGGATGCCTGACTCTGGGGGTTGATGCTGGCAGTCTGTGAATGGAAAGACTGACCAAGTAAGAGTTAGAAGCGCCAGATGATATTATCCTGGTAAGAGAGCGCAAGCTCTATAAAAGCCCTTCCATTGAACTAATGGAAGGCAGACAAATTTAAGAAGACCCTACAGTAGAAAATTTTCATAGTAGAAGAATCTGAGTTCAAAGACCTTAGTCAGGACTTAAAGACCTTAGCCAGACGCCAGCTTATAGAGCTGCTTGAACAGTTGCCTCCCTTGAATATTGCCTGTTATTGCCCATCCAAGGATCATACATATGTCACAGTTAACGCCTGTTGCCATACAAGCATTCTATATACATAATGACTGAGATCACACAATTACTCAATAAATCAAATCTTAACCAGGCAGCCAGGTCTGATAGCAGAACCAAAAGTTCTGACAACTCACAGGAGTGTCCACATCTTTGGTAGACTCATTTCTCTTTTTTTTCTCTGTTGTTTTGATGCATCTATTTTGATATAAGATAAAAATAAATAAATCATTTAAATCACTTTAATATATAGCTTATCTGCTTGATTTTTATTTGTTCATATATAACATCCCCAGAGCTTGTTGTTCCTACCATATATTTCATATTAGGCCTTAAATTTTATATAACAATTATTTTTGGTTGTAAATATGAATATTTAGCTATATGTATTGATATATTTTTTATATGATAATTTTCACTCAAAAACAGACACTTAGAACATCTATTTTTTATTCAAGATTGCATTTTTAATTAGGACAAGCTGGTAATAGTATCATAGATTTAATCATTAGTTTTGATATTTGATATTTTTGTTGTCTGTTTCAGTTGCTATTGGAGTTTTTTGTTAGAGAAAGTTTTATACTTTAGTGACTGATTTTATTTTGTTCTTAAAAATCATAGTAAGCATAGCTGCTTTTTTATGACTGAAACTCATTTTTTCTAGTGATTGGCATATTTGTTGTTAAATCATATATCTGTTCTCAGTTTACATAATTTTTTGTTTTTCTGGATATTTTTGTCAAATAGCACACCTTTTTTAGAATTATCTTCTATTTTTATCTAAAAAGTTGAAATTTTTTCTATGTGACTGAACCTATTTTTTCTGAACTGATTAATTTTTATTATCTCAAAATGTTTGAAAACTACTGTACCTTCTCATCAAAATTTGGATGCCATCTTGCTCATGACTGATGAGGAGCCAACAGAGAAGAGGGGCCACAAAAGAAGAAGGTCTATCCAGAGGTCACCTGGGAATATTAAGCCATATCCAAAAAAGCACCAGAGTCACTTCCTTACCATTTAACTAGGATGGTTATTTTTTAGGCATCTCAGGCTAATGCCTTCACCATAGTCTTCAATAGCAGGCTCTAAGACTACTTCTTTCAATATTGGCATGCTCTTCATAAGAGCCTGATGAAAAACTCAGCCCTCAACAAGCTTGTATATAAAAGGGACACAAAAGATGCCAAGGAAAGTTTTTATTGCTTTGCTTCCTTGGCCATGGCCAGAAAAAAATTGAATACATTTTATGATAAGCTTCTCAAGGATAAGTTCATTATTGACAATAAGAAAGCATTTTTCTCTTCAATTCAATACTTTGAATGTGAGAGAGGGGGCTAAACTAACTAAGTTTGGCTCCCATCCCAGGGGAAGAATCCACCAGGACATCATCCAGTGCAATACTGGTATGGTCACTCAAAGTGGCATCCACAGAGAGGATGCAGAAGATAGTTGGGAAAAGTAGGAATCTAAACCCATCAAGATCATCCTGCCAAGCAACCAGGGAGAGCGCTTGGGAGCGTGCTCTTGGATACCCAAACCTTCTTCTTGGACCTGAGCAACTGGGTCCTCAGAGGGGGGAGGCATTGGGGAAGCCAAGCTTGGGGGCGTTGAGAGGACTGGTTTTAGGGCAGATAATTCAAGATCACCACAGGTGAGACTTTTCACTATGTTCTCACTGGTAACAAGAATATCCTAAGTGCGTCCAGGGATGTCCTCAAATATATGCATGAATTGTGTAGGGTTGCTCCCTATATGGTGAAATGAATGGGAAATACAACACCAAAGATCTGGAGAGGTAGCCCATATCATCACCAAGGCAGGTGCCAGGGTAAAAGCCACAAACTTCATCAAGGAGATCAGCATTTCACAAGAAGGAGAATGGACAACAAGAATTTCCAAACTTTCTTAGAGGCAAACTGGCTTAATTGATAAGGCCTAGTAGCAAGGGGTCTGTTTTTTAAAGGGACTTTGGATCTAAGGAGATGACAGCCACAAGCTATACACTTCATAAGAAAGCAGAAGATGCTACTTTTGTTGTATATGTAGCAGAAAAGACAACAAAGCAAACAAGAGATGAAATCAAACTTAAAGTAAGCAGATATAAAGGTTCTACTATTAAATTCAAAGTTCAAGCTAGATTTTTGACAACAAGAGTCTAAGTGTAAGTGTAAATACTAACTTCAACTCTAGGGGCTCTAAAAGAGATGCTGGGAACCAGGGAAGGACCAGGAAGGTAAAGAATAATGAAAACTTTTAATAACAGGCCAAATAACTATAGGGGACACAGAAAAGGCCAAAAGTTGGAAGCTAAGATAGGAAAGTTTCAAAAACTTTTAATTGATAAAATGAGCAAACAGGGGGCTTTCAGTCCCCTGTCTTTCTATAAGGGATGGGCTATAGAATTCAAGACCACCTGACCTAAGGATCAAATATGATTGGCTCAAAGAGAAATTTTTCCAGGAGAATCCAATGGGTTGGAAGGTTTTTCAATAATTTCTGGCTTCAGCTCTGATTGACTGGTATTAATGGGGTGCTTCAGGGCAGCATCTAATCCAGTTGGATTAGGATTTGTTGATTTAACAGAAGGAAAACCTGATTGATTACACTTAATTTGGTTTAAATGGGGCAAGCCCAAGCCAACAAATAATCCAGATTAATCAAAGATTCCTCCCAGTTGGGAACATAAATCTGATCATTAGTGGCTACCACCTGAGAAGGATATGCCAGGACAAATTTCTCATCAATTTTGTGAGCTAAATCCTCAGAGAGTTAAGAGAATTTAAACTTGATTCTGGTTGGATTTCTTGGTGCGCTGAGGGAAGATAGTCCTATCCAGGGCTAAAGGGGGAGTAACTTTACATTGAACACCAGTGGGTGGGCATTTTTTAGAGGCAGTGATGTATCTGCAAAGTTGAGGACTCCATCAACTGAAACTACCAAAAGCAGGTTAAGGGAGGAACTACCAAAACCACTTCTTCACTTGAAGGTTGGCACAGCCAATTTTCACACCTGGTTAGGATAAAGAAGTCCAAGCTCAATGTAATTTTCAATAAGATGAAGATTCAGCATGCTCATGGGGACCATTTTTGCCCCCAAGACATTAAAAACAAGGTTGTTATCTCTAATAATGCTGACCTGCAATTCAAGTTTGCTAATGCCACAAAAGATGTTCTGGTCTATTACTCCAAAAAAGACTTCTTTGTTTATCTCAAAGGCATCAACAAGGCTCTTGGGTCCAAATCCTGATTGCTTTTTTAATTACTTTATTCCCTTAAATATATAATTTTTACTTTAGTTTTGGTATATTTGTTACGAATGACAGTTCTCCCAAAATAAGTGAAAAGCTCCAATCAGAAGAATCAAACTTGGGACCTGACTCTGATGGTTGTGAGGATCTTGCGGACCCTGGGGCTGTCCACCTGTGTTTTTTGTGGCTAGCCAATGAAAGAGCTGGAACAAGCTGTGATTCAAACCTGGTTAATCAGAAAAATTTGCAGGCTCTCTGGGCCACGGATCCATAAAGTATGGAGGAACGTCATGGGACAGTGATTGATCTGGGCCAGTCTAGATTGCTAGAAGCGTGAATTTACATGTCATCACTTCTATATTGACTGATGGGTCATCTGGGGAGGGATTTACTGCTCATCCTGATAAGTTGAAGTCTCAAGGAAACTCAGATGATAGGTTAGAAGTACAGGCCTCTGGTGACCTTGAAGTGACTCCTGGAAATGTTCAGACTATTGGACCAGGGTTGACCCAGCTTAGGGTTTCTGAAGATCACTTGTTCCAGAATGATGGGAATATCAGTGGCAAAGATGAGGCCATGAGGATATTATCTTTGGACTGTCAGATGGAAGTCATTCCAGCAGAAGAAATGACAGGCCAGAAGATACATGATGGGGTCAGAGCTCTCAGGCCAGAAGAAACTGAGTAACTTAGCAATCAGGTGATGGGCTAGATTCTGAACTTAGCATTTGAAATAGTATTAAAACTCCATGAAGTCTTGACAATTAATGTTGCCATTTTGAAATAAAAGTAATATTATGGGACCTTGGTTCTACCAATTTATTCTTTATTTTTTCTTGGTTGTTTTCCATTTCACTACTGTTCCAACAGAAAATCTTGGGCTGACAGCCCGCATTCCTGAGGAAGCTCCCAAAACCCGGCCTGCATTTTATTATCACCAGGAGCACCCATTGGGCCGCTGCATTTTTCTGACTATCTGCTTAAACCGGAGTACAGGGAGTTTACTGTGAAGAGGACCACACACAGACCACATGGTCCAACAGATAACCCACAAACAGCCTTTCACAAGGATACTTGGTGCAAGCAACCAGCCTCCAAACCCTGTGTGGAATAAAACTATTTTCCTGCCTATCAGACAGATATGGAAGCACCCTCAACACCCAAACCTGACCACCTACACACCACCCCAGGTCTGACTCCTCTCACAGCCACCCAATATTAAGGCATTGCCTACATCACCTTGGCTGGGTTAGTCAACACTATGGTTCCAGCCGCTGGACCCTGGGCCCTAGTAGGCCAATCAGCATCTTATCTCATCAAGTTAGCACCCCTCCTATGGTGGCCTCTATCCTCCTCCCAGCAGAGCAAGTTGGCAGCTGAGGCTAACAGTCCTTTCCCTGTGATGTGGTACCCTGACAATAGTGATGTTTAATATAGGCCCAAATTTTAACATGGAAATATCACAATTTTGGATGTGATGGCTTTGAAGCTTTGTGTGCTACAGTTGCTACCAGCTGACCCTTTTTATTGCAGATTTAAAATTATTGGATCATTTTGATTCTAGCCATGTGTTTATATATTTTTTAAAAAGTTGGGCTTTGATTTATATTCAAAGTTATCAGACACAGTTTAGCAGGAAATTTGAGACAGGGCTCCTAGATGGGGTGTTTCTAGATGGCATTTTGGACATATTTTCTATATAGAGTCTTTCAAGATGTCCTATCCCACTGTATAAACCAGCTGTATTGTCTCCATGTTTTTGGTTCTGCCTTCTATAGGCTATTGGTATTAAGCGCCAATAATTGAAAACCACTATCACTTGAAAGCTACATTTTAGATATGTAATAAAATCTTAATAAAAAGAGAAATATATTTATGTTTGTGTGATTAATAGGATATGCTTTTATGATAGATTTACTATCCAATATTTGGGTGATCTAATTAAGAAGCTAGATTTTAACATTTGGCACCCAATTTCTTAAATATAAATGCACTGGATTGGATGTGGATATTTATCTTTCCCTTATAGGATTTGTTTTCAATCTAATTAGAGTGTATCATAAGGTTGGTTGTCTGAGTTTCTTTGCTGTGTACACAACTTTTGTGAGCTCTCTGTTTGATAATTATGTTCTCTAAATATTCTGTTTCTAAAGAAACAATATACATACAGGGGTTGTTTGGAATCTGGAATATCCTTGGGCAAGCTTGATTTGTTCTGTTGTTTGAGTGTGCACCATCAACCTTGAGTGTGGTTATATCGTTTGCCTTTGTTAGATGTGTTTGGTGTATCACATTAAAATTATGAATGGCTTTTGTTCCCTGTTGTCATCAGAAAAATCCTGCACCACCCATGTTTTGTTTTGTGTGCAATTCCAGTTTGTTTTGATCTGATTTTTTATGCATCCATCTCAACATCTTTGAAGATATAGGGTTTTGCTTTATATCTGAATAGCATCACTACTGCTATTTTGTCTATTTGGGGCTCATAGTCTTTTACCAAAGTTGTTTCAAATCAATTTAAACTAATCTAACTTTTATGCTTTGAAATTGCTACCAAAATTGTATTTTTCTTAACTTTATCATAGTGGGGCTTCTTGATTTAGTTTTTTTGCCCTGGTTTACTTTCTGGGTGTTTATTTTGAATTCATATACCACAATTGATTTTTAATCTACCAGTGGCCTACATTTACCATTTGAAATTTGGTTGTTGGTTTTGGAAGTCCTGTAATTTTAAAAATTTGCAAAAAATAAATCCAGGTTAGGGATTTGAACCATTCATTTCAGATTCCTATCAGTGTTTTTGTTCACTTGGGAGATGTAGATATGAATTGAAACTTGCAATGCGTCTTCAAGATCCTGCATTTTGTTTTAATTAAGTAAGAGGCAAAAAATTGAGTCAATGGTGATAAAAGCCAAATCACTTTTATGATTTACAACCTGATTGTTAGATTTGGCAATCCCACATTTTGTTAACCAGTTCTAATTCCATAGTAAAGCTAATTGAGGGGAGATGTAACTAAGCATAATCTGTCACAGATATAGTTTTCTTGGGTGTGGCCAGGTTAAAGCACTACCACCCAGGGAACCCCACCCAGAAGCTCTGCCTGCTTCTGGAAATGGTAGATTTAAATCTAAAAATCAATCACAATTTGGTGGTGGCAAGGAAAATTGAGTCCAAGCTGGGTGCAGATACCCCATGCCCAATTTTTTTTGAAACCATTGCTTGGTTTTCAAACCCTAACCTCCTAGGCGGTTAGATAACAGCTTACAGAACTAATATTGGTGGTATCTACATGTTGAGCAAGTACCAAAAACAAGGAGGCCAGCTCATCAAGATACACCCAAGAGCTTTAAGTAAAAATAATTCCTAACACACTACCTTGGTATTTTGTTATTTGTACTTCAATTAAAATATCTTTCTTCATGATTCATTCATTTCAATACCTTTCCTTAATATTTGTAATCACAATATAAATAGACTGTATTTTTTCTACTTCAAAATCTCAGAAACATTCCTCCTATTGATGAAATGATTCCTGAAATTTTCAAAATTGGGTGTGAACCCATCTATGCTGCTGATTCCTTGACTGTGAGTCAAATCACAGTCTTTCTCCTATATCTATGAATTGAAATATGCTGTAATTTGACATGTTATCTCTTTAAAGGTTATCATCATATTGCAACTGAGTCTCCCTCCTTGCCTGCTAACGTATCTTGCGATACACAGGGGACGCTCGATGAGTCGCCCCTTGACGTGTCTAACGACATGGACCAATCTGACGGCAGTATTGAACTGCAGGTACTTTTTCCTAATTAAAAGCGCTACCAATTCAACTTGCTGATCCCTGCACGAGTTATTCCTCGGCTCCAAACCTTATATGAAACATGCCACCCCCTGTGGCCTGGTGGCTTTCCCCATATATTATATTAATCACAGTATTCTATAATAAACAATACATTATTCTTATTATTCTGTCCTTTCTATTGGACTGCTGTCTTCTCCAATTCAAATACTGAATCCTCATTGGTTCAGTTGCAACATTAGCTTAAATAATTGGATTTAATTTTTGAATCAAGAGTGAAAGGAAGGTGGCTGAGGGAACTGTAATTTCGAAAGTGAAATAAATTGATCCTGAAAGCCCCTTTTTGGCCACTGATCCCCGATATTTTTGCTGCTCAAAATCACTCTCTTTAAGAATTTCCCTAAATTTTTAACCTTTAGTGATATGATTGGTTGGATATGGTTTCTTTTACGATTGAATTTTACTGAAAGCTAAGCGAAAATTAAAAATGTTAAAAAGGTATCTTTTTTTAATTTTTTAATGCTCTGAAGAGAAAAGTTGGAATTAAATCAAGCTTGAAATATAATAATTACAAAGTGTGAATACTTTAAACTAGCAAATAAATCCTTATTGCTAATCGGTTTGGTCTCATTTTGGGTTTTAAAAGCGAAGAGAAAATGGAGTAGCAAGCTATTATCAATTTACTTATTAAATCTTAATTAATTTCCGATCTTTAAAAAAGCATCATTATTTATTTTTCTTTTGAATCGAAAGGGAAGATCTTAATGGACTGGTAGACTGGCCCATTCACCAACTCTGCATCTAAAACCACACCTATTAATTTGATTGGCTTTGATTTAATAGCGATCGAAGCTTGCAATCCTGCTGGGAAAGCCCTGCTGGCTGATTTCGGGGGCGCTCAAATCTGGATTCGCTATTTGGTAGCTTGATCCATAAAGCCAAGCTGGGTGAATGACTCTTCATTGCCTAATTATGGGGTAAGTCTGGTTTCAAGATTATATATGCTTTAAAACAGCAGTGATTTATGCCCCCGTTTAATTAACTTTGTTCAGACGAGTGCATATAACTTCGCAGTGCTAATCAATATGGAACAGTCATGAGACCTTTATGGCGTTATCCATCTCATGGCTGTAAATAGGGATGCTTCAGCACAACCTCGGCTAGCTTCCGGCTCTAGGCCGCTATAGCAAAACGAAATTGTTTTATTTAAACATTTTGAAATAAATCTTTGAAAGGAGTGGCCAGGAGCCAGAAACTAGCTGCGGCTGCTCAAGGCTTGGCTGAAGCAGCCCTAGCTGTAAATCAGAAGCGAGGGGTTTGCTTGTCAGATAAGTCGATCAATAGCCATTCAAAATAACAGTGTGTAATGAAGATCGAAATGTGCAGTGTAAGTTACATAAATTGGGATTTTATTGAGGCACGTTGAGTACTGCAGGTTTAAGCTTGATATAAATACTGTCACTATAACAAGCCTTGCTTTATAACACCCAAGCTTAAAATCCAAAGCTTGATCAAACCGTCTGTCTCCTGATGCCTTCATGAACCCTTGCTGAAATGGTGATCGTCATGAGTCTATTTAATTCGCTCTGTTTTATTGGTGACTGTTTAGCTTAACCGCTGCTTGTCTCACCCAATCAGCCTGGCCAGTTACTTCGCAGTCTGCTTGCGCATCGATCCGCCAGATCCGCTTGATTCCTTGGATCCTATTGGATTTGGATCCAGGATCTGCTAACAAATAGGCCTAAACAACTTAGATTTGGTTCCAACTGTATTTGAAACCCCACTGTATTTCAATATCGTTAAAGACATTATCCTTGTAGCCAAACCAATATACTGCTGTACAAATAGTAGATTCCATTGATTTAAAGGAATCTCCCGCTTCACCTGAATTATCATACTATATTTACCGACTACCTGCTGTTCATTTATTGATCTCAGCATTGAATAATTTTAAAAAAAAACAAAAAAAACATTTATTTTAAAGCACAGATTTCAACCTATACCCTATAAGCCTAAGTATTGTAGCCATGACCTTACCTACCCCAACCAGAGCTCCCTCTTCAGGCGCGAGCTCTTCTACCTCAAGCCAAGTTTCTCCCCCATTTTCTCAAAGCCATCGCCCTAACCCTCAGCCTCGATACCTAAGGTAGATACTTTTATTATACTCATTAGAATTCACTATATGAAAGCTGGGCCTTACGATCATCGGCTGATTATTTTTTAGAGACCCTACCACTTTGGAGTCTATCTCTTCAGCTTTCACTGGGATCTCTTCCTATGTTCGGAAGAGCATCCCTGAGGCTCTGCTCCCCAAGGGCTTCCCTCTCAAGCCCAATTCCCAATCTCCTTCAACTTCCCCCTCTTCTTCATCCCCCCCTCCCCCGGCGTAAGTCAAACACGATCACGGAGCTCTGGTTTGAAACCTCGTTCACGTGTTACGTTTGCAACTTTTGATTACATACTAGATAGTCGGAGTAGGAGGAGGTAACTTTAATTTCTTTGCCGAGTTGCTATTCTTGTATCGATTTTGTATTTACCTTCGCACAGGAAGCTATGCTTGCTCTTAGGCTATGCGGATGGCTTTCATGTTTGGGAAGTGGATGATGTTGGGCGTATTAATGAGCTGGCCCTGGTCAATGTAGATCTGGGGGAAATTAAAAGCTTGAAGGTTTGGTTTTTATGATATCGAGCTAAAAAGTAGATCATCAATCCTGAGTCGGGCAGCCCTTGTGATGTTCGCATTCTGATCGGGTAATTTTAAACTATATTTTTGGTGGCTAAACGAAAATCAGCTCAACTCGGACTTTGCCCACGATGCCACACGATGAATTCGACAAAGTGAACAGCATCGAAGAGTTTGGCCTATTGACCTTATACTCTCTTGAAGCGCGAAAGCAGGTTTCTCAAGTTGTGTTTGAGCAGGAAACAATCTCATCGATTGAATCTAATTCCAAGTGTATTGTTGTGGTAAGGTGTCTTTGTCCTCTACTAAAGATCCCACCTAATTGGGACGCCTTTTTGATGGAGACTCAACTTTTAAATTTTAGGCAACCTCCCTTCCTTGTATACGGGTGCTATCACGTTCTGATCTTAAAGAACACCATGTGTTTTTGGATGTTTTTCTGGATCCCAATACACGCCAGCCTGTGTTTACACTGGGCCCTCGCTGGATTGCTTACTCAACCACCTCCGAGACCCCTTGGAAGGCTAATCTGCCTGAGAACCTTGGTATGGGCAAGAACGTTAAGGTGGATCGTGTGGCCAAGGATGTGGTTAATGGACTCAAGTTTATCGGTAACGTATACCTTGGGGTTGCGAATTAGAACTAAGGTATTTAGCGCAGGGGACTACAGCTACCAGCAGCTTAACAACTACCTGAAACCCAATGCCGAGCTTTCCACCAGTCCGCATCGCAGGGGAATCTCTGACGCTAGCTCAGATGCCCTTTCCACAGGTTCCCCTGAAGAACGAGGCTACCTAAAGAATTCTGGCAGGGTAATGCCGCCTTAAGGTGCCATCTAACAATTAGGTGGTTATTCGAGACTTGGATCTATTCCTTAATGACGTACCATCAAGCCCATCCTCCGCTGGCTCGGATGCAGCTAAATCCCTACCCAGCGTGGCGCATTTCCACTGTCACTACTATCCAATAAGCCACCTTGCATTCAACGATACCGGAAATCTCTTGGCAACATCGTCAGTTGAAGGCCACACCTTTTACATATTTGAAATCACCCAGAGACAGCCCCCTCTCCCTCCTTTTCGCACGCTGTAAGCCTCTTCCAGCCACCCTAACCCTAACCCCAAAGGTACAAACTTTCTAGGGGTATCACCGATGCTCGCGTAGTCGATATGACATTCAACGGCGATTCCCGCTGGCTCGCCATTACAACTGACCACGGAACTACCCGTAAGTCATACTCCTTGCATGTCTAATGTTAGATCTTTTCCTCATAAATCCTTATGGAGGCCTCCCTCATGCCGCCTCCCACTTGGAAGCTCGCGTAGTCAACGGAGCCTACGCAACCCAGTCCACCTCGCTCGGGACCGCTGTTCGCTTCCGCCGCAAGCAGCCCGAGGTTACTGAAGATGTCGACACGGAACAAGCACGGGAAGACAACGTTTCGGCTTCTCACTTTCTCCCGGCTTCTGAAAATCTAAGCCGCTGGCTGAGCAAACTTCCACCCTCTTACGATCTTCCTCCGACATCTGCTAGTGCCTCTAGCATCATGTTGACAGTTGATTCCGAAGGCGTACTTAAACTTCTTAGGATTACCGTCTCCAAGAAAGCACCAGCCCCTAACTCCACTGGTACGTCCAACTCCTTGCTACCACTAATCGCTTAGCTTCGCAAGATCTCGCGTTATCCACCCAAGTTGATAGCATCGCAGACTGGACCCTGGCTAAGCTGCCAAACGATGTCGAAAAATGGCTTTCGGCAGCTCAAGAACTAACATACATTGACGAATCAACTTCAACCTCCTCGCTCTGGGAACCGGAATCTGCGTAAACTTCCGGATTTGGCTTGCTAATAACGCATAGATGGTTGCCGTTTGTGGAGACACGAAGCTATGATCCATTCGTCTGTCCTTCACGCCCCCTCTGGACCTTGCGTCAATTTGAGTTTAAAGAATACTGCGAAGAAGAAAACGAAGTGAGAGCTCTCGGCGCCGCATGCTTTACCAAGGATCAGCGCAAGACTCGTGTTCTAGCTGTGAGGCATAAGAACATGCCCGGTGCCCAAGGAATTCCGTCAAGGTATTTGGCAACTGTTTTTACTCTAATCCCCGAAGAAAAGATTATAATTTCCAGCCCAGCTCCTCCTATGGCGACATTGAAGGTAAATAGCTAAAAGGGAGACTCTCACATCTAGGCCATCTTGTACATGCCATGGAAACTAAGCTCGATAGGCCTACTATGCCCAAGAGACTTCCACAGAAGAAAGGTAGAGTTGAAATCAAATGTATGCTTATCTTTCTAGAAGCACTTTCCTTTGAGGATGCCTTAGAGATCCATATGGTCCACCCAATGAGACAGGTCTCCGAGAAAACTGCCATGACTGAGATCCCACTAAGCTACCTCGAGGAAGAAGATGAATATAACGGCCAATCTGCGGATGACATGGATAGCGATCACCTTGGTGTCTTCACGATGGATGAGCTGGACGATGGTGAATATGAAGCCTCTGTTGAAAGTGACCATGTTGTGCTCCATTCTGTTGACCATCGTTTGCATCGTGAAGCTGTCACCAACTCTCATTCAAGCTTGGAAGGATGCCATCCCATTCCAGGTTCTCCCGAACCATCCAAATTCTCTGTAGATAGTTTTTTGGCTTTAACCTCTTCAACCGAAGATATCTGAGGCTCAAGGTTTTCCCGTCCTCTTGGCCAATCATTGCTGAATCAATTTTTAAGGATTGACCATCAGGCTCATGTCATCACTTTCTAATCACAACTTCTGCCAGAGACTCAAAGCCTAGATGGCCTATGGAGGCCTTGTGCCAAATTGATTTGCGCTATTCAACCTTGTTGCCTTCAGCCATAATAAAGAATTCGAAGAACGAAATCATATATGGCATGCTTAATATACCCAGCTATAATAGAAATCTGCATCTACATACTTAGCTTCCTTATTTTTCTAACAAGAAAGCTAAAACTTGATTTTCTCAATAATACACAAATTAGATCAATCAGTTTGGTCTACTATAAAAAACTACAGGTAAATTATTGCTTGGTTTAAACATAAATTATCCCATTAATTAGGTAGTCAAAAAGCTATTGGGTTTTTAAGATTGGATAAAACCAAGGTTGTTTGTTACTAACCTACCTAGTTTAGACCCAACAAGATAAGCTTATTTTCACCCTCCTCCTAGCCCTGCAGATACAATACTTAAACACACTACGTATATCATCATGCTAAAACATGTCTCCAAACAATCCTAAATGCCTCATTATCTTGATATGTACCATCATCTTAAAAGGTGGCCACCTCAAAATTTATTCAAAGCACTTTAAACTGCCTCATACTATAATAACCAAGAAAAATAAAATCAATGGTATGTAGAAATTCCAGGAATCTAATTCTGCCCTTTTTCAATAAGAGTCAGCAAACCAAAACTTTAGATACCTCCATAACTGTGCTGTATTAGCAGAGTTGCACAGAGGAAAATGTTTGGAAACTAGATAGTTATCTTTATTGAGATATGGGAGATTATATAGCATCTGCCAACCATTTAAGCAGAACAAGATTGAGATGATCAGCCAATTGGATTGAGCAGGGGGTGGCTTGATCCTAGTAACCAGCCAAGTGCCAAATCCAGTTGCCCTTCAGGTTAAGATCATCAGTGGTACTTGTTGCCTCATTTGAGAATTCAAGTTGACTTCCCCATTTGGCTTCGAGTGATGGAAAAGTCATCTTGAGTGGCACAGGGTCTTTTGTGCAGAACTTTGCTGGGAGTCAACCCCACTGTTTTAACACCCCCTGGCTGAGAGTCAGCTTCCTCCGCTGGAAGGCCTGTGGGGAGGTTGTCTGGGGTGCAGGCTCCATATTACACCAATTTATGTTCTGTTGCTGGAATCATGGTCTTGTGCTGCTTTTGGCAGGCCTTACATGGTCAAAGCCTGTCATGGTGCAGGACCTTACCCAGTTTCCTTCTCTCCAATCTTTGTAACAGGAAAGTATTGTTGCCATTTACCTTTGGGACAATGGTAGGGCCTACTTTCTTGGGTTGTACCTTGATTTTGTTGGTGTTTATTACCCAAGCTTTGTCCCTGATCTTATGCCTTTCTTTCAGAGGGATGATTATGTCTTGTAGGCACTTCTCTTCTCTGGCTGTTTGGTCAGCATTATCAAGGTAAACTTGGGGATCATATCTGGGCAGAACTTGCTTTGGCATCACTAACTTGGGCCCTGTTAGGGCTTGAACTATATTTGGCTGTGTGTTGTAGACTATCTCAAAGAGGCTTTTCCCAGTGTGTCAGGGATCCAGCCTGTGGGGGGCTCCTGGGAACTTACGGGCGGACAGCCTGCGGGTCCTGCAGGTAGGGCCCACCACAAGATTGGTGCTAACTTTACAATATAAGATAACAGTTTGCCCAGCAGGGCCCAGGGTCTGCTTGCAGGTACCATTGAATCAATCAGGCCGGTGAGAGTGATACACATCACCCCAAATATCTGAGTGGAGGTGAATTCATTGGCTGTAACAGATTCCTGCGGGTGGTTGGGCCTCAGGGTGAGAGGTGATGTCATTGGAACTAAATAGATGGGCAAGTAGTTGTACTTGTTGCAGAATAGCAGAGAAGGTATGGTGATTTTGGTCCCTTCTCTGTAAACGGTCTCCGTCTCTCTAGTTCTAGCCTCTGGGGCGTAGATCAAGATTTCCTCTAGCGTGAACTCCAAATATGCTGGATTTGGTGGATATTCTGTGAAATGTACCGGGCCAAAGGGAGCTCATAGTGGATGATATAGTTCAGGCGGCTGGTCCGCAGTTTCTTGGGGTGGATAAGTGGGAGGAACAGAACCGCAAGAGTTGGACTGCAAATGAAATAGAACTAAAATTAAGTATGGGATAACTTGGTTGAACCAAAGGTTCATGTCACTTTATTGCAAGAATAGCAATGGGTAACTTCCTGGTGGCCCAGGGTATAAGTATACCCATCTGCCATGGGGAAACTTTTAAAAATTCCTTTGGGCCGGGTGCTACCGTCTACCAGGTTTTTCCAGCCCTTGGCGGCATCCATTGTGGGAGTTATTTCATTGGCTGGTTCATACTGAGAAAACTCAAATTTCCCTTTCAGGCCATGGGATTTGTCATCTTTGGGTGGCCTGCATTCCACAGGAAGTTTCTTTACTTCCCCTGCTGCGGTGGACCAAGTCATTCCGGGATCTTTGGCTTGGCCTGCACTCTCATTGGTTGGTTTAACAGCAACCTTTGATGTGAGGAGCCTCAATGCAGGTAATTTTAGTTCATCAAGCCTTAGGAAATTCTCCAAAGTCAAATCCCGCTCTAGTTCAAGCCTGAAAATCTGTGGGCTGGCAGCCTGCAGGGTATTGGGGTTTGAATCCTGTAGTTGAGGTTTTTCTATGAGCATAGTCAACAGGAGTTTGTCATTTGTGACACAGTGGATCTGTTTATTCAGGTTCAGAACACAGGGAGGACAGTCAGCAGTTACTTTTTCCAGCCTTCAGGTGTTCCAGCAGTGAGTTTATCAAGGGCTTGCACTAGGCTACCATCTAACTTTTTCACTCTACTGTTGACCTGAGGATGATAGGGCATAGTTAAAGTAAGCTTAACTTCTTTTTTGACCAGATATGCATTGGTGTTGTGAGACTGTTAAGTTCTGTGGGCTGCCATTAGCCCTGAATTGAGATGTTTTCCCAGACCGTAAAAAAAGGCAGCCTGTGTGCAGGCAAAACCCCTCCAAAGCCTGGAGGACCTGGCCCACACGGTAGATGAGCGCTTTGTGTTGACCTTCACGGTTGAAACTCCAATCCCTTCTCTGGAGTCCCCTCCAACTGTGGAGGAGACCCTAATCCAGCTGGATTGTTTTCTTTCCTAGTGGCACCCTGTTTTGAGACAACTGGTGGGCCAACAGAAAAATGCAGGCCACAGGGCACCAGGTGTGCCTAACCTGCGGCCTGGGGAAATTGGGTATAAAATCCCACAGTTGGTGGAATCCCAGGCAAGCAATTCCTCCTGTCCGGAAGTCTCTTGGCCCAAAATAATTGAGTTTGGGAGCCCTCCAGTTGGGACGTCAGAGGAAGGCATTGGGGGTAATGTGCACCCTGAGTCCCTGGAAGGTTCCTAGCCAATTGGTTAACTGTACCCTACACCCAGGCCTGCTGCCCCTATTTTCTTGGACCCAGACTATGAGAAGATTGGGCAGTGATTTTCAACTGGCTCTCCTTTAGATTGCTTTCCAATAACCTATTTTTTTTAAAAAAACCGTCCTTATCACCCCCCATTGCATATAATTGAAGCATGGGCCGCAGGTCCCTTGCTTACCAATTCCAATTATTGAATAAAACCCCTGACTTTGCAAAATCCCTTTTGTGTTTTGAAGTTTTATTTTTTAATAAAGGTTATTATCCTGAGTCCCACCGCTGTCTTCCCTCCCACTTCTGTCTGCCTTTTTGCCCGCCCTACTGCTTGCCTGCCCGTGGTTTTCTGTTGAGAATTGATCCAAGAGGATCTGAATCTGGCCTGAGTTCTTGATATTCCCCCAGTAATCATGGACCAACCACCTGTAAGTTTTTGTAGAAAACCCCTCTGGTACCATGTTGTCTCCTTTATATAAGGGAACCAGGATGGTATTGGTGCCCATCTTCTTATTGTTTTGGTCCACCAGCCCTGGTATTTGGAATAAACTTGCTCTGATTGCACAATTGCCTGGTTCTACTCCTGTTCTGCTTTCTAATTCCTTCTGTCATTTCACCCAGGTCCCCACCATCCTAGCTACATTTGTCCAGTTACCTTATTCAGTTCCTTATCCTGAGGGGGTTTCACCCTCTGCCAAATTGGGGACTAATAAACCCCCTTTCTCTGATTTGACAAACCTGCTCCCTGCAGCAGTCTTAGCTCCCTCCCTACTCTCATTGCACCAAATCCCCACATTGGATTCAGATACCCCTCCCACCTGGAATTGCTCTCTGTGGTTGCTTACTGGAGCCCTGGTTATGATCATAGATGCCTACTTCCCTCCCTTTTCTCAGCCGGTCTCCTTTGGGAGGCCCCTTCAAGCGGCTATCCCAGTCTTGCACTGGATGGAATCCTGATGGTTAGTCCCACCAGGATGTGAGCCAGACTTTGTTAGTCTAGCCCCCTCTCTTACAGAGACGTTTTATCCTTGCCACATCTGTGATAAGTAGTTCTGGGTTTCCAAAATTGCTGATCATCTCCCTGTTTATAGATTGTCAAACATTGTTGCCAGTGTGGGCCTTGACGCCTAGGCCACTGGCTGCCTGGTGGGAAAGTCAATAACAGAAATGATTTTGTAAGGGATTCCTTCCCTTTCACAAATAACCCATCTAACACTAGGGCTATTGATACACAAGGTGATCCCAAAATTACATTTTTAAAAGCAAAATTGGGAATCAATCAGAATACGGAATCAATTAATTTAATCAATTTAAATCTGCGTACAAGATTGATTAAAAAATGCGCTTTTGAAAGCAAAAGCAAAATTGAAAGAAAACACTCAATCCTAGTTGATAACATAAATCCTAGTTTAAAAGTATAAATCCAACCTGCGGATGAACAAAGCAACAGCAACAACAAAAGTGCATATAAAATAAGCTCTGAAACTTCAAAAAACAACCAATCAATCCAAAATTAAATGCACAACAACCAATCACAACTATTCAGGGGACCCTCCTAGCCAATCACTGGACTCCAAACTACCAAGCCAAAGAAATAATACTCATCCAGACCCAAAATACTATCCCTATCTTAGCCAATAAATCTATATTTTCAACAAACTCCTAAAAACTTGATTAGTAGATTTTAAAAGGCTCCACACTCCAAACAGCATGAAGCTTATTCTCCTTGTATGGGCGTTTTGTGTGTCAATCAGTTATGGGCAAGTCAATGTGAACTTTAAAACTCCCAAACCAACCCCCACCAATAAATCTAAAGATTCAATTTGGTATTGTTTTGGACCACGCTGCCGCCATGCCCCATACGTAGAAACAGCACAATTCCCTCCCATTATCCACCCCAAGGCCCCCTGGTTAGTATTGGGGTATACCAGTGTCTATTATCTCTTAAACCACTTCACTCCCTTCCTGGGAAGATTCCGCCTATTTGTTCACCTCTTACACATGTTTAATGATAGGGATTCCACTAGGGATCACTCTAGTCAAATTTAACTTGAGAGCTCTCCTTCATTATATTGAAGAGAGACTTCCCAATGAGTGGATCCCTGACATATGTATTTCTTGGCATTAATCTTCCCATGAAAGGGGCTTGCATTGTCTAGCACCCAGACCTTGAAGGGGAGTTGTGTTCAAGTTGGGAGTACTGAATTTGGAGATGTGTTGCTCTTGGTGTATTTCTCACATACCTCACATTGTTCAAGTACCTTGTGAATATCTTGGTAAAGGGTGACACATCACAACTTATGCTTTGGGAGCACATAAAGATTTCTCCCTTTGATATATTCAAGGTCTCTGTGGCAGTGCAAGATGGTGTCCACCCTTTGATGGGTAGGTACATACAGGATGGTTGTCCCATCTGACATCCTTACTGTAAATTCAGAGCCTGAACATAAAAATGCGGGATTGTCAAATCCTTGGTCCAAATTTTGAATCACTTTTGCAGGCAACTCAGCTGAGTGAAAATTAAAATATTTAATAAAAGCAACCATTTAATTTGACTTTTTTGGTTTATTTAAATTGGCAAATTTCAAATCTCTTGAGCAGATAATTCAACTAACAAAAGACAAAACACAACAAACAAATGTGGGATACCTGAATCAGAAATGTGGGATTTTAATGTACAATTTGAGATTTCCTGTATTTCAAATGAATCATAGACATCATGTAAAATTAACAAATCTGAAATTGCGGGATTTTCAAATCCAAGAACCAAATTTAAAATCAAAAATGAGGTGGATTTGAAATAAATATAATTTATGGGTGTCTCAAAAAGGATGATAAAGGATCTAGAGTGGATTTGTGCTAATTCTTTTAGGAATCATAGGCATTCTCAAAAATTGCCCTATTCCATTTTAGGACGGCTAAAATTTAGATGCTTGATTACAGTAGATTTTAAAAAATGCTAATAATAAAATAGAATTATTTATTACAATCTATTTTTACCATGTTGCTTTTTCCTTGGTGTGTCAATAGTTCATTTGCTGTTGATAAGGTGTTTGCATTTGATTGGATGGTTTCACCTCCAGTTGCCTTGGCAATAGGAAATCAAGCCGCCTCCACGACCACAGTTGGTCTCGGGGAGGCAGCTTGATTTCCTATCGCCAAGGCAACTGGAGGTGAACCCATCCAATCAAATGCAAACACCTTATCAACAGCAAATGAACTATCAATACACCAAGGAAAAGGCAACATGGTAAAAATAGATTGTAATAAATAATTCTATTTTATTATTAGTATTTTCTGAAATCTACTGTAAATAAGTATCCTTAATAGCAGTATATGAATACATAGTGCAGTAAACTGATGGTTTATATTTTCCTCTCTTTTCTTCCTTGAAATAAAGTTTTGTTGGTCCCTTGGCTACGCCGGGGGCCAAAAAACTTTTAAAAAATTTCTGCGTCATCAGGAGAGTAGCTCATAAATCATTATATGGTTTTGTGGTTGCTGTATTAGTGATTTAGAGTGCAGAATATTACATTATTTCCAGTTTAGACAATTTTACATTTCACTTAATTTCATGTCTAAACATGGTTGTTGAGATTGGATTTTTCATTTGATTTTATCCAGAGTAGAGCTTCTTGATTTGGGTTGATTTGTCCTAGTTTCTTACTGTACATTCAATTTGGATTCTAGTTCCTGCAATTAATATCTGAGTTTACTAGTGACATTCAAAAGTGATTTGAAATTTGGTTCTTGGATTTGACAATCCCGCAACTTCAAAAAACATAGTAAACTTAATGAAAATGGTTGATGGATTTGAATGCTTCAAATCTGATTCCAGTTAATTCATTTTGTCTATTGGAAATATGTAGTTTGACTTGAACTTTGAAAAGTGTCTATGAGTTCCCGCATTTTCAAATATTCAAATAAAAATACAGAGAATTCAATTTAATTAAAAAAAGGCCATCCCATAAAAGTGATTCAAAATTTGGACCTAGGATTTGACAATCCCGCATTTTTACGTTCAGGTTCTGAATTTACAGTATGTACAGTGTTTTATAGACATCTCAGACAGGTGTTTTTTATTACAGTGTTGCAGATGATGGCCATGGCACTCAGGGAGAACCCTTTGTCTTTGGTGCGTAATACAGGAAGGAGATAATCAGGATTTAGTCTGTTCTGCCCTCTAGAGGCCCTGATATAGAGCCTTGACAAGATGTAAGCAGTAATGAGCTCTGGTCTAGGTTTATACTGGATCCTCATATTGAATCTTTTTATAAATACCATCCAGCAAGCCTATCTACAGGAAAATTATTCCTGTGTCTTAAAGTAGATAAGTGGTTTGTGATTGGTGAGGGCTGTAAACTCCTCTTGTCTCTTGAGTTAACAGCGCTGATTAAATAAACAGCGTACAGTTGCAAGCAGCTCTTTATTTTAGATTGGATAATGACACTTGCTGTCTGTCAGTTTTTGGGATATGTATGCAACTGGAGGATACTCACCAGAATCAGTCTTGATACAGAAGACCTGCCTATGAAAGCATCAAAGGTGTCATTCTCCATCTGATAATCACCATCTCATCTTGGGTACTACATGATTGGCCCAGACATCAGTTTCTCTTTGAGGTGTTGAAAGCATAGGTCCTGCTGTGGTGTCCACACAAACTTGTACTTGGTGCCTGTGATAGAAGATATGGGGCATGATCACATCATAGTCAGAGATGAAAAATTGTACATAAGTCACCATGGCTAAGAAGGTTCTGAGTTTGATCTTCTATTTTGGAGGCAGAATTTTGAAAATAGCTTAGATCTTCTGCATATCAGGCTTAATCACATCCTTAGATAATATGTGGCCAAGGAAAAGCAAGTGTTCTTTATAAAAACTAGCACTTAGATGGGGTTGCTAGGAGTTTATGTTGGGCCAACATAGAGAATACCACTTTCAGATCCTTATTTTTTAAAGTGAACAATATTTTTATTAGTGTTCAAAGATAGTGTGCTTCCAGATCCTTATGGTGTTGCTCTACTCTTGGGCTATACATGATGATATTGTCTAGATAGGCAAGAGCGTTTTTTTCAATATGAGGTGCAAACACTTCATCCATGAATGTGATAAAGATGTATGGTGTCTTAGTCATCCCAAATTCGATTATCACATATTTTCAGGGCCCACATTTGGTACAGAAGGTAATCTTCAGAATGTCATTTTCCCTGATTTGTATTTGATTGTAGCCAGCTGTGAATTCAATATTAGAGAATACTGTGGTATCTTTAAGTGCATCAAAGAGGTCATCAATCAAGGGTAAAGGGTACTAATTCTGTATAGTGATCTTTTTTAGAGCTTTATAATTCATAAGTAGTCAAAGAGACTTATCTTTCTTGGCTAAAAAGAACACAGCTGCTCCAAAATGGGACTTCAAGCTTCTGATAAGTCCTTTCTCCAAGGCTTCATTAAAGTAAGTGCAAAGAGAATAATCATTGTTTGGGGTAAGGAAATGGATAGGCTGCACTTTAGGTACAGCTCCATTTAATTATATTAAGTGCTAGATGTGTTTCTCAGGGGATAGTCCTGGTAAGGACTCCTCAAAGATTTATGGGTGCTTGGAAACTATTTCTTAATCTTTTATGGGGAAAGTATCTTTTTTATTAGTAAAGTGTATAATCTTGTACTGACATGGGTCCCAGTCAATTGCCTTGAGGTTGTTCTTTTCTTCTTTGATTTTTGTAATGCGTAAAAACACACTTGATCTCAAAGAAGTTGGTCTGCTGTGTTGGGGTATATCTGTTAATTTATGCCCTCACACTTGATGGTCAATACTGAGGTCACCCAGTCTATGTGGGGGTTGTTTCTTTGTAACCAGTCCAGCCCCAGTACAACATTAAATTTGGGGAAGTCAATGGCAGGTCCCTGTATGATGGAGTGCAGGATCTCTAGCATAATGACAAAGGTGGCAGTTTCCTTTTTCATGATGATGTGATGTTCATTGGCTAAGACCATGTTTTTAATCCACACATGATTAGTGATCAGCTTGAACTTGTCTACAAAGCTGCTGTTGACTAGGGTTCAGTTGACACCTGATTACAGGAGTGCTGAGCCTGTGTAACTTCAAAAACAGAAATGATAGGAAATCAGTTTATTGGGATGTCTGGCAATTGTGTAAAGTACTGGATCTCCTGAGAGGACCTGGGTCATAGGGCACTGATCCACGTCCTCTAGGCAATACTCATCATTTTGCAAGGCAGAAGGTTGGTGGGAAGAGCTTGGCTTGCTTAATGCTTTCCCCAGGCTTTTCCCTTGTCTTGGTTGCCTTGTGTGGCAGTGATACAGGAATGTATACAATTTGATTGACCATTGTTCCCACTTCCCTGTCCATTGGAGTTCAAGGGTTTTTTGTTTGAACTGTTATTGCTGTTGGGCAGAGGGAGGCTAGAACATCCTAGGAAATGAGAGTCCTTGGGTCTTTCCCTTTTCCCAATTTGTGCCTTGTGCAGCGCATTGAAAAACTGCTCTGCTTCCTCTGCTTCACAGTACAGGCTCTGGAGGTTAATAACTTGGTCCATATTGACATGTCTCATCACATTTAGCTTTAGAGTGTTGTAGTACATGAGTTGCATAGCTGGGTCATCAAAAAAGTATCTTTAGGTGCTTGTAGTTGCAACTCCTTATAGACCCTTGTAAGTTTGTTCACTGTGCCAGTCTGTATTAGTTTCTTTACTTAGAAGATAATCATGAGGGTGGTATCCTTCATAAAAAATCAAACCAAGAAGTTTTTCTTGAAGTTATCCCAGTCCCTCTCTATATAATTCTTGTGCTGCTTTTTGCATCATGTACCAGCATCATGGATCAGGCAAATAGAGATATCTGAAATCCAGAAGCGTGCTGGGCACTACATCTGAGTCAGTTTATTCTGAGATGACTGGACCAATGCTGTGTTGTTGTTGTTGGCTCCTGCAAATAATTCCAAGGCAGTACTGCAGAGTCACTGGGTCACATGTGCAAGCATGATGCTTTTATCTATTGGTTTGAGGTGTGAATAAAGGTTCCTGAAAGAACCTTTGTGCTGACAAGGCATTGAAAGAAGGAACTGGAATTATAATATTTTGATACAGGACATGTACTTCTGGTATTTTGTTTCCCAGTGTGTAGGGCATCCAGTCCAAGGGGAGCCCAGATATGATTCTTTTGTATATTTTTTACCATGGCAAGTAAAGGCAATAAGAGGAATTTGAAAAGAAAGCTAAGATGAAAACCTACCTGTGCTACCAATGTTTTAACTTTGATATATTAGCAAGTTACAAGGGAGAAAATATTTGGAAACTAGATAATTATTTTTATTGGGAGATATGACTTATATATTTTGAAGGAATCATTTTAAGAGAAATATGATTGTGAAAATCAATTAATTGAATTAAACAGGGGGTGGCTTGATCCTTATAATGATTAAAGTGCCAAATTGAGCTGACCACCAAGAAGAGATTGTCACTGGCTCTTTGTGCCTTGTTTGGAAACTCAAGTTGACTTCTGCATTTGACTTTGAATTTTGGGGAAATCAGTTTTTGTGGAATAGGGTCTCTTGTGCAAAGCTTTGCCAGGGGTCAACCCCACTGTTTTGAAACATCACAATTATCCACTAAGGAACAGAATTAAATTTTAAGAGCCACATCTAAAATGGTATGTATTAAATAAAAAATATTCACTGAAGTGCTGAGGAAACATATTATAAGCCTTTAAACTTGCATATTCAATAGTTTCTCTGCTCCTCTTTGCTAAAACAATAGTTCATTCATATGAAAATTAGCTACACCACCATTCTCACTCATACTTGATCCTTGAAAACTATTAAGATCAAGCCATAATATCTTTAGCTTAAAAGCAAAAATATTATTTTATAAAATCTTATTAGCTTATTGATTTATTTCTTACCCTATGTAGTTTGCCTTGTTATCACTAGTAATAATATTAGTATGGTTTGAGATACCTTTGACAAGGCCTGACAATCTTTTGATATATTATCTGTCTTTTCACAGTACAAGCAGAATCCATCCTGAGCCCAGTCCTATTTTTTCTTGGATGTTGCAACTGAAGAAATCTTAGTTGGGTATTTTGGATTAGGAAAGCTTCAGGATTACCATTTTTGCTGCAATTATAAATTTTCAACCTTTTTTCTAGTTAAGTTAAGAAGTAGTTAGTTTAAAAATAACTAATTCCAGCTTGACTTTTCTTTTTTACTTTTGGGCTAGGTTTTTATTTAGAAAATCTATACTCCAGACTTGAGTTTCTGATTCTTTTGTTTCCACACCCACCTGGTTGCTGCTTCTTTTGGGGTTTATTCTGCATCTTTGGTTTGCTGTTGTTTTGCAGAATTGTTTAACAACACCTCTAACTTCTTCAGGTTTTTTTCTGCCTCCTGGGTTCCTTTATTCTTCTTTTTTAACCTTTCAAAGTTAGAAAAACTTATAGCATATATTTTTGTGAGCCTTTTTTATCAAACATTCATCTTCAAGAGGATAATTCTGCCCCCTAATTTACTGTTACAAATGACAAACTCCTGTTGATTATTCACATAGGAAAACCTCAACTACAGGATTTGAGCCCCAATACCCTGCAGGCCGCCAGCCTGCAGATTTTTAGGCTCAAACTAGAGGGGGATTTGACTTCAGAGAATCTCCTAAGGCTTGATGAACTAAAATTACTTTGTCAAGGATCCCCATGTCAAAGGTTCCTGTTAACCCAACTAATGAGAGTGCAGGCCAAGCCAAAGATCCCAGAATAACTTGGGCCACTGCAGCAGGGGAAGCAAAGAAACTTCCCATGGAATGTGAGCCACCCAAAGATGAAAAATCCCACGGCCTGAAAGGGAAATTTGAGTTTTCTCAGTTTGAACCAGCCAATGAAATAACTCCCGCAATAGATGCTGCCAAGGGCTGTAAAAACCTGGTAGACAGTAGCACTATGCCCAAAGGAATTTTTAAAAGTTTCTCCATGGCAGATGGGTATACTTATACCCTGGGCCGCCAGGAAGTTACCCATTGTCATTATTACAATAAAGTGACATTAACCTTTGGTTCAGCCAAGTTATCCCATACTTGACTTTAGTTCTATTTCATTTGAAGTCTAACTCCTGAGGTTTTTTTCCTCCCACTTATCCACCCCAAGAAACTGCAGACCAGCTGCCTGAACTATATTCTCCACTAGGAGCTCCCTTTGGCCCAATACATTTCACAGAGTATCCACCAAACCCGGCATATTTGGAGTTCACACTAGAGGAAATCTTAATCTACAGCTCAGAGGCTAGAACTAGAGAGACAGAGACCGTTTACAGAGAAGGGACCAAAATCATCATACCTCCTCTGCTATTCCTCGACAAGCACAACTACTTGCCCACCTATTTAGTTCCAATGACATCACCTCTTACCCTGCAGCCAAACCACCCGTAGGAATCTGTTACAGCCAATGAATCCACCTCCACTCAGATATTTGGGGTGATGTGTATCACCTTCACCGGCCTGATTGATTCAATGGTACCCGTAAGCAGACCCTGGGCCCTGCTGGGCAAATTGTTATCTTATATTGTAAAGTTAGCACCAATCTTGTGGTGGGCCCTACCTGCAGGACCCGTGGGCTGTCCGCCCGTAAGTTCCCAGGAGCCCCCCACAGGCTGGATCCCTGACATTTACCTCAATTTTCCTGAAATCAATAAATACTAGAGCCATCATCTCTCAAACTCAAGATGAGATTGTTTGACTTATACCCCAAAGGTACTTGTTGGTTCTTAGGGCTTCTAATATTTTGTAACTTTTAGTCTGTTAGCTGTCTTATCCACATGATCATTTTTGATTATTTGTCCCACCATTTGAGTAAATTTTACAACCATACCCAATATTTAACTGTTGAGTGTTTTAATTGTATAGTTGATTCTGAACAGTATCCAGACCTTGAGATCAGTTTCCTAAACCAGGCATTCACCATTAAGCCTGGGCTTTACTTTATTTTACTTAGTCTGATCAACCAGTTTAGCCCAAATTTCACTGCATGTAAACTTTTAGAAGCCTTATTTTAGTTACTTTTGCAACACTTGCTCATCTTTTTATATTCAATGGGCTCAATATATTGGGGCTTGAAGTTTTAGCTTATAATTATCTCCCTAGAAGCTCCAGGCCTTACAGAAAGACAACATTCCAAGGGGAAAGAGAAGAGGGTATATTAAGGGGATGGCTTTATTGAGAAGCAGTAACTGATACACTGTAAAAGAAAGCCATTAACCCACAAGGCATGACACTATGGAAGGATCTACATTTGTTAAGGGCAGTAAATATCTAATTAAGGGATCACCACCTGAAATTAGCTTGCTCCTACTTTGGTGATATTGCCTGTATTTTGACATTGGTGGCAGAATGTCCTGTGCTGTTAGATACATCATAGGATGGCTCTGTGAGCATCCCTGTATGCTGTAAGATACATTGGCAGGTGAGGTGCTGATATTGATTGCAATGTAAGCACTATTCCTTAAAAGTGGCATGTACCCTATATATGAAAGTACTCATCTGTGATGTCTCAATAAGCAGGCTTGGCTTGGTGTGTCTTTGAGTGTGGTATTGGGCAGATCAAGCTGGGCCACAGGTGTCATGCCCTGCCCCAAAGGGCAGGCTCTTTAAATTTATCATATTTGATGTTTAAGTTCAATTTTAACCTTTCAGTATTTTTTAATATTAGAATTTTGAATTAGAAGTTAATATTTAAGTATTTTAAGTTAATTATATTGTTTTTCTCTTTGATTTGCATTTGAATTGACGTGGTTGTTGTACTGTTTTATCAGCTATTCAATTAGCTTATATTCTCTACTTTAAATTAGATGAATTCTACTTTTTTGCTTACCTTTTCAAAACTCCTTTTCACGTTGTTGCTGCTCTCCCCAGCCTCATCTGCCTATCAAACTTGATCTGGTATTTGTTTTCTCCTTTTCTGTACCTGATTGTCTCCAAATTCTTCAGTTGCTCCTCCTCTTGGCTGCTTCCTCCTGTTGATCATGCTCAAACTGAAAGGGCTTTCTCTTCTATAAATAAAGAGCTTTTGAAGAGTAGGCTTTAAGCCAAAAGTCTAAGTGATTTCTTCCCCTTCAACTTTTACAATTTTAAACTTCAAATTTATAATTTTTAGAATTTGGCTTTTTTAAATTCATTTTTTTAGTTTAGCTTTTTCCTTAAATCCAAATGGAACTTATAAAACAACAAGCCTTAGGCTTGAAGTATCCATTTTTTTCCCTTAAGGAATCTTTCAATAGTTATATGTATCAATTTGCAGATGGAGAATATCCTAATATTGATGTTCCTTTAGTTACAAATTGTTCACTATTGAACACTTTATTCTATCTTCTTTGCTTAGGGTTTTTACACTCTATCACTCCATTTGTGACGCAATATAGGTTTTTAGCGGGTTTCTGTAAGATCATCTTACAGACAGTACCTACATTTTTATATCTTTTAAATTTGAATCCCAATGCTTTGCACGCTTTAGTTTATAACCTTGCACCATTATGGGCAAGACCTTACATTATTTTGGCTTCCCATGGGATTGACCCAGACAACACTTTTTCCATCTCTTCTATTATCTTTTTAGCTTTGTTTCTCTCTATTATTATTGTAACTTTGTTATCTCTAGTAGTTTTCTTACTTGGTTGGTTATATGATAAGGTTTTTTGTAATAAGGAGGATCATATCCCCACTACCTACACCAACCAAACAGTAGTTCTCAATACCTTAGCCCATAGTTCACCTCCCCTAGTATTTTTAACACTTTAGCTTATGCACAGACCCACTTTACTGCTTACGGGTCTGAGTTTTCCACCAACTCTCAGAAGGTCCTCTATCTTGCAGAGAAGCTCACTGGTCACTACAGAGATTGGTTTAGCACTCATTCAATACGCAACCTGGGCATCCTCCAGGATTATGATCTCTTTGTCAGTTCACTCCTATCTTTCTCTGGAGAAGACAAGAAGTTGTCCACGCCCTCTGCTTCTAGGTTTGCAGGTCTCACACAAGGTTCTCTTTCACTTGGCAAATACAACCAGAAGTTTTGCTCCCTCCAGTCAAGACTACAAGCCTCTGACACTGAGGCTTGCAGCTTCTACAAGATAGGCCTCAACAGATTTCTCCAGGAATTCTTGGTTCACCACAATCTCCCTGACAAACTAGAACCTCTTATCAGAGAAGTGGTTAAGTGGAATTGTAAATACCTTTCTTCAAAAACACACTCTCCTTCTAACCTATCCCCTACAGCTGGTTGTTTATTCCAGACAAGGCCTTGCTCTCTTTGACTCCTCCATCTGGCACCAAGCCAAAGTTTGGGGAAGGTTTTGCCTTACTGCCAAGGAAGTCCTTAGAAGAAGGAACAACAACCTCTGCTCTTACTGTGGATCAAAGGATCATCTTCTACCAGCCTGTCCTCTCTCCAAACGTCCCCCCTTTGTCAACAAGACTGCCACCCTTACTTTGCTGTCCCTTAACAATACTTCCAAGTCACCTACTGTGTTAGTGACCATTCATGGACCTTTGGGAAAGATCAAGGTGCTTGCTCTTCTTGAAACTGGCGCTGATGCCAACTTCATTGAGGAGAAACTTGCTAAACTACTTGGACTCCCTGCCTTTGGATCTCTTGACGTTAAGGCGGGAAACAGCACTCTCATTGGTGCCACACCTATCCTCCAACCTGTCACCATTGACTTGGAGGGCTCTCCATTCTGCGTCACATGTAACTCTTCCCCCAACTTATCCTTCCTGTTCATCCTTGGATTCCTGTGGTTGAGAGAGTCTTTGCTTAACTTTGATCACCCAGACAACAAGATATCATTTACATGCAATGTCATTGTCAAATTTTTATCCCTTTTACCTGGTACTCTTGGCTCAACTCCCTCCAAACCAAACCTGACTGCTATCTCTAGTACCATCCTGGATACTCTTTCTGCCAAGGACAAAGATGGATTACCTTATTGTTAATCTGACTTCAAGGATTGTTTTAGTGAGGAGGAATGTAACCTACTACCTCCTCATAGGCCCTACAGTATTCAGATAAACCTTAAGCCAGGCACCACTCCCCCCTGGGGAAGGCTTATTCCTCTCTCTTAATCCAACAACACTCTACTAAAGAACTACATTAATGAGGAACTCTTCAAGGGTTTTATCTCCCAATTTACGTCTCCATGTTCTTCCCTCATCTTCTTTGTCAGTAAATCTGATGGCTTTAAGCGCCCTTGTGTAGAATATAGAGCCCTCAATGAGATCACAATCAAGGATAGATGCCCTATTCCTTCTGCTGAGGCTTTGACAGATTGCCTTGCTGGTAGTTCTGTATACACCAAGATTGATCTCCAAAGCGCTTTCAACCAGATCAGAATCTCTCCTGGCCACAAATGGAAGACCGCGTTCTGTACTATATTCAGGTTATATGAGTACAATGTAATGCCTTTTGGATTATGTAACGCTCTGTCAACCTTCCAGGCCTTAATGAACAAGGCACTTCTGCCATTCCTAAACAAGTTTGTTGTTGTCTATCTCAATGATATCCTCATATACTCCTTTTCTATTGACAACCATGTTGCCCACGTCCGCCAAGTACTCAAGAAACTTTGAGACTACAACCTGTTTGCAAAATCTTCTAAGTGCTCATTCTTCTGCACTGAGGTTGATTTCCTCGGCTACGTTGTCACTCAAAATGGTTTCACTGTCTCTCCTAGCAAGGTGAATTCTATTCAAAGCTGGCCTGTCCCCAAGACTTGCTCACAACTTTGTGGCTTCCTGGGATTGGTAAACTATTGCCGTAAGTTTGTGGAAAATTTTTCTTCTCTAGTCTTGCCACTCACTACCCTCCTTCTCCTTCTGTTCCCTTTGTCTGGACACCTGGGGCCCAGCTTGCATTTGAGGCCACAAAGGCTGTCTTTGTCTCCACGCCTGTCCTCCTGATGCCTGATCCTTTCAAACCCTTCTTGGTTGAGACTGATGCCAGCAACTATGCCATTGGTGGTGTTCTCCTTCAGCTTGGGGGGATGGGATGCAACACCCTGTTACATACTTCTCTCAAAAACACCTTCCAGCTGAACAAAACTACCCTGTACATGACAAGGAACTTCTTGCCATCATCAAAACACTCAAGCATTGGCGTCGCTATCTTGAGGGACTTGATAAGCCTTTCCTCATTTACATGGACCATAAGAACTTGCTTTACTTCACTGAGTCACGCTGAATTTCCTAAAGACACACTGGATGGGTACTGGAGCTGTCAAATTTCTGCTTCAAGCTTGTGTACAAGAAAGGTGTACTTAATACCCTAACTGACGTGCTTAGTTGTCATCCTTCATTATCTGATTTTGAAAAAGACTACAAACTCATTAACACCAAGATGGTCCTTCCACCTGAGAGCTTTCTGAAACTTAATGTCATCAGCACTACAACCCCCAATATACTGAAGCAAATCCACGAATCTCAGCTTTCCAATAACACCTTGTCTCAGATAATTGACGCTCTTACAAAAAATAAGACAGTCACAAATCCTTCTTTCTCCCTGCTAGATGGTGTGTTATACTTCAACAACCTTTTGGTAGTTCCTTCTCCAGACCTTCAACAGCTTCTAACCATCACTTTCCATGACTCCTTTGCTGCAGGCCACACTGGATATAAGAAAACCCTTTCTAAACTATGCAATCACTTCTGGTGACCAAAAATGTCCACCTTTGTCAAGTCATACATCAGTAGTTGCCTAGTTTTCCATAGAAGCAAACACTCCACCCAGAAACATGTGGGTCTTCTATGTTCTCTTCCAGTTCCTGAAGGTCCTTGGCAGTCTGTCTCTTTGGATTATATTGTCCAGCTTCCTCAGTCTGAAGGTTTTGACACCATACTGGTCATTGTAGACAGATTCTCAAAGCAGGCTATTTTTGTTCCCTGCAATTCTAACATAATGCAAAGCAGACTGCTTCTCTCTTTGTTAAGAGCGTCTTTGTCCACCATGGTACTCCAAGAGATATTGTCTCCAACCATGGACCACAATTCCTTTCCCTGTTCTGGAAAGAGTTTATGACTAAGCTAGGTGTTCACCTTTCCCTTAGCACCTCTTATCATCCCCAGTCTGATGGGCAAACTGAATGTACAATCAGACACTAGAATGTTTTCTTTGCTGTTTTTCCAACAAACAACAAGACAATTGGGCTTCTCACCTACCTTTGGCCCAGTATTCCTACAATGCTACTCCCCATTCCTCTACCAAGATGACTCTGTTCATGGCAAATTTAGGCTACAATCCTGCCTTTGTTCCTTCTGTCACCTCCTCTGTCTGTTCCCTGTTAGCCAAGGAGTTTCTTGTCCAGCTAAAACTCATCCAGAATTCCTTAAAAGAGAATCTCTCTAAGACTATTGAGGTTTACAAGGTCCAGGCTGACATCATTGTCAGGAGGGAAAGGGCATCCAGGTCAACAACCTTGTATATCTAAATACAAAAAATCTTCCTATCAGATGGCCTTCCTGTAAACTTGGCCCTCGGTTCATAGGGCCTTTTCTTGTAACAGAAAGAGTTGGGAAGGTTGCATATTGTATCCAACTTCCCCCAGGGTATTGCATTCATGATGTCTTCCATGTGTCCCTCCTCAAACTCCAGACTTCTCCTCCTCCTTCTCATCAGAACAATGAAGTGCCCCCTCCTCACATGGTCCAAGGGACTCCTGAATATGAGGTTGACTCCATTATCAACCATTGTTACCACTATGGTAAACTCCAATACTTGGTTCTTTGGAAGGGATATTCTGTTGAGGAGAGTTCTTGGGAGCCACTGTCTAACCTTGGAAACTGTCCTGATGCCATCAACTCTTATATCCAAGCACATCCTGAGCTTGGATCTGGAGGGGGTAATGTCATGCCCTGCCCCAAAGGGTAGGCTCTTTAAATTTATCATATTTGATGTTTAAGTTTGATTTTAATCTTTCAGTATTTTTTAATATTGTAATTTTTAATTAGAAGTTAATATTTAATTATTTTAAGTTAATTACCTTGTTTTTCTCTTTGATTTGCGTTTGAATTGACGTGGTTGTTGTACTGTTTTATCAGCTATTCAATTAGCTTATATTCTCTACTTTAAATTAGATGAATTCTACTTTCTTGCTTACCTTTTCAAAACTCCTTTTCACGTTGTTGCTGCTCTCCCCAGCCTCATCTGCCTATCAAACTTGAACTGGTCTTTTTTTTTCTCCTTTTCTGTACCTGATTGTCTCCAAATTCTTCAGTTGCTCCTCCTCTTGGCTGCTTCCTCCTGTTGATCATGCTCAAACTGAAAGGGCTTTCTCTTCTATAAATAAAGAGCTTTTGAAGAGTAGGCTTTAAGCCAAAAGTCTAAGTGATTTCTTCCCCTTCAACTTTTACAATTTTAAACTTCAAATTTATAATTTTTAGAATTTGGCTTTTTTAAATTCATTTTTTTAGTTTAGCTTTTTCCTTAAATCCAAATGGAACTTATAAAACAACAAGCCTTAGGCTTGAAGTATCCATTTTTTTCCCTTAAGGAATCTTTCAATAGTTATATGTATCAATTTGCAGATGGATAATATCCTAATATTGATGTTCCTTTAGTTATAAATTGTTCACTATTAAACACTTTATTCTATCTTCTTTGCTTAGGGTTTTTACACTCTATCACTCCATTTGTGACGCAATATAGGTTTTTAGCGGGTTTCTGTAATATCATCTTAAAGAAAGTACCTACATTCTTATATCTTTTAAATTTGAATCCCAATGCTTTGCACGCTTTAGTTTATAACCTTACATCATTATGGGCAAGACCTTACAACAAGTTCCTTTCTTTGACTCAGAACCTTTCTGGGTCTCATCCTGCAGTTTTGATGGTGAAAGAGTGGTCTTAATTTTTCCAGGGGGATTGGATCTAATCAAGATATATAGAGCTTGGTTTAAGTGTAATATAGTTGACTGATAGATCCTAACTTGTTGAAATTTATTGCAATAGCAGAAAAAAGAGACTTGGATGCATCATCAGATTTGGATAGTTGCTGAAGACCAAGGGTTTAGACACTATGATTTTTAAATAGGGCTGATAAACTTAAACACCCCTATCTAATAAGGAAAAGGGGAACTTATTATACTTGAGTATTTAGCTAAGCTAGTCCTATATAATGAAATAGATGAAGTAGAGTATATACTATATTTTTATGATAGAAAGAAATGGAAAACTGGCTGGAAGAGAACCTGCTAAGTCACATCAGCAAGTAAATTAGAGTGATATCAGCTACATGTTAACAATGCAGACCGTGTCAGAGTAAAACAGGGGGCCAAAATGGTCACAATCTGTGCTGTGACCAAGCTTCACTTGCCACAATATGTTTTGTGGCTTTATCAGTTATCAAAAATCATTTTATGACCTTCAATTCATGTCACAATCCATGCTGATTTTTTTGGGTTTAGGGGCAGGTCACAGTTGTAACTGCCATGTCTTTTCACCTGCTCCTAAAGTCACAAAACAGATCTGTATGGACTGTGATGTGACTAAGCACAGCCCTATCATGTTTTGTGTGGTGTCCAATCATAAGTGTGTAAACTATTCCTTTTGATCAAAATAGATATTTAGTCATTCATTTGATTAGAATTTTTCTATAGTTAGTTAAAAAACTGTGGTTCAATAAAAACTATCATTGTTGTTGTAACTGTGCTGTTTTAGAAGAGTTACAAGTGGAAAAATATTTAGAAACTGGATAATAATCTTTATTGAGAGATAGGTATTATATAGTCATTGTGAGTCAAGGATAAGAGGAAGATGGTAGTGTTGATCACACAGTGGGATGGTGAAGGGGGTGGCTTAATCCTGGTAATAAGTCAAGCACCAAAACAAGGTATCCATCACAAGGAATAATCATTTGTTAATGTTGTTGGATTTTAAAATTCAAGTCAACTTCCTAGTCTAGCTTCGAGTGGCCAGGTAATTGGATTGCGGGTCACAAACCCGCTTGTTTGGAACCTTGCTGGCAGGTCAAGCCTGCTGTTTTAACACCCCCCAACTGAAGGTTGGCCTCCTCTGGGGGTAGGTCATCAGGGAGGTTGTCAGGAGCCCGGGCGCCATACTGGACTAATTGTTGTTCTATGGCGGGCAGGGTGGTTTTGCGTTGTTTTTGTCTTGCTTTGCAGGGTTCAGGAAATCATGGTGTAGGGTCTTGTCTAGCTTGCACTTCCCAAGTCCTTGCACAAGGTAAGTGTTATTGTTGTTTACCTTTATAATGATTGCTGGGCCTACTTTCTTGGGTTGTAGTTTGCTTTTATCAACATTCATGACCCAAACCTTGTCCCCAATTTCATGTCTATCTCGGATGGGGACAAAAGTTTTTTGCAGATATTCATTTTCCTTTTCTGTTTGTTTTCTGTTGGCCTCTATAACTTGAGGGTCTGAGAGCGGGGGGACTTCACTTGGTGTTTCCAGTTTGGGTCCTGTTAATGCTTGGATGATATTTGGCTGTGTGCCGTATACCAACTCAAAGGGCTTTTTCCGGTGGATCTGTTCACTCAGGTTTGGCACACAAGTAGTGAAGTTGATAGATGCTTATACCAGTCTTCAGGTCTCCTGGCAATGAGCTTGGCTAAGGCTTGCAAGAGGCTATCATTTATCTGCTCTACACGTCCATTGGCCTTTGGGTGGTATGGTGTTGTTACAGTGTGTTTGACCCCATTTTTAGCAAGGTATATGTTGGTGTTTTTGGAGGTCAATTCTTTCCCTCCATTGGTTATCAGGAGTTCTGGCTTTCCAAACTTGCTGATTATCTCTTTGCCAATAAATTTTTGTACGTAATTGCCAGTGTGTGCCTTTACTTCTTGGGCTACTGGCCATCTTGTAGCAAAATCTATGGCAGTGATGATGTATTTCTTATCATTGTGTTTCCCTGGCATGGGGCCAACAACGTCAAGGGCCCATACCTTGAAGGGTAGTTGTATGTGGATGGGTAGTACTGACTCACATTGGTATAGGACTTCCTGAACGTCACAATATAAGGTTGGCCACCTGGCCTTGTGTTTAAGGAGCTCATAGGCTTTGACTCTTGGTGTATCTGAGGTCTCTGTGATAGCTTAGGATGGTGTATACTCACTGGTGTGTGGGGATATAGGGAATAGTAGTACCGTCAGACATTTTTCTGTGCAGGGTCCCATATACGTCAGCAAATAGGTGTTTGTTTTTGATAACTGTTTCCTTTGTTATGTTGGTTGTACCAGGGGGAAACCCTTGTCCTTTGTTTGTAGTACCAAGAGAGGCCAGTCTGGGTTGAGCCCATTTTCCCCTCTTGTGGCACAGACATATAGGCGTGAGAGGGCATCTGCCATGGCAAGCTTGGGCCCAGGTTTATACTGTATGAGAATATTGAATCTCTCCAAGAGTTCCATCCAGTGGGCTTGGCAACGAGATAGATTTGCTTGGGTTTTGAAATATATGAGTGACTTCTGGATGGTTAATGCTGTGAATCCTTCCTGCCGTTTCAGATACCAACACCATTTGACTAGACAGTTTACAATGACCAGCAGTTCCTTGTCATGGATAGGGTAACAACACTTGCCATCAGTCAACTTTTGTGATTCATAAGCTACAGGCAGGAAGTCACTGTCATTATTTTTGATTTGTAGTACTCCCCCAATGGATGCATCTGAGGTGTCAGTTTCCATTTGGTATTCCCTGTCACGTTTGGGGTATTGCAGGATGGGAGCTGTTGTGAGCTTCTCCTTGAGGTGTCTAAAACAGAGGTCACGTTGGGGGGTCCACACAAACTTGGATTTGGCGCCAGTTATGGCAGATAAGGGGGTAGTCAAAACGCCACAGTCAGGTATGAAGTGGCGTACATAGGCTATCATCCCCAGGAAGGTGCGGAGTTCCGACTTATCCTTGGGTGGCGGCATCTTGCATATGGCCTGTATCTTTTGACTTTCAGGTTTGATGCCGCCCTTTGGGACTATGTATCCTTAGGAAGGGTAGTTGCTCGCAGAAGAACTGGCACTTGGAGGGCTTGGCCAACAGTTTGTGTTGTGCCAGGGTAGCAAAGACTGCCTCAAGGTCTTTGTAGTGCTGTTCCACCAAGGGGCTGTAGACAATGATGCCGTCTAGGTAGACTAGAGCATGTTTGCCTATGTGTGGCACAAACACTTCATTCATGAAGGTCACAAAGATTAACAGGGTGTTTGTCATGCCAAAGTTGAGCACCACACATTTGTATGAGCTGTATTTAGTGCAGAAGGCTGTTTTGGGGATGTCTTCCTCCTTAACATAAATCTGGTTGTAGGCTGCAGTCAGATCAATCTTGGAGAAGACTGTGGCTCCTCCCAAGGCGTCAAGAAGATCATCAATCAGTGGTAGTGGATAACAGTTCTTGATGGTAACTTTTTTTAGGGCTCAGTAGTCTGTGACCAGATGTAACGTTCTGTCCTTCTCAGCCACAAAGAACATGGCAGCTCCAAAAGGAGACTATGAGGGGCAGATAAGTCCTTTCTCCAATGCCTCCTTGAGATAGGCGTTTAGGGTGTCATCTTCACTTGGGGTCAGCCTGTAGATAGGGCGTGCTTTGGGGATAGCCCCTTTGAGTTGGATGGAGTGTTGGATGTGTTTCTCAGGGGGGCAGCCCAGGTAGCGCTTCCTTGAAGATTTCTGGATGGCAGGCCACAATTTTGCGGTCCTGAGGCGTGGAGGTATCCTAGTGATCTCTGAAGTGTATGATCTCGTACTGGCATGAGTCCCAGTCAATTGCCTTCAGGTTTTCCTTTTTGTCCAGGGTCTCTGTGATGTGCACAAAGACATGGTTGCGTAGGAGTTGGTCCACTGAGTCAGGGTAGATCTGATGGTTGACACATTCACGCTTGATGGTCAAGACTGAGGTTGCCCAGTCTACATGAGGGTTGCTCTTTTGTAACCAGTCCAACCCCAGTACAATGTCAAACTTTGGGAAATTGATGATGGGACCTTGGATGGTGGAATGGAGGTTCTCAAGCATGACAGAGAAGGGGGCAGTTTCCCTTGTCACAGCAATGTGGTGTTCATCATCCAGGACCACATTTTTAATCCTCAAAGGATTAGTGATTAGCTTGAACTTATCTACAAAGCTGCTATTGATTAGGGTTCAATCCGCGCCCAAATCCAGGAGTGCTGAGCCTGTGTAACTGCAAAAACAGAAAGGATAGAACATCAGTTTATTGGGATGTCTGGCAATGGTGTACAGTACCGGGTCCTCTGAGGATACTTGGATCATTGGAAATTGGTCCAGGTCCTCGGGTCAGTACTCATCATTGGGCAAGTCAGGAGCTGTGTGGGGAGAGCTTGGCTTGCTTAATGCTCTCCCCGGGCTTTTCCCTCATCTTGATTGCCTTGCGTGGCGGTGATATGGAAATGGGTACAATTTGACTGGCCATTGTTCCCATTCCCATGTCCGCTTGATTTTGTGGGTTTATGGTTGGTGTTATTCCCGTTGTTTCCAGGGGTGGTTGAGTGGAGCGCCCGCCTGTGTGGGAATCCTTGTGTCTCTCTTGTTTTCCCATTTGTACCTTATTGAGGGCATTGGATGTTTGTTCCGCTTTCTTCGCTTTGCGGTACAGGCTTAGCAGGTTGGTCACTTGGTCCAGGTTCACGTGTCTCATTACATGCAACTTGAGGGTGTCGTAGTACATGAGGTGTGTGGCTGGGGTGTCAAAGGCCATGTCAGCTGGGGCACAAAGTTGGAGTTCCTTGTAGGCGCGGGTGAGTTCCTTCACAGTGCCTGTCTGGGTTAGGTTCTTTACTTGGCGTATGATCATGAGCACCGTGTCCTTAAGCACAAATCTTGCCAAGAAGTCTTTCTTGAAGGTATCCCAGTTCTTGTTGGTGTGTTCCTTGTGCCACTTATCATACCAGGTGCCAGCGTCGTGGGTCAGGCGGATGGAGATTTCCGCAATCCAAAATTGCTGCAGGCATTCCATCTGGGCCAGCTTGCTCTGGGTGGACTGGATCCATGTGGCAGCGTTGTTGTTGTTGGCCCCGGCAAAAGGTTCTAAGGCAGTGCTTTGCAGTCTTTGGGCTACGTAGGCGGGCATGGTGTTTTTGTCGGTTGGTTGCAGAATAGAGGAGAGAGCCTGAAAGAGCCCTTGTGCAGACATGGTGTTGAAGGCGGGTAGTGGGATCACCGTGTTCTGGTACAGGACAAAGCCATCGGGTTTCTTGGTACCAGGGGTATACGGGGTCCAGTCAGGCGGGAGGCCAGACATAATTCTGTCAAGGATTTGTTGGCTGCGGTGCATGCGGGCAACAGGCAAACTTTTTTCAAAATAAGGTAGGATGGATAACCTACTTGTGCCACCAATATTGTAACTGTGCTGTTTTAGCAGAGTTACAAGGGGAAAAATATTTAGGAGTTAGATAATAATCTTTATTGAGAGATAGTGATTATATAGTCAATGTGAATCAAGGATAACAGGAACATGATTGTGTTGATCACACGGCTGGATGGTGAAAGGGGTGGCTTGATCCTGGTAATGAGTCAAGCGCCAAAACAAGGTATCCACCATAAGGGATCATCATCTGTTCATGTTGTTGGATTTGGTAATTTGAGTTGACTTCCTAGTCTGTCTTCGAGTGGCTGGGTAATCGGATTGCGGGTCATGAACCTGCTTGTTTGGAACCTCACTGGCGGGTCAAGTCTGCTATTTCGACATTGTGAGATAATGCTGGATAAAGCTTGTAGGGAATCATGGTTGAAAAATAAAACCCAGCAACTGAAACTGCCCTAATTTTACACCATGTGTCTTGTACGAAATGATGTCACATGTTTCATTCTTAAAACTCATTTTAACTTTACATCCTGCGCCTCACACGGAATGAAGTTATCTGTTTCATCCTTAGAAACCGCCTTCCTTTTATATTTTGCGACCTACACAATGGAGTGAGGCACGAATTGTGACCCACACCAAAAGTTGTGGCAAAATCCCCACAGATATTTTGTGGTGTAATCTAAACACATCTTAAAAACAGGGTTGTGACTGTGATCACACAATTGCTGTGACTGTCCCAACCTTGGCCAGAGTTAACCTTGCTTCCCTTTGTATCATCCCAGTTAGGTTGTCAACTGATTAAACTTGCTTTTATAATATCAAGGCTCAATTATAAGCGATAAAGTAAGTGCTTGAGACTGAATTGAAAATCCTTTCAACCATCTATTGAGGATTGATTTGATTATTTTAGAATGGATCATGATTCATTATAGCAGAGCTATGAAAGCTATCAGCGATTTTAATAAAACTTATTGTTATCTTCTTATTTTTCTTTAGACTTGAAAATCAATTCCCTCTCTTCTCATATCGGTATACTTCTCAGAAGCATATTCATGACATGCCAAATCATAACTGGGCGATGGATTGAGTATCAATTCCCTGCTGGGATTAGGAAGTCTTAAATCCCATTTAAATATCTATTTCAACTAGTTCAGGAAGGTAGGCTGGTCCCAAAAACCAATGAATCAGCCTACCAGGGTTTAGTTTAAGTTGTTCAAGCTGGTGTATGTAAAAGTGGAACAATATCGATACAACACCGCCAAATATCATCCACTTTTTGTTTGAGATCAAACACAAGCCATACAAGGATTGTCTTGAAACCCCTACTGACTAGCTCCTACATCACAAGCAGTGTTGGATACAGTCACCCCAAGCTCTGCTATGTCAACCTCAGCCGGAATGCTGGGCCAGATCCCAAGCACTTTCCTGATGGTTGGTGCCCAATCAACTTTATACTATATCGGTCGGTACTTCCTGGTCCGCCAGCTTTATCAGGATTATGATATCAAGGGTTCCAGCACGGCTACTTTTGGCACTTCAAGGCTTTCAAGCTTGGGTGTCCAGATCGCCTTTTCAACCACATTTTCCTTCTCGGGAGGACTCTGTTTCTTGATGCTCTTTGAAATCCTCGAGCTTATGCCAGAGTATGTGTTATTTTCGTATTTTTGTTTCCGCATGTTCTTAAGTTTTCTGAAGACCTTCCAAAAATCTTAAGCTTTTTAACTTTTACTTTTGAGCTTTTCATTGTAAGAACTATTAAAGTTCAAGGTTCTTAGGGGTTAAAACATTTTTCGCTTTGTTTTTGGCTAGATGTTTTAAGGTTCCTCAGATTTCACCTATCTATCATAAAGAAACTAGTTAGCTGTTCCTGAACTATAGCAATTCAACGATCTACAACTCTAGGTTTCCGTGTACCCCTTTTCGTTTTTTGTTTACCTTTTCAATTCACTTTTTTACTGACAGCTATCCAAAATGAATTCATATAATTATGTAGATCTATATGCATACTTTGGGGATCCCCAATATCTTTATTGAATCAAATTGACGCAAGTCTTATCTTATTGCCAGTGATCACATTTCATTTACAAGTTCAATTTTGAAAGCACCTCGCTTTTACATTGCCTTTTTCTGGCTTGTTATTCAGTCTGGAAGGATGCTAGCAAATTTTAGTATGATTTAGTTATTCTTAGGTATTGATAATCATCTCTCTTAGATAAGTAAACGCTTACTTCGAAAAAGTAAGGCTACTTGGAGAGAGTGTCTAGGATTCTTAGAATTTTGTCCTTTTGTTTGCGCATTTATATATATTTGATTGTTGGACTGGCTTGCGCGTCCCTTCAGAATCTAAAATCACGCTTAATTTTTTTCTGAAAACTTGCCTAATTGTAGATATAAATTAACAGTGTTTGATATAGACTTCGCAGCTGGTACTGGAAGCTATGTTTATGGATGACTCTTCTCCTGGTAATTGTTATCCTACCTATCTGCCAAATATACATGCTCACGAAAGGGCTATTTGCAGGTAGCCATACCTTTGAAAAGCCTCTGCTGAGACAATAAACTTAGATTTGAATGCTAGATATAAAGTGCTTTCAGTTTCATCGATTTGGGTGGTTTCCTTCATATTGTTTTGGCAAATTGGAAGGCAAGATAGCGTTCCTGAGGAGTCCCTGGGATTTGGTAAATTGCCTTTACAAAAAATATTAAACACAGCACCAGTCGATTGGGTGTTTATTCAATCCCTTAGCCGAATAGGCATCCTTGGTGTAGCATTGATATCAGTTCTTTCTGGATTTGGTGCGGTTTACAACAGCTACATCTACCTTCCATTGAATCAGTAAGAACAGTCATGAACGTCGCTTACAAGTTAGAGGACTCAGTGCGACAGACCTTCAAAAAAGCGAGACAGAATTGACAAATACACTTCAAATGGTTACCGAGAAGAAGAAAGCACTTTTCATGGAGCAGCAAAAACTTAAGGATGTTGAAGCCTCTCGGCCTGACTCAGGAATCATTTCTTCTATGTTTACTAGCATTTCCCAGGGCTTGACTCAACGCAGTAAGTGGGCCTGCGCGGCTTTATAAGGTGATTTCTTAGAAGTTTCTGCTTTTTTAGGTGCGTCGTCCATTCAGGCAGAAATCGATACACTTGATGGCCTTGAAAGACAGATAAGCTCTGACGTCGATACCCTCCAGCGCCACAAGGTAATAAGATTGATATGTTATGCTTACCTTCAGGATCGAGCCCAATATTCTGGCACATGGAAGGGGAAGCTACTGGATATGATTGGCTATGTGTTTGCTGGATATTGTATCTATCGTATCTTTATGGTAAGTTGATAACAGAGCTGCTCTAAAAACAAGTCATTTGTCAATGTTATTTTCAACCGCCGTGGAAAATCAGATCCCATCACCACTGGGCTCTCTGTGGTGCTCATGTTTTGGAATGGGCATCTGGATCAGAAATTCTGGTCTCAGCAGCTGAGTTTTTTCCTGATTGGGATTCTGGTTGTTTCTTCTATTAGAAGTTTGCTGCTCTACTTTATGAAGGCAAGCAGATAGTGTAGATCCATCTGACTTTCTTAGATAACCAAGCTTTTTAAAAGCCAGACTCTCAAGGAGAACTTGATTCTCTTCTTGGCTCAAACTATGGGCATGTATTTTCTAAGCACTGTTCTGCTCATGCGGGCCAATCTCCCCGAAAGTTATAGGTGCTGTTGTTTATTTTTCAATTGCTAACTCTACACAGAGATAATCTAGCTGCTGTGCTCGGCAACATTCACTTTGACTTTTATCACCAATGGTTTGACATTGGATTTCTAGTTTCCTCTCTTCTAAGCATAGTAGTCATCTACTTAACTTATCAACAAATGCAGATGAATTCTTTAATGGACTAATACCATTTAACTGACCTCAAAAGCTTTCCTGCCAACTTATGCTAGTCTGACTCTATTATGAAAATATATTCATAAGGATAAAGCTTTAGAGGAATTCCCAATCTGTCCTAATAAGCAAATCAATTATATTACTTCCTTGAGTTAAACATACCAGTATTCAAGAAAACACCACAGATAGTTTCCACATCTAAATAGCCTTAATATCTCTGGGTAAAGAGTTGCAGAGTCTAGAAGTTTGATATTTCTATGGAGCTTAAGTGTTGCTAAGTACAATATCTTGATTTTTTACCACTGAACCTGCAAATATTATGACAGGAAATATGAAAAACAACTGATCACTTTGAGTCTAGAATGGAGTTTGAAATGGTAGTGGCTAAGAATATGTGTGATTCCTGTGGATCAAAATAGAAATAATAGTGCTGCATGGCTGCCAGCAAGAGGGGGAAGTGAATAAAAGCAAAAATAAAGGCTATAGATAGCATATATGCTACTACCACTGAGTAGGGAAAGGGAACAAGAGTTTTTCTTGGGAATGAGCTGACATCATTTAGCATCTGGGATGGCTCCAGCTTTGGCCATTTTGAAAGTTGGATTATGTGCACCCTAGCCATAATCACAAGCAATACAGGTCAAGTCTGATAGGCTAAGTTCTGTCTTGCTGGGATTAGAATTGCTTTTCTGGCACAACACAGTTTGCTCGGCCACACTCAACTACTGTAGCCCACCTAGCTAATATTTATATGGCATCAGCCATAGTGAATGATATGCTATACTTGGACCATGATAGTTGGTACTTTTTGCAGTGATTATTCAAGCTCCAATGTGGGGCCAATTGAAGAGCATCCTATTTTTTACAGAAAGGCTGATTCCTAGGTTAATGTTTGTGGTGCTCAAGGGTTGGAGAGATGGTTTGAGAGTAGCTGAGCAACTGGAAACACAACAGGACTATTATCTTCTTACTCAACAGAACCTCTATTTTTGGGCTCTGCAAGTAGTCTAAGATTTGTAAGTCAATTGTTGTGTATGTGTATAATTTCTTGTTTATTGGGGACTCCTGGGGGTCTTTTTATACTTGGAGGGGAGGAGGGGAAAGAAAGGGTGAGTCATTCTGACTAGGGTCTAGGCTGTTAGGCAATGAGCTTATTCTTGGAGGGCTGAAACATACTGGGGAATATTCAGAAAGAAATGGGTTGGATTGGGCAAGAAATGAACATTTGGGCATGTGATCTGAGGTCAATTGGTTGCAGCACATAGTAGGGCCGTTTCTGGGGAATTGAGTGTGGAATGAGGTTTCAGGCTACTCTCTTTCAGGGTTCCCACTTTGGCAAAAAGAGGGGCGGAAGATCACTATACCAATTTACATAGTGGGCACAAGTGATGGGTTGATAATTGATGCATCTGCGGCTAGCTGCAGATGCTCCAATTGGTCACTAATTGCCATATGAAAATTTCATTCTGATGAGTCACTCTCTGACGCATCTGCGGCTAACTGCAGGTGCGTTGATTGGTCTATAATCGAAGACGACACTATGTAATTTGTAGGGTTATCTTCTGATGATAATAACAAAAAAAGGCAGCAGTTCCCCTTAAACTTTTCCAAATAAGGAAGCATTCCAAATAAGGTAATACTAGTTGGTGGCACCCAGCACCACATACCCCCGGATCAGGATGGGGCTCCATCCAAAAAAGGAAATTTGAGGCCCTCATAATGGTAAGTGGAGGCACACCTGAAACCAATTTAAAACAGCCAATCAATTGTCAAGTGGCCTAATGATATTTGGTGAATAGACTTAGAGGGGTGAGTCATGATGAATCACCCAATGATCATCAAGCTAAATTAATTGGGTAAAATCAGGTATAAATAGAGGCGTCCTGAATGGTTTTCCTTAGTTAAAAATGTCATTATCTTCTGCCGCCCGCCGCAGCTGCAAATTATCTGCCTCACTACAGGCCGCGTTAACTGCTCTTCATCAAGCAAAGCTTGAGGCCCTTGAACAGGGGGTGGGCTCCTCAATAGAACGGGAAGAACACATCTTGGAGGACCTCCCAGAGAAGGACCGCAAAATAGTACAGGCCCCACTAATGTCTGTAGCCTTTGCCATTGCGCCCAGTTGGGTGCACGCTGCCGAGGGGCGCCACTACCTCCAACTGGACAAGGAGGATGACCAGTTCCAAACTACCAAGTCCAACATGCCTAAGCCTTCAGGGCCTGAGGTTCAGGAGGGATCAAGTTCACAGCCTGACCCTAAAGATCGCAGCCCCCAAGTCACCCTGCTTCCCCGGCTACCCAACACCAACTTTTTGCGACCTGGCCCACAGGGCAGAGGTGACCTCATCAACCAGCGGCAAACAGGCCTTACAGGAGGTGATGGCCCAGACTGCTTGCAACGCAGCCGCCATTCAAGCAGCTTCCGAGGCTCTTGTTGATGAGCAGCGGCGCATAGCTCTGGAGGCGGCCGATTGTTTGGGTGTGAATAATCCTGTTGAGGACACCCTGGTCCCTTGGGTGGCCATCAAAGAGACCTTTGCCAATATGGGACTGGATAATGTGACTATTAACCACCATGCACCCAATTGCTCCAAGCAAGTACTTGGTCCCTACAGCCAGATGGCTATTAACGCAGTCCGACTGGACAAACAGTCTGAAAACAACTACCGGGAAGTTAGGGCCGCCCTTCAGGTCGAGCCCATGGTGCAGATCCTGGAGCTAGTCTGGAATGAGGATTTGGTGTGGTTCCAGAACTCCTCGGTAAACGCCTACACGTGTGTGCCTCCAGTGGGGCGCCTTCCTTTCTTGTCAAATATTATTGACATCACACAGCTTGGGCTGGGATGTCAAGTGGCCAGGCCCGTTACCGCCTGGGTAGGTCACTTGGTGGAGAACGCCATGGCCATTGACACCTGTCATGCCCTTTTGTTCACCTTGACCAAGTTTACCCGACTGATTGCAACTTGTCCTTGCAAAATAGCGGACATCACCTTTTCCCAAAACACCCTGATCTTGGCAGTGGAGACTTGGGGTGTTGAGCAGGATGTTCTCCCCATCCTTTCATACCACAGGTTTGATGGGGCCTCTCAGAGCTGGCAGTACCGCCTGTTTGCCAACTGGGTTGGGGAGTTGGACCCTAACTTGTATCACCAACAGGTACAAGCACTCATTACTCTGGGCCTATCCTTTAACCTGTCAAATTGCGCAAACCTGTTGCACAAGAAGGTGGCCACTGCCATTGACGGCATGCGCACCCAGCTGTCCACGGGTTGCCCGGCAAAGGGGTTTGAATCATACAAGTATATGATTCAGGATGTGCTTATCTTGGCAGCTATCTACACCAGCCACCATCCTCCTGAGAAATGCTGCATGTATAATTGGATGCTACAGGCTCTAATCAGCAACCGCGTGGCAGCCTATGAGGACAATCACATGTTCCCTTTCTTTGTGGTCGCCAAGGTCACTAACCACTATATGGGGTTCATGACCCCTTATCCACTGCAAGAATAAACCCTTTTGCTTCTTCTGTATTTATTTTTATATATATATTTTTTTTTCTTTCTGGGATAAATCCCCTTTTTATTTATGCAGGCTATCCCAACAATTAGTCTCTTCATCCTGATCCTATGAAGGGGTAGTAGGATACCTTGCCTCATCCATTTTTCTATATTCCTACGTAATGTTTCCTCTGCTGCCCTATATAGAAGAGATAATAGCAAGGCTGGCAGAGGTTGTGTAAGACCGCATGGCCTTACTGAGGAGTGCCCATGTAGGCAGAAGTTGGCAAGGGGCAAGGGGACTCCTTGTCAACTACAGGGGCTGCTTTCATAAACTTGGCGTGCACCTCTGATAAGTTTGACCAGAGCCAATATGTCAAACTATGTATGCATCAAAGCTACTTTTCTCTATTACCACAAATGGGCCTGGGAATATTGGAATGAGCTTGTGGGGATGTCCAGAAGTACGAGCCCTGGAGACAAGTACGTGGTGGCCAATCTCAAAAGATGCTAGCTTGGGACAATGCTTTATGTTGCAGGCAAACACAGCACGCCAATTTGTCCCCATAGTGTTATATGCTTCATGATGCAGAGTTATTAAACCTTTGGTGAGGGCTCTCAGGTGGTTATCAGGGGATCTACCTGGATCTAACTGATAAGTTGCCAGGAGACCTGGTAGGGAGGGTTGTTGCCCATAAACCATCTGGAAAGGGGAACAACCAGTAGCGGTATGATTAGTTACTTGATACGCCATAAGTGCCAAAGGGACTAAAGTATCCCAAGACAAGCCTGAATCTAACATGAGCTTTTTGAGGATAGTCTTAAGGGTGCCGTTGACTCGTTCAACAGAGCCATTTGTCTCTGGGTGATACAGAGTAGATTTCGCGTCCTTAATTCCCATGACCTCATTTAATTTGGACAGAAGTTTGCTAGTGAAGCTGGTTCCATTATCTGTCAAAATGGTATATGGACAGCCATGATTGGCAATGATATGGGATAGAACAAATTGGGCAGTGTGCTTGGCCGTAGGGGCAGGAATAGCCTTGGCTTTGACCCATTTGCTGAAATGGTCAATGGCTACAATAAGATATCTATTCCCACGACTAGTCTTATTTGGGCCTACTGGTCCTACCACATCAATTCTAACTGTGTGAAACAAGTAGATAGGGGAATGCAGTCTATAGCTAGTTGCCTTGGATAGGGGGCAATACTTGGAGCAAGTCATGCAACTTTGACAATATTCTAATACGTCAGTGTACATACCTTCCCAATAGCAATGTGATGCAAGTGTTGCCATCATGTGATTTTTGCCTGCATTCCCAGTGGCTAGGTTATGAAATTGTTGTAATATGGCTATCTTCCAAGAGGGGCAAATGTATGGCAGTTGATGTCCCTTGACTTCCTTATATAGACAACTGTCTCTAATTGTGGTGTTATGAGCAAGCTTGGCTAGGGTTTTCTGAGCCTCAGGAAGGATATTGTCCCATTTGGAGGGAAAAGGAATGAGATCAAACAGGGCGTCTCCTTCAGGGGCAAGGGCTGCTACTAGTGGAAGTCTAGATAATCCATCAGCATTGGCGTGCTTGGCTCCAGGGTGATGTACAAGTTTGTAGTTGTAGGCCTGCAATCTTACTGCCCAACGGGCCAATCTCCCTTTGGGGTCCTTTAAGTTAGCTAGCCACTTCAGGGAGGAATGATCAGTCACAACTTTGAAGTGGGACCCATACAGGTAGGGGCGGCACTCTTCAATACCATATAAGACTGCTAGGCACTCTCGTTCAGTTACTGAGTAGTTTCATTTGTGGGCATTCAGGCTTCTAGAGAAATATCCAACAGGGTGATTGTGGCCTTCATCCTCAAGTTGCGCAAGGACCACTCCTACTGCTACTAAGCTGGCATCTGTGTACAGAATGAACTCCTTAGAGAAGTTGGGATATGCCAGGACTGGGGATTCTACCAAAGCTTGCTTGAGTGCCTCAAACCCAATTTGGCAATCATGGTCCCATACAAATTCTACATCCTTTTTAGGAGGCAAAAAAGGGGTTGGGCCAGATTGGCAAATACTTCTATAAAACGGCAATAGTAACCAACCATGCTGAGGAAGCATTGTAGGTCCTTGACGGTGGTGGGGCAGCAAGTTTGGAGATAGCTGTTACCTTGACTGGGATAGGGGCAATGCCTTTCTTATTGATGACATGGCCTAGGAACTCAAGGTTTTCCTTAAAGAATTGACACTTCTTTGGCTTGAGTTTCATCCCTATCTTGTCTAGCCTGATGAAGACCTGCTCTAAGTCTCTAAGATGATCCTCAAAGTTTTTTGAATACACATTGATGCCATCCAAATATACAAGGACACAGATGGACTTTAGGTCGCAGAAGGTGGTATCCATAAGCCTTTGAAAGGTAGCCAGGGCGTTGGCTAGCCCTTGCGGCATCCAGGTTGGTTGGTACATACCATCCACAGTCACAATGGCACATTTCTCCTGGTCTTCAACTTCCATAGGTATCTGCCAGTAGCCTGCTACAAGATCCATGGCTGAGAAGAACTGTGCGCCTCCCAGCTTGTCCAGGGTGTCATCAATCCAAGGTAAGGAATATCTATCTTTCTTGAAGATGGCATTCAACTTCCTGTAGTCAATTACCACTTGATTGGTTCCATCTTTCTTTTTTACCAGGAGCAAAGGACTGGCCCAGGGACTATTGGATGGTACTAAGAGACCTCCTTCCAATAATTTGTCAACTTCCTGTTGGATTATCTAATTAGCCACAGGGGATCGTCGGTACGCGGTCTGGAATAGGGGCTGTTCTTCTCCTGTGTTGACTTTATGGAAGCAGTTATTGGAATAGCCCAGCTTGGCGTCAGAGTTGGCAAAAAGGTGCTTGTACTTCTTTATGAGCTCCAGAAACTGTTCCTTCTGTTGCAAGTCTATGTTCCTAATTTGTTTGTCTTGTAGGATGGGTGCTATTAGGTCATGACCAGGGTCTGGTAATCCTAGCTCATACAGCAATCTGATGGAATAGGCAGAGGAAATAGATTTATTTGAGGCAATTTTTAAGAAGGCTACCCCAGAGTTGCGACCAATTTCTAGAGTAGAGGAGTGAGGGTTGGCCACCAGGATAGTGAGCTCATCAGTGGTCTCTCCTGGGATAAGATGGCTCACAACCGTGGGCAGCCCAGGACGTGAGAAACCTAGTGCCAATATTTCCCCAAGCAACCCTTTAGGTATGCGTAGCTTGATACCTGTTCCTATGATGGCTTGGGATTTAGGAGGGATACTTACACTGTCCTTTGATCAAATTAGTATAGGGTCATTATAGCAAACAGTGTTTGACAGCTTGCTTATTTGAGTCAAGGTGGTTTCATAGGGGATCCCTATCATCCCAGATGGACAGGTCAGCAGGATGCATCCTCTAGGGTTCATGCCTTTGGGAGGGACTCTAGGCCGGTCATCTGGTGTCAGGAGGGGGAATTCCTGGCCTAGGAGGTGAAACATACTAGTCTTATGATTTATGGTGGTCCCAAATTGGTCCATAAAGGAGGAACTAATCAATACATTGTAGTTCTTGTCTTCCAGGACTATGGCTGGGCAGGTGACCACGGTATCCCAAACTTCAAAGGGACCAATGAGTACGCGCCTTTGGATCTGGCAGGATTGTTGCCTGCTGTACCAAAGGTTCTACTGCACTCAACTTCTGGGGGGAAGCAAAGCCTACAGGTGAATTGAGAGGATAGGATTAAGGTCAGTGCACCGCTATCCAGGACAGCACAAATTGGGATGCCTAATACCTCAGTTTGTACCCATGTGCTTGAACTAACCAAGAGGCCATTTCTGCCTTCTACCCAGCAGACCAGGAGGGGTCTTTTTTCTAGCTTGTTGATGGCTTTCTGTAGGGTGGGAAGGATGTGGACAATATCAATCAACGGAGTAGTGATCACAATTTTCAAAAGGGCTTTGGTTATATTGCTAATGGTAGGGTGAGTTTTCTGGAGGTTCTGAGCCTGAAGGATGTATGGCAAGGCGGGATCAACCTTCAAGGAGTTTATTTTGTGGGGGGGTACTTCCTTGTGGGCTGAGGCTTTTGTGCGTGTGTGATTGGCCACAGCCATTATTAATGAGTTGGGCAAGGCGTGCACACTGGGTTTTGAGTCAGCAGGCTCTTCTTTCACGTCTAGTTGGCGGTGTGGGCAGTTCCTTGTGAAGTGTCCTTTCCGTCCACATTTAAAGCAGTCTTGTTCTTCCATGGGGCGTCTTTCTGCATAGAGGACTCCGTCATTATCCTCTTCATAATCCTCCACCACATTCATTACCCAGCAGGATGGGTACATAGGGTGTGAAGCCTGGAATAAGGTGTGTTGTTGGAGGGAGGCGGCTATGCAAAGCACTGCTTGGGTTGAAGTAGGTGTCAACAGCTGTGGATGGAAGACAGACAAGTCTGGGAAGGGGCGGATTGCATGTAGAAGAGCTGTTGCTGCTTCTTGGGGGGTCAGGAAGTTGATAGACATTAGGGGTTGAGCCTCAACCCTAAATCTTCTACCAAATTCTGGAAGCAACTTGTCTTTCTTCAGTGAGATTGTCAAGAAATTGGCCTTCTCATCATCTAGCTGTTTGGGGGAACCATAGGTATCTTCAAGGATATTTTTAATTTCCTTGTAAGACCCCTTCCCTCCACTAAGAGAGGCAACCACGGTGGAGAAGGCAGTTTTGTCCAGGCTATTTAAAAGTTTAGCGCGGGCAACTGGCTCTGAGCTGTCCCTGGTCATAAGCTTGAACCCTTTGAGAAAGACATGAATATTGATGGGTCCTCCTGGTTTGAACTTGGTGTTTAGCTTGAGACTAGGGCCAGAGCTTGCACGAGAGTCCCATCAAGGCAGGCCTGGGTTGGAAGGGGCTGGTCCTGGAGGTCTGTAGTGTGGTCCTGGAGGTCTGTAGTGTGGTCCTGGAGGGCCAGGTAGTGGCCCTGGTGGTCCTGAGGGTTGACCTGGTGGGGGTCCTCCAGAGAAAGTTCTAGGATAGCCTCAAGGTGGAAGCAACGGCCCAGCGGGGGTGTAAGCCCCATAGGGGTAACTCAATTGGAAGAAAGACCCCTCTTGTGGATATGGTTGCGGGTTAGGGCCTGAGTACCTGGAGGGGGGAAGCCACCAAGGGTATTTCTGGGGATGTGAGTGTCCAGGATTTGGGGGGGTCTCCCAGCGTGCGGCTGCAGGGTCTGCCCTAGGATCATTAGCAGGGGCCAGTGATGGAATGTTGGGGAGATGTTCCCCAGGAGTCTGATTGGCAGCAGTTGGTACTGAGATGGGGCCGGGAGTCAAGATGTCCAGGATGGGCGGGAGGAGGTTAGCATTGGAGCAGAGACCCCTTGGCTAGCCTGGGGAAAACTTTGATATGTCTCTCCAACTGGGTGAGTACTGGACGAGGCTGTTGTGGTTTCTACTGACTCAAGGACAGAACACACTACTTCTTCTGAGGCCAAGGCAGAGGCAGATGTTGGGCCTGGTTGATTGCTACCTGATCCTCCTAGGTTCATTGAGTCAAATCTTTCAGTCAGGTTGGAGATTAGCAACTGTAGGCTAGTGTCCTTCTCCTTAAGAGTGGAGAGTTCCTTGTTGTAAGTGGAGGCGTATGTTTCCTGCTTCTGGGTCAGGATGGTCAGCTCCTGTTGGACGCGCTTAAGTTGGGCTGTCAATTATTGGATGAGATCAAGGTGCTTGGTTTGGTTGGCCTCAGTTTCCATCTTGAAGGCGACCTGATCTGCCTGTAGCGATTCTACCTTAGCATAGGTTGTGTCGCCATCAGTTCCCACAACGTCCAGGTCTTCCTGGGTTTGCGTGAGATCATTTTGAAGTAAGGCAAAGTCATTCTTTAGGACCTCTAGGTCATCCTGAGCCTGGTTAACTCTAGATGCGGCGCTCCCAGCCCACCAGTTGCAGGCCTCTTGGATATCTGTTAGCTGGGCCTGTATATCACTGATGTCTACGTCATGTTGGTTGGAGTGACCTTTAAGGTTGGCCACTTCTTCAACCAAGGGTTGAACTAATTGCTGTTAGAGGGCAGAGTGGTCTTTGGTTATCTGCCAAGCAATGGTCACAGTGTCTGAGTGCATGGCTCCCAGAACCTCATGCTTGTGTCTGATCTAGTGAAGACGGTCTTGAAGGGAGTTTACTGCTGACTCAGTATAGTCTCTTAGTTGGTTCAAGGCAGTAATGGTTTGTTCACTGCTGATACATTGTTGCTCCAGCCAATTCACCAGTGCGGTTACCATAGGGTGGTTAAATTGGATCAGATAGGCCTTGATCCTACAGGTGTTGTCTATGACAGTAGAGGTGAGAACATCCCTGTTCTTGCTCAGAAACCAGTGGACATGTTCCATATTGGATATGGTGGGGTCATCAGAGGGGCCAGGGTGAGCAACTTGGTGCATCAGTAGAGGGGGAGCACTAGGGACAGACTGGTAGGATGGAGGAGCAGTAGGGACAGGAAGAGGCTCTATACGTGAGACAAACGGGGCATGGGAGCTAGTTTGCTCGAGGGTTTGACGTCTTCAGGGAGGGGGCACGGGATTTCCGGACAGAGCCCTAGGATGACGGTGGTCTCCACTTGATGTAGATGACCAAGATGGAGTCCAAAGAAGATTGGCGGGAGGTTCCTCATCCACCTCAAAGAAGTCCTCTACAGGGTCCTCATCTGAGGCAGGGGAGGAGCTTTGTGGGCAGACTGAGGCAGGGTGCCGTCTTGTGGGCTTGACAGCTTGGGGAACAGAGGCAGACGGGCAAGGTCTAGGTTGGGCTTGTGGAGGAAGGTCAGAGACCAGGGCAGCAGGTTCCTCAACCTCTATAGGCAGTTGGGGAGATCCTGTGCTAGGGGCGGCTTGACCCTCAGGGTGGGAGACTTCGGTGGGGGTTGAAACTCGCTCAGCGTTGCAGGGCTGACCCCGGCCTCTGTGTGCCAGAGTTGGGTGGGCAGGGCGCAATGGGCTAGCGTTACGTCAAGAGTAGTTGGCGGTGGAACAGCGTGGGTGGTCCATGGTTTTGGGGTCACAGGTTTGGTCCCTGGACTAGAGGTCTCTGGCAGTGGTACGACAGGCAGTGGCAGATACCCCTGTAGTGAGCACCAGAAAATGTGGTGCTCAAGGGTTGGAGGGATGGTTTGAGAATAGCTGAGCAACTGGAAACACAACAGGACTATTATCTTCTTACTCAACAGAACCTCTTTTTTTTGGGCTCTGCAAGTAGTCTAAGATTTGTAAGTCAATTGTTGTGTATGTGTATAATTTCTTGTTTATTGGGGACTCCTGGGGGTCTTTTTATACTTGGAGGGGAGGAGGGGAAAGAAAGGGTGAGTCATTCTGACTAGGGTCTAGGCTGTTAGGCAATGAGCTTATTCTTGGAGGGCTGAAACATACTGGGGAATATTCAGAAAGAAATGGGTTGGATTGGGCAAGAAATGAACATTTGGGCATGTGATCTGAGGTCAGGTGGTTGCAGCACATAGTAGGGCCATCTCTTGGGAATTGAGTGTAGAATAAGGTTTCAGGCTACTCTCTTTCAGGGTTCCCACTTTGGCAAAAAGAGGGGCAGAAGATCACTATACTAATTTACATAGTGGGCACAAGCAATGGGTTGATAATTGATGCATCTGCGGCTAGCTGCAGATGTGTTGATGGGTCATTAATTGTCATATATAAACTTCTTTTGATGGGTCACCAATTGCCATATGAAAATTTCATTCTGATGAGTCACTCTCTGACACATCTGCGGCTAGCTGCAGGTGCGTCAATTGGTCTATAATCAGAGACAACACTATGTAATTTGGAGGGTTATCTTCTGATGATAATAACAAAAAAGGGCAGCAGTTCCCCTAATACTTTTCCAAATAAGGAAGCATTCCAAATAAGGTAATACTAGTCAGTGGCACCCAGCACCATAACGTTCCAGGCATCCAACCTCTATACTTTCATAACTATCATTCAGGGATTGATGCACATGGTAACTATAGGCACCTGGGTGTAATTAGAGACAATACAGTACATCTGTGCTATAATCAATCTACCCTACTTAGTTCTAAGCTGAAGTAGATTATTTACCTGCCAATTAAGCCTCTAGCACAATATAAGGGCATCATGTATTTCTTTGATCTTAGCCAATTGATATCCAGAGCTATTCTGGTGGCTAAATTGTCCACTTTACGGATCTACTTTTAAACAATATCCTTCCTTTCATTTGGTTAGTTTCTGTTATCCATCTTACTATTCCTATTTCTCCCTAGGAAGGGTTTGCATCAATTTTGCTATGGTTGGGTTTTAATGGCTAAGATGATGATTGATCCCTGATTTAAACCATGAGAAATTAAACCCTAAATGTAGATATAGATAGTATTTTAAATAAAATATCTATAGTTCAGTGATTGGAGTTGAGGACAATGAAAGCCCAGGGGGAGAAAAGGGATTTAGAATAAGATGGTTATTATTGAGATTAATGAGAATATGTCATGGCCATGCCTGTCTTTCCAGGTGTGGCTAGGCCTAAGCGCTACCACCCAGAAAAACAAGCTGTGAAGCCCTGCCAGCTTGTGGCAAGTGTAGATTTAAATCCAAAAATTGGTCACAAGTGGGTGGTGGCTAGGAAAAGTGAGTCTGAGCGGAATGTGGATGCCTCACACTCAATTTTGAAGATTCTGACTTCCTGAGTATCAGACCCTGGCCTCCTAGGAGGTCAGGTAACAGCTTACAGAACCACCATTGGTGGTATCTGTAAGCTGATTGAATATCAAGCACAAGGAGGCCACCTCATCAATATTTACCCAAAAGGCTTTAAGTAACATAATTTTCAACAAACTACCTTAGTGTCACAGTAGTTTCAATTCAATTTAATATCTTTCCTCATGATTTGCACATTTCAATACTTTTCAATAATAATTTTTTAATAATAAGGTTGTTAGACTCTGCATTTTTGCCACTCCAAGATCCTGAAAATCTGCCACCACCCTCTAGAATGATTCCTGAAATTTGCAAGATTGAGTGTGAACCCATCTATGCCGCTGACTCCTTGACATTGAATCAAATCAAAGAATTTCTTCTCTATTCATACATTACAATATGCTGTACTTTGCCATATTCTCTCTTAAAAGGTTATCATTTGTGATTAAATACACACCATCTCCTCCTCATTTGTAATGCCATCCTTATTAGGGAGTATATTTCCCATTTGATCAATTTCAACAAGCTCTCACTCTACTTCACAATGACATTATCAAGCCCCTTCTAATTTTGACATGCTGTACAACTCGTGCATCTTTTTTTAGGCTGTTTTATTGCTTTATGGATATTTCTGTGGTGATTTCTGCTATGCTCAAACCTCAATATAGAGTATGTTTGCAGTTGTTTCTTCCTTCTGCTACACCTGTCTTTTTCTAGAATTGAGATCACAAATCCATGCTGTAGCTTCCTCTTATACCTCAAATTCTGGTTACCTTCTTTGAGTCTCCCATCTCCCTCTTTGCCCGCTGCAAGAATCATCTTGGCTCTAACCCAGGAATGGGACCAGCATGGGTATCCACAGAAGCTTTATATTAAAACAAGCTAAACCAGAATCCTGTAAGTGGTGTCTGTCTATCCTTGAACAAGCACCAGATCCCTTTGATGATGCATCAACCATAACCTCCTCAGTTTTGTGCCAACCCACTGCAACTTTCTCCTTTCCGGGTTATAAGAAGTTGTCCTTGAGCTCTCAAGAGCCTTACCCTCTACATTTGCACCTCAAGCATCTCCTGATCAGCACCAAGAGATCACCACCCCCAGGAAGTTCAAAGCTTGCCGCCCTCTACCTCAGCCTTGACCATACCAGCCAAAGCTTATCTCTTTGGCCACACCCTTCCTCATCCATCACTGAAACAATCCAGTGTCTCCTACAAGCAGTTATTGGCTAATTTGGTCACATTTCAGAAGCTCACACAACCACTAATTTTGACAGCCCCTCTGTGAAGTTGACAGGATTATCACCTTTGGTTGCACAGCTGTACTCTGTATTATTAGCCTGTGTAAAGTGGGTACAGATAGTACCCATGCCTGCCATTGGGATCAAGTTCAACAGAATTGGTGCAAATATGTAGTCTTTATTAGGAGATTCTCTGGCATGAGGCTTGTAAGAAGTTGTGATAAAGGGTGTAAAAGCTTGTCTTTGTGATGCCTGTGAGTGAAATTATATATATCACTCTGGGTGAATGTGAGCTGCCCTCTGTCTAGCCATGAGCCTATAGTCCTTGATGTGATCTTAATCAGCTGACCTACAAGGAACTTATTGGCTGCAATAGAGGGTGTGATGTTATTGCCAGGGATGGACCATGCCTCTGGTGTACAGCTGGCTTCATGATGTATGCTGGTTGGTTACGCCACAGAGTCACATGGTTATCTGCTGGTTGTTTTTCCACCAGGTGAAAACTTCTTTTCTTATATAGCTAGGACAATTATTTGATGGAAAGATACACCTGCTGCCTGAAGGAGTGACAAGCGTTCAACCTTTGCCTTTGGACTAATACAACAGGAACAACTTGGGTTTGGACTGCAGAATTCCTATGGTGTTTGTCAGCAGATAATAGGTCAGATTTACTGGTACATAATCATTGATTCTGTTTAATGGTTTGGATTGTGAGTTGAATTGAGGGATTTACTGGTGGTGAATGACCCTTGTTTTTACTATTAGTAGTGTAAGGTGAGCAGTGTCTACCTATACAGTGTCTTGTGGTGATCATGCTTAAGAGAGTTTGGGAGTAATAAACATAAACCTGTATTAGTGCTGATTTGTTGGCGGAAATTAGTGAATGTATTATTTACTGGCAATAAATAGCAATTAATGATATTTATTGGCAGCAAATGATGACTCTGGTATTTTTGGCAGTGAATAGGTGACAATAGTATTTAGCATTGGTAAATTATTTAGTGTAGCCTTTCAATCTTATACTTTTGCCTTTAGTGTGGTGAATAAACCCATTATGAGTGGAATTTGCTGATCCACTGGTTGATATGGCTGACCATGATTGATATTCAACCATCCATGGCTTCATATTCTCCCATTTTGAATTGCTTGCATAACCAGGTTGAGGCTGTTAAACCATAATTCCCTACACCTTTGGAAAGTTTCAAATCCCTTGTGATATCTGGCACAACTCTAGCAGCGCCCCCAGTGAGCAGTCAATCTCCTCAGAGCATACCCACCTTGGCAGCAATCTCATTATATGATATCAACAGCTCCAGCACCACACTGACTAATCTAGCTTCTGCTGATCCCCAGGTGCTCACCTCAAGTGAAACTCCTCAAGCCTATAAGATTATATGTTTCAATCAGCACTTTCTGTTTCTATCTGCTCAAGCTATTATGGATTACTGTGTTGCTGCCATGACTAGGTTTGTACCTACTCCTACTCATACATTGTCTGTCAATGAACTTTTAATAAAAAACCCTTTTGTAACCTTGGATGGGGACTCATCTTCCACCCAAATGACTTCTTGACTTCAGGTACAAATCAATTCCAATTATCCCATCTGTCAAATACAACAAGAAAATGATATTTTATTTTCCATTGTTTCTTTGTCTCCACATCCTATCTAGCAAAATCTGTTGCTTTAGTAGATAATGCTACCACTAAAAAAATTATTTATGAAGATCTGGTTGACAATCAGGTTCTAGAATATAACCCCAGCGCTCTATACAAGAGAGGAGCATCCAATGTTTTCTGTTCATTCCAACTATGTTGTCTGCTTTCTTCTCTATCACTGATCACACCTTTGTTGCTGAATTTACCATAGCAAAGCACCTAACATATCCTATTATCCTAGGCATAAAATAGTGGTGTGAAACAATATTATAACAATTCTTAAAGATAACCTACTGAGGATATCTCATCCTTTCAGGATTTCCCTAGAAGTTCCAATAATCCCGTTTGGAAAGGAAGATCTTCACATTTTTATGACATCCTCTATGCCTGCCACTATCCTCAAATCATTTGATGTTCTCCCTCTGTACCTCTCACACTTACATGTAGCCTTTTGATTCTAATCTTGTCAATGGTCTCTCTTCATATTCCTAGTTTTTCTTTAAGTTCAAGCTTACTGTTGATCTAGTGAAAGTAGCCTCTCCCATCTACCCCTTGAAAGTGAAGTAATAATAATTCCTATAAAAATAGATCAAGGATATGCAAGCCAAAATAAAAATCTTTATAAAGTCTTCTCCCATATGCTCTCCTCTGTTGTTTGTCCAGAAGTCTGATAGATTGCTACATCTTGGCATTGGTTTTGGTAACTTGAATAATGTTACCATACCCGGCCTGTACATTATGCCAACTGAATCTCAAATCTCCAGGGAAGTTGAAAAGGCCAATATCTTTTCAAAGTTGGACCTTCTGAATGCATTCAACCAAATCTGTATCAAAGAAGGCCAGGAATGGCTTATAGAGTTCATGACTAAAAAAGGTATCTTTCAGTACCAGGTCATGCCCTTCATCTTGAAAAACACCCCAGCAGCTTTTCAGAAGATTTTCAATGCAGTTCTGGATGACCTCACTGGCAACTGTGCCATTGAATACATGGAAAAAATTCTATTATACTCTTATGAAAAGAAATCACATGATATTCATCTTTGTGTCGTGATGGAAAGGATCCAAAAGGCCAACCTAGTCATAAAATAATCAAGTGTAAGTTCTTCAAAACCATAATTTCCTTCTTAGGAAATTCAATCTTGGAAAAGGGCTGTGTCATATCACCCAACAAGGAAGCTGTCATTAGAAGCTGGCAAACTCAGACAATCATCACCCAACTCTGAAAAATTTAGGCACATACAACTTCTTAAAGTTTTCCATCCCCACCTATCAGAAACAGCAGCCCTGCTTTATTCTGCTAGTGGAAAGCAAATTTTGAAATGGTCAGCACAATTTGATACTGCGTTCAATGCTGTCAAGAATATCTCATGTTCTGTAATCATGCTCTACCATGTCAATGCCTCAAAGCCATTCATTTTAGCCACAGATGGCTCCAAGTTTGCCATTTTTCAGCCATTGTATAAACCAGTAACAATGGATTAGATTACCCTGTAGGTTACTTCTTTATTAAAATAAAATTACAAGAGCTCAGCTACATCATATATGACAAGGATATAATAGAAGTGGAAAGGTCTATGAAATATTGTTAACATCATCTTTGTTCAGATACAAACACATTTATAATGAAAACAAATCATAAAGCTCTGCTTTATTACTGTGAACCTTGTCTCCTAACTGAACGTCAGACCAGGTGGTACAAAGTTTTAGTCAAGTTCAAACTTCAAAATAAATTTATCAGGGGTCTTGATAACCATTTATCTGATTCTCTTGGCTGTAGCCCTTTGTTTATACCTAACACTAAGGCTGAACAATAATTCAATACAAGAATTGTAATTCCCTCTAGTTCTATCTTATCATCACCTCCCATGAAAAAATATGTAAGTTGAGTGTTCAACTGCCCACTCATTTATATCTAGTGGCCAAATTTAAGCTGCCTTAACCCTTGGATGAGCGCTACCCCCAGTTATTGAATATGGTAAATAACCAAACCTCTCATACCTGCTACAGTTATGAAGATAGTACCATAATTCATAACAGTTGGTTATGGGTTCCTGAGGGAGAAATTTTCTAAGAAGCTTTCAAGGCCCACCACAATAACATATTAGTTGGACACCAAGAGAAGAACAAGGCCATAGAAATAATCCACAAACAATTTGATTAGGAAGGACTTACATCTGATGTTGCAAAGTACCTACAAGGATGTGTGATTTGTTTAAGATCAAAACCCTCCTGCCTTAAACAAACAGATTTAACTGTCTCACTACAGATTTCAAATGGCCCCTGGGAAACCCTATCAGTGGACTTCATAGTCAAACTTTCCCCATCTAATGAATATGATGCAATTATGGTAGTGGCAGATTTTTTCACAAGGCCAAGCCACTTCATTTCATACCAGACTAAAATCACATCAGTTCAGATGGTCAAGCTCTTTTTTGAAAATGTCTTCACCTATCATGGAATTCCTCAAGAGATTATAAGTGACAGAGGTCCTTAATTTATAGCCAAATTCTGACAGGAATTCTTGAGACTCCTTGGCACCAAATTATGCAGATCAACAGCTTATCACCCCCATCTAAAATTCAAAAAGAGAGGGTGAACCAATGTTTGGAGACATTTCTTAGATGCTAATCTAATGCTGAATAAGACAACTGGTCTCAAAATATCCCAATGGCTTAATCTTCCTGCAACAATGCCCCTACTCACATCCAATGTATCTCTATTTCATGAAAACTATGGCTCTAATCTCCAATGCAACCTTGGTTCACTTTCAGCTAACAAAGTAGAGTTAGAATCCTCACAAACAGTCCACCTAAAGAATATCCATGGAGAAGTCACGGAGCCCTTGACACATTTTGTGACAACTTATAAGGCATATACATACATGAAGAGAATTCCCAGCGTATGAGATTGGTGGTGAAGTATTGGTTGACTCAAAAAACATGCAATTGAAGGTCTCCTGGTGCCCTAAAAGTTGCAGCAAAGGATTGCTAGTTTCTACAAACAGTTAGTCAGTAACCTTAATTCTTAATACTATACCTGTTGATGGTATAGTGGCAGCCTATGAAGGACAGAAGAATAATAAGGTTTATAGAAAAAACTGGTATTTATTTAGATAGTATTGCACTTATATAGTGTGAGGCAGGGAGGCACAGACAGAAGAACTTTCCAAATGGAGGAGAGTGGGTTGACACAGCTAAAAGTCCTGTGCGAGAGAACAACTGCTTTCTTGCGGCTTTCCTTAAGGAGGTAGATATAAATAACTTTGTTGTTCTATTTATAATCCCAGAAGTGAAGCCTGTGCCTTGTGCGCGTTTGAAAGGCAAATCAAACACCTGTTTTAGGGGCGTTTTAAACATCTTTATCACTAGTGGAATCAGGATGCAATAGCGCAACCGCGCAATTGTTCCATTGCTTAATCCCTAGATGAACAACTTAATTTCTAATCCATTTAATCTGTGACATTTCCCTCCACTGGATTAGACAACAGGGTCAAGAATGGCTTGGTGTTTCTAAGTAGCAGCTATGGTGTTGTGGTCAATCATATGTCTTGTTAGGTGGGGGTTTGTTGCCCAATCCTTGGTCATTGGCTTTGCGGATCCATAGGTAACAAGTTGTGTTTCCTGGCTGTCATTCAGGTGGTAGAACAGTTGGTGTGGTACAGGAAGAGTCTTTTCAGTCTCCAATAAACACCTTGCTCTTTTATTCTTATTCCTCATACTTTGGTGCAACACTATTGCAAATAGGACAACAACCTATGGAATTTTTTAATTAGGCTTTTGTTTTTTTGGGTTGTTGTCCTCATTGGGGCTTACTCTTAGTCACTAGGAGCAGCACACATATACTTAGCATGTAATCTAGTGATCATTGCCCAGAATGGGGCTCCTTAAGGGTGTAGGAGTTGGGGCCAGTCTTCTGGATAACTTGAACTGGACCTTTCCAAAGGGAGGCAAGTTTGGATTTGCGGCTGTACCCTCTATTACTGAAGAATTAGACTGAGTCTCCTACCAGGTAAGTGGGTAAGGCAGGGCATTTGGATGCAGCTTGTTCTAGGTCCTGTAACTTATGGTTTAAGTTTACAGTGTAGGCCTCTGATTGCAAGAGAATAAGGGTTTGAACCAGCTTGTTGAGGTACGCCTCTGGGAACACAGCCATGCTGGGCTTTACCAAGGAATATAGTAAAGGGGGAAGTCCTGGTTGCCGGCTGTAGAGCAGTTGGAAGGGCGGCTTGCCAGTGGCCTGATGGTACCCAATGCTGTATGCAAAGGTGGCTGCAGGCAGGAAGGTATCCCATTCAGTCTCATGTTGGTGACTGAGCTTCTGGAGTATCTGGACCAGGCTCCCATTAGTGTGCTCTACCATGCCATTTGTCTGTGGATGATAAGGATTGGATAGTATACCACAAATTCCCACCAGTTGGTTGAGGCAGGGGATGATATAACTGGTGAAGTTGGTACCATTGTCTGTCAGCAGGATCTGGGGGCAACCATGTTTGTATATGATATTCTCCAGGATGAATGTGGTTGTCACCAGTGCAGATTGGTTGGGAATTGCCTTGGCTTCTACCCATTTAGTCAGATGGTCAACTGCCACAATGATGAACTTGTTGCAACTGTTGGTAGCTGGCAGGGGGCCCACTATGTCAATGGCTGCAGTGTGGAAGGAAAACCCAGGGCGTACCAGTCTGTGTTGAAACTTGGCAAACTTGGGCCTCTCAATGTTGAAGTCATGACAGTTGGCTAGCGTATCCACTACGTCAGTGTGCATTCCTTCCCAGAAGCAGTGCTGCTGTAGCAGAGCTAACGTCTTCTGTATGCCACCATGGCCAGTAGTCTTGTGAGCGGCCACCACTGAGTCTATGCGTAGGGATAGGCATATGTAGGGTAGTCAAGAGTCTCCACAAAGCTTCAGGAATTGTCCCTTAGAGACCTTGGTATCAACAGCTAACTTCTTGAGAGCCCTCTGTATCTCTACTGGCTCCTCTCCCCACAAAGAAGGATCCTCCATAAGCTTGTCATAGAGAATGTCAGCCATGGGGGATATTAAGGCAACAGTGAGAAGGTGGGAGAGACAGTCAGCATTCTGGTGGGCTGCCCCAGCTCAATGAATAATCTTGTAGTCATAAGCCTGAAGTTTAATGGCCCAACGCGCCAGACGTTCTTTGGGGTCCTTGAGGGTCTTCAGCCATTGCAAGGAGGCATGGTCTGTTAAAACTGTGAAATGTACCCCATGGAGATAGACTCTGAACTGTTGGTAGGAGTATATCACAGCCAGACACTCTTGTTTGGTGACAGTGTAGTTCCTTTTGTGGACATTAAGCGTACGTGAGCAGTATCCAACAGGGTGTTCAAGTCCGTCAGAGTCCAGTTGGGAGAGAACACCCCAATTGACGTCAGACTAGCATCTGTATGAACCACAAACGGCTTAGCAAAGTCAGGGTAGGCCATCACAGGAGCTGCAGTCAGTGTTCCTTTGAGAGCATTGAAGGCAGATTGGCACGCTGAGCTCCAGAAGAATTCCTTATCAGCTCAGAGAAGCTGAAAAAGGGGGTCACTCAGGGATGAAAAGTTGGGGATGAAGCAGTGATAGTACCCCATCATCTCCAGGAAGACCTGCACATCCCGCTTATTGGCTGGGATCTGCATTTGCTCAATGGCTTCCAACTTCAGAGGTACAGGGCGGAGTCCATCTTGGCTAATGATGAACCCAAGGAACTCAAGGTGCTCATTGAAGAAGTTGCACTTGCGTGGCTTGAGCTTGAGATTAGCTGCAAGTAACCTCTGGAAGACTTCCTCCAAGTGTTGTAGGTGATCATTAAAGGTTTGGGAGAATACATTAATGTCATCCAGGTAGACAAAGACACTGGTGAGTTTGAGGTCGCCCATCACTGCATCCATGGCCCATTGAAAGGTAGCTGGGGCATTGGACAGACCTTGAGGCATCCTTGTGGGTTGGAATAGCCCTTGGTCAGTGATGATTGCACCTTTTCTTGATCAGCAGGGGGTAGGTCAATCTTCCAGTACCCACTGATAAGGTCCATGGCACTGAAGAACTTGGCGCCACCCAGTTAGTCCAAGGTATTGTCAATACAAGGGAGGGGATATGAATCCTTCTTGGTAACAGCATTCAGTCAACGGTAGTCAATCACCACACGGTTGCTGCCATCCTTCTTTTTGACAATCAGGAGAGGGGAAGCCCAAGGGCTTTTACTGGGGACCAGTAAGCCAGATCCCAATAGCTTCTGAAGCTCTTTGTTAGCCACGGCATGATTGGCTTGACTGCGCCGTATAGATCTGGAGCAGATAGGTGGACTGCCTTGGGTGTTGATATGATGAGCAACATCTGCAGCCTTGCCCAGGTCATAATAATCCTTGGCAAACACATCTTTATACTGGGCAAAGAGATCCATAGCTTGATCCTTCTGCTCTTCAGAGAGGCCAGATAGAGAGTTGCGGCTTATGACCAATAGCACCAGTGGTTGCTCACAGGGTAGACCCAAATCAGAGAAGTCTGCAAAGGGGGCAGTCTCTTGCAGGTTGTCATGTTCTTCCAGTTGTATATAAGCCAGAAGTTGGTGTTTGGCAACAACCATAGCTTCACAACTCATGTTGACCAAGAGTATGAGTATCTCCTTCTCACTTGGCATGAGAATGCCTGGTGCAACCCATGGTTCTAGTCTGGAGGCATTAGGGATTCCAAAGATTTCTCCATGAGTGCCAGCTGGTAGAGCCAGTTAGAGGCCTGTATTGTGGATCCCCTGGGCGCCAGGTGGGATAGTCACATTACAGGAGGCGTAGACTGGGATACCCTTGGCTTCCCCAATTGAGAGAGGTAGCACCTTGACCTTCTTACTACGCAGTGTATAAGCAACTGGAAGCTCTCTGTTGGCGTACTCCAGATTGATGTAGTGCAGAAGTTGTAAGAGCAGGTCAGACAGGCAATCACCATGATAGAACATGGGTATGGAATAGCCCAATATTCCAAATGTATGGTCTCCATGGTTAATCACAGTGCCATACTGAACCATGAAGCTAGTCCCAATAAGAATGTCATAGCTGTTGTTTTCCAGGACTATAACAGGAGCAGTGATCATTAGCTTCCCAAAACAAAGAGGGAGAAAAGAATAGGCTCTTTTTGCTCTAGTGATCAGTGACCCAGCAGTGCCAAACTCTTCATGGTAGGCCAAGTCTGGTGCCAGCTTAAGCTTCTTAACCAGTCAAGAGGATATAATGTTTCCAGGGGCACCAGTATTCAGTATGGCCCGGACATGAGTCTTGTTCACTACCAGGTTGATATAGGTGCAATCCTGGCGGTCCTCTCTGATCTCCACAATCTTTGAGACCTGGTGTACACTTAGTCCTTTGAACTTCTTCAGGAAGGTAGCCATGGCAGCTCCCACAGCTGGGCTTACTTCCTTGAGGGATTCTAGCGGTCCTGAGATGTTTACTGTGCGGAGCAGCTTGGCCAGTTGTTCAGCACTATCCTCTTCATGAGTGACTTCAACGCCTGGTTGAGCCAGTTGTTCAGAATAGGGTAAGGATACTGTTCTCCAAGCTATTTGGGGGATAACCACCTCAGGGCAAAGTGTAGTCCAATGAGTTTGTGTGTTAACAGTGAGGACTCAATGAAGGAGGTCCTCTTGAACTCTGTCAGACTCCACATCCTCATGTATTAGTTGGGAGTTGAAGTCAATCAGAGAGGGTTCATCCTTAGGGTTGGTCCTAGAGGATGGCAAGGCATCAGGCCTCTGATCTGGTTTGTCAGGGGGCAGTGGTATGGGGGAGATGAGGGTGTCAAAATTACAAAGGCAACCAAGTATTTCTCCTTGTCCTGGCTGCTTAGTAGTTTTTTGACTGGTCCTCATTGTCCTCCTCAATATCAGCGTCCTTGGTGTAGTACTCCTCAGTGTCCTCCATGCCTACATGATGGATCTTTTGGTGTGGATTCCTACATTCCTGAGAGAAGTGGCCAGCCATACCACATTTGAAGCAAGTACGGGGGCCATTGTTGACTGGAGCAGGCCCAACCTTGTTGGAAGGCTTGGGCATCTCAACTGCCATGCGGGGTCTATGCTCAGATTGCTGGCAAGGGTGACCTTCAGGAAGAGGGACTTTGAACTCCTCCTTGTAGGTGCGTAGGAGGCGGATCAGATCTGGTACGGTGCAAGCGTTGTAAATGCCTGACTTAAGGGCCAGAGATAGTTCCCAGTTGACACGTACAGCATTAAGGAGTGCTGACTGCACATCAATAAACTGCAACGCACTCATAGACAACAGAGTTTGAGCTTCAAGGTAGAACCTAGAAGTGAAGTCCTCTAGGGTTTCCCCCACCTTTAACTTGGTGTCAGCAAAGTCCATCTTACAACTGAGGAGTGCTTCTTGGCTACCAAATTCTTCTGTCAAGGCTCTGGAGACGTTGCCAAAAGTCCAGCCATTCTCAGGGAGACGTGGCAAAATAATGGTTTGAGTCTCAGCATTCAGACAGTTGATGATTGTGGAGTCCCTCATGGCATTTTCTGTGCCATACATGGAGTTCTGGTACAGACGTAAGAACATGGCCACATTGCTCTTGCAGTCAAACTTAGGTAGATTGACGGGCTTGAAGTTGTTGGAGCCATTTTGGAGGGGAGCAGGTGTGATCCTCACTGGAGAGCGGGTGAGACAGGAACGGCTGAGGGTGGAGGCAGCAAACCTAGCCTCAGAGGCGTGGCAGCAATTTTCCTCTCACTGGGCTTTGCGTTCACCTTCTCTGTTTTGAGTAGCTCCAGAAGCTTCAGGGGTGGCCAGGACGTCATCCTCAGACTCCAGTACTGGCTCTAATACTTGTACAGCGTTAGGAGCCAACCAAGTGTGGTCCTCATTGCTTTTGTAGCTATGATAGAACTCAGGACTAGAGGACCTCAGTGGACTGTGGTGACTCTTGGAGTTGATGGACACAGCCTGTAAGTTGACGGCCATAACCTTACTGTTCATCCTATCCAATTGGCTCCAGAAGGCGTCCAGGAGAAGTTGTTGCTTGTCCAGCTCATCTTGGTAGACCTTGTTCTCCTGACAGGTGATATCCAATTCACCTTCCAGAGAGGTGATGCGCTTTTTGTGAGTGACAAGCTCATCTTGGAGCAAGGCTATTACTTCCTTTTCCTTCCTGACTTGGGTCTGGCTGTCAGCTCTGTCATGCAATTGGCGGAGTTTGAGACTATCCTGAAGTTCTGACACAGTGTGATAGCCATCAAACAGGAAGGCAAGATTGGCACTCTGCTGGACCAATTCTTTCTGCATCTTCTTGTAGTGATCAAAGAGCTCAAGGATGTCTCAACCAAGAAGGGCGCTGGAAGGGGAGTTGTTGGTGGCAGCAGAAGAGGGGGTGAACAAGGGGATGGTGGCAAGGCGGCGGGCTAAGACTTCCACCTCATGAGTCAGGCTTTAAACCATGGGGCCAGTCTCCAGCACGTGGTTTGTAACTACACTAATCCAATTGGCGTCTACACCCTGATGGGTGAGGGTCTGTACCACATGCACTGGAACTAGCTTAGCTAGAAATGCTTCAATGTCATCAACCCAGTGGAGCATGGTGTTCTGGGAGTTGATGACTTTGGCAAGATACTGGTTGACAGTGGTTAAAGTATTGCCAAGCTCAGAGTACAGAACCTGGAGGAACATCTGTTGGTTAGATACTAGTATTCCCTGGTCATGCACTAGGTTTTGAATGCGGCCCAGGTGCATTTGGTTGTGGCATACAGCAGGATGGACAAATTGGTGTAGGTAGTCCTTGATATGTTCAACAGTACAGAGGTCACAGCAGAGCTGGTCAGGGTTGAACTGGGAGAGATTCTGAAAGCGACCCAAGGCGTTTTCAGCAGAAGGCTGCTGGATGGCCAGGTGTTCAGAGCAAGAACCATTTCCAGCAGCACCAGCATCCATGGTGTGTATGGCATTACGGATAGCGTCCTTGGAAGGTGAAGACTTGGCGTCCATCTCCAAGGGGGCAGGGGCTTGTAGGAGCAGTGGTTGACCAAAAACAATAGCTTGGGGGTGTTGATGTTCTGGCATGAATTGGCTTAGGTTGGGCAGGCCATAGGGAGCGCCTGCTCTTTCCCCAGCATGGGCATCAGCAGCAGTAAAGGCTGGTACCTGGTGGTAAGGAGAAGCAGTAGCAGGAGACTGGGCCAGGGGCATTCCTCCCTCCTCATTGAAAGGACCGCGGGGTGGGGGCTATTGGTGTTATAAGACATGAGCGCCAATGTTGTAAAAGTTGCAGCAAAGGGTTGCTAGTTTCTACAAACAGTTAGTCAGTGACCTTAATTCTTAATACTATACCTGTTGATGGTATAGTGGCAGCCTATGAAGGACAGGAGAATAATAAGGTGTATAGACAAAAATGGTATTTATTTAGATAGTATTGCACTTATATAGTGTGAGGCAGGGGAATTGCCACCAGAGGCAGGGAGGCACAGACAGAAGAACTTTCTAAATGGAGGAGAGTGGGTTGACATAGCTAAAAGTCCTGCGCAAGAGAACGACCTCTTTCTTGTGGCTTTCCTTAAGAAGATAGATATAAATAACTTTGTTGTTCTATTTATAATCCCGGAAGTGAAGCCCGTGCCTTGTGCAAGTTTGAAAGGCAAATTGAACACATGTTTTAGGGGGTGTTTTAAACGTCTTTATCACTAGTAGAATCAGGATGCAATAGCGCAACCGTGCAATTGCTCCATTGCTTAATCCCTAGATGGACAACTTTTTGTCTAATCCATTCAGGATCTGCGACACCTGGAAAAAGTTAGGTCCTAAGACAGTAGACTTATTTAAAATCCTAAAGAAGATTGGTTCACCTGCCTACCAACTAGATCTTCCTCCCTCCTTGCACATCTTCAGCACTTTTCATGAATGCCTCTTAACTGAGTATGAAGGACCCCTATATCTATCTCTGACCCTAAGATGATGGATGGTAAATCAGTATATGAGATATAATCAATCATTATGTCTAAACTATCCTATAAGCAGTTGCACTACCTAGTGGCACGGAAAGAATACCTGGTCTCCAAAAGTTGTTGGATCCTACACCATAGCCTCACTCATGACCAAGAGATGCTCCAAGATTTTAACTTGGATGACCCCCAAGCAGTAGATCTGGTGAATTCCACCCTAGCTGCTATAAAGCTACCCTCTGCCTATAAAAACTATACATTGGCAGCACTACCAGGAGGAGGAAATCCCTGTTTTCAAAGAAGGAGGATAATGTCATAGATCTAGTTTTTTCAGATATGGCTAGGCCAAAGCACCACCACTCAGAAAAACAAGCTGTGAAGCCCTGCCTGATTGCAGCAAGTGTAGGTTTAAATCCAAAAGTTGGTCACAAGTGAGTGGTGGTTAGGAAAAGTGAGTCTGAGCGGGGTGTGGATGCCTCACTCTCATTTTGCGGATTCTAACTGCCTGGGTATCAAACCCTGGCCTCCTAGGAGGTCAGGAAACAGCTTACAGAACCATCATTGGTGGTATCTGTAAGCTGATTGAATACCAAACATAAGGAGGCCACCTCATCAAAATGCACCCAAGAGTTTTAAGTAACGTAACTTTTAACAAACTACCTTAGTGTCACAGTATTTTTAATTCAACGTAATATATTTCTTCATGATTCACTTACTTTAATACCTTCTGATAAGATTTGTGATAAAAAGATTTTTAGACTCTGGATTTTTGTTACTCTGAAATCCTGAAAATCTGCCATCACTCTCTGGAAAAATTCCCAGAATTGTCAAGATTGAGTGTGAGCCCATCTATGCTGCTGACTTCTTGGCTGTGAGTCAAATCAAAGTCTTTTTCTTGTACCTATGCACTATGGTATGCTGCTCTTTGCCATATTATCTCTTTAAAGGTTATCATCTCCAAGTGAATACACACCATCTCATCTTCATTTGTAATTTCATCCTTATTTGGGTGGATATTCCCCATTCAATTGATTACAACAAGCTCTCACTATACTTCACCATGACAATATTATCAAAAAGTAAGGTTGGAGGGTTTGAATCTGCTCTCTTATCACAATCTACAAGCTGTGAATTTTTTAGGATGCCCCTAAAATGTATTTTCCAGGGCACTTTGTCAGGATATCAAGAGTACCGCACTGCCCCTTCAGGTGAAGGAGGGGTGGGAGCAGGTATGGGCATGGCCCACCAGATGATGGGGCCTAACTTTACCAGGTAGGAGAGGGCCTTTCCAGCCATGGTTCAAGGTCCAGCCACTGGCAAGGAAGAATCAATCAACCCAGTGAGTGCCATATATAGCACTTTCAGGAATTGACTATTCTGTCCAGTGGCATCAGAAGTGGAGGAGGGTATCATGAATGACATTTCAATACTTGTATTGAAAATCTGGGAATTGAAACCCAGGTCTCAGGGAAAGCCTTATTTTGACCAGAGTGGACAGGAAACCGCCCAACTGCCAGTTGGGTCAAACCCTGGACCACCAGAGATAGATGACCCCAAAAGGGGGAACAGACACCTACCAACCTGCCAAGTGTCAATACTGGAGGTTTGAAATCAACATTGGAGACCCTGGAATCAAACCCTGACCCTCCAAAGACTACTTGAGTCACACAAAGTGGACAGGAACCTGCCAACTTGTTAAATTGCAAACCCAAGTTGACAAGTTACTCTGAGACCCACCAGTCTCCCAAGGACAATTCCCCAAATGGTCACCAGATTACTGCCAACCTTGCGCCACTAAAGATCCAGACCTATGCAGAGGTTGTAGCTTGCCTTAAGGAGGTTAAAACAAAACCTACTGTTAACTCTGCCAATGACCACCAGCAGCTGCCAGTCTTCCAACCAGAGTGGGTAGTACAATTGAACTACTCAGGTGATGTGGTGAACAGTAGCGGCATAACAAAGCATTGCCACTTCTATTCACCAGAGCAGGCACAACCTGAATCTGCTGCCCTCAAGACCCTAAGCCAAGATCCATGCCCCCCAGTGCCTTGTCTGTGAACCTGAACCCTGTAAAAATTGAAAAAGCAAAAACCCATGGTATAAAAGCCCCAGCGGTATGGTGATGACCATATTGCCATTTTCAATAATAAAGTTTTATGAACCTTTGGTTCAAACAAATCTTATCTTATCTTATCTTATCTAGTCTAGTCTAGTCTAGTCTTAGTGATCTTCCATCTTAACTCTGGCCAAGTAGACTATCAGGCAACCGCCCCCTCTGGAGACCAGCCTGCCGGCCCTCCCCAGGCACTATACCGTCCCCCAGGAGCCCCCTTTGAACCTGTGCATTTTACCAAATACCTGACCAACCCTGCCTACATGGAGTACAACTTGGAGACCATCCTCATTGCTGATCCCTTGGCAAGGACTAGAGAAACTGAATACATAGGACGTGAAGGAAAGAGGATCAAGGTGCCACCCTTATTGCTCAAAGACAAGCACAATTATCTGCCTACCTACTTTGTTCCCATGACTTTGCCCTTAACCCTGCAACCCAACTGCCCAATGGAGACCCCCACTGCGGCCAAGACTACATCTACTAAAGTTTTTGGAGTACTCTACATTACTTTGACAGGAATGGTAGACACTATGGTGCCCAATTCAGGGCCCTGGTCTTTGCTTGGGTAATCTGTATCCTATACTATCAAGTTAGCACCCATCCTATGGTGAGCATTACCCTCTGGCCCAGCTGTATTATGTCCCAAGCCAACCAATGCCTTTACCTATGCCTGGCTTCCTGACAGAGGGTTGAGATCAACAGTTTAGGTGTCAAGGGTGGTTTCATGGAGACCAAGTAGATGGAAGTATTATTATATTTCCTGTTGAATATCAAAGGGTATATTGTAATTTCCTTGCTGTCACACACAATTGGGTAAAAATCTTTGGGTGCATCTGGGTGGGTCTACCACTGCAGGTCTTTCAAAGTCCAGGGTGTGTGTTTGGTGTTGGGTGGATACTCTGTGAAATTTACAGGGCTGAACAGAGTGTCAGGGGAGCAGTAATAATCAGGCGCTTCTAGGTCCCTAGATAGGGCTTGATGTTCAACTCCTGAGGTAGAGTTCTGAAATCTGGGCAGTTTAAAATGAAAGAGTATCAAGAATATTTAAGGAAATAGGTTGGAGAACCAAAGGTCCATAACAAACTTTATTTTAGTAAAATGACAATACAGAACCTCACAGGTGCTCTAAACTTATATAGCCAATCACCTGTAGGTGCATCTGGGCATTCTCCATGTTCTATCTGGGTGGCATGGTCTGGCATCTTAAATTCTGTTATCTGGTTGTCTGGCTTGTTATTATTTTTGAAGGTCTTCAGGAACAGCTGTTTGGCCTGCTAGTGGCCTATCTTTGCTGGGCTGGTCATTGGCTGTGGCAGAACTGGTTGCAGGTGTCATGAGGTCATCTCCAATTTGGTTACTTGATTTGGGTTGGCCTGACAGGCATTTCTGATGTTAGGAAACTTGATTAAAAAGGGGGTTCCCAATTGGAACCCCCAAATTACTAAATAGAGGATGGTCTTGGACTGGAAGCTCTGGGCAGCTAGCTCTGGGCAGCTAGCTTTAGCCTGCCCAGGCCCAGCCAAACCCACCAAGGCTTGGGTGTATCTTTTGGGGCCCAGGACGGGCCCCACAGCTACAGGCTGGGCAGAATTGATTCCCGCACCTGGAATTTTGCCCTTCAAAGTGAATTCAGGTACAGGCAAAATCCCACCACCTGCTCTCCTTGCTTGGTGGCTGGGAGTGGGTTCAAATCCTGGGCGGGATTTGATTCTGCTACTTCTGTAACACACTTCCTTATTTCAAATTATGGCTTTATGGTTTTAACTGCTTCAGACCAAAAGGGTGAGATTTAGTTTAGCATTTATATTTGATGTGTTAAAAACTATAGAGCCCTACTTTTAACACTCTTTTTATATGAACTGAGTTGTAAGATTATGATATCATTATCAGGATTTCAAAACGCAAACAATATAATTCATAGATGTCATGATGATGGAATCTGGTTCCTAGGAAAGATGGCATCTGGAATGGGTGCCTTTCAATAAGGTGCCGGTGGATCCCCTTTAGGTTCTCGGTTCTTGAAGTAGACCGAGGATCGTATTGTTAGTGAGTGCTGCCAGGAGAAAGGTTCAAATAAAAATCCTATCCAATCAAGGGACATGTTCCATGAGATATGTGAGGGAAGGCGAAATTTTATTGAATAACTATATTACTGTTTATCAATTAACACTACTTCTTAGAAGATTTCTGTGACTTAGCACTTGATGGGGTTTTGACGCGGTTTGAGACCTTCATCAGGAATTCGGCATTGCTGGGTTCGGCCTCCTTGTTGTTGGGGAACAGGCCTTCAACTGAGTTCTTGGCCAGTGGGGCGTTATTGGCGACATCCTTGGTACCTTGGCTGAAGGCAGGGAAGAAGAAGTTGGTGAAGAAGGCTGTGGTATCGGCAACACGCTTCTGGTTTTCTTTGTCCTCGATGGCCTGCAAGACGACGCTCAGGGGGGTGTTGTTGATGCCGCTTTGAGTTGATGTCGTGTTTAGGTCCTTGAGGGTAGAGTAGATGAAATCTGTGCCGTTCTTGATGCTTTCGCTAGTGGCTTTAGGGTCAAGGGCCTTGATGACGGTGGCGACTGTCTCGTTAACTGCCGCGCCTTGGTTGCTAACCGTCTGGATAATCTTGTAAGCGGTCTCCTCGCTTTCTTTAAACACTTGGTTGCCCTCCTTGTAGTTGATGGTCTGTAGGAATTGTTCAATAAGTTGGCTTGGGTTTCCTTCGCTGTTTGGATTTACTTCCTTTACATCGTATTTGGGCTCTGCATCGGCAGGGACAGCTGCGACCGAAGTCATCACAGATGACATGGCGAGAGCTAAAAGTACTTTGGTAATTGAGTTCATTTTGAAAGCCAGTTTCTTTAGTCCGCCTGGGATGAAGGACTTGCATGGTTTGGTTTGCTTAAATAGATATGATCACCCAGGATTGTATTTGGATACTTGTTTGATCAGCACATATCAAACCAACTTGGCATAATTGTAGATTGACTTGTCGCGGATTGAAGTCCAAGTGAGGCTTGCTAGTCAATTGGCGTAGATTCTGTAAGATCGTCTCAAGCTTCAAACTTACACTTTAATTCTTAATAAATGCTATATCCCATCAATCGTTTTAGGATCATCAATTGGGGAACTTTAGCATTTTAAAACTTTGCCTTGAGAACACGTTAACAATAATAACCGTCAGCGAATTCAATCAAGCCCAAAAGTTAATTTCCCAATGGATTTCATTAATTCAACAGTTAATTACAACCAGGAATTTATACAATGTTTGATGATCTCAAATCAATCGGCGAATTTAAAAGATTAACGGAGTATATCCAAAATTCACGCTAAGTGAGAATGTTCCTTGGCGCTGATCTTAATGGATAGAAAGCTGAGATCCCGTGTACTCTCGTTCACACTATCCTATGTCAGGTCAGCTCATCGGAAACCCTGCTTCAGGAACAAAATCGGTACCTTAAACAATTACAACTGTTCGCAGGAAGCTGCTTAAATTCATCTTAAAAAACCATGATTTCATCCTCCCAACGCCACCCCTTTAAATCAGAATCAACCAAATCTGGATTTCACAATCGAAATCCCCCAAAATACTACCAGGGGTACGCTTTCCGAGCTCGAAAGTGAGAAACTCGAGCTGCCATATCTGAAGCGAGAATCAATCGTTTTAAACTTAAGTTACAAATTCCTGTCCAAAAAATATAATTTGCAATCATATAGCAAATCTTTCTCAAGGGACCTAGCTTTAATATAATTGCATCAATGGTCCGATAAAAAACCTTTCTCAAATAATATTTTCAATAACTATGGACATTGAAAATGCCTATACATCTTTTGTCATGATGGAGTATAGTGAGTTAATCATAGTCAATTAGATATGGAATAACAACCATATGGGGGTTATATCCCTGACAAGAATGAAACACTGTGTTGACACTCTGAAGGGGTAAATTCTTAATGGGGTATATGGGTTTATCAGATGAAAATAATAGCAAGATGGTACAGAAGAGCACCCACTTGATTAAAAGTGACTGAACTAGCTGTGTGAATTTGTTCACATACTAAGCTAGGAAAGGAAGGCAATTTTTTCATGGTAGGGGAGGCCTTGTGTGGGATCCATGAAATTCATGCTCAAATAATCATTACCACTTCCCAATAGACTCTTGTTATTTGATGTGTCATGTTGTAAAACTTTGACAAGTTTTGACTTTAACTGAGCCACCTTAGCACTCAACTCCTCATTATCCTCTCACCAAATTGCCATCGTATCTATGCTTTTCTCTTCTCTGAGCTTGAATCCTTCATTTACCCTATCCATGACACCCTTCTATTGCAAGAAAAGTTTATCTAACCCAACCAGCAGGTTATAAGGGTCACAGGCAAAACTTGGTTCCCTTGGGCAGAGTTACCTTCACAGGAGCAATAGTTCTGAAAAAGCATTCTGTATACATCATTTTTTCTTCAAGAGAATTCTTGAGTAAAGTCTTTACTATCTCCAGATCTCCCCAAGACTCCTTCAATGTCTTCTTGGGAAATCTCCTTCTATATTGCAATATCCTTCCCCTTGGAGGCTCCAAAATTTTCTTTGTTCCAAGAAAAAACAAGCATACATAAATCAAAAGATGTGTTAAGGGGAAAGCAACAACTGTTGTATATATTATCTTATTATTATTCAACTTTACATTTTATACTATTTTGGGATGTTTTTTTGAAACCCCACCAGTTCTGAAATCATATCTGTATTGCTAACGCATAATCTATGACATGACAGTGTCATTCAATCAAGATCTTTACTAAAAAGATCTCCACACTCTTACACTATAAGAACATACCCAAGTACATTCCAGAATCACCTGATTATTTTTGTGGACATTTACCTTCATGGTGTAAAGCATTCTGGGCTTCCAGCGCCAAAACCTGGTAGAATATTTGTATTACTAATATATATTTTGATAGTTTCAACTGAGAACCAGTTGGACAATACCAGATATATTACTTTTGATAATTTCCCCTAATTGGTTCTTTGCTCTTACTAGAAAATAAGACAGTTTAAAATGAGAATCTGGCGCTACTGTGACCCCCAGAAGCAATCCTAGGCTACGCTGTGGCATCTCACTGCCTGAAACATTCCCTAGTTGGTGCCTTGGTGCTTTGAAATCAGTAGACAGTGTTTGGGACTTTTATCCTACCAATTTGGATGGCTTGTTGTTTTGAACCACTATTTGGGTCATTATTTGTTAGATTAATCTGTTTCCTATTAACTGTGCTACTTAAAACTTTAAAATTTTGTTTTAATTTTCTTATCAATAAATTTAAATAATTACAACAATTTTATCAAAATAAATCTTATTTAATCCTTATAATATAAAAACCTATATTAAATTAATCATTTTCTACTAACAGCTAAATTAAACTGTATTAAAAGCTAGTAACAATCTTATTTCATATACCATTATTTCTTGAAAGCTGATTAGTACAAAATGACATCATTCTAAAAAGAGCAACCTAAAAATACAATAAAAACTGATATGATGCTTTTTGTTGGAAATCAAATTGTTGCCTAAAATCTTAGCTTTTTTAAAATATTTAATTTAAAATATAATAATTTTTGAATCCCTCTTTTTAAAAAGAGGGCAGATAGCTTTTTTGCATATTTAATAAATATTAAATAATTTTGGATTTTTTAAAAAAAAATCTAGTAAAAAGTTAAAAAAAACTAAAACTAAAATTAAAACTGAACTTTTATTGAAATTTCAGTGATCTCATTTAGCATAAGTAATTTATTCTTAAGTTAGATTTTATAGAAAATATATAATAAGAACTTATAAGAGAGTAAAAGTTTTTCTTTTCAAAATTTTAAGTATTTAATATTAATAAAATAGCTTTATACAACTATTTAATAAAATTATAGTTTTATACTGTATGCTAGAGATAATATGTATAAAAAATTCAACCATAAAAAAGAATGTATCAAAATCTTGCTTTATTTAATTAAATTTTATAAAGGTTAAAATTTATTTGAACTAAATGGAAAATGATCTTAGTCATTGTATCTATAAAAATAAGATACAAATTTAATTATACAAGCAAATATTTATATGTGATTAGAAAAACATTTTTGTTTTGATAGATTTAAAATATATAAAGTTCATTTTTTAAGAACTGTTAAAGGTTATAATAAACTTAAGTTTATTTAAAAAAAGGTTTTTGAGTTGGTTACTAAAAGTAAGCTAAATAATGATTTATACTTTAAATTTAGTTTACTGATTAAAATATCATACTTTAAGAGTTAATTAGCATATTTTATTTCAAATAATAATTTTATAAGCTTACATTCAAAGCCACTTCAAGATACTAAATTGGCATTGAAATATAAAGTTGCAGCACAATTCCGAAAGCTGAGATTAAGGGCTTTCTAATGATACTAGTTTGAGCGAGATTGAAGTACTATTTGCGGAAATATCAACAGTTAACCAGAATATAAAAAGGGGTAAATAAACAATGATATCAGACTTCAGGGGTGATATTGATAAATTAAGGAGATCAGTTGGGGGTCAGTTGGGGATTTATGCCTGTAGTGCAAAAGCTCAGCTAACATGGTATTTAAACAGCTCAACTTTACAGAAATTTACTTTACAATCTACACCTTTACTCCTCTCTGATAACTGCACATCTATTTCTAAGCAAGAACTGCCTGAACCAAGCCAAGGAACCCAACCACTATCATTATGGAACCTATCAAGTTTGCACCTCAGATGACACCCTTCTTCTCACTGGGGGCTTCTACTAAGAGAAAAAGAATCTCTATGCTTAAACAAGCATTCCTTTTTACTGCTGGTAGTGATCTTAACAGCTTTGTTGAGCATTTCTTATTAAAAACAGAGTTTGGAAAAAGTACCTTCTTACCTGTCATACAAAATTCTAAAACAGATGATTTCCTTAACAACCTAAAGGAATTGATGTCAGAGTCCCCTGCCAAGCACCTTCTTTCCCTAAGAGCATTGGTTACATCAAGCTACGGTCTGAAAGAGCTTTGGGATTGTGGATTTAAAATGACAAAAAATGAGTATTCATATTCTAAAAAAAGAAAAAAATGCTAAAAACGCATCATTAAATTCAAAAAATAAAAAAGGAAAAAATGATTCAGTAAAGAAAGAAAACATAAAAAATATTTTAAAACATATATTAAAAAATTCATTTCCAACTAGCCAATTCACTAAAAAATCCCCTGGATTGATTTATGAAGAATTACAAAAAGAGTTGAGTGAATACTCAACTAAAATAAAATACTCATTATTGAAAACAAAAAAAGAAATTTACAAAGATATGAAAATAAAAAACAATATTTCTATTTCACTTTCCACTTTTTATAAGCTTATTCCTAATAATATAATTAAAAGCAAAAAGCAAACTGATATGTGTAACATTTGCAACTTAAAAAAGTCATTAGAAATGAAGAAAAAGGATTTGAGTATAAAGAAGTTGCCATTGCCTAAATCTATTAAAGAAAATTTGGAATCTATTGACCTACATGAAAAGTTTTATAAGCATCAAAATAAAGAATATATTAGTGATATAAATAATCTTGATAATAATTCATGTGTTATAGTAATAGACTATAAAGAAAACTTTAAAATAGGTGGGGGTCCTATAGAGACAAATAATTGTTTTTATGAGAAAATACCTATTTCTTTATTAGGATTTGCAATTGCTTTTAAAGAAAATGAGAAAATTAAATATGAGTATCATGACTTTTTATCTGAAATTTTATCTCATGACTCTTTGTTTTCAGGTCAGTGTTTGATAAGTCTGCTTAAAAATAATAAATTTAAGAATATTAAGAATATTAAAGTTTGGACTGATAATGGTAATCATTTCAGATCTTATGAATTCTTATATTATCTTTTTAAAGAGGTACCTAAAATTATAAAAGGAACAATTAAGTTTAATAGATTTGTTGAGTGTCATAGCAAAAGTATTGTTGATGGTCATTTTGGTGTATTATCTAAAATATTTAAACAAAAGGAAAATGAGATGCATATAAAAAATATAAATGATCTCAAAATGGTTTTTGAGAGAGAGGAAGAAAGAAAGGGTCTATATGAGACACTTGTAAATAATTCAGATGTTTCCCAAAAAATCTTTTTTCACATCTATGATAGAAAATCTAGGCCTAAAAAAGCTGGCTTGAAGTCAAAGCATTTTATGTTAATCTTTCATATTTAATGAAAGATGGTGAGCTGTATGTTTCACCTTTGACATTTGAGGATGTTAAGGAGTACTCCAAAATAAATTATTGTGCAAAGTTCTGCACAGATGACAGAGAAACAAAGAGAGCTGATACTACTAAAGGATTAGTAGGACATGTTCATGAAGTTGGACGCATAACAAAAACTTATATTTCACATAGGTTAAATAGTCTTTTAAATACAACAACTTTTTTTTCTAAAAATAACTAAGAAATTAATTATATGAGCCAAAGATAGGGTAATAGCAATTATAGCTTTGGGGCTGCTATTACTCTCCCATGCAACTCATATATTTAATTCTTGGCTTATTAAAATAGAAAAAAGGGTTTTAGCAAAAAATACAGCTAATAGAAATAAGATTTATTTCTATTATTTGTATATTTTACACTATTAAACTTTTCTTCAGTAAACTAAGCATTATACTAATGTTCAAAAAACATAAGTTTATGACTTAAATGATACCAAAGAAGTTAAAAGGCTTTGAAATGCTTAAGCTGGCGCCTTGGCTTAATCTAACAAATAATGACCCATTTGAAGGTTCATCTTTGGTTACCCTGAACCTTTTTTTGAAAAATTCCAGCCAATCACAGACCTATAATTAAGCTCATATTACTCATATTTCTGGGTATGTATTTGTTAACCTCCTGGTTAGTTAATTGTTCTTTAAATACACCTAGTCTCTAACTTACATGGCCAAATTAGTTTTGCCTCATGATAAACAGCATGTTTGTTTTATTCAAGAGCTCCAGTAAATTTCCCAGCCAATAAATTGGCTATAAACACCTAATCCCATAATCTGATGCTGTAAAATTATCCAATCAGTTCTTCAATTAGTGTGGCCCAATCAATTCTGGGAAAATATAGCCCTGCATATAAGAGAACTGGGGTATTCTCAAAATCCTATCTGGGGAATCTCCAAATACATTCCTGTACGGTTTCTTATTTCAACCTATCAAAATTAAAATGTGTTTGGTAGCTTTATTTTAACATGGATCAAAGTGACAGTAGTACAGTCACAGGCCTTATAATTCCTTTTAGGGATCCTAAAGCAGAATATAAAACATTCAGAATATAAGATGATTAGGGTAATATTGGATTACTCTAAAGATTGTTTTTGAAATTAGGATACTTTAATAGAAGTATCTAACTGCAGAAGTATTTGGGTAAAGAATGATTGGCTAACTATTGACACAGTGATCAGTTGATGAGGTGGCCTCATTGCGCCTGATATTTTGTTAATTTAAACAAACCACAGTTTTTTATCAAAGACTTGAAGCAATGAGCTATAATTTCATAATTTAACATTAAAAATGGCAAGAAGATGATGGCAACAGCACACACATTGGCATGGTCCCTATCAACCAGAAATCTGGATTCTACTAAGAGAATCAATAGTTAATCAAGATTAATTAACATCTTTATTTGCTTTCTGAGTTTCAGCCCCAAAAAACAGGGTGGAAATGTGACCATGTTGTCACAATTTAATATTAACCTTAATAAATATCCTGCTTTACCCTATTTTTTCTTTTACTTTTATTAGTTAAATCTAACTTTTTCCAGGCCAAAAACTTGTCATAAAGTTTCTAATGTCAACACCTTTTAAACATACCCTGTTTTCAATAATAAAAACAGAATGTTTACAATATAAAATTATCACTTCACTATAAGATGTTATTTTTATTAGATTTATATAGAAATATTCTAAGCATATATAGTAGTCTATTGAAAAATAATGTTATAGTTTAATATTTTGGTGGGAAAACTATCTAGAAAATACCATCTAGAAAATGAGTCCAAAAACATCATCTCAAAACAGCCCATATAGAAACCCTATATCAAATTTCTGGCTAAACTGTGCCTGATAACTTTAAATATTAATAAAGGCCCAAAAGCATTCCAAAAATAATATATAAAACACATGGATAGAATAAAAGCCATTCAATAATTTCAAATATGCAATGGAAATTTGGGTCCAGCTAGTAGCAACTATAGTGTAAGGCTTGAAAGCTAGCACACCCCAAAACTGTGATATTTTCATATTGAAATTTGTTCCTATGTTTATATCTATATACTTAAACTAAATCAAAAATTAAATATTTGGAAGTAAAGTATTTAATGGAAAATTAAATTGATCAGTCTTTAGCCCCAAGAGCCTTGACAATGCCTTTGAGATAGGTAAGACAGCCTTATCTGATGTGATAGATCAAAAACCCCTTAGTAACACTTGCAAACTTGACCTTCTGGCCAGCATGCTTGGATACAGCAGTTTTGATTTTAATGGCCTGGGGGTATATCTGATCCCCATGAGCATGCTTAATTTTCAGATTGTTGATAATTACATTAAATCTAGACTTCTTTACCTTAACCAGACAAGAAAATTGATTGTGCTGACCTTCAAGTGATGAGGTGGTCTTGGTGATGCCTTCTTTAACCTGATTGTAGCAGCTCCAGTTGTGGATCCCCACCCTTTCAGATGTGGTGCTATTACTAGAACACATCCACACGCTGGTTTTTAAAACCTATTGAATGAATGGATTGAAGGCTTCTTGATTATCAGCAATGAACTTGTCCTTGAGAAGCTTGTTGTAAAAGATTTTTACTTCATCTTTTTCTGACCATGGTCAGGACAGCAAAGCAATTAAAGACTTTTTGGCCTCCTTTGTGCCATCCTTACATACAAGCTTGTTAAGGGATGGATTTTTATCAGGTTTTTGCACAGAGCCTGGTAGTAGTGAAAGGAGCAGTCTTGTGACCTGCTCTTAAATACTTTAATGAAGGTTTTGGCCTATACTTCCTCAAAATCAACCATCAGATATGTATGGTAGAAAAGTGACTCTGGGACCTTTTTGGCTATAAACTTTTCCTGGGTAGCCTTTGGATTGGCCTTCTTCTTTTTATGGCCCCTCTTCTCAGTTGGCTCCTCATCAAGTGTGGTCAAGATGATATCCAACTTTTGCTTGAGGATGGTAAGGGCGTGGATATAAGTATCCTCTCTTTTATTAGAGGAGAGTAGGAACACAAAGAGAACATTATGCACACCCGCCTGGCCATGGATAGTCTAAAGCTGGTAAAATATCTTTGGGCAAGATGCAAATGTTTCATCAGCAAACCAGGTGTCACATTTTAGGAGGCGTGTGAGATTCTCTTAGGCTGAAAAGCACAAAATACAGTTTGGTGCTCCTTGTCTATCATCATACAAGAGAAAATTTTATAAGCAAGGTTTTTTTCTGATATTCTGTTAGCACAAGCTTGTCAATATTTCTGGTGCTGACACCAAGATTTTCTTTGATTGAGCATTGGTTGATGACATATTGTTGGAGTTTGGTCTTATTGCCAACCTTTTCTCTCTGATTCTTATTCAGGTGGAGGAGGGCATGAGTGACTAGCTCAGATGAAGCCATGTCTTTTTTGAATGGAATGGCTTGGTGTAGATATCAGCGCATGGGATAATATAATATCTCATCAGAGCCCATGCAGTCATGCTCAATGGTGAGCTTCTTAACCTGGGTAAACCCAACTGTTGTTAATTGTGTGGGGAAGGCCAGACTATCACAGCAGTAGTGATGATGTGACATGTTCTTCTTTTTATTGTTTCACCTGATCAGAGACACATCCTTTAAATTTCCAGCACCCTTCTTCTTGGTCATAATAAGGAAGGAGTCAGGAAAGACGCCAGAGACTTCAAACTGCCCATTGCCATTGCAGATATTAGAAAATGTATGCAAGTCCCACTCTAGAATGGGCTCCTCTTCTGAGAAAGTTGATACATGCCCAAAAGAGTTGTTTTAAAAGCCCCCTTTATGCCCATCTTCATCATTGGAGTTGAAGTGCTTCTCCTGGGGATCAGAGGTGGAGTTTTCAGGATACTGCATCCCATTAGAGGTTTTGTTAGCCTCATCTGCCAACTTACTCTGTTGGGAAGAGGGTAGAGTTCACCATAGCAAGGGTGCTAACTTGATGAGATAAGATAAGATGCTGAGCGGCCTACCAAGGCCCATGGTCCTGTGGATGAAACTATGATGTTGACCAGTTAAGCCAAGGTAATTTAGGCTATGCCTGCATATTGATTGGCAGTTGATGGAGATGGAGCAGGGCTAGGAGACAGGCATTCAGGTTTGGGTATGGGGGTGCTTCCATATCAGTCTGATAAGCAGTAAGATAGTTGTATTTCTCTCAGAATAAGGCAGTGGGGTGCTTATACCAGGCTTCTTTGTGATAAACTGTTTGTGGAGTTCTCTGTTGAGCCAGGAGGTCAAAGTGGAGAATATTTTCCAAGGTAAACTCCTTGTACTCTGGCTTAAGTGGGTAATAAGATAAATACAGCAGGCCAAAGGGTGCTTTGGGAAGACAATAAAACACAGGCTGGATTTTGGGAACTTCCTCAGAAAGGTGGGCTATCAGGCTGGAGTTTTCTGGTGGAACAGTAGTGAAGTGGAAAACAACCAAGATTAATTAAGGAATAAAATAGTAGAACAAAGGTCTCATAATCTTATTTATTTCATAATGGCAATACAATTTTAACAAGACTTCAAAGATTTTAAATATCATTCAAAATTCTAAGTCTGGATTAAACCATCACCTGATAACTGAGTTGCTCATTTTCTTCCAGCCCAAGAGTTCTAGGCCCATTCTGAACCTTCTGGCCCGCCATTTCCTCTGTTAAAATGACCTCCATCTGACAGTCCAAAGATAACATCTTCATGGCTTCATCATTGCTACTGGTGTTCCTGTCATCCTGGATCATGAGACCTTCAGAAACTATAAGCCAGATCAACTTTTAACCCATAAGTTGTGCATCTTCTGGAGTAACTTATGGGTCACTGTCTGGAAGGAGATCACATGACCAGCCAGCCCAAACTTTTAGCTAATCATCTGAAATCACTTTGGACTTTGACTCTTCATGCTTAGCAGCAATTCCTTTTCAGACAACCTGTCAGTTATGACAGGTGTTGAGAATTTTGACCAAGCAATGATGCCAATTATGACGGAGCCCACGGATTGGGACTTTTACAACCAAATCCATAAATTAGTAGTACAAAATACAATGATACTAATTATGATGGAGCTCACAGATATGAATTACAGCTACCAAATTACATAAATTGGTAGTATAAACTATATGCATATTGAATCAGCAGTAGTCTGCTGACCTGAGCCTTAAATTAGCCAATGATAAATGCCGCCATGTCAATTAAATGATACATGATTTGCCACCACAGCACTTTAAAAATGCACAAGCACCACCTAGCAATTGGATTAGGAGCCAAAGCGCCAAACTACTTTTACGTCAAGCACTGCTGCACCATCTAAAAATTATTGCAAGCGCCGTGGCGCTGCCTGGCAAATATTGCAGGTGCCAAGGCACCACTTCACTTTTACATTGAGCGCTGAGGCGCTGGGTTCAATTCCCAATAATCTCAAATTCCCATATTTATCATATTAATAAGCATTAAGCTTGAAGTATGCCAGAGAAGTAGGAAGTGATCCTGAAGTACTAAATTTTCCATGCCAGCAAGGATCACCTGTGCTGGGTGAAGATGAAAATTTTCTATTAGTTGATGTGCAATAAGCGCCAAACCTAGATTAATAACTACCCAAATTAGGGGCATGTTAGAATGTCTTAGAAGACATTGCTAGCAGCCCAGAGATTACCCTTGTAGAAGTTATAAGAAGAATTAATCATTTACAATAAAATCATCTTTTGAACCATCTTTATTTTATCCTTAATCTGGTTGACCTTTATCCTAATCCTTAAGTGCTTCTGCGCAATCAGAAGCCATTGCTGGGCAATAATCATAATTCTATTCAATCCTGGCTCTTCTGATACAGTACTACTCATATCCTCACATATGACTGTATTCTGACAGATGTCCTGTGCCTTATAATCTTAAATAATTGTGGCGCTGTAAAGCAAAAAGCGCAATAACAGGAATGACAATATATTGGTTCAAAGCTTCCAGAAGTTTAGATTGGTCTGGAGTAATCACCAGCATATGTCACTTTTATGCACTCTGAAAGTTCTTACCCATGCAAACCCACAAATTTCCCTGATTTTTCAGATTCAAATTGCTGCCTGTTCCAGCTTTCCCATTGGCTAGCCGTAAACAATATGGGCAGCCAGCCCAGGGGTCTGCAAGGTTCACCAAATTATCAGAGAAATGTTCCAAGCTTGATTCCCCTAGTTGAGGTTCATTATTCCTTTTGAGAAAAATTTCATTAATGACAGGAGTGGAAAAAAATAGCAGGGAGGGGTAGGGCTGTCAGCCTCAGGCTCAGGGAAAGGTGTTGGAGTCTTGGCAAGTGTTTTTCCCCTGGAGGTTGCTTAGATGGGGTAGCCTTGGGGTTTCTGGCCTTAGTGGGAGTGCAATTTCCTTGGGGACCTTGGTGGTTAGCGTTGGTGGTAGGCTTGGGAGGCATCTAAGGGTGAATTAGCATCAGAAAAGTTTAAATTTGGAGAAAATTTTCAAAGTAAAAGATGAAAAAAATTTCAATATAAAAGTTTAATTTTTTTACATATTCTTATAGGAAAAATCTCAAAATATATAATATCAAAGAAATGAGAATTCACTTTTGTCTAAAAATGTTTTTTATTAGTAGCAAAGGGTTGCAAAACTTAAAGTTTTTTAGCCGCAACTTTGTTTCTAGATGCTGTTTATAGATGCTGTTTTTGAGATGGTGTTGGGCAAAAACACAAGAATTCTGCATATTTTTTATTTTTTATTAATAAATTAACAGTGGAGCTATATCAACTGGGTCAAAGAGTAAATCTTGAATTTTATTTAAAATTAGCTTTTACAACTGGTATTAAAAAGTACCCAGTTGTTTAGACAAGAACAAAAAATACATATATGCAAATTTCCAGAGGTTTTATTAATTTTTTTTATTTAAGTGAAAGTTGGCATCAAATTATACTTTTTAGAAGTGGAAACAGTCTATTTGCAATGGCAAGCTCTATATAGCGTCCTATGACACCATATGTAAAAACAGGTTGTTCTTGGTGCCATGTTAATGGTCATCACTTCTATTAGACACTGTCAAAAGTGACAAATTCCTGCTATCAATTAGCAAGGAAAAATCCCAATTTTGATATTTGAATCCCAGGACCCTGAAGGCCGCCACCCTGCTTTTTTGGGGGTTATATCAGAAATAGATTCAACTTCAGAGAAGCCTCTGAAACCCATCAGTGTAGCACCTTCTACAATCAAACCCTGCCTTCTGAGGGATCCTCTTAGCCTAGCCAATAGAAGCACCAACCCAAGCAATATTCCCACAACAACTTGGGCCACTGCCAATGGAGTGCTTCAAGAATTTCTACAAGAACAAGGGCCAACAAATAATGACAAATCCCATGTCTCAAAGAAGGAAATCAAGATTCCCTGTTCCAGCCCAGCCAATGATGACTTGTCTACGTTGGATGCCACCAAGGATTTATAAATCCTGGTAAATGCTACCACTCAGTGCACAAGAATTTGCAAAAAATTTCACAGTTTAGATGAGCATACTTATACCCAAGAGATGATGGGAAAATGCTCATTGCCATTCTTACAATAAAGTGTTATGAACCTTTTGTTCACGCAGGTCTTACCCTACATCCTTTTAGCACTTTAACATTTTCAATTAAAATACCCAGATCTGTCCCTGCTTCCCACCAAGCCCAAGAAAACACAGACCAACCACCTAAATTATTCTGTCCTCCAGGAGCTCCCTAAAGCCTGTTTCATTTTACAGAGTATCCTCCAAACCCAGATTATTTGGAAATTACCTTAGAGGGGACCCTAATTTACAACCCAGAAGCCTGTACCAGAGAACAGAGCTTATTGATTGTGAAGTAACTTGGATCACTGTGCAACCTTTTCTATTTTGCAACAAATATAACTACCTCCCACGTATTTGGTACCAATGTCTCCTCCCTTGACCCTGCAGCCCAACCACTCACAAGAATCTGTTGCTACTAGTGAGTCCACCTCCACCCAGATATTTGGAGTCATGTACATCAACCTCACTGGCTTAATTAATTCTATGTTTCCCACCAGCAGACCCTGGACCATCCTTGGGAAATCACTATCCTACATTGTAAAGTTAGCCCCCATCCTGTGATGGGCCCTTCCTTCTGTGCCTGCAGGCTGTCCACCCGCAAGTTCTCAGGAACCTACCACAGGATGGATTCCTGACAGATGCTTAGAAGCCTAGTAGATTTGTAATGTTGTGTTTCACAATTTTTTAAACAGCCCCTTTTATATATAAAATCATTAGTAAAACATTTTATTGTTGAAACCCAAATATCATCATTTTTTCTATGATAAGTAATAAAATCATCATGTGAAAAGTGTTTTTTTCAAATGGCCGTGTTTTTCAGGGATCCTGTCTTGGCAGCTGGCCCGTTGGTTTTAGGGATTATTCAGTCCAGGGTTTTTGCGGGTAAAGCCCACCACAAGAGATGAGCTAACTTAAAAAGGTAGGAGAAGGGCTTCCCCACCCAGGATCACAGGCTGGCAGCCGGTATTATAGTGTCAATAACTCCTGTGAGGATGATGTACACAATACCAAACAGCTTGCCAGTGTAGTCAGTTGGGAGATTGAGTGAGGAATCAGTCATAGGCTTGGGGGTCACAGACAGTTCCATACGGAGCTTGTAGGCAGGCAGGTAGTTGAATTTGCCTCTAAACAACTTGGGTGTTGAAAATATCTAGGGGCCTTGATGATTGTATCTAACTGTGGATTGTATGTGAGCCAAAGGATCTAGTTCAAGGATCTTTTCCAGGGTGTAGTCCTTATATTCAGGTTTCAGAGGGTACTCTGTGAAGTAAATGGGGCCAAAGGGAACACCTGTAGAACAGGAAACTGCAGGTAAAGGGGTAGGAGGACTGGAAAATCTTGTACTAATTTGATAGATGGCAAAGGCAAAATAAGGCAGTAGCTGTGTAAGCCAAAATAACATGAACTTTATTCAAAAATGGCAAAAATTTTGAAGCACTGGGTCTTTTGGTCTATATAGCACCCCACTTCCAAACTTAATATTTTCTATTGGGGGTTCATTGGGGCATAGGGAAAGGCGGGCCCAGGGTTTCTGGGTGCTCTGGTTCAAAGGCAGCAAAATGGCACCTGGGCAGGGAGTTCTTTCATTGGTCAGAGATCTCAAATTGGCTACTTGATTATCTTTCTCTAGAGTTGTGGTCATGGAGTCAGGCTGCAGACCTGTGCCTCCTTCTGGGGATGACTCTTGATTAGCCACCAGTGTAGACTTCAAGCTCATGAAGCTAATGGTTGAAGTTTTGTTGCCTCCATTAGATGCCTTGATTACTCCTCCATTTGGCGTTCTGATTTCTTTGGTTTGTCTTGCTTTACCATTTTGACCATCATTCTTGGCTTCAGCTTATGGGGGCTCAATATCAGGAAAATGCGGGCAGGCAACCCCTCAGTTCATAGGGCCGGTGGCCTGCAGAGATTCAGGGTCTGGGTTCAAATCCCAACCTTGGGCCAGTTTATAAGAGTAAAAGAATTTTCAATCCTGACAGTATTATATGGAGAAGATGCTATTAAAGTGCTGTTAATTTGGATTGATTTATTATGTGGGATCTTGAATTAATACCATACTTTATTTCCAGCTAATAAGGGAAAGGCTCAGATTTATCACATAAAAGTATAATTATGATTTGATTCCAGATGCCATCTTTCTAAATGGCGTCTTTTGTGATGGCGTATTTTAGAGTATAAGTGATTTTATACTTGAAAACCTTTGTCAGGATTTTTTGACCAAGCAATGTTATTAATTAAGACAGATCCCACAGATTAGAATTATAACAACCAAGCCCCATATATAATATAAAAATTATATATGGGGTTGTCAGTAGAACTATGACTGTTATGACAAAACACCCAAGGATAAGTGCCGCCACACCACTTAAAAAAGCTCTAGGCACTGCATTACTGCCTAGAGAAAATTTTAAACACAAAAGCACTGTCCTAATTTTACATCAAGTGCTGCTGTGTCAACTGGATTTTATTCCAAGCGCCACACTTCCTGGAGCTTTTTATAAGTGGCCTTATCCTTGGGTGAGTTTTTTCATAACAGTCATAATTCTACTGACAACCCCATATATAATTTTATATTATATATGGAGCTTGGTTGTTATAATTCTAATCTGTGGGCTCTGTCTTACTTGATAATATTGCTTGGTCAACAAATCCCAACAATTAAAGTGAAAGCATAATTTTTCCTACCCATATAGAACTTGCTGTACTTTTTGCGTAACTGCAAAAAATTCTTTGGTAATTTAGGGCACAGAGCATTTGCTTGAGTACTTCTAATATGTGATGATATTCTTAGTAAGGTATAAGAAGAGCTAGAATCAATGGAAATATAATGATTGTCAAAGAATGGCTTCTGATCACATAGAAGTACTTGAAGATTAAAATAATACTTTATTTAAACTAATTTATTATTCTTATACCTTATTGAGGGTCAATCCCTGGGCTTCTAATAAGGTCTTCTAGGACATTCTAGTACACCCTCATTTTGGGTCATCAGTAATCTAGGTTTGGTGCTTATTGCGCATCAACCAATAGAATATATTCATCTTCACCCAGAAAAGGATCCTTGCTGGTATGGATTTGGTAGCTTAGGGATTGCTTCCTTTTATCCTGAACATACTTCAAATTTAGTGCTTAGAAAATATAACTAATTAGGGATTTCACATTTTGGGGACTCAAACCTGGTGCCTCTGCAGCACTTGATGTAAAGTTGTAGTGGCGCTGTAGCACCTAAAATATTTTCTAGGCAGCAACGCAGCACCTGAAGCTTTTCATAGATGGTGCAGTGGTGCTTATTATTAAATATTCTTGTTGTAGCAGTCATAAATCCACTTCCAATTGTATATATATAATTTTTATACTGTTGTTTTATTATGTTTGGTTCTTGTAATTCTAATCTGTGGGCCCTGTCTTAATTTTCATCATCTCTTGGTCAAAAAATCCCAACAATTACAAAGAAATCATCCTTTTTCCTACCCATATAAAACTTAATAAAATACTGTTTATTACAACTAAAATTGACCAATGTCTTCAGAACCATAATATTGCAAGACATGTAGTGATTGTGTGCGCCTGCCCAACAATCCTTCTTTCAAAGCTGCTGGTGTACACCAAGTTTTGACAACCTTATTTGAATAGCACACTTATTATTTTGATTTGTGTTAGTGTTTTTGTAATGCGGTTTTTTGAGATGCTGTATTAGAAACCAATATGTAGAAATTAACTATTTAGTAATTTTTATTACTGTAAATCCAGAACCTAAACGTAAAAATGTGGGATTATCAAATCCTTGGTCCAAATTTTGAATCACTTTTGCGGGCAACTCAGCTGAGTGAAAATTAAAATAGTTAATAAAATCAACCATTTAATTTGACTTTTTTGATTTATTTAAATTGGCAAATTTCAAATCCCTTGAGCAGATAACTCAACTAACAAAATACAAAACACAGCAAACAAATATGGGATATATGAATCAGAAATGCAGGATTCTAATGTACAATTTGAGATTTCCTGTATGTCAAACAAATCATAGATATCATGTAAAAATTAAAAAATCTGAAATTGCGGGATTGTCAAATCCAAGTACCAAATTTCAAATCAAAAATGAGGTGAATTCAAAATAAATATAATTTATGGGTGTCTCAAAAATGATACTAAAGGATCTAGAGTGGATTTGTGCTAATTCTTTTAGAAATCATAGGCATTCTCAAAAATCACCCTATTTCATTTTAGGACGGCTAAAATTTAGATGCTTGATTACAGTAGATTTTAAAAAACGCTAATAATAAAATAGAATTATATATTACAATCTATCTTATCACATTGTCTTTTCCTTGATATGTTGATAGTTCATTTGCTGTTGATAATGTGCTTGCGTTTAATTGGATAGTTTCACCTCCAGTTGCCTTGGCAATAGGAAATCAAGTTGCCTCCCCAAGACCAGCTGTGTTTGCAGAGGCAAATTGATTTCCTATTGCCAAAGCAACTGGAGGTGAAACTATCCAATTAAACGCAAGCACATTATCAACAGCAAATGAACTATCAACATATCAAGGAAAAGACAATGTGATAAGATAGATTGTAATATATAATTCTATTTTATTATTAGCGTTTTTTAAAATCTACTGTAATCAAGTATCCTTAATAGCAATTCATTAACACATAGTGTAGTAATCCAGTGATGTTTCACTTTTGAGATTCTTCTTTTCCACCTCTCCTTGCTTCCTTGAAAAGAAGTTTGTTTGGCCCCTGGCTACGCTGGGGGCCAAAAAACTTTTAAAAAAATTCTGCGTCATCAGGAGGATGGCTCATATATCCTTATATGGGTTTGTGGTTGTTATATTAGTGATTTAGAGTGCAGAATATTGCATTATTTCCAGTTTAGAAAATTTTAAATTTCACTTAATTTCATGTCTAAACATGATTGTTGAGATTAAGTTTTTCATTTGATTTTATCCAGAGTGGAGCTTCTTGATTTGGGTTGATTTGTCCTAGTTTCTTACTGTACATTCAATTTGGATTCCAGTTCCTGTTATTATCTGAGTTTACTAGTGGCATTCAAAAGTGATTTGAAATTTGGTTCTTGGATTTGACAATCCCGCAATTCCAAAAAACATAGTAAACTTAATGAAAATGGTTGATGAATTTGAACACTTCAAATCTGATTCCAGTTAATTCATTTTGTCTATTGGAAATATGCTGTTCAACTTGAACTTTACAAAGTGTCTATGAGTTCCCGCATTTTTAAAAATCCAAATAAAAATACAAAGAATTCAATTTAATTAAAAAAGGCTATCCTGCAAAAGTGATTCAAAATTTGGACCAAGGATTTGACAATCCCGCATTTTTATGTTCAGGTTCTGAATTTACAGTAATCTTTTTTAGTTTTTCTGATGTAAATCCTGGCTCTATTATAAAAACCTTTCAAGATGGCGCTTTCTAGATGGTGTATCCCACTATTTAAGGGTTGGATAGTTTTTCATAATAACAGTTTTCCTTGTAGATTAATTATAACATTTTCCAAAATTTATAAAGCTTTCATAAAATAAATGCTTGGTTTTAAATTTAGGAAAAATTAATCATGTGATCCAATATCTATCTTTCAGCCTAAATGTATCTTTGAGTTTTTGTTTTACCCCCCAAAGAGAGTAATTAAGTGTACATCACTAGACAAGATGAGAACCAAGAAATTGCACTTTAACACCCTTAATTGCTGCATGAGGCAGTTTTAGCCACCCACAACACTAAATTTAACTTGATTATAAAAGCATGAAGTTTAAAAATACACCAATACTTTATTTTAAACCAAATCAACTAAAAGCTGATATAGCTATTGGATACAAGGTAAGGATTTTTGCTTTTGACACATTTTATATAAGCTGGTTTATTTTCTATTGCTTTGAAATTTATAATTTTACATTATTAAAATATTCAGAAGTAATTTTTTTTAAATATTTTAAAGATTTCAAGGTATTCTATAAGTATATTGAGAAAAGGCTTGATTACACTATTAGTCCTTTTAAAAGTCATATTTAATATTGATTCATAAATACTTTTGTTATATTAAACTTAAAAGCTTTTTATTATGAATAAAGAGAGAAAAATTATAAGAGAGTACTTGGAAAATAATTGAGGAAACAATCATCTTGTTCAACAATTCTAGAGTCTGAAATAATCTAAAGATATCACTCAATTTTAGTATATGCTATTGAATTTAATATAAATAAAGAAAGAAAGTTAATCATTTTAAGTTTAACAGAATTATATGATAAATATTACTGATATTTCTATCAATATTATCTGACCTTAATGTTACAACTGAACCAATTATAGTTCAGTATTTAGATTAGGGAAGACAACAGTCCAAATAGAAAGGTCAAGAATATGAATTAGATATTGTTTAATGGAGAATATTGTAATCAATATACCATAGTGAGAAGCCACAAGTTCACCCAGGGGTGACATAGTGGAAGGTTCAACATAAAGTTTGGGTTGAGAATAACTTGAGGAAAGGATCAGTGTGTTGAATTGACAGCACTCCTAATTAGGAGATAGTGCCCACAATTTGACCTTACACTCAGATTGATCCATACTGTTTGTCATATCATGGGGCAACTCATTGAGCACCCCCTGTTTATTGTGAGATACATTAGCAGGCAGGGAAGTAACCTTGGTTGCAACATCCCCCTTGCCCCTGTTTGTTGTTGGATACCAGAATTAGAGTCTATGAAAGGTTGTATTCAAATTTGGCAGAGTTAGGGTTGAGGGTGTAGACAGGAACACCTACAGCATATCTTGCTTTGAGGTGTTTAGTTGCTCTCTTGATCCACTCTTGCTTGATGTCACAGGCCTTGGAATGCCACTGGATCAGTGAAGCGGTATTAATGAGGGGAAGTTTTGTTGGGAAAGTGGACTGTAACTTTCCCCCCTCTATGCCAGTTAAATCATTGAGAGTCCCAAAGGCTAGGGTGCTGGGGCTGAAGCCTGTATCACAGTTGATCCTAGCTCACAAGATAAGCAAGGCAGTGGGAAGATGCTTGATCCAGGCAGTTTTGGGGTGTTCCTGAGAGATTTTAGCAATTAGTTGTACCATAGAGCCATTTAGATGCTCTATGTGTCCATTGGCCTGAGGATGGTATGGTGTCATGGCTACTCGTTGAAGGGTGTTCTTGGTTCAGTATTCTCTCATAACATTACCTGCAAGTCCAGGTCCCCCATTGGTGATACAACACTTGGGAAGTCCAAAGCGCACCACAATCTCCTTGCCAATGAACCAAGTGATGGTTGTGGTAGTGTGATTGGTGGTTGCCCATGCTACAAGCCAACAGGTAAAGTAGTCAATAGCTGTGATAGTGTACTGTTTGCCCAGTCTGTCTTCAGGTAGGGGCCCTAAAATACCAAGAGCCCATTGTTTAAAGGTTCCCATGGCTTTGATTGGCAGAACTGACTTAGGCGGGGCAGGTTTGGACATGTTCTTTTCACACAGCACACATTTTGAGGATGTCCAGGATGTCCTGGCGCATACAAGGCCACCAAACCTTGAGCTTCATGATTTCAAAGATCTTAATTCCTCTTATATGACCTAAGGTATGGTGGTAGTGCAATATGGTGTCTTCTTTTTGTGTGGTAGGAATGTAAGGCGTCTTTTCACCTGTCTCTGCTTGGAAGAAGACATTGCCAGCATCAGTAGTGAACTGGCTTTCATTTTCCTTCAGCTTGGAAATAGTTGCAGAATTGAGGCCTTTATAACAAGTAGTTTTATAATGCAGGTAGAGCATGAGACATTCTGGATCCAAGCCGTCATCTCCTGTGATGGACACTAAATAGAGTCTAGAGTGAGCTTCAGTTGTGACAAGCTCCTTCTCAGATTTGTATTTGATGTGCAACTGGTACGTTGACAGACGTTCAACTCATTCTTTCTGGTGTCAATTCAAGTGTGACTAGGTATTGAAATACTGAAGAGACTTGTGATCTATCAAGACCTGGGGTGAAAATGTGGCCCCTTCCAGGTAACAGCTCTATTTCTTGACGCAGTGCACAATTGATGGTAACTCTTTATCATGTATGGGGTAGTGCTACTCTGAGTTGATAAGCTTCCTGGATTTGTAGGCCATAGGAAGGAAACACCTTCATCAGTTTCCACCCTTAATACACCCCCTATGGCCATGTCAGAGGCGTCAGTCTTGAGTTTGTACTGGCAATTCTGATTGGGAAATTATAGTATAGGTGCGGTTGTGAGCCCTTGCTTTAATGTCTCACAGGCCTGATCTCTGGTGGGTGTCCAGTGAAAGCTCTGTTTGGTGTTTAAAATCTTGGTGAGAGGTGCAATTAGTTCTCCACAGTTTGGGATAAGCTTTTGCACATAGGCAACCATGCAAAGAATGTATGCACCTGGCCCACATCAATGGGGGATTACATGCTTGTGATTGCCTTTATCTTGGTAGAGTTGGGATTTATCCCTTGGGCAGAGATAGTTTTCCCCAGGAATAGAAGCTCCAATCAGAGGAATTTTCATTTGGAAGACTTGGCCTTATACTGATGTTTACAAAGGGTGTTAATTAAAACACAGAGGTGTTGGAGGTGTGTGGTTTGATATTGACTGAAGACAATAGTTCCATCAAGATACACAACAACACACTTTCCAATCAGGTCTTTAAAGGCTTTATTCATTGACATGGCAAGGGTGGAGAGAGTGTTAGTCATTCCAAATTTCATGACACAACACTCAAACAACCTGTAGTGTGTGCAAAATACAGTTTTTGCCTCATTCCCAGGTGCAATATGGGCCTGATTATACCCTGGAGTGAGATTGATCTTACTGAAGACCTTTGCACCCGCGAGCATATCAAGCAGATTGTCAATTAGCAGCAAGGGGTACTTGTTCTTGACTGTCACCTTGTTTAGTTTGCAGTAGTTGATTACAAGGCAAATGGACCCATCTTTCTTGGCTATAAAGAAGACTACAGCCCAATATGGTGAGAGAGAGGGGTGTATGAAGTCCTTGTCAAGCGCGTCTACAGGGTATTAAAAAAGAGTACAATCTTCTTGTGTGTAAAACAGTAGAGGGGCCATGCCTTGGGCAGCAACCCTTGTAACTGGACAGAATGTTGTATTTCTCTTGGAGGGGTAAGTTGGTCTAGAGTTTTTCTGAATATGTCCTTGTACTCCTCAAGAAGTGATACTAGTGCTGGAGGTGATGGTGTGTTGGAGGGGGGAGATGTTGTGGGTTCAGAGTGAATGACTTCCACTGAACACTGGTTGAAGTCCAGCTTCCCCCCTTGAAGTTGTAGGAGCCAGTTTCTGTGAGGCAGACAAACATAATGTCATGAAGCAACTTGTTCATTTTGATGAGGTAGATCTGAAAGCCTACCTCATTCTGGTTGAGTGTGATCACAGAGGTGTCCCAGTCAATATATAGTCAATTATGTCAGAGCCAGTTGAGGCCAGCAATAAAATCATGGCTGAGCCCCATCATTGTTATCCCAGAGAGCTTAACCTGGATGTTTTCTATTCTTGCAGAGAAGGGTACCATCTCATATGTGATGGCCACTCTACAGGAGTTGGCCACATGTACTGCCTTAAAGCAACTGGGTACTTGGTCTAGCTGTTGGAGTCTGTGAATTTCTGGTTGATCATGGTGTGATTGGCCCCAGTGTCTACCAAAAGTTTGTGGGTGTTCTCACGGAAACAAAAGGGGTAGGCCAAGAAGATGGTTTTATTTGATGAATGACTGGCTTGGAGGATGGGGTTGTCACTATGGACTTGGAACCTGTCTAAGGTCTTTACCTCGTGCACATTGTAGTTGCAAGGATTCTTGGCAGGAAGAGATTGAATGTGTGGGTCAGGCGGGGTTGCAGAATCTCTTGTATCTACAACCCCCAGGCTTTTTTTTCAAATCCTCATTTTAGACCAACTGGAGTTTCCCTTTACAGGGGTGCTTGGCCCCATTTTCTGTTGACAAGATTGGCAGCAGCCAACTTGGTTGTGGGTGCTACCGGGCACAGGCAAGGTTGGGAAGGAGCATTGTTGGATCTTTGAAATTTCATCAAGACCTGATTGTTATCCTCCACAATGGCCTTTTAGCAGTCATTAACAGAGGTGCAACATCCTACAGGGACCCATTTACAGATGTGGGGCTTCAGCTCATTGATAATGAGGGTGAGTATCATTGCATTTCTGTCAGTGATGGTTTTGGGGTGGCAGCAAGTGCTTGCTGCCAGGCTACAAGGTACTCAGGGACACTGCCCGTCTGCTTGATAGCAAGTAGAAGGGTTCCTACTACAATAGACAAGAAGGGTTTGCTGTAGCGGGATCTGGAAGCAGTCCTGAAGGTGGTCCAAGTAACTTTGTGTTATTGACTGGCTCAATTGGTGAACCATACCTTGAAAGGCCCTGTAGGGTGCCCAGAAGCAGTGGCAACCCACATGGGCTCAGGTACTTGGCAGATACAGAGACAGGTTTCTGTGGAATGGAGCCAACTGACAATGATAGGCCCCTCTACAACACCTGTGAAAGATTTGAGTTGGAGATTCAATATGTGTTGCAAAAGATCTGATTGAGGTGGGGTGACACTTGCGTCACGCTGCCCTAGGCAGGGACAATTGTACACGCTTGTGAGCACCAGCTGATCCTGGTAGATAACGTACCCTTTGTGGATGTCCCATCAGGGATAGGGAGGAAGGTTTACTAGTGTGGAGTAGCCATACAGTTCATACTCTGTCCTTTCTTGGGGGAATTTTCTTTTAGCTAGGCTGTGAACCTACCACTGCTACCACTGTTGCAACTGAACCAATGATAGTTCAGTATTTAATTGGGGAAGATAACAGTCCAATGAAAATGACAAGAATGAGAAGAATCAGATAAGGTTTATTAATTGGTATTGTGACTAATAGACTATATGGGGAGAGCCACAAGGCCACCAGGGGGTGGCATAGTGGCAAGTTTCATGTAAGGTTTGGAGCCAAGAAATAACTTGTGTGGTAATCAGCGATGTCAAATTGGCAGTGCTCCTAATTAGGAGATAGTGCCCGTAACTTGACATCACCATCAGATTGATCCATGCCGTTAGATATGTCATGGGGCGACTCATCGAGCGCCCCCTGTGTATTGTAAGATACGTTAGCAGGTGAGAGGGGAATCTTGGTTACAACAAGAGGAAAAGTTTAAAAATGATTGAATATTAGAGAGCAATGATAAAATTGCACTGATTAACTATCTTTTTATATAGCCTCTTGCTAGTGATGAATAGCGTTCAAAAATAGTGTAAGTTAGACCATGGCTTTATTTAAAGATGAAAATATTTTTATGGCTCCTTTTATCGACAAACACGCGTTCTTTAAGAAAATAAAGATTCAATACTGGTAGTTTTAGCTTAAAGCGTAGTTATTTTCTTTCCAATTAAGTATTTGGTTCTCTGTGAAGCCAATCATAATGAAAGCCTTTATCGAAAAGATATACATGATGTTTGCTAAACACTGCAAAACAATCGGCAGGAAAAAGGCTTCTAAGGTATTTCTTTAAGCACACTTTTCTGCGTTTACGTTTAAAATGAGCTTCAGACTTCTGAAAACCAAGCCAGTCACATAAACACATTGATTGTGAGATGGAAATTGAAAAAAAACTTTATATTGAGACGTTTTGCTGGGCGATAGACTTTCTCATTCAAATGAATAAACTCGAGTCATATGATGTAGAAATACACATTTAGCTTTTTCGTTAAAGTTGAAGTAGAATGGACATAAATCTATTTAATTTCCAAAGAATTTAAAAAAGCCAGAGAGAAAAGCTTTCTATAGAATGCAGGAAATCGAGTGTTTAAGCCGTTCAATATTTTGGTATTTTTACAGAAGTGGATTCAATCTTAGAAGTTAGAGAAAAAATATGAAGGGCTTATACCTTCCATTTTATCAGAATCAGTGACATTGGTGGGTGTTTTGGCAAGGGCTTTGGCAGGTAGGTAGACGATTTGAGCAATAGCCCTTTCAGTCTTTTATTGTAAAATCAGTACAATGTATTAAAACTTATGTTTAAAAAAGAAGATAAAATAAAAGTTTTGAAAAGAGCTAGAATCGAAAATTAGTTACCAGCATCTTTCTTTGAGCAATTTTCTTCAACTTTTTGCTTGAAGGTTGACGGCCGCGAAGGATATCTTTAGGCTCGCTGGCTTTACGGCTTGCCTTTTTGGCGAGGTATCTGGCGCGGATCTGCTTGCGCTTGGCGATAATGACATTGTTGCTGTTGTGAAGTGAGACACCCATCTTTAATGATCGTAAAAAGTAGGTTGTTGGAATACAAACGGATTTGTACTGAACTTGCTATCATTGCTAAAATCAAATATTTTAATGTTTACGCTTAGGGCTGCGTCGGATTTCGGACGGGTGGCTCTTTTTAAGAAAAGAAGCACCCGTCCGAAATTCCGGAAACGATTACGAGAGAATCTTCGTTGAGAAGATTCTCTCGTAATCGTTTCCTTCTAGACCCTCAGATGGGTGTTCAATTTCGGTTTTTTATAATTAAAATTTATATTTTTTTACTTTTCTCTTTTAAAAATTTAAAACTTAAATTTGAAATTCAAGAGAGCATTAAAAATAAATTTTATTATTTTTTTTTTAATTAAATAAATTGAAATTCAGAAAGCAAATAGCCTTCCACCACCTTCTATTTTTTAGGTGATTTCGGATTCCCCCAACATAAGGGAATCCGAAAGAAGGTTACGGGGAAGGGTGGACAGGACGATTACAGCATTTGCTGTAATCGTCTCTTTTTTGGTCCGCCGCAACCCTATTTACACTTTAGTTTTTTCTTAATCAGAATGGGATGTAGTTTAGATTCCAAGTGAAAATCTAGGGCTATTATCGGACCGTTTTAAAGTGTTTAGACAAAATTTATAAAATTTTCCTAAACTAAAATTACGTTTCATAGAAGACGCCCTGATTTGCGTGCTCCAAGAACTAAAAGCTGTTCTTACTATGCTGTTTTGTTTGGATGAGAACAGATTATTTTAAGATCCAACTTTCTTGATTTGCTAAAGTGAAACTAGTTGAAAGCCTTCTTTGATTTTTATCAACCAATCTGTTCTATTAAAAGTGTCTATAACATTTATAATTGCTTGTAAGTCAGGGAGAAAGCATTTTAAGAGAGTTTTTCCTAAAAAAAGTCAGGGAGAAAGCACCCCTCCAGATGATAAGCTAAACCAGTCAAACATGGAATGAAATTAAAATAGCCCAAGCTTTTATAAAATCAAAAAATTCAAATTATAAAAAAGTAAGAGACTCCCCTGAATATTTTCTTCAGTGTGAGTGCTTGTTTTTTTTTAAAAAAAAAAGTGTTGCAACCAAAATTAATCCCTCGTCTGCCAATGTGTCTTATGACACACAGTGGCACTTACAGAGCTACCTCATGATGTATCTAACATCACAGGATATTTCATCATCAATGTCAAAATATGGGCAATATTCCAAAATTAAGAATGTAGCCAATTTCAGGTGATGATCTCTCAATTAGTTATTTGCCACTCATCCCATATCTGAATTCTTTCACAACACCACCCTCTTGTGTGTTAGTGGCTTTTTTTATAGTATATTAACTGATACTTCCCAATGAAGCTGTAAGACTTCAGACTTTTTCAACAACAGCTGCAGTTATATCAAAGCCTGCATTTAATCATCACCAATAAATATTGTTTCTGAAGGATAAGAAAGATACAGCTAGGATTAAGACAATAGGTTTGTTGATAAGCCTAAACAGGAAGATATCAAATGCTTGAGCTAACAGAAATGTGAGGGCTTTTATATACAATTCTATGAAAATGTGATGATATGGGAATACTTTAAGTGTGATTAACTCATAAGTTTGAATCAGAAATATACTGTCAAAAGTAATGTTTTAACTGTTCTGTTTTAGCAGAGTTACAAGGGAAAAATATTTAGAAACTAGATAATAATCTTTATTGAGAGATACATATTATATGGTCATTGTGAACCTTGGATAACAGGAACATGATAGTGTTGATCACACAGTGGGATGATGAAGGGGGTGGCCTGATCCCGGTAATGAGTCAAGTGCCAAAACAAGGTATTCACCATAAGGGATCAACATTTGTTCATGTTGTTGGATTTGGAAATTTGAGCCAACTTCCTAGTTTGGCTTCAAGTGACTGGATAATCAGATCCTGGGTTGCAACCCGTTTACTTGAAACCTTGCTGGTGGGTCAAGCCTGCTGTTTCAACATCCCCCCGGCTGAAGGTTGGCCTCCTCTGGTGACAAGTTGTCAGGGAGATTGTCAGAAGTCTGGGCGCCATATTGGACCAGCTACTGTTTGGTGGCGGATATCACAGTCTTGTGTTGTTTCTGTCTTATTTTGCAGGTCTTTAGGCGGTTGTGGTGGAGGACTTTATCTTGCTTGCGCTTCCCAAGCCCTTGCACAAGGTAAGTGTTGTTTTCATTTACCTTTAGGACAATGGCAGGGCCCACTTTCTTGGGCTGTAATTTACTCTTGTTGGTATTCCTTACCCAGACGTTGTCACCAACCTTGTGTCTAATTTGGATGGGGATAAAGGTATTCTGAAAGAGTTTTTCTTCTCTTTCCAGTTGGTTGCTGTTGGCCTATGTGACTTGGGAGTCTGAGCGAGGTGGATCTTTGCTGGGTATTTCCAGCTTAGGTCCTGATAGTACTTGGATGATATTGGGTTGTGTGCCATAAACTAACTCAAAGGGGCTTTTCCTGGTAGATCTGTTCACACAGGTCTGGCATACAAGCAATGCAGTCAGTAGCTGCTTATACCAGTCCTCAGGTCTCCTGGCGGCAAGATTGGCCAGGGTTTACACTAGGTTGCTGTTCAGCCGCTCCACACGTCCATTGGCCTGAGGGTGGTAAGGTGTTGTCACTGTGTGCTGGACCCCATTTTTGGTGAGGTATACATTGGTATCTTCAGAGGTCAATTCTTTGCCTCCGTCAGTTATCAGGAGTTCTGATGTCGTGTTCTGAGGCGCGGCACAGACACACAATGGGAAATCCTAACCTTAGGATTGGATTTGTACTAAGTCTTAGTTAGATGACAGGGAAGGCAAATTTTTACCTTGCGGCCCTGGAAGAATAATCTCTACTAGTCGTGGCTAGAGAGAGGCGCAGAAGTACAGAAGACACAAAGACAAAAATGTGAATAGAACTTAATTTTTATTGATGAATATGAAATAAAATATATAGTGGTTAGGAACACCACAAAACACTACCAGGACAGTAGGATCACTTGCCACCAGCATGAGTGGGGCAAGTGAGTTACACAGGATCAAGAAACCAAACAATTGAACTTCCTGATTCAGTCATCAACTCATTTTGAGAGGCAAAAGCAAAAGAAGGAGATTTGTCCTTGAAAAAACCAACAAAGGCAAAATCAAAACATGGTGAATGGCGGCATTCACAACATTGCCCCCCTCTAGATTGGCCTTAGGGGGGTGATACTTGCAGAGGAACTTAGCATGCACTCAAGCAAAAGGTTGACCATTAGAGAGGAGCTTTACTGTATACTCCAATCCTTGCTTAAAGGTCACTTCTAAGGACCCAATCCATAACAAGTCTAGCTTATGAGTGCAACCACCTACTCTGTGTTGGTAGTAAAGTACATGGTCACCAACATCAAATTCAGGCAGGGGGGAGCGTCCAGCATTATTGGGAGAGAGCTCAAGCATCTTAGTCTTATATGCAGAAGTGTAGGCAGTGGCCTGTATATCAATTATACAGTTGATTAGATCCTTGATGTGGTTGTCAGGATTCATGGCTTTATCAGAAGTAAGCAGGGGGCCCCCAAGAGCAAAGGGGTAGTAGCCTCTTACCTATATAACATAGCAAAAGGGGAGTATTCAGTGACACAATGTTTGCTAAGGCAGTATGCAAAGAGAGCGGCAGGTAAGTATAGGTCCCAGTTGGTAGCGTCAGAGTAGGTGAGCTTCCTCATGATAGAGACCAGTGTCAAATTTGCACACTCAACTTCCCCATTGGTAGAAGGATTGTAGGGGACAGAGAAGGACTGGTGGGATCCTAAAGCTTCGACAACAGAGGTTAACAGCTTGGCATTAAAGTTAGTCCCATTATTGGAGAGCAACACTTGAGGACAGCCATGGCAGTAGAAAACATCTTGTAACAGGAAGGCAGCAGTTGTCTTAGCTGTGATGTCCTTTGTAGGGAAATCCTCTACCCACTTGCTTAAGTGATCAACAGCAATCAGGATAAAGTGACACCCAGAACGTGAGCGGGGGAGAGGACCTACCGCGTCAATGCTGAAAGTGTGAAAGGCATGTTGCAGGGGGACTAATTTGAACTTGTGGGCAGCAGCTTGAGGCCTTTGCAGCTGGCAGTTGTGGCAGCTAGCTATGATGTCTGGGATCATCAGGCAAAGGTTTCCCATAAGTAATTCTTTTAAAGCCAGTCAAAGGTCTTGGCAATGCCTCCATGCCCAGTCTCTTTATGAGCTTGTGACACCAACTAGAGGCAAAGACTGGGCCGTACATAAGGCAGATACTGGTCTTGTACCTTCTTGAAGAGCTGATTGTCACGTATGAGGGTATCTTTAGATAGCTTGGACAAGGCCAGTTGTACCTCTTCTGTCTCATTTTCCCAAGAAGACAGGTACCCAATTAGTTTATATAACCAGTCAGCCTCTGCAGGGTGCAAAGCAAGAATGGGCATTCTGGAGAGCCCATCAGCGTTCTGGTGTTGAATCCCAGGGTGATGGAGCACAGTGAAGTCGTATCCTTGCAGACATAGAGCCCATCTAGCTAGGCGCCCTTCAGGCTCCTTAAGCTGTTGTAACCACTTAAGAGAAGCGTGGTCAGTGACAACTGTGAAGTGGGTCCCATATACGTAGTGACAAAACTTCTTGACTGCATGCAACACAACGAGGCACTCCTTCTCTGTGACACTATAGTTCTTCTTGTGTTTGTTCAGCATGCGGGATGTGTAATCCACAGGATGGTCTACACCCTTGTCATCTAGTTGGGCCAGAATAGCTCCAATAGCAAGATCACTAGTGTCGGTGTACAGGATGAACTCCTTATCATAGTCAGGATACACTAGAATTGGCGCCTCTTTGAGTTTTTGTTTAAGGGTCTCAAAGGCTTGCTGTTGACTGGTGGTCCATTCAAAAGGAACATTATATAATAGCTGGACTAGAGGTTCACTAGTATTGGCAAAGTCAGGGATAAACTGTCTGTAGTAGCCCATCATCCCTAGAAAGACTTGTACCTCTTGCAGGTTGGTGGGCAGGAGCATTTTGTTGATGGCTTCAACCTTCTTAGTCATTGGGAAAATCCTAGTCTGGGTTACTTCATGGCCTAAGAATTCAAGACACTCTTTGAAGAAGGCGCACTTGGAAGGTTTCAGTTTGAGGCCAGCTTCTTAAATCTTTATGAACACCTCTTTGAGATGAGCCAGGTGATTGGTGAAGGTAGCGCTGAAAACTGTTATATCATCCAAGTATACTAGGACACACAACAACTTCAAGTCACAGAGGATGGAGTCCATGGCCCTTTGGAAGGTAGCCGGGGCATTGCAGAGTCCCTGTGGCATGCAAGTAGGCTCAAAAAGCCCTTTAGAGGTAATGAGCGTGGCTTTCTGAAAATCCTTGGGCAATAGGTCAACTTGCCAGTATCCAGATGCCAGATCCATTGCAGAGAAGAATTTAGAGCCTCCAAGACGTCAGAGGGCATCATCAATACGCAGCAAGGGGTACAAGTCCTTCTTGGTCAAAGAGTTCAATTGGCAATAGTCCATCACAATACAATGACCCCCATCTTTCTTCTTTAAGATGAGTAGTGGGGATGCCCAAGGACTTTGGGAAGGTGCCAGCAGCCCAGCATCTAACAGTTTTTTGAGCTCTTTAGATACCTGGGCGTCCTCTACACAACTGCGGCAATATGGTTTAGCACAGAAGGGAGGAGCATTGCCAGTGTCAATCTGATGGATAACGCCTTTGGCTAACCCATAATTGGTACTGTCCTTAGCAAAGATGTCAGAAAATTGGTCTAGTAAATCTAGCACCTCTTTCTGTTGAACCGGGGACAGTTGTGGGAAGTCTTGCGCAGTGAACAAGGATAGGACTTGAGGCTCATCCTCAGGTAGGTTAAAGTCTTGAAACGTGCCAAAGGGATGAAGAGACAGGACATCAGGAGCGCTCAACAACTTGCCATATCCAACAACCTGCCCCCTAGACACAGTCATGGGGAGTGCAGTCAGGTTGGCTACCAACAATTGAACAGGGTCCTTATGGGAGACATCTAGGATTCCAGGACAGAGATAAGGTTTGTTGCGTCCTAGCAAGGGGGGAGAGTACAACTCCAAGAAGGTCCGTTCAGGTAGTTCATATGATATCTGGGAGTCTAGGATGGCCTGGGAACCAGGTGGGATGGTGACAGCAGACGTGGCTAGGAGAGGGATCCCCTCAGACGCAGGACAAGCCATGGGTGGACATTTCATGTTTGAGGAGTGGGTGTGATATTTGAGATTGAAAACCCCAGTGGGATACTCCAAGGCACATGTCTTGAGCCGTTTCCCGGGAACTTTAACCGGCTCCTCAAAGATCAGAGGGACTTTATATCCCAGAATAGAGAGGTAACCATCTTTTAAGTTGATTATCCCATTATATTCCCTAAGGAACTGGGTGCCAACTAAGAGATTGTAACTCTCATTTTCCAAGACAACTGCTGGCGCAGCTAGAAGAAGTTTGCCAAACCGCATGGGTAGAGCAGAGTAAGCCCCTATGGCGCGGGTCATAGACAGCCCAGCTGTGCCATATGACTGGTGATAATTAAGGTCAGGGGCAAGTTTGAGTTTCTTCACAAGCTTGGAGGAGACAACGTTGACTGGCAAGCCAGTATCTAGAACGGCCTTGATCTTCACTTTTTGAATGGATATCTCTACTCAAGTGGTAGTGCAACCAAAGGGGGAAAGGACAGCCAGGATATCTTGAGCCTCTGCTAGTTCCTTATCCCACTTCTCAATCATGCATCTTAATCCCAGGAACTCCTTATAGACAGTCTGGAGGGGGAGCAAAACAGATACATTCTTGAAGACAGCGTCAGCAACCTTGGCAGCTTCTTCTGACGACTCCACTAGCACAGGGGACCTCTTGGCCTGAGTGAGGTAAGGGCAAGAGACAATTTCTTTGGCTTCAGGCAAAGGCTTAGCGGTAGTTGTAGTCTTTCCTGAGCGTAACTTATAGGGGACTGTAATGGTTTTGGGAACAGCCAGAACAGAGTACCCATATGCATCAGCGTTGTCAGTATCAGAGTCATCCAAGTCAGAGTCATCAGAGATATTGTGAAACAAAAGGAGGATAGGAGGAGCCTCATTATCAGCAGGCTCAGAGTCAGCTATAGAGGGAGGGATTGAAAGAGACTGGGAAGAATTGTCAACCAAGAGCGTCTCTGCCTCTAGGTTGACTGCTCTTTTCCTGCCTGCTCTTTTGGATCAGCTCCTTCAACCCGCGGGTTGGTGCAGACTTGAGAATGATGACCTATCTGCCCACAGTTGTGGCAACCTTGACGTCAAGGAGGATTTTGTGAGTTCATGGTAAGAATGCAAGGACCACGGGAAGATGAACCAGAGTTAGAAGTAGCTCAACCTTCCCTAACAACTGCGCCAGAGTGGGTAAGGTGCATATCCTGCAACAACGTCTTTATGCTCTTCATGGAGGAAAGCATAGCCTTATGGGCTTTGAAGTGAAGGCACAGAAGTTGGTTAACCTTGAGGGCTTGAGCGCAAGCTGTGTAGGCTTCATGGGCTGTCAACTGTCTGCTTGTGATCAGTTGCTGTCCTTCCATGTAGAATCTGTCTGCAAACTTGGCTAGGGTTTCTTTTGGTTTGAAAGCAATATGCATGAAGGCGTCCTTCTTTACTTCCAGGCTAAGGTCACCACCAAACTTGTCAATCAGAAGCTGCTTCATATCTTCCCACATCTCAATGGAGGGCAACTCAGGTACCACCACCTCTTGGCAAGTTGGATGTAGACAGGTCAGAATATGTTCTTTCTTAACCTTGTCTGAAGCCTGTCTCATGGCAGTTTTGTAGATAGTTAGGAAAGCTGTAATGGTTGAGGTTTTAGGATCAAAGACTTGCTTAAAGGTAGGCTTGAAGTGTGCTTTGGGGGTTGGGCCACCATTGTTGCTATTGAGTACGTTTATACGCGGGAAAACTCTGCCTCGGACTCCGAGGGGGCTGCCTAGCCCATAGTTGGCAAACACTTTCTTCAAGGGTAGTAAGGGTCTCAACAGCGCGGGCACCCATATTGACAGCTTGAGTGGTCTGTTGTGCGGTAGTATCCAAGTGTTGACCTTGGGTGGTCACTATTGTGGAGAGTTCAGCCAGTTGCAAAGTGAGGGATGGCCCCACTGAGAGGCAAGGGGCAAACCTATCATTCACAGAGTCAATCACGTCATTCATCCCTTGTACGTCTCTATCCAGTTCAGTATGGTCCCGCTTCAATTGATCCACTTTGTTAGCTAGAGCAATTAGTTCCCTAGCGCATTGGATTTGAGGAGCTCCTAATAAGCCAGGGCAGCAACCATCTTCATTGACAACCCCAACTGGACTAGCAGCAGTCACCATCATTTCACGTAGGGCGGCAAGTTCTTGCTGTAGCTCTGCAACTTGAGCAGTCAGTTCAAGCACCTGGGGGTCAGGTTGAGGAGCTTCAGCAGGACGTCCCTGACTGTAAGTAGTTGTATGTAGCTCTTGAATGGCATCCCATATTCTCTGCTCTCTATCCACCAAGTCATCAGAAGGGGGAGAGGGCGGAACATCTGGCTTGGGCGTGGATAACTCATTCACTTGACTCTGGAGTTTGGCAATAGCAATAGCGGTGGCAGCTCTTTCTTGATCAAACACCGCACTGAGTTCATTAAGACCATTAACAGCAAAGTCTGCTACCTGCTGTAGTTGCTCAAAGGAATATGTGCTGAATGCATTGAGTTGTTGCACAAGTTGTTTAAAGTCAGTGAGGTACGCGTTTAAGGTGGAATCCACTTGAGTTTGCCAGGGTTGTTCTAGCTGGTGAAACTTGTGTAGACACTCTCTCACGTATTTGGGGATGGACTGGCACATTTGTTTTATAGAATTAACCAAACAGGTCTGGGAGGTGACAGAGTTGCGCTGATTGTCAGATACCAAAGAAAACAGGGAGTGGATCCATTGTTGATAGGCAGCAAACTGATCCCAGTGATGAGTAACCGCTGCTTGCAGAGACAAGATTTCTTGGACGTGGAGCCCCAACACCATTTGATGGTGTGCCAAGGCAGGCTGCACAAAGGACAATAGTAAGTGCTCAGCAGAGCCAGCTGCTGAGAGGAGATGTTGTGGAAATTGAGGAGCCACAATTAATTTGTAGTATTCAGCCCAACTGAACTGCAACTGAAGGCAAGGGATGGCTCCTTCACGGGCTATCCCAAGGGCTACCAACATGACTTGCTCCAAGTCAGGGGTACCCATGGGGTAAGCAACTAGGCAGGGACCATTCCCAAGGTTCAGTATAGTGGGGGTAATAGGCTGGTTGGCAATATCTTTCTCAATAGGAGGACTGGTTATTTCAGGTGAAGTTGACTCTTGTATAGGCGGAGGCAAAGGACCTGAAAATGTGGATGCAAAAGGGATAACCAAGGGGCTTACAGCCCCTTTAGTGAGCACCATTTTTGTTGTGTTCTGAGGCGCAGCACAGACACACAACAGGAAATCCTAACCTTAGGATTGGATTTGTACTAAGTCTTGGTTAGATGACAGGGAAGGCAAATGTGTTTACCTTGCGGCCCTGGAAGAATAATCTCTACTAGTTGTGGCTAGAGAGAGGCGCAGAAGTACAGAAGACACAAAGACAAAAATGTGAATAGAACTTAATTTTTATTGGTGAATATGAAATGAAATATATAGTGGTTAGGAACACCACAAAACACTACCAGGATAGTAGGATCACTCGCCACCAGCATGAGTGGGGCAAGTGAGTTGCACAGGATCAAGAAACCAAACAATTGAACTTCCTGATTCAGTCATCAACTCATTTCAAGAGGCAAAAGCAAAAGTGAGTGATTTGTCTTTGAAATGGCCCACCAAAGGCAAAATTGAAACATGGTGAATAGCGGTATTCACGACATCTGACTTTCCAAACTTGCTGATGATCTCATTTTCTATGAACTGCCACACAACATTGCCTGTGTGGGATCTTACTGCTTGTGCCACTGGCCAGCAAGTGGCAAAGCCAATAGCAGTGATGATGTATTTCTTTTTGTTGTGCTTCCATGGCATGGGCCCTACAATGTCTAGAGCTGTCAGGGATCCAGTCTTGGGCAGCCAGCCTGTCATTTCCAGACATGACCTGGGCCGGTTTTTTTTCAGACAATGCCCACCACAAGAGGGGAGCTACCTTAAAAAGGTAGGAGGCAGACTTTCCCACCCAGGACCACAGGCCGGCAGCCAGGATTATAGTGTCAATCACCCCTGTGAGGGTGATGTACACAATCCCAAACAGCTTGCCAGAATGATTGGTTGGGAGGTCAGATGAGGAAGCAGACATAGGTTTTGGGGTCACAGGCAGTTCCATGGGCAGGTCTTAAGCAGGGAGATAGTTGAATTTCCCTTTGAACAACTTGGGGGTTGAAAATATCCATGGGCCTTGTCGGTTGTATCTAACTGCAGATTGTATGTGGGCCAAAGGATCAAGTTCAAGTATCCTTTCCAGGGTGTAGTCCTTGTATTCAGATTTCAGAGGGTAGTCAGTAAAATGGACGGGTCCAAAGGGTACACCAGGAGGACAGGAAACTGCGGGCAGTGGGGCAGGGGGTCCAGGAGATCTTGAACTGAATTGGTAGATAGCAAATACAAAATAAGGCAATAGCTGTGTGAGCCAAAATAACATAGCCTTTATTCAAAAATGGCAATAAGTTTGGAGTGTGGGGTTCTTTGGTCTATATAGCACCCCACCTCCAAACTTAACATTTTCCTTGGGGGGTTTATCAGAGCATTGGGAAAGGCAGGCCCGGGAGAACTGGGTGCTTGGGTCCAAAGGCAGCAAAATGGCACTCAGCCTGGGAGTTCTTTCATTGGTCAAGAATCTCAATTTGACTACCTGATTATCTTGCTTTAGTGTTGTGGTCATGGGACCGGGCCGCGGGCCTGTGCCTCTTTCCTGGGTCAGCTTCTGATTGGTTGCTGGTGTAGACTTCAAGTTCATGAAGCTAATAGTTGCCAAATCAGTACCTCCATTAGGAGCTGTGATTAGTCTTCCATTTGGTGCAATAATTTCCTTGGTTTGGCTTGTTTCACTGCATGGGCCAACATTCTTGGTATCAGCTTGTGGGGGTTCAATCCCAGAAAAGCGCGGGCAGGCGGTCCTGCAGTCCACAGGCCCGGAGGTCCAGGGGGGTCCAGGGTTGGGGTTTGATTCCTGCTTCCAGGCCTGGGTTTCCAGAGAGGAAGAATTGTCAATCCTGACAAGAGCCCACACCTTAAAAGGCAGTTGTGAACAATTAGGCAGTACAGATTTAGGGGGAGTGTTGTTTTTTTGCAAATTTTTCACATACTTTGCATTGCTCTAGGACTTCCTAGACATCCTGGTATAGGGTTGTCCACCATGCTTTGTGCTTAAGAAACTCATATAGGTTGCGGCTTTTGGTATGTCCTAGGTCTCTGTGGTAACATAGGATGGTGTCTATATGTTGATGTGTAGGGATGTAAGGTATGGTGGTTCCATCAGTCATTTTACGGTATAAGGTCCTGTACACGTTGGCAAATAGATGTGTTTTCTTGATAAATGTCTCCTTTGTTATGTCAGTGATACCAGGAGGGACACCCTTGTCCTTTGTTTGGAGTACCAGGAGAGGCCAGTCTGTATCAAGCCCATTCTTGCCTCTTGTGGCTCTAACGTACAGGCACAAGAGTGCATTTGCCATGGCAAGTTCTGCACCAGGTTTGTATTGTATGATCACGTTGAATTTTTCCAGGAGTTTCATCCATTGTGCTTGTCAGCAGGAGAGGCTTTTCTGGGTTTTAAAATATATGAGCATTCTTGGTCAGTCAGGGCTGTGAATTCCTCTTGTTGTTCTAAGTAACAACTCCATTTGACCAAACAATGTATGATGGCCAGCAATTTCCTATTGTGCATTGGGTCTTGTCACTTACCATCTGTGAGTTTTTGTGATTTTTAAGCTACGGGCAGGAAGTTGCCACTGCTGTTCTTGATGTGTAGAGCACCTCCAACGGATGCTTTAGAGGAGTTTGTTTCCATATGATACTCCCCATTGTGTTTGGGGTATTGTAAGATAGGCGCAGTGGTGAGTTTTTCCTTAAGACATCTGAAGCAAAGGTCACGTTGTGGGGTCCATACAAATTTGGATTTGGTGCCAGTTATGGCAGAAAGAGGTGCAGTCAGGACGCCACAATTGGGAATAAACTGCCACACGTAGGCAACCATTCCCAGGAATGTATGGAGTTCTGACTTGTCTTTGGGGGTGGCATCTTACAGATAGCTTGAGTTTTCTGGTTATCAGGTTTAATGTCATTCTTTGAGACCATGTGTCCCAGGAAGGGCAGTTGTTTGCGGAAGAATCAGCATTTGGAGGGCTTAGCTAGTAGTTTGTGCTGTGCCAGGGTAGAAAACACTGCCTCCAGGTACTTGTAATGCTGTTCTACCAAAGGGCTGGAGACAATGATATTGTCTAGGTATACTAGGGCATGTTTGCCAATATGGGGGCAAACACCTTGTTCATGAAAGTCAAAAAGGTTGAAGGTGTGTTTGTCATTCCAAAATTGAGCACCACACATTTGAATGATCTGTACTTAGTGTGTAAGGCTGTTTTGGATATATCCTCCTCCTTGATGCAGATTTGGTTGTAACCCACGGTTAAGTTAATTTTGGAGAATACAGTGCGCTGCTCAGGGCATTGAAAAGATTGTCAATGAGTGAGAGCGGGTAGCGGTTCTTGATAGTGACTTTGTTGAGGGCTCGGTAATCTGTGATCAATCAAAGGGCACCATCTTTCTTTGCCACAAAGAATACAGCAGCGCCAAAAAGTGACTGTGAGGGGTGAATGAGTCCTTTCTCAAGTGCCTCCTTGAGGTAAGTGTGTAGGATTTTGTCTTTGTTGAGGGTGAGTTGGTAGATGGGTTGTGTCTTAGGCACTGCTCCTTTGAGTTGGATGAAGTGCTGAATGTGTTTCTCAGGTGGTAGTCCTGGTAGCGCCTCTTTGAAGATTTCAGGATGACAGGCCACAATGTTGCGGTCCTGAGGAGTAGTGGTATCCTAGTGGTCTTTAAAAGGTATGATTTCATACTGGAAGGGGTCCCAATCAATTGCCTTGAGGTTCTCCTTTTTGTCCAGAGTTTCAGTAATGCATACAAAAACATGATCATACAAGAGTTAATCCACTGAGTCAGGGTAGATATGGTGATTGACACCTTCACGCTTGATGCTTAATACTGAGGTTGCCCAGTCTACATTGGGTTTATTCCTTTGTAGCCAGTCCATCTCCAGCACAACATCAAATTTGGGGAAGTCAATGACAGGTTCCTGAATAATGAAGTGCAGGTTCTCTAGCATAATAGAGAAGGAGGCCATTTTCTTTGTCACAGCAATGTGATGTTCATTGGCTAAGACCACATTTTTAATCTGTGAAGGATTAGTGGTCAGCTTGAACTTTTTTTACAAAGCTGTTGTTGATAAGGTTTGGTTGGCGCCTGAGTCCAGAAGTGCTGAGCCAGTGTAACTGCAAAAGCAGAAAGGGTAAGACATCAGTTTATTGAGGTGTCTGGCAATGGTGTACAGTACCAGGTCCTCTGAGGGTACTTGGATCACTGGGCATTGGTCCACGTCCTCGGGTTGGTACTCATAATTGGGCGAGTCAGAAGTTGTGTGGGAAGAGCTTGGCTCGCTTAATGCTCTCCCCGGGCTTTTTCCTTGTCTTGGTTATCTTGTGTGGTAGTGATATGGAAACGGGTACAATTTGATTGCCCATTGCCCTGTTTCTGTTCCCATTTGACCCTGCAGGCTTATGGTTTGTGTTGTTGTTGTTCCCAGAAGGCAAGCGGTTGGCACACCCAGTCAAGTGAGAATATTTGGTTCTTTCTTCCCAGTCTGCACCTTGTGAAGGGCGTTGGATGTCTGCTCTGCCTTCTCTGCCTTGCAATATAGGCAATGCAAATTGATTACTTGGTCCAGGTTAACGTGTCTTATCACATGAGATGTGTGGCTGGAGTGTTGAATGCCATATCTGCAGGGGCACGTAGGAGGAGTTTCTCATAAGTGTGTATGAGTTCCTTTACAGTGCCTGTCTGGGTCAGGTTCTTTGCTTGGCAGATAATCATGAGGGAGGTGTCCTTCAGTACAAAACATTTGTGAGGGACCCTCTTTATAGAGGAAAATACATTTAGGAAATGAAACAAGGGTCTATTACTCTCTACAACAGGAGATAACTCTTCAAGCTGTAGGGTGGGGGTTGGAAAAGGACCAGGGAAGCACAAGGTAGCTGGGCCCTGAGACAGGATACAAGGCAGGAACAAGGAGAGCCAGATGGTGACTACAGATCACAAATAGGGGATTCCAATTATCTGAACTAGGAGATACTACTAAACAATCAAGTTAATAGGGTAAGATTGCTTTATTGCAGAAATAAATGTTAATTGAACAATTAACTTGGGATTAGGATGTGAGTTCTTATTCTTGGGGGTGAAATTGGGAGTACAGACTTAATGAGTCTGAAACCCAGGTGTAATGCCTCACATGCAGTGGCAGGAATCATGATGCAAGCTATTTTTAGATGCATTATAGTACTGAGTTCCTTGCAGGGTTTACTTGCATCTGCATTGCTGTGGCTCATAAGAACAATTAATTGACAATTAGTTGAGTTGCAGTAACCTAGATCATCCAAATTTGGAAGTTGGAATAGGTCTTCAACTATTGGATAACTTTTGTCAGGGAAGTGATTCCTGACACCGTGCCAAGAAGTCTTGTTTGAATGTGTCTCAGTCTTTCACAGTATGATCTTTGTGCCACTTATTGCACCAAGTGCTTGCATTGTGTGTGAGTTGGATGAATATCTCTGCAATCCAGAAACATTGTGAACATTCCATCTGTGCCAGTTTGCTTTGGGCAGATTGAATCTAGGCTGTGGTGTTGTTGTCACTGGCCCCAGAAAATGGTTCCAGGGCAGCACTTCAAAGTCATTGGGTTACATAGACGGGCATGGTTCCTTCCTTGGCTGGGGCTCAGGATGTAATGATAGGTGCCTGAAAGAATCCTTGTGCTGACAAGGCGTTGAAGGTGAGCACCGGTACAAGCATGTTCTGGTATAGTACAAATCCTTCAGGTATCTTGGTACCCAGTGGGTATGGTGTCCAGTCTAGCAGGAGGCCAGGCATGATTCTTTTGTTAATTTGTTGACCACAGCAAGTACGGGCAACAGGCAGATTTTTGGGGAATAAAGTAGGATGGATAACCTACTTCTGCTACCAATGTTGTAACTGTGCTGTTTTAGCAGAGTTACAAGGGAAAAAAATATTTAGAAACTAGATAATAATATTTATTGAGAGAATTGTATTATATAGTCATTGTGAACCTTGTATAACAGGAATATGATAGTGTTGATCACATGGTGGGATGGTGAAGGGGGTGGCCTGATCTTGGTAATGAGTCAAGTGCCAAAACAAGGTATCCATCATAAGGATCATCATTTGTTCATGTTGTTGGATTTAGAAATTTGAGTCAACTTCCTAGTTTGGCTTTGAGTGACTGGATAAGTGGATCACAGGTCGCAAACCCGTTTACTTGGAACCTTGCTGGCGGGTCGAGCCTGCTGTTTTGACAGTAAGATTCTGAAACCTGGAATTAAAGCTTTTTATTGACACTAGTTTGGGCTAAAACAGTTGATTATTTGCAGAAGTATAGGCCATTAAAGATGATAAGGGAGAAACAATCAATGAAAACAGAAGTCCTGGCATAAATATCAACAAAATCAGAAACATCAGCCATGGCTTAAATTTTCTTCCCTGCCAGCAACTTAAATATCAACAGACCGGTTGTAATTGGACTAAATTAACTCCAGCCGCTAAATTTAAACTCAAGCAAATGGAATAAGTGTCTGTAGAAGATGTGAACAGATCACAAAGATCCATAAAAAGACATTTAATTTCTCATAATAGAAGTGTAAAGGCTGCAACCCTGACGTTTTAGCGGCATCAGGCACACCAACGGTCCCTTTGGTTGATTGGCCAGACAGGCATGAGCAGAACCCCCTGGATCCAATTGGCTGCTTTGCACATTTGCTCCCCATATAGTTCCACTTTATTGAGCAAATAGATAGAAGGTTTATTCATATCTTTATTTCTCCTGCTTAGCGTTGGCTACTTCTTTACTCACCCTAGGTAAAGCTTTAAGAGAAGAGGTATATAGCACGTTTAGTAGATTGATACACCAGATTGGCCTAAATCTGTGACACACTCCCTTGCTTGTTTTCATCATGGATTTTTATCTTGGATCAGCTTATTGCTACCTTGGGCTGTACATTTGTATTTTCTGGGGTCGCAGCTTATTGTGCTAGGTGGCTGGTTATTGGGACAAGTGTTCTCTGTACATTCTCTGCATGGTTGGGGGTTCAAGTAAAGCTACCTGCTGTTTGTGCTGCATGTCTCTCTTCCTGGAAGGGTTTCTGAAGGTTTGTATGGTTTTTTAGCTCAAGGGGCCTGTGGCATAGGGTGGGAGGCCAGGGTAGAGGTTCATGCTGGTAGACAGGCCATCAAAGTTTGTGGGGCTGGATGCTCTATCGCAGTTGTCTTTTCAGGCGCCAGTATACTCATCAATGGTCCCTGTCATCTTGGTCTTCTTGAGTTCTTGGGGATTACTGTGGCAGTATGGTTGAATGTGAGGCTTTCAATGAAAGCTCATTTGAAAAGGGCCCAGTTCTTTTTCTGGGCTGGATTGACTGCAAACCGTTGGCCTACAAATTTGGCCAAGCTTCCTGTGGCTCTGGGTAAGATCCCCCTTGGCCAGAGTCTTTGGGGATACCCAACCCGTATGGATTTGTCTGCATGTTCTGGATTCAGAGGAAGTGGTTTCTTGGTGCAAGCCGGCAAAGGTGCCAATCTGGGTGGAGCATGGGCATCACATGACTACAGGGGGTATCCCAGGCGGTTTCTGTTAGGCTAGTTGGTTAAAGGTGCCTCTTACAGTGAGGTAGCCGTACTGTTTGATAGGTACATGGACATTGTTGAGGATGGCGTATCCTGCGGGGATGGCTTATCCTTCTTTGCAAGCTTTCCAACCAGTAGAGAGCACCATTTCCTGTGAGTTCTTTAAAAGGACAATCCACAAGTTGGGTAGGCAGGCATAATCTATCTGTGCTACCACTGACAATTGTATGCTTATGAAAAGTAAATAACCTAACATAAACAAACATTTAGAAGAGATGGATACCTTTATTGAAATAAGAATAGAGGCTTATAAAGCTGAAAAGATGCTACAATGCTAGGTAGACAGTATGGGTTGATAAGTTTCATAAGGGATTTTCTGTCGGGGGTAATTTAGGTTGCACCACCAGTAACTTGCTACCCGTGCTTATAAAGTGAAGCATTTGTTCGATCTGGACTGATCTCTTCTAGATGCAGCTCGCTTCAGGTGCTTTATTTGCTGTACTGGCTTCAAGATGGGTTGGTATTCCCTCTGACTTCTACATGATCTGCACTGTACTTTGTAGGCTATATCTTTATTCACGTCAACTTGCATAGTTTTTTTTAAAATCTAAAGCATCTGAATTAAATAATTTATGCTGGGGATATAGACTGGCAGTAGAAAATACAACGATATAACAGACTCAAAGCTGAACACGTCTACAAGGGTGTTCTTTTACTATTCAAGCTCAAAATGGCCTACTCACAGGTAGGATAAAAGATCGGTAAGCTTAAAATACAGTGAAGTTGTGGATTGTAAGTTCTTATAAGGGACAAGAAAGATGATGGAAAATAGCTCAAAAGGTTGCTGCATCCAAAAGTTATAGATTGGATAAACAAGGCAAGGTTTGCAAAGCTAACTTATACGGGGTAGCTGATAAACAGCAGTTTCTAAAACAATTTGTAAACTCTTTTTAACTTAAGCATATTGAAAAAGCTTTCAAAGTTTTATATGATAAGGTAAAGAGATTCTATATCAGAGAAATCATCCACTTGAGGAAAGTTGAACTGATACTCAAAATTTTCTGGTGTGAAGGTGAATGTAATAGCAATCTTGTATCTGTTCAAAAGTAAAGCCTCCAGGATCACATTAAATAATAACAATAAGGGCATAAAAAAGGTTTAAAAAGCTAACAAGGGTTTAAACTTGCAATAATCAATAGAGAATAAAGTGTAGCTACAGTTAAAAAGCCAGAAAAAATAGTTGGACAGAAATGATGTTAGCTTAAGAGCTAATAAATTGTATTTTAGAGCTGTAAATTTTTAGGTAAAAAGGATAAATTCTGAAATTTAAATTGAATAAACTTAGCTGTTAAAAGCTAAAAATATTATAGCTCAAGGGAAAGACATTGGCTAGTGACCAAGATGAATTTATAAAAAGCTTCTTAAAATACGAGATGATTTTGAAGCAATGTATAATAAAGTTAGCAAAATAATCTCAAGTGCTTGTTAGTTTTTTTGAATAAAATAAAGCTACTTTTCTTTTAAAAACTTTTAATTAAATAGCATATTAAATCACTTCACCTTAAATATCACTTAATAGAAAAGCTTGTATATAAAAGTTAGCCAATTGTAACGAGAAGAAAATAGAGCATGCAGTGCCTGTACAAGCTGCTGGAAATTTGGATGGGAATTATTCTAGTGGCATGAGCTGATACTTCTACCTAGATTTCCAGCTGATGCGTACAGAGATATAATAGGAATCAAAAGGGTTGCATAAATTTTAGATAAAACCTGCGCTGTGATCAGTCAATTGTAGTAGTATAGATTTGAGTTGAAACTAACTTATATCACTAGCTAAAAAATTGAGTTCTGTGTAAATATCCTAATCTGCATGTTCCAGGAAATAGAAGGCTACTCTTACTATTTTTCTTGGATAACAATATACCGTTAAGTTCAAACCTAAACTCTTCAATTTCGCTAATTTCACTAGATGTGATAGCCAAAGTCCTCAGTTGGAGGCCTATCATGCAATATGTTTAAACAAATTTTCTTAAGATAAATGATACATGCAAGTGAGTAAGTTTTGGGTATCGACTCTCTCTACCTTCAGATCACAATTCCAGGATCCGTCATCATTAAATTACTGTTTAAACAATGCTTTCACACCTCAACCAGGTGCAGGGCTATCTTCGAAGAAACGCTAACAGGCTTACTAATGGTCCGGTAAGTCCTAGTTGGAGTACAGGCAAATCAAGCGATAAAGTGTTTATTTGAGGAGAAAGTGGAAAGACTATATAGTTGTCAGAATGCTAGTGTGAAATCATTGATATACCCCACTCTATTCTTGCATATGCAAGTATAGGGGTGTAATCAGGGCAGTTCGAGGTATAAGAATTGGATTGCATAATCTAGGTCCATTTCTTCATGGGAGTGGAGTCTGGATAGAGGTGATGAATAGAATTTGGATGTTTTCAAGAAGTTTTTGGGGATTGCAGTGAAAGATCTCTGTATCGGTTAACTACCAGTTAACCGATTCTCGCGCCAAACTGGCCGCCTAATCTAACCTCTTCTATTCACGACAAGTGGAATCAGCCATTTCAACTTGTCACTTCGGATTCATGCAAGTCAACGTAGTTATAACGATTTCTATCTTCGAGGGGATAAATTGAGCAGTTTTTAGTTTTGAACGTAATTCTTAATTGGGAAAGTTAGAACTTTCTAACGAGTTCTTGATCTCCTCACCGAACCTTCGCCAAAAATTTTATGGCCCATGCAAGCTACGTGGGTTAAAAAAGTGAGGACGTTAATAGGCAATCCAAGCAGCAGCTGAGAAAGGGATCGATACTATAGAATTTTGGCAACCAGTAGTTGAAAATGTCATCTGAAGCGCCCGTCAACGTTGAAGGTGCAACAGCTTCTCAAATCGCGTTGGGTGCTGAGGCTCAACCAGCTGTCAGGTCCAATGAAGGCGCTGGCTTAGGGCAGCGTGGCGTTGCACCGATAAAAAAAGAGTAATCCGATTTAGAAAATTTGCAATAGCCTGATACAATTCCCTAACCCACCCCTTTTGAAAGCGAAACACCATTAACTCTGAGATTTAGATTCATAAAGCATAGAAATCCACTCGAAGTCGGCACAGAAAACATAGACGTAAGCATGGTTCACGATATTTGGTTTCGACTCGATAGATTTACGTATCGTGGGTTTGCTAAATCCCCAGAATTTAAAGCAGGACGAAGATGGCTCTAGTCGCACTAGCTGCAAAAAAGAAACTATCGAGCCCAAAGGGGATCCAAGGGATGACCGCGACAGAAGATCGCACAAGAATAAGAAGGAGTTTCGTGGGCAAAACAAGAACCGCAAGATCTCACACTCCCAAGATTCTTACAAGGTACAGTCCTTAGCTTTTCATATCCCCTCTGAAGATACCTCTTCTGGGGCTTTGGATCTTTTATGTTTGCGCTTTCGTAGGCTCCTGCTGATCTAAATCAAGCCTTTTGACATTATATGGATTTTCTTGAACCCAGTATCCTTTGAAATGGCAAAGAACCAGATATGTGGACTAAGGCTTTCCATATCTACTTTGATATTCAAAATTTAACAAGCTTGGAAATTCTATTGAAATTTAAAGCCAACCTTTCAATCCCTTCATACTTTTTAGTCTAAAACTTAAATAAATCATAGCTTTGTGCTCAAGTCAGCTCCGGAAAAGAGTGTCCTCATGGGGCTGAGTAATGTATATTCAAATGCACCAGATAACTTACCCTTTCATAGCTGCAAATTTGGACATTCAATAGAAGAGTTTCTTCTCTCAAAGGAAGAAGATATTGGCGATAGATGTGTCAATTTTGAACTCAGCGGAAAGTAAAAACTCAGCAATGCTCCTTACTGATGTGTAGGTGTCCTTTTGGATTGCGATGCAGATACTTGAAGGCTCACTACAAAGATGGGCAGCTAGTCACGGATGAAGAGGTCAATACAGAAATATGCCATTACTAACATGCTTAGAAATTCCAGGCATTTAAGCCTCAAACGACCAACATGATAGATATGCCATTCCTCCAGCGGCTCAGAAAGCGTCAGGTTCGATACTAAATTTACTGGTTAAACCTCAGTATGATTTTTCCAAATCTGATGCAATCATCGCAAGCTTAAAGAGCGAGGCATCCGAGGCCTTTACAAACCAGCTCCCTGAGAGCCTTAAGGAAGATCCCGTTGAAAAGGAGGAATATGTCGAAGTCCCGTTGCAGCCACGCGAACGGAAGCTGGTAAATTATACTCGATACCTTGATTTTAAAGCTCAGATCGATTTCCGCAACAAAACATACCTTGCGCCTCTTACCACTGTTGGCAATCTCCCTTTCCGCCGTCTTTGCAAAGGCTTTGGGGTGGACATAACTTGCGGTGAAATGGCCATGGCAACCAGCCTGCTTTTGGCCCAGAAGCAGGAGTGGTCACTTGTCAGACGCCATAGCAGTGAAACCATTTTTGGGGTTCAGATCACTGGCAACAAGCCTGATACGCTTGTGCGCTGTGCCCAAGTTTTTGCTGAAACTCTCCATGTAGACTTTGTAGATATCAATGCCGGCTGTCCCATTGACATGGTTTTTAAAAACGTAAGCAGTTTATCTTCGCCTTCTAATTGGCTAGGGTGCCGGTTCTTCGCTCATGAACAGCACTGGTAAGCTAGGTAGGATCATCCGAGGAATGAACGAGGTCTTACACTGTCCTCTTACAATCAAATTCAGAACAGGCGTCTTTTCACATAAGCCTACCGCGCACATGCTGATCCCACAACTATCTTCATGGGGCTGTGCAGCAGGGATATTACATGGGCGCTCTCGTGAGCAGCGCTACACTAAACTAGCTGATTGGGATTACATCCGCCGTTGTGGTGCCGATCGCCCCATGCAACTCTTTGGCAATGGAGACATCATGTCACACACTGAGTACTATGCTCAACTCGAAACTGGCCAGGTTGACGGGGTTATGATTGGGCGAGGTGCTCTAATCAAACCCTGGATCTTTGAAGAGATTCGCCGCCGTGACTACTGGGATATTTCCTCCCGCGAGCGTCTCGACGTTGTCAAAGACTTTTGCAATCACGGGCTCGAACATTGGGGCTCTGATACTTTGGGGGTCAACTCTACTCGCCGTTTTCTGCTGGAGTGGATGTCGTTTGCTCATCGCTATATCCCTACTGGGCTGCTTGAGGTGCTACCTCAAGGGATGAATGATCGCCCCCCTCCCTTCTTTGGCCGCGATGACATGGAAACCTTGATGGCTTCAACCAACGTCAACGACTGGATCAAAATAAGGTAAGCCGCCATCTACTCTTTTCTAAACATCCAGTGAAATGTTCTTGGGAAAGACTCCCTCGGACTTCATCTTTATTCCCAAGCACAAGTCGAACAGCTACGATAATGCCCAAGGATAGACTGAGCTTCCATACCACTACTTTACTGGTTCAACTGCTAATAAAGCTCGGCTGATAGATAGCATACCAATAGTTCTTCTCGGCTGAAGCTGATACAAAACATACTTGCTTCTTAGATTTCTCTAAACATGTATTCCATAGCAGCAAAGCCCCCAATCGAGGTTAGCTCGCAACGCATAGAACTCGCTCCAAAGGCCTGTTTAATACTTTAAGCCAATTAAATCGCAATAATCGACTCAAACATGTAAGCCATACAAACTTCCAAGTCAAGACGAAAAGCCAGCCATCTTAAACACCGGCATGTTTGCAATATTGCATCGAGAGTGTACAAACTCAATTCAACACCTTTCCCCATCCTAAAACGTAGCATCCGAATCTTGATGCTGGGCCATCCAAATCAGGACAAAAGGCTAGCTCACAAGCTTTATTTCTAATTTTCCAACGGCTCTTTTTAAAGGAAAATATCTAAACACCTCAAACGATCACGATATTGCCATAAAAACACAGATATGCAACAAGACTGTATCCATTCAAGACCAATAAGCCCTTACACGAGGTGGAGCAGGGGTAATGCCAAGAATTTAAACCCCAAAATAGTAGCCTACCTCTATAAATATCATCCACTCTAAACCCGGGGCACTATCGATAGATTGAGCTATTAGCCATGCCACTGAATACTCTGGATCTTCTCTTATCCTTCCCCTCATTCATTTGAAGAGTCACGCCGCTTTTACTAGAAGATGGGTCTACTCTCTAAAATATACGATAACATATTAAAATCGAGCCTTTCCCGCGTATACCCAATCAACTCCATTGGAAACATTCAAATAACCGCTAAACAATCCTCATCACTCCCCGTTTAATCATAAAAAGGATCGGCCGATAAGCTATCCCGTAGAGTTGGAACCTACTTAACGCAAGGTTGTCCGATCCCATATACATGGTTTACTGTCTGAGATGTGGTTTAGCAATCCATCACTGAACCGATATCTTATCTAATTAAAACATGCAGATCCCGTAGGCACACTGTAAGCTCCAAGCAGTACCTGCATCCTGTACACGGACGAGCTGAACCGATAGGTATCTGAGAGGGATCGATCATATCTCCCAACCTTTCTTATTGAGCTGGCAGACCCTTCCCAGCGGCGAGGATAGGCGAGATGGAGTCATCTGTGACCAAGATGGACGCAGACCTAAATGAAGTCAAGTCAGGCAAGTTCCCAACCGCAGATGGTTTGGATGTTCCTGGTGAGCTGGAAAAAGGCTAAACAAGAGGTACATCATCCCTCAGATCAGACGTTGTACAGCATACCCCAAGCTACAGACCAAGTACAACAACCAAGATGGGCCAAGGTTGTTCCAGGATACCAACAAGGTACCAGCAGGTGGGCGGGACAGAAAAACCAGACCGACATAAGAACAAGATTCCACAGAACAGAATGAAAGCCACATAGGATAATATCTACATCCTAGAATAAAATAACTTTTTACTGCAACCAAACCCTATCAAATCTGGGGACCTATGCATTCCATCAACCTTCACAGCTCCTTATCTGTGAATGATGGGGTGGGAACTATCCAAATCAGAACTCATGATCACAATAAAACCAAGGCCACAAAGATTTAACCTTCTTCCCCCTAGTTTTTTGGTTGCTTTAGTTCTACAAAGGTTTTCCTAGTGGCTTTGATTCTGATGTGCTTGATGAGCAATAAAAGAGTCAGTCCAGTGTCAGTGGCCAGGGGACCTGGTATAGCAAAGCCTTGATTTACACCCATATCTTTGATGTGGGCAATGAGAGGACTGAACTATACCTGGCTCCCAGCCCAGCTGGGCTCAACACACTTGAGCATCGCCAAGAGGCTAGCTCTGCTTGCGCTCCTTTGCTCAACTTCTCACAGTGCAACAGCCAATCAACTATTGGTTCAGCAGATTTGTTCTAGAACAATTAACATCAGGTAGCCAACCACCTCTAGCTACAGCCAATCCAGCTAAGTCTCTTGTAACTCTGAGGTTCACACAGCAAATTATCATCCCAAATCCACCAGAAGATTGTGGTGCTAAACCAGCATAGCCTAACTTGGGATGAGATTGCAAGCCAGTTGAAGCTTTTCTGGGCCACCAGGATGCAGGGATTCACAATAGCTTTTGAACCTGTGAGATGAGCAGAAGATTCCAGATCCAACCAGGGCTTCTCAGCCAAGAAAAAGACCATAACAGCACCAAACCTATTGTCAATCAATACAACCTCAACACCTATCAACTTTATTTTGATCCAAGCTTTTTGCTCAGCCCCATAGATTTGAGACCTACTGTAGCAACCTCATAAATAAGGGAAATGTCATCAGGGTCAAGATGCATAAAAGAGCTCCCAAGTCTTGGATCACCAAAGCATACATCATTATACTTATCCCCTGCAGCAAGGCCTCAAGCTTTCTTTGACCAAAGTTAGGAATCACCTTGCCCATTGCAACATCTGAGTACCATGTTGTATGGTACAGCTCTGAATGAATGAATGAGATGATGTTTATGTCCCTGCTGATTCAGATTACTGGGACAACTACTAGGATGGCACCCCATATCCTCCCTATGATCCTGCCCGTGTAGCCGCTATAGCTTAGCGCTTGACTGATATTTCAGATGGCGTAACAATTTCTCATGCTAAAAATTGTCAGCTGTGCTGAATGATTCTGGAAGAAACAGGAAAGGTAACCAGAGCTCTTGGAGAAAAAATGACAGAAAGGGGATGTCCATTATTGCGTTTCTGGATGTCTTGACAAGAGGCTCTTTCTACTACTGGACAAACCCTGATTACCCCACAGGCTATGACTGCAGTCAGGTCCTCACTGGATCACTTGACACATGGATTAGTTTGAATTCCACCTACCAGGGTTTGCTAAGCCACCAGATGAGAAATGGTGTGCAAGCCATCAAGACCATTGTTGAACAGGGGCGTCAACTCTCAATTCACCCAGCTGACAACACAAATATTTATCTAGGAAATGTGATTTTCTACAACATAGGGGACGTTTCTGGAAGCAAAGCCTACACACATTCAACTCTCTGTGCTTTGGTGCCCAAGATCATGCTTCTCTCTTTGATTGGCAGGCTATGACAGACTTGTTTGCCCTTTTTGGTTTCATTGGGATAGAGCAGTTTATCACATAGGAATAAGAGCTTGTTGGCCCAGGTCTCAGCTGTCTACCAGCTAATTGAACCAACAATTGATGGGAAGTATAATACATTACATCAGTTGTCCCTCCAGAAAGCCCCCTCAGTTTACCCTCTCCTGCCACCACTATTCTCCTGGTGTCAATTTCTTCCACCAAGCCCCAGACACAGACCGTCAACCTAATGCTGCCTTCTCCCTTATTTCCCTCACTACTCTACCTTGCAAGCACAGTTTTTTGGGCCTTAAATAAAAGTCCTTCTGTTGAGAAACATCCATCTCTATATCAGTATGCTTCATCAGCCTAATTATAAACAGTGTACATGTCTCTTTGATTTCTTTGTAGATATTTATCTGGGGTTACTAGCTTTTATATAACAATACATGAATATCCTGGCATCTATCTGGATCTAGAGTCACTGTCTTATTTTAGCATGCTAGAGCATCCTCTTTTATGAAAGTGCCAGCAGGCTTGCTGTTTGTTTTGTTGTGGCAAGCAGATCTGGAGCTGTTTGGCAGAAAAGGGCTGATGTTTATCAAATAAGGTTTGGTTGCCTAGGGGAGATAAATGGTTGTTGTCTTGTTTGTTTTCCAGCTCCAATAACTGTTGTTTGACCAACTGCACAGGTTGGCATTTGCTTTTTATTTCTTAAAGTGCTAATAGAAGAGAAACCTATTGATACTATACAAGGGTAGTCATGTGCCCTAGGATGGAAAAATTAGATGGGAATGAAATCCTGAGATCAACTGGGGTAATAAAATAAAGTTAGGGTTTACTACCACAAGGTTGAAAGCTCTTCTGTCTATGCCTTATGAGTATCTTTAAAGAGGGGCCTACTGCTACCATGCAAGCATAGTGTGCCTAAAAGCATCATTGAGGTGGCTGTTTAGAGAAGTATTATCTAGAATAAGTGGGCAGGAAGGTATTCTGTCATTTCTTTTCCATTGACTGATTTTCAGTCAAATTTGATCCAACTATAAATTTCTTCACATGTAAATTATTTAACTTTACAATAAGTCAAAAAATTAAATAAGTTCCATTTAAAAATAAAAGCTATGCTTCTCACATAAAAGTATTTTTAATTTATTTCTTTTGTATTTAAGAGGCTTAATTTTAAATGAATACTTTTTTAAAGCTGATTAATTAAATCCACTGCTAAAAAGTAAATAAATAATATTAAGAGTCTCATGGAATAGCTTTTATGGAGAAGAACTTCTTTATTTTTAATTTTAATTTTTAATTTTTTTATTGTTGCAAAGGGGAAAATACATGTGAAGAAAATTATAGTTGGATCAAATTTGACTGAAAATCAGTCAACAGGAAAAAAATTGACAGAATATCTTCCTTCCCCAAATAAGTGAATTATGGTGCCTAGGAAGTAAAGTTGGTTAATCTGTGCAGAAAATCTCAGGCTAACCACTTGGGTGAATAAAAGACAATTTACTACAGCATGAATGCTTGCCTCTGAAAGGCTTAGTTGGGGGACATCACTAGTGTCAATGACTACCCTTAATAGATATACAACATGCTAGACTATTAAAGTAGGTATAAACATGTCCAAGGAAATGTTGAAGGATGCAATAAGACATTTCTATGAGGCATTTTGCAACAAAGTCAAAATGCCAAATAATTCAGTAAAAATCTCACTACAGCTTTGCAATGAGGGTAAAATAAAAGCAAAAAATTGAGGGAATCACAGAGGAAAATCCCTCAGTAACTTCGCATGTAAAATAGTGGAGTTCAAACAAGGAGAAACATTGAAGCAAAGCAGAGAAATTGTTCAGGGCGTGTGGCATGAATTTTTAACACATTGGTTGGTGAAAAGTTTGCTTTCTATTCAAATCCCAGCAAAATGTGAAGACAGCAAAGCGCTTCAAACGTTTGAAGATGTTGAGCATTAACATCATTGGTTAAGCTTGAGGGTTATTTTAATCATGTTTTTCATCAGTTAAAAACACCAAAGCTTAATAGATATGTTAAAAAGTATTGGAATAATGTTCTGGGATCAGACAAAGTAATTTTGAAAGCTTATTTTATTATAAAAAAGTGTAAGCATATGCTAGTTTAGGCTCTGAAAATATCCATCTTAAAGGGGAATAGCCTGAGACTAAGGGCTATACATCAAGGTTTAACAAAATGTCTTTAAATATATGTGCATTTGATATTGGGTTTGAACATGTCTTTGGTTTGAATCTTGAAGAAATCTATCTGAAGCCCACTTGAGAAGTATCTGGGGCCTTTAAAAGACATAATTAACGGAGAAATTAGTCAAGAGGACTGCAAAAAGTGGCAAATCAGAAGGTTTTTAAGGAATCCTTTTCTATTGAATAAATACTCTCAAATCTCCTAAAAATTTTCAATTATTTTGGCTATGAAATCCTTTCCCCACATCTATTACCCAAGTATTAGACAGAAAAAACAGTACAAACAACACTATATAAAGTTTGAACAACAACAGATACCTAGGGAAGAATTTAATATGTTGGCAAGAGATTTAACACTTACAGAAATAGGACAAGATTTTCTTACCAGTGATTTTACAGTACTTTTTCAGACGTTTTATGTGTCCAGAAAGAGACAAGCAAAGGCAGGCGTGAAGATTTATTGTGCTGATTCTGGAATTCTGGTTGAAAAGATAATAAAGTAGTTTTCAGGACTGCAAGATCAGTGTAATGTCCTGGATTTAAAGCTCAGTCACTTGAATAATGTCACCACAAACCAGTGGCACCTGGTTTTGACCCAAAATACACCTGAGTCTCCTCTCAGAAGCAGCAGAAGCGCCGAATGATGCCAATCATGGTGCACATAGGCTGTGTTGCCAATTTGTTGTTGTGTTTCTTTGATTTTACCATAAATTTTTAAATTAAGCTAAATTAATCCTCAATACTGGTTTTATGTTTTTTATCTGAATATGGTTATTTGATTAGAATATACACCATTTAAATGCCTATTTACAGATTTTCATATCTTAAGTAGCCATTTCTGGGTTTGCACATCCTCTTTTAGAACCAATACATTAATTAGCAACCAGTTTACTCAGATTTAGACACCGAGAAATTTTTTTATATACTTTATATTTCAAATCATGTATCTTTTTTAGATAGCTAGGTATCATTATTGTTTACAGCTTATTTTGTACAACAAATGAGTGATTTTTTGTGAGATGAGTTATCAATGGGCTTTGTTTTTGGTTTGGGCTTTGAATCACTGCAACTGAATGTTTTGTCACCAATTTACATAGTAAATGTATGTGCAAAAAATCCAACTGAATCTATTTCTTTTGCAATATCATAGATTTAATAGCATATCTCAATTGTTTTATCATGTCATATGAGCTGTTTGGTGCCTTTTTAAATCATTTTGCTTATTGACATTTTGAACCCCTGTTAAAAGAGGGTATATTTTACACCAGAGATTGGATTTTGTTTAAGTTTGAGTTCATTATGCTTTCAGATAACTAAACTTCACTCATCCTCACAGCTTTGAAAGCTGCTTTAAATTGGGGCCCAAAAATATAGCATCTTGGACCCTATTTTCAAGCTTTCATTGATATAATGGGCATCCACCTTATTTCTAACAACAGTTCTCTGAGGAACCAAAACTGTTATTATACAGTATTTCTAGAAGTTTAAATGGTTTTTGTAAATCAAAAGCTAGAAATGATATCATGATGTCAGATTTTGGTCCCCATAAGACTTTTGTTGGAAATAAGATGATAATATAAAATGCATTGCTAGTTTCAAGATACTATTGATAACAACATAAAAAATAAACCATCTATTAGTACTTCTTAATGTAAAATATCTTTTCTACTCTATTGAATTTTAAATGTATTTTAGAAGTGTTGTATATTTTAGTAGTGTAAACTAGTGGAATTTGATGGCAGCTTGGATTGATTAGTCTTTATAGAAAGTTAGATTGTTTTTAGTTGGGATTAAGATCCATCATGTCTTTTAATTTCCTTTCATCATCTTAAGGTAAAACAAGGCAAAATTCTTTGACTAAAAAACTATGTAATATAAAGTGATAAATTTTAAAAATATCTACTAACATATAAAAAGGGAATGTTTGATATAAAGGGCTTTTAACACAGAAATTGAAGTGAGATTCTGGAGTTTAAAGAGAGTAATTTGGTAAGTTTTTAGTGACTTACTATTAATTAGTTCAGTTTTATTTTAGCCTTTGATTTATGGAATAATTTTTTTAAATGATAGTAAATTGTGAGCTTGTATTTATTGAAGAGAAACTTGCATTTTAAAATCATGGCTTGGTTAGACAATGGATATTGGGATATTTGTTTAATTCTAAAAATAACATGCTTTTTGGGCAACAGTGGCAAAATTGACTATATGAATGAAGAAGTGAGAATTCAAAAGTGAGAATCTAAACGTGGCCAAGTCAATACTTTTTAAATTTTCAAAATGGCTTTTTATAATAAAGTAACTACTCTTTTTTGGCTTTATAGCTGAGAGAATAAATAAAAAGTATTTTGTATATCCATAATGATGTTTGATTCCTGATAAATTATTTTAATCTAATTTTGAAATTTTAAAATTGTTGACTTGGCCACTTCTAAATTCTCACTTTGGAATTCTCACTTTTTCATTCATATAGTCAATTTTGCCCCTGTTGCTGATTTTTGAATAAGCACTCATAGGAACTAATGTCCTAATTGTCTATAAACTCATTCATAATGATCTGTGATATTTTAATTTACTGCATCCAAAACCTGAGTAGCTGAATAAAATCTTTCTATTAGAGAAATCTATTTAAAAACTACTGTATCAAGGGCTTGAATTGATTAATAACTTATTACATTTAATTAATTAGAGTTTCTTTGTTACTATTTATATCTTCGAGCCTAGCTGGAAATATGGTAGAGTTGGGGTTTCCAAAATGGTCTTCTATTATAAAATAGCTCCCTTACAAGTATAAGAGTAAGTATCTTATGATGCATTCCTTATCAAAGTATATTTAATATTTTTTAGTTTGTGGATTTATTAAAAATAGCCAAGATTGAGGCAGAGTTTGGTTTTAATTTAAATTTGGGATAGTTCTATATTTATTATTTGTATACTCTATTTTGGTGATTTCCTGACAGTGGTAGATCAGCAGAATCCATCGGAGCAGAATAGCTTCATTTCAGCTTGCCTACGGATGGCCAGGTCGGTAAGGTACTGGCCATTGACAGTTGTGAACGCCATGAAGCCGTTTGATGCTGCTACCAGATTCCCAGAATTGACGGCGGCAGGGATCTGCGATGCCCCAAAGGCCTGGGGGCCGACGTTGTATGCCAGCGAGACCATTGCCGCAAAGGCATTTGTTGATACATTGCTAGTAATGGCATCAGTGACGTACTGGGCACATGGTGCAATGTCGTTCATCATCAGATCGGTTGCCTGCTGCCTGCTGAGCGGAGCGACAATGTCATTGCAATAGTTGCTTGACACGATGCATGCATGGCCAAACCCTATTGTGCGCACACCCTACTTGTTAGTTGTGTCACTATGAGTACTTACTGCTTGGTCGTAATAAAAGTTTGGTTGGTACGTCTCGAAGTGCTCAATCAGATTGATTCCATCTTGGCAGATGGTTTGTGCTGCAAAACCAAATCCAAGCTGTGCTAAAATCATTGAGGCTCTCATTTTTGATGCTGCTTGCTATCCCCACCTCCCTTTATATACCTACCCATCCCAATCCACTTTCCCCAGTCCATCCAATCACACACCTCCGAAACATGCCCCACTATTTTATTAATTGCCAAGTGTTTCAATTTAGATAAAATAAAGTACCCTTTTCACGCAAATCTTTTTGTTGATCTACCAAAGCTGAGCCACAGATCTGATGAATTAACTGCAGGTTCACCGGCCAACCCCATCCAATCAAATCCCCCAACCACTTCAAACTACATTGCAATCAACCCCATCTTTTCTAACGCCGATTCGCTCCCCAATCATCGCTGATCCCCATTCACTCAAGCGTGAATCAACTAATTTCCAACTACTCAAAAACCCATAAAAATCTATTCATTTTAAAACTGGTTAAAGATGTTCTTAATGTTAATTTATTAAGTGCTTTGATCCATATTGAACTAACCAGCCCACATTAAGATTGACGCATATGTAAAAATAGAGCCAATCATATAATATCACATATAAAACAACTCCCCGAACAAGTCCAATTAAAAATAACCTACAGCCATTAAAAAATTTGCGACATCTTTTAAAAACGCCTTTCAATTTAGCACAGCAGAGAAAACTCAACAAAGCTACAGCTCGCCAACCCCTGATGGCGCACTCCGCCAAGAAACTGTGGGGACCGTAGGATGAGAAACCCCAGCTTGATCCCGCTGCTGCTCAACCCCAGATGATACCCATAAGCTTCCCACCAAGAAGCTACCCCTCTAATTCAGTTGCCTCGTTAACCTTAAGTAGTCTCCTTTCCAACCCAGATTGGCCTGGCTATGGAAGCCATATGATCTGACATTATAATGTGATATTAGAAACCTATAATTATATACCTGGATCATCCCAGGAGCTTATCGAAATGTATGCCTACAGTATGTCATATAAAATAGAAGGAGCTAGAGATGCCATTATGGAATGTATTCAATAAGATATACATCCAATCTCCTCCTTTAGGGACAAGTCCTCTGACCAAAGAAAATTGATGTTTTTATAAGCATTATAGACATGAGCCTGCCTAGAAAATCTATTTTTGAGTCTGGGCTTTAAATATTCCTCTTTTTTATATTACTTTTGTCAAAACTGTGGGGCCAACCCCCAACAAGGCTTCCCACAAGAGACCCCTTGACACTTGACTTGCCTATCTGAGTTCACATAGCCAAAAGTAGGAGTCAACTCAAGTTAAAATGAGGAAACACAAACAGTCAATAGCCCAAATTCAGAGCAAACTTGATTCAGCGCTTCACTCACTACCAGGATCAAGCCACCCCTATACATCCAAGACAATCTATCAGTGGATACCTTGTTTCTTCTAAAGGACTCAAAGCTATTATATAATCTCTCATATTCCAAATAAAGATATTATCTATTTTACAATATTTCCCCTTACAACTCTGCTAATACAGAAATGCTACAACACTTTATGTATCCCCTTCTAATATCATCTGCTACTGAAAAAAATCCCTACATACCTAAGGAATCTTCTTAATACCCCTTTAAATGGGCATTAAATAAGCCTTAAAATTATTATCTATATACATGTCCCGTTGTAGTTGTCACATCATATAACTCTCTCTTTATGATACATCAGTTTCACCAAGAATCAATGTTGAAGCTGTTAAAGCCAGTCCCTCCAAATCTAATCTAGATCACAGCCTCAATAGTGACAACAAGGCAAACACATAGAGAAAGCAATAAACAAATGAGAGGAGGGTATTTTTATTGAGATAAAGTTTATACTTTTTAATCCAAAAGCTTTCACTTAATCCTGCTATGGTAGAAGGATCAAGTATTAGTGGTGAGATAGGGCAGATGGTTGTCAGGTGACTGAACTATATTTATGGCAAAGGGGTGTAAAGATATACAATGAACACAATAGGCAGGTATTGCAGGCACATATCATTGATGGCCATAATAAAGGTTTGCTGCCCAATTATAATGATTGCTGATGTTATCACTTTACCTTGCCATCACTTTTGGGTAGCTTGCAGGAGGGCACATACATTTAATTGCAAGTATGGTAAAGCTGTACTGTGATGAATATACTGCATGATATTGAAATCATGTGATAATCTTAGGCTATAATAAATATTGGGTACCCAATCACAACAACTAAAGTTTTCTTATTAAATATATTTTGGTAGCTTATGGAAAAGATAACTATTGGGTACTGTGCAAGGATGGGAAGCCTAAGACTACCATTGGAATATTTATTCAGGGAAATAGCTGCTGAAGCTCAACAATCTATGGTTTAGGGGACAGATATGATTACTCTGTGATTTAGTGATTCCCAGACTAACCACTTTGTTAGAAAATGGCAAAGGAATACCATTTTTATAAGATCATAGAAGGAATAGTTGGAGGGATATCATAATTATCTTATGTGGTGGTTGAAAGGCTAGAAACCTATGCAATCACTTGTTGTTATGGTTTAGATTGGCATACCAGAGAAATTCTTATAGGATACCCAAAAGATTTCCCCAAGGCAGTTTCCTAAAATGACAAAAGTAAAAAATCTACAGGAAAACATTTACCAGGGTGGTTTTCTACAATTAAAAAACATTGGATAATAATGGTGAAAAGTTGACAGACCAGGAAATGTTAATACATCAAATGGCAAATCATTGGAATTCCTATTTAGGGTTCAGAATTTTTTTAGATGTGAAGAAATGTGTTTAAGGGCAGTTAACAAGGGGAGCATTGGTTAAATATGAATTCTATTCCAATAACAAATATCACTGGAAAATGATCTTAGAGCTTAATCAAATGATTAAAGAATATAATGGGAATGTTTTAAGCTTTTATTAAGATAATACTGAAAGCTAACTTTACGGTCTGAACAAGACTGTAGGGAAATTTTTAAGCCTTTGAAAGAAAGCTTCCAAAGAGGAAACAGTTGAAAAAAGGGCCATATATCATACATTAGGCAGTGGAACTAGAGGGTATTTACAGAGATATAAAAGACATCTGGAAGATTTAGCCATGAATCAGTCTAATAGATTCATAAAAATCTACAACAAGAAAGAAAATCAGGACCACAGAGCAGTGGAACAGTAGAGCAACAGAATAGTATTATGAGGTACTAAGTTAGAATTCTTCTAAAGGGCTCTTTCTATGGTTAAATAAAGATTGCTCACAACTCTTATCAAAGTTTACCCTTTAACACAATGAAGAATTTCCCCCATAATTTCCTACCGTAAGCCTGAACAGATTGAGCTCTTTAAAATGGGCTTCAGGGTTCTTACCCATAGACAAATATCAGATATTGACTGGTTAAAGATAACAAAATATGTAAAGATTTTGCTGAGAAGGAAATAGTCTCTCTGAGAATAGTTTACAGAGTTGTTTCAGGAACTATATCAACCACAGGAAGAAAATCCCCATACATATCATATGGTTTCTGCAGCAGATTTCAGGATGTTCATTGAAAAACTGTTGGAAATAGTTTAAACGCCTCCAGGTGAAGCACTGCTTCCTTCTTGCATAGAAATACCATCTGAAGTATGGCACTCCAGCCCAACCAGAGCCTGGCTTTGACCCAGGATACACCTTGGTGGTCTCTAAGCAGCAGGTTCACCAAAACTAGAGTTTTAAACCTATCTATAGGTACATGTATACATCTTTTATAGATGAATCAAAAGAAAAATAATTTAAAAATAATAAAGTGACTATAAATTTCAAAATCACTTAAATTTTTAATTTATACTATGCCTTAATATATGAGGCTCAGCATTTTGGTAACTAGAGATCCCAAAAGTTTCTTTTTTAAATAAACAAAGTTTACAAATCCATCAGTAAATATAAAACATAGATAGAATTACAGTAAAAGATCTCTTAAGTGTTGCAACCAAGATTCCCCTCTTGCCTGCCAACATATCTCACAATACACAGGGGGCGCTTGATAAGTTGCCCCATGATGTATCTAATGACATGGGCCATTCTGATAGCAATACTGAATTGCAGATACTTCCTCCTAATTAGGAGCATTGTCAATTCAACCTGCTGATCCAGAACAAGTTATTCCTTGGCTTCAATCTTTACATGGAGTGTGCCACCATGCCACCCCCTTGTGGCCCGGTGGATTTCCTCATATTGTATATTGATTGTAGTATTCTGCAATAAACAATACCTTATTCTTATTATTCCTGTCCTTCTTATTGGAGGTTGTCTTCCCCAATCAAATACTGAACTGTCATTGGTTCAGTTATAACAGTGGTAGCAGCAGTAGGTTCACAACCTACCTAAAAGAAAATCCCCCAAGAAAAGACAGATTATGGGACATATGGCTACTCCACACCAGAAAATCTTCCTCCCTATCCCTAATGGGGACATTCCTGAGGGATATATTATCTACCAAGACCAGTTGGTACTCAAAAGTGTTTACAATTGTCTCTGCCTAGGGCAATGTGATACCTGTGCCACGCCGCCACAGTTAGACCTTTCTCAATGTATGCTGAACCTCCAATTTGAGTCCATTGTGGGTGGTGTGGAAGGGGCTGCCATTGTCAGCTGGCTCCACTCCACATAAACCTGCCTCTGCATTTGCCAAGTACCTGAGCCCATGTGTACGGAATATTCCTGACATAAACCAAATTATCACTGGAGGACAAGTTTGTAAAAGAAAAGGAGTTTTTCTGGTCAAGGAGGCCAAATTTAATGAGGAATTTGCTCCTTTAATTGGGGGGAATAAAAATCAAACCAAGGAAGAAACAGAATTTAATAGCCGCCGAAATAATTTAACATCCAGGCAGGCGCCTGCCACGCCCACCAGCACCCTCCCAGCGCCCAGCCAGCTGCCTGCAAGCCCCCCGCTTGCCTACCAACCCCCCACGGCCCAGCCAGACGCCTGCAAGCCTCCTGCCAGCCACCCACTTGCCCAGTCAGCCGCCTGCAAGCCCGCCGCCAGCTGCCTGCCAGTCTCCCAGCTGCCAGCCAGGCCCCTGCCAGCCACCTGCTTGCCCACCCAGCCACCAGCAGGCCCACTGCCAGCCCCAGCTCACCTGCTTGCTCGGTAGGACACGCCATTTCAAAAACGGCATCTCAAAAAACGCCATCTCAAATTTAATTCAAGATGGTGTTTTTTGCATTAGTGATTTTGAATCACAAAAAATAAAATAAACAATAAAATAGTTAAAATTTACATATACCTTTATAATGCAGCATCTCAAATTTACGCCATCTCAATTCCATCACTTTGAGTCAGATTAATAAAATCTTATTTTGCTAACTTTATTTACATATGAAAACACTTAGTGGGGTGCGTGTTTACGCCATCTCAACTTTACGTCATTTTGAATTACGCCATTTACCTTAAACTAAAATAAGCTTATACCCAAACTAAAATAAAGCCTGTGGTATAGTGCCAGCAGATGTTCCTATAGTATTAATCTAAGACACTTATAACAAAACTGGTTTTTTTACCCAGCAATGGCAATCACAAGAAGGACTATCATAGTGGCGTCTATTTAGGTTGTTCTTATTATATGTAATTTATAACTTTATTATATATGGATACATTGATAAGGGTTTCATCAATAAAATATTTTAATAGTGATTTTAATATGGAAGGGGGTGATTACGCCATTTTTATTTACATCATTTCTAATTCCACCAAGTTTCATATCACCCAATTGATTCAAGGCGCACAATGGATAGAGGAAAATAAGGGGAAATTACCTATGACACCAGGCTATGCTATATCAATTCCCCCAATGCAATTCTTGCTTTCCACTTTTCAAAAGTATAGTTTCACGTCAAAAACAATATTAATAAAAAATGTAAGAAAACATATGAAACTTTACAAATATATATTTTTTGATCTCCTCTAAACAACTGGGTACTTTTTAACCCCTTTTGTATAAGCTAGTTTTTGGGAAATTCAAGTTTTACTCTTTGGCCCAGTTGAGGTAGCTCCACCATAAATTTGTTAATTTAATATAAAAAATGGTCAAAAACATTATATTTTTGAGCTGCAGCACCTCAATTACGTCACTTCAAAAACACCATCTTGAGAGCAAGTTTCCAGTCAAAACTCAAAGTTTTGCCTACTAGTGTTACTAATAAAAAAATTATTTTTAAAAAATAAAAAACATTGAAATTTTGATAGTATATTTTTTTGATCTCCTCTACAATTCTATATAAAAAAATTGATACTTTTATATTAAAAACATTCTCATTTTTTTCTTTAAAAACAACCCCCAAATTGCTCATATTTTGATACTAATTCACTTTTAGATGCCTCCCAAGTCCATCAACAAAGCTGTGTCCAAGGCCTCCAAAGACAAGACCACTCCTCCCAAGGCCAAGAAGGCCAAAACTACCACTAAAAAGCAGCCTGCTAAGGGTAAAGCTCCTCCCAAGACACCTACGCCCTCACCAGAGCCTGAGAAAACAAGCCCAACCCCTCCCCATTCTACTTTTGTTTACTCCCTACCAGACCCTCAAGAGAAGTTGTTCAACTTCAATCACCATTATGAACCCACTTCAGAGCCTGAGGATGAAGATGAGCAGGAGCCTGAGCCTGGTGCTCCTGCAGATGAGCCAATTGAGCTCTGGGATCTTAACTCAATTCACAATGTATGCAACCAAAATGGCACCTTTGCTGTGCCAACAACACACCCTGTTAGCTATCCAATTATGACAAAGAAAGGGGGTGCTGGCTTTGTCCACAAGGGCTACAGCTTCAGCTGCAACAACAAGAAGAAGCCCATCCGTCAACATCTCTTCAAATGTGATAATGTTGGCTTTCCAGCTAGACTTACCACCTATGGGTTCACTTGGTTTAAAGCTCTGACTATTGGGCATGACTGTGCTGAGCCTTTTGATCCTCTATATCAACTGATATGCTGGTTTCTTTGCCAGATAATCCCAACCATAAAGGACCAAACTGCAACTGAGGTTGTAAACAATACACTCATTAATCTAAATGATATCCAACTGGCAACTGTTGGTGGCGCCTCAAAACTACAGAGATATCCCACTGACCAGAGATATGCTCTGAGCACTGAAGGCGTCAGTGCTACATCAATTGACCAGTTGATTCTAACTGAGGAGCAAAAGCTTTCACAGCATGAAGAGAGATTCCTCCTTCATGATGATGGGTAACATGCCCCAGAGCGGATCATCTGCTTTGCAACAAGCCAGGATCTTTGCAACCTTTTAAAATGCAAGACCTGTCTTGCAGATGAAACATTCTCTACCTGTCCAAAGCTCTTCAGCCAGCTTTGGAATATCCATGGGCAGGTTGGCAATCTAGTTCTTCCCCTGGTCTTTTTTCCCTCCCAAATAAGAAGCGGAAACTTATGTCCAGCCTCTAACAATATTAAAGGCCAAGTTGGATGAGATCCTCCCAACTATTGAAGAGGAGCCAAAGGAGACTAGAGGGCGAAAGAAAAAGACCCAGTCAAAGGAAGCCACCCTAATCAAGAAAAAGCCCAAAATCCTTCCCTATCATGAATATCTGGTAGTAGATTTTGAGCAGGCTCAGGCCAATGCTTTTATTAGAGTCTTCAAGAGCTCCCATCAAGGATGCTACTTTCACTTCCAGCAGGCACTCTGCCACTGCCTCCAAAAGTGCTCTGCACTTCATGAGCTGGTCTACACTGAAGGCACAAAGGAAGCAAAGGATGTGTTCAACTGTTTTGCTGCCCTTGCCCTTGTGCAAAAAGAGGAGACAAATGCCTTCCACAACACCCTCCTCTGCCATCCTTACATTATTGCCAGCCAGGCAGCCTTTGCGCCCTTTATTTAGTATTTTGAAACTCAATGGGTTGGTATTTTTCAGGAAGCACGTCACATTAGAAAAGGCAGTGACTCAATCACATGGAACTGTTTTAAGAAGGTAAAGTATGGCCTAATCAAGACCACCTCTTCTCTTGAAGGGTGGCATAGTCAATTTGCCACAAGAGTCCAGGTTCAGAAGCCCAAGTTCAACAAAATCATAGTGCATCTCAAAACCCAGCAGGCCATCTCTGCCCGCCTCTTTAAAACAGGCATGAAGACCAAGGGTGATCCCCCCAAGCAGACCAAAACAGTGAAAAAGTATACAGAGATTAGCAAGGTGGTCCTTGCCTACTATCCCAAGGATAGCAAGCTTGAGCATCTCCAAGCTATCTCAGTTGCTCTTTCTACTAATATTTGAGCCCTTTCCTAATAAAGTCTTCTTTATCTTCTCTCTTCTTTTCTTTGATTTTATTATTTTTTGACTTTTTTAGTATTTGGTACAATTTTATGCTTATTTTAAAGTATAGCTTATAGTTAAAATAGATGAAAATGGTTGTTTTTGGGTATATTTTAACTTTTGGGCTTTACACAACTATGTTGCTACTAATTGAGCTCATTTTTTTATTGCAGATTTGGAATTATGAGGTTTTTTTAAGCCTAGAAATGTTTTTTGAATTTTTATTTTTGGGATTTTTTGGGTAATTTTTGGAGTTCAAAAAATCTAAAATTTTAAAACTGTTTTTTCTTAGTCAAAATGCCGTAAATCAAAATGGCGTTTTTACTAGTAAATTGAGATAGCAGAAATTTGAGATGGCGTTTTTTGAGATGGCGTTTTTGAAATGGCGTGTCCTACTGCTTGCTCCCTGGGTCCCAGTTGGCTGCCAGCCACCCACCTGGGTCCCGAGCCCCAACTCACAGCCAATCAGAAAAGTCCCTGTTTGCAAAGGGGAAAATATTGGTTAATTCCTGCCCTTCAGAAGAAGGGCAAATCCAGGGTTAAGATTCTGTAAAATATTCTGACTCCCCAGAAGATGGGAAAATTCAGGTTTCAAACTTTGAGAACAATTCAACTCCAAACCAATGGGATTCAGAGGACCAAATCACATGCTTGAGTCCAGACCCCAGCCAAACTAAGCCTTCCAAAGCCAAAATAGATTGTGAAAATTCCATGAGACTTCAACATCACCTGACTCCACTCCCAGGGGAAATCATTGGATCTATTCAAGAATGGCCAAACCCCCAACAGATTGTCAAGGAACAAGAATTTGGCCACCTTCCCAAATCCCAATCACATTTTCTAAACCTTTGGGCTCTCCAATCCCTTGTTTCCATTCCCACTTGCAAAACTTTGCACAGTGGGAAGCACTATAAATAAGGGACCCCCTCCTCAGTAATAGCTTATGCTATTATTGAGTCTAATACCCTCAATAAAAGCTAAATTTACTTAAAACTTAAGTCAACTTTAAACTAGTTAGTCCCCACCAACTCCCTCCAATCCAAGGAAGATGAACCATCTCATCTTCACAGCTGTGCTCACAGCTTGCCTTGGGATTGGAGGCTATCAACAAGGACCAGAGTTCTTTGGCCCCTCACCAGAGGGCCTAGGGTATGATCCTCACTATGATCCTGGACAACTCAACTCCTCCTACTCTGGTTCCTGGCCTCCCCTGGTGTCCCCGCATTCCACGCTGTCCATTGCGGTGTACACCTCCTTGTACTATGTGTTAACATACTTTTCCAGGAGCTTTGGAAGATACAACCTCCATGATAAGGTCTTCTGTTGGTTGATGACCATCTACCTGATCATCACTGCCCTTAATGGCTTCTAATTCACCAACCTCCTGCCATACCTGCTGCAAGTAGTACCTACTGTAACTGGGTATTGCACAATGTGGGTTGCCATCGCTTCTGGGCGCCTTACAGGGCCTGCTGCAGTATGGTTCACCAACTGGGTCAGTCAAGAACACAAAGTTACTTGGACCACCTTCAGGGATGCCGCCAGATTTTGCTACAGTAAAACCTTCTTGTGCATTATAGTAGGGACCCATCTACTTGCCATCAAGCAGACAGGCAATGTCCCTGAGTACCTTGAAGCCTGGCAACAAGCACTTGTTGCTGCTCTCAAAGCCATCACTGACAGAAATGCAATGCTACTCACTCTTATTATCAATGGGTTAAAACCTCACATTTGTAAATGGGTCCCTGTAGTACACTGCACCTCTGTCAATGATTGCTACAAGGCCATTGTGGAGGCCAATAATAAAGCTTTGATGGGATTCCAAATATCAAGCAATTCTCCCTCCCAACCTCATTCTGCGCCTGGCAGTGCCCACAACCAAGTAGGCCACTGTCAATATTGTCAGCAGGAGAATGGGGCCAAACGCTGCTGTGAGGGGGAGCTTCAGTTGGCCCAAATTGAGGACTTGGGGAAATCCTGGGGGTTGTAGATACAAGAGGTTCTCTAAACCCACCTGACCCACATTCCCAATCTCTCCTTGCCAAAAATCCCTGCAACTACAGCGTACACAAAGTGGAGACCCTAACATATTCCAAGTTCACAGTGACAACCCCGCTCTCCAAAACAGCCATTCATCAAATAAAATCACCCGCTTGTCCTACCCATTTTGTTTCTGTGGGAACACCTGCAAACTTTTGGTAGACACTGGGGCCAATCACACCATGGTCAACCAGGAACTCACAGACTCCCAACATCTTAAATGAGTACCCAGTTGCTTCAAGGCAGTGTGCGTGGCTGACCCCTGTAGGGTGATCATCACTCATGAGACAGTATAATTCTTTTTAAGAATGGGGAACATCCAGGTTAAGCTCTCTGGGCTAATAATAGCAGGGATCAGCCACAACCTTATTGCTGACCTCAACTGGCTCCAACACAATTGAGCCTATATCAACTGGGACACCTCTGTGATCACACTCAACCAGAATGGGGTAGGCTTTCAGATATACCCTGTCAAAAATGAGTAAACTTCTCCACAACACTGTGTTTGTCTGTTTCACAGAAACTGGCTCCTGCGACTTTAAGGGGGAAGCTAGACTTTAACCAGTATTCAGTGGAAGTCATTCACTCTGAACCCACAACATCCCTCCTCCAGCACACCATCACCTCCAGCACTAGTATCACTTCTTGAGGAGTACAAGGACATATTCAGCAAAACTCTAGACCAACTTACCCCTCCAAGAGAAATACAACATTCTTTTCAGTTACAAGGATTTCTGGTCAAAGCACAACCCCTCTATTGTTTGATGTCCAAGGAGAGCTAAACTCTTTTTTGACACCTTGTGGACACACTTGACAAGGGCTTCATCCACCCCTCTCTCTTATCATATTAGGCTGAAGTCTTCTTTGTAGCCAAGAAAGATGGGTCCATTTGCCTTGTAACCAACTACTGCACACAAACAAGGTGACAGACAAGAACAAGTACCCCTTTCCGCTAATTGTCAATCTGTTTGATACACTTGCAGGTGCAAAGGTCTTCAGTAAGATTGATATCACCGCATAGTACAACCAGGTCTGCATTGCGCCTGGGAATGAGGCAAAAACTACCTTTCACTCACACTACAGGTTGTTCAAGTGTAGGGTCATGAACTTCAGAATGACTAACACTCCCTTCATCTTTGCCATGTTGATGAACAAAGCCTTTGAGGACCTGATTAGAAAGTGTGTTGTTGTTTATCTTGACAACATTATTGTCTCCTGTCCAGATAAACAGCACACCTCCAATACCTTTGTGCTGTACTCAAAACCATTAGTGAAAATCAGTTAAAGGATAGGCCTTCTAAATGTTAATTCCTCCAGACAGAGCTTCAATTCCTGGGACATACTATCTCAGCCCAAGAAATAAAGCCTGGCCCTGCAAAAATCAAGGCAATCACAAGTATGCCACCCCCACCAATGTGGGTCAGGTGTGTACATTCTTGGGCATGGTTGCCTATGTGCAGAAGTTCATCCACAACTGCAAAGAACTAATTGCACCTCTCACTAAACTCATAAACACCAAACAACTCTTCCATTAGACACCTGTCAGAGACCAGGCCTTTGAGATGTTGAAGCAGAGACTAACAGCTGTACCCATATTACAATTCCCCAATTAGAATTACCAGTATTAACTCAAAACTGACACCTCTGACAGGGCCATAGGGGGTGTGTTAAGGGTAGAAACCAATTAAGGAGTCTTCTTTTCTGTGATCTACAAATCCAGAAAGCTCACCAACTTAGAACAGTGCTACCCTATACATTATAAGGAGTTAGCGGCTATTGTACACTGCATCAAGAAATGGCGCTGTTGCCTGGAAGGAGCCACATTTCCTCCCTGGGTCCTAACAGACCACAAGTCCCTTCAGTATTTCAATACACAGTCCCACTTGATCTAACACCAGTAAGGATGGGTCAAACTTCTGTTCCTGTACCAGTTGCACATCAAATGCAAACCTTGAAAAGAGCTGGTCAAAACTGATGCTCTCTCCAGACTCTATGTAGCGTCCATCACTGGAGACAACAGCCTGGGCCCAGACTGGCCCATGCTCTATCTGTGTACTGAGGCTAGCCATTATGTGGGCCTCAATTCTATGACTATTTCCAAACTGAAGGACAACAAAAAGCCAGTTCAACACTGACACTGGCAATGTTTGCCACCAGGCAGAGACAGGTGAAAAGACGCCTTACGTTCTCACCACACAACAAGGAGACACTATCCTGCATTACCACCACACCTTGGGTCATATCAGAGGATGTAATCTATTTGAAATCATGAAGCACAAGGTTTGGTGGTCCCACATGCACCAGGACATCCTGGACCTCCTTGAGAAATATGTTTTTTTTGAAAAGAACACATCTAAGCCTGTTCTGCCCAAATCCGGCCTGCCCATCAAAGCCATAGAACCCTTTGAGCAGTGAGCTCTTGAAATTGTTGGCCCCTTACCAGAGGACAAGCTGGGCAAGAAATATATCATCACAGCAAAAAATTATTTTACTTGCTATCCTATAGCATGGGCAATCACCAATACACTGCCACAACCATCACTTGGTTTATTGGTAAGGAAATTGTGGCGTGCTTTGGACAACCCAAACATCTCATTACCGACGGGGGACCAGAGCTTGTAGGAAACATCATGAAGGCATACTGTACCAAGAACGCTCTCTAACAAGTAGTCACCACCCCCTATCATCCTCAAGTCAACGGACATGTAGAACACCTGAATGGTTCCCTAGTACAATTAATTTCCAAGCTCTCCCAGGAGCATCCAAACACCGCCTGGACTGAACACCTACCAACTAACCTGCTCATATTATGTGCCAGGACCAATCAGAGTACAGGCTTCAGCCCCAGCGCCCTAGCATTTGGGACTCCTGATGGCCTGACAGGTGTGAAGCAGAGGAAGCCATGGTCCACAGTTCCTGCAAAGCTTTCCCTTGTAACTACCCCCTCCCTGGGCCAATGGCAAGCCAAGGCCCACAATGTTAAACAAGAAAGGATCAAGGGGAGAAAAATGTCAGGGTAAAGTAGAGAGAGATTGTTGTAAATAATTAAATGAGGAATGTACACCCAAATTAGGATGACATTACCAATGAGGAGGAGACAATGTGTGTTTACTTGTAAATGATAACCCTTTAATAGTGAATAAGGAAAGGTGCAGCAGAAGATTATGTAAAGGTACATCAGGAAGACCTTAATTTGGCTCAACGTCAAGGAATCAGCAGCATAGATAGGCTCATATTGAATTTTGCAGGTTTAAGGAATCATTTTAGCAGGAGGTGGAAGATTACCAGGAAATTGCAGAGGTAAGAAAGCAGAATCTAAAAGTCTGATTATTAAAAATCTGATTGGAAAATATTGAAATAAGTGAATCATTGAGGCAAGATATTTATTGAGAGTAAAATATTAAACTACTAAAGTAGTTTGGTGGGGACAATTGCTACTTAAAGACTTTGGGTACAACTTGATGAGGTGGCCTCCTTGAATAAAATATCTAGACAGCTTACAGATATCACCAATGGTGGTTATGTAAGCTGTTACCTGACCTCCTTTGAGGTCAGGATTTGTTGACCAGCAGGTCAAAGAAGGGAAATTGGGTGTGGAGCATCCGCGCCCCACTTGGACCCAATTTCCTGTGCCACCACCCACTTGCAATTGATTGTTATATTTAAATCTACAATTGCCGCAAGCAGGCGGAGCTTTGGGCCGGGTTTCCCCAGGTGGCGGCGCTTTGGCTGAGCCACACCCGGGAAAACTATGGCCATGACATTACTCTCCTTCTTTGGTAACGTGGACTTCCTGCCTCCTGGGAGTGCTGCCAATGCATAGTTCTTGTGGGCAGGAGGGAGTTTCATGGCAGCTAAGGTGGCCTTTACCGGACCTACTGCTTGGGGGTTGTTTTTGTGGAATTCCTGGAGCATTTCTTGGGCGTGAGTGAGGTTGCAATGGGGAATCCAACAGTTTTCTGAGGCTGGGTATCCTTTCCAGGCTACTAGGTAGTGCAGGTGCTTGCGGGATAGTTTGGATGCAATTATTGATTCCAGTTCATATTCCAGTTGTCCATCCACCATTATGGGGTCAGGAGTAGATACAGGGGGACCTTTATACTTAGTTAATAGGCATTCATGGAATGCGCTGAAGATGTGGAAGGAGGGAGGGAGGTCCAGTTGGTAGGCTGAAGATCCAATCTTCTTTAAGATTCTGAATGGACCTACTCTTTTGGGACCTAGCTTCTGGCAGGGTACTTTTAGTTGCATGTTCTGGGAGTCAACCATTACTTGATCACCAATTTTGTATGCTGGACCCTCTCTTCTTTTCATTTCTGCATAAGCCTTGTAAGTTTTCACATCATGAGTTAAGGACACTTTGACTTCTTTGTGGATTCTTTTTAAAGCTGCTGCCTGTGAGGATGCCAATTCCACTTTGCAACCTGAGAGTGAGCCAAAGTTACATTGGGGGTTGTAGCCATAATTTGCAAGAATGGGGAGATATTAGAAGAGGAGTGTGGGGCATTATTGTAAGCAAACTGGGCCATTGGTATGTTTTGGGACCAATTATCTTGTTCAGTGTTAGAGTAGCATCTAAGAAATGTTTCCAAACATTGATTCACTCTCTCTGTCTGGCCATCAGATTGGGGGTGGTAGGCTGTTGATCTGCATAAATTAATGCCTAGGAGTCTGGAGAATTCCTCCCAGAATTATGCTGTGAATTGGGGACCTCTGTCACTTATGATCTCTTGGGAGATTCCATTGTGGGCAAAGACATTGCTGAAAAACATTTTGGCCATCTGGACTGATATTATTGTGGTTTGACAGGGGATGAAATGACTCATCTTTGTGAAACAATATACTACTACCATGATTGCATCATAACCGTTTAATGGAGGAAGTTCTACTATGAAATAAACAGACATAGATGTCCATGGGCCATTTGGAATTTGTAGGGGGACCAGTAGAACTGTCTGTTTGAGACAGGAGGGCTTTGCCCTTAGACAAACCATGCAGCCCTTCAAGTACTTAGCTACGTCTGATGTGAGACCTCTCCAATCAAATTGTCTACAGATTATCTCTATGGTCTTATTTTTCCCTTGGTGACCAACCAATATGTTGTCATGGTGGGCCTTGATGACTTCCAGGCAAATATCACCATCAGGTACCCACAGGCAACCATTGTGAAGTATGGTACTGTCTTCAGAACTGTAGCAGGTGTGGGGAGTAGATTGACTTGCCAACTTAAACAACTGGGGGTACTGTTTGTCTAAAGGTTGCAGCAACTTGACTCTAGCTACCAGGTCTGGGTTGGCAGGTTCTTGGACACTTAGGGTGCAGATTGTTTCTATGGGAGGAGAGGATAGAATGGCGCTGGGGGGAATCATGACCTTTGTATTAAATTCTTGTTCAGCCTTAACGTTTGGAAGGAATGCTGGGTTGCAACTGAGTAAGTCCGCCAGATGGTTATCAATACCCTTGATAAACTTGTATTGGAATTTGAACTTGACTAGGACTTCATACCATCTGGTCTGACATTCAGTTAAGAGACGAGGTTCCTGGTAATACAGTAGGGCTTTGTGGTCTGACCTTACTGTAAATGGGTGTGCTGCTGAGCAAAGGTGATGCTGCCAGTATTTCATAGGCTCTACTACTGCTAATAGCTCCTTGTCATAGATCATGTAGCTGAGCTCTTTAGATCTCATTTTCTTGAGAAATAGCCCACAGGGTATTCTAGTCCATCATCAGCAGTTTGTAGAAGGACTGAGGCAATAGCAAATTTGGAGGCATCTGTGGCTAAGATGAAGGGTTTGGAGGCAACAACATGGCAGAGCATGGTTGCAGAACACATGATGTTCTTAACAGCATTGAACACAGCATCACATTGTGTGGACCATTCCAGAGTTCTTTTCCCACTAGCAGCATAAAGGGGGCTGCTGTTTCTGACAAGTGGGGGGGTGAAACATTTCAAGAAGTTGCATGTTCCCAGGAAACTGCGGAGTTGGGTAATGTTTGTCAGGGTCTGCCAATTCCTTATTGCAGCTTCCTTGTCAGGTAAAATGACATGGCCTTTCTCCAAGATCAGATTCTCTAAGAAAGAAACCTTACTCTTGAAAAATTCACATTTGCTCAGTTTGATGACAAGATTGGCCTTTTGGATCCTTTTCACTACGGCACAAAGGTGGGTGGCATGAGACTCCTCATCTGGAGAGTATACTAAGATGTTTTCCATGTATGCTATAGCACAGTTCCCAATGAGGTCACCTAAGACTGCATTGATCATCTTCTGGAAGACTGCTGGGGCATTTTTTTAGTCCAAAGGGCATGACTTAGTACTGAAAGATGCCTTTCTTGTCCTGAAAGCGGTGAGCTATTCCTGACTTTCTTTGATGCAAATCTGGTTGAAAGCATTTAAGAGGTCCAGCTTTGAAAAGATTCTAGCTTTCTCCACCTCCTGGGAGATCTGAGACTCAATGGGAATGGGGTATGAGTCTGGTACAGTCACATTGTTCAGATTGCCAAAATCAATGCAGGGGCATAATGATCCATCAGACTTTTGAATAAACAGCAGTGGAGAGCATATAGAAAAAGATTTCCTAAAGATCTGTTCTTTGGCTTCCATGTCCTTTGTCCATTCTTCTAAGCATTGTTCCTCCTTTAAGTTCAAGGGATAGATAGGAGAAGCAACTTTCACCAAATCAACAGTGAGTTTAAACTCAAAGTCAAATTGTGAGTGTGTGGGGAGACCATCAGCCAGCTTAGAATCAAAGGCTGTGTGCAAGTGGGAGAGGCACAACAGAAGGACATCAAATGCTTTGGCATGTTTCGTTGTTGCTGAGACTGACATTGAGATGTGAGGGGCTTCTTTCCCAAACAGGATCATTGGTACCTCCAAGGAAATTCTGGCAGGATGAGCAATCCTCAGTAGGTTATCTTTGTGGATTGGGATGATATTGTGCTCCTGCCACCATTCCACGCCTAGGATCACCAGGTATGTCAGGTGCTTTGCTACCGTGAAGTCAGCAACAAAGGCATGATCAGTGATGGAGAAGGATAATGGGCAACATAGTCTGAATGAGCAGAAGACATTGGATACCCCTCCTTTGCACAGAGCACCAGGATTATATTCCAAACCTAGCTTGTCAACCAGATCTTTTGAAATGAAGTTGTGTGTGGCACCAGTATCTACTAAAGCTACAGCTTTTGTTAGATGTGATGTGGAAGCAAAGGAACAATGAAACAAAAAATATCCCATCTTTGTTTTATTTGATAGAGGGGGGTGATTAGAATCAACTTGTACCTGGAGTTGAGGAGCTTTCTGAATAGACAACAGGTCCTCATTCAAGGCTACAAAGGGTTGGTCAATCACAGGTTCAATGACAATAGGCTTGAGACAAGGAGTCAGCGCAACCTTATTCATAGTGGTGACATGGAGATCCACTATAGCCTGAGCCTTGGCGGATAGCAATGGACAGTTCTGGTTGAAGTGTATAAGTTTAAAGGCATTGGTAGCGTTACCTGAAGTGGGCGCTTGGGAGTCAGTAGAGTTCAAGTTCATCAGGGTAGCGCTGGAGTTGTCAATATTGTAAAAGGAGAGCGCAGCCAGGGTAGGAATACTCTGAGGAGGAGAACTGACAACAGGAGATATAGTCATAGTGGGGGCTGAAGTCACAAAAGATCAAGAAAAATCAGGGGATATGGGACCTTGTGGAGTGGCTGGCTTCTGTTGACTTTGCAAGAAATTTAACATGGGAGGGGCCTCCAATAACAGAGGCTGAGTTGGCTGCTGGGACGTCACTAGCTTGCCCCCAACTGCTTGCAGGAGGCGCTGTATCATATCAGATACAGAAGCAGAAAGGTGCAACCATGGTGACAGGCTTTGACCGGTGTGGTCAAGGCTGAGATAGAGAGCCACAAGTTTAGCGCTTTTGGGGAGTGATGAATTATTGGCATTGGCTTGAAACTGCTTGAGGTGCAAGGGTAGAGGTTGAGGGCCTTGAGAACTTGAGAACAGGGTTTTTTAGTCAATCAAAGAGGAAGTTGCTGGAGCTTGACATGTCACCAAAGGAATTAGGGTTGACGCATCATCAAAGGAGTTTGGTGCTTGGTCAAGAATAGACAAACATCACTCATGGGATTTGGGTTCTGCTTGTTTGAGTAAGAAGCTGAGAAGCTTCTGAGGGAAACCATGCTGGGTCCATTCCTCAGTTAGTGCCAAGATTTCTCTTGCAGTGTTTAACAAAGGGAATGGAAGGCTAGGAGCAGGCTGCCAGAATTTGAGGTGTGAGAGTAAAGTACAACAAGGTTGTGTGATCTCTATCTTTGCAAAGGATGGGTATAACAGGGGAAAGAAAACCACTGCAAAAATACTCCAAAACAATGTAATGAGCATTGTGGAAGTCACCACTGAGATATCCATGATGCAAGAGAATGATCTAACAATAAAGATGCACAGGCCATACAATATATCAAAATTAGAGTAGTTTGATAATGTCAGGATAAAGTAGAGAGAGAGCTTGTTGTAATCAATAAAATGGGGAATGTACACCCAAATTAGGATGGCATTACCAATGAGGAGGAGACAATGTGTGTTTACTTGTAAATGATAACCCTTGAAAGGTGAATAAGGAAAGGTCCAGCAGAAGATTATGCGCAGGTACATCAGGAAGACCTTAATTTGGCTCAACGTCAAGGAATCAGCAGCATATATAGGCTCACATTCAATTTTGCAGGTTTCAGGAATCATTTCAGCAGGAGGTGGAAGATTACCAGGAAATCACAGAGGTTAGAAAGCAGAATCTAGCAGTCTGGTTATTAAAAATCTGATTGGAAAATATTGAAATAAGTGAATCATTGAGACAAGATATTTATTGAGAGTAAAATATTAAACTAATAAGGTAGTTTGGTGGGGACAATTATTACTTAAAGCCTTTGGGTACAACTTGATGAGGTGGCCTCCTTGAATACAATATTTAGACAGCTTACAGATACCACCAATGGTGGTTCTGTAAGCTGTTACCTGACCTCCTTTGAGGTCAGGATATGTTGACCAGCAGGCCAAAGAAGGGAAAATTGGGTGTGGGGCATCTGCGCCCCACTTGGACCCAATTTCCTGTGCCACCACCCACTTGCAACTGATTGTTAGATTTAAATCTACAATTGCCGTAAGCGGGCAGAGCTTTGGGCTGGGTTTTCCTGGGTGGCGGCGCTTTGGCTGAGCCACACCTGGGAAAACTATGGCCATGAAAACAAAGCACCTCAAAGCAAGGTATGCCGTAGGTGACCCTGTCTACATCTTCAACCCTAAATCATCCAAATTAGAACCCAACTACCTCAGACCCTTCAAGGTGGCTGCCGTCTACAACAATCATAACTACCAACTTGAAGATACCCAAGGAGACACCAAGACCCTCCACCATGACTGCTTGCACCCCTGCCTTGCCATCCTCACACAGACTCTTTGTGCAGACCTTCCCTGATCTCCCAAAAGTCCTGATCCTGGTACCTGACCGCAAACAGGGAGCAAGGGGGTGTTTCAACCAAGATTTTCCTCACACCTGCCAATGTATCTCACAATACACAGGGGGCGCTCAATGAGTTGCCCCATGATGTATCTAACAGCATGGATCATTTTGAAGGTGGGGTCAAATTTCAGGCAATTTCTCAAAATTAGAAGTGCTGCCAATTTAACTTTGCTGATCCCTGCACAAGTTATTCCACAGTTCAAACCTTATATCAAACCTGCCACTGTGCCACCCCCTGTGGACCTGTGGCTTCCTTATATGGTATATTAATTACATTATCCCTAAATAAACCACATCTTATTTTATTCATTCTTGCCCTTTCTATTGGACTATTGTCTTTCCCAATCAAATACTGAACTCTCATTGGTTCAGTTGCAACACCACAGTAGAAAAAAGCTAAGCCACTTTCATTTCCCTACCTCTTTAGATATTTTATTGATTTGAGAGTTTTAGATTTTCTCTGGAAGAATGCCTAATTAGATAAGACTCCCAAGGTATTTGTACTTCTCTTTGGCTGCCAAATAAAAGATTCACAAACCTGAGTCAATCACTTATGTTGCTGTATTTTTAATTGTAATTTAGTGTGATTTTAAAAAAATTCACATTTGTATTAATTACCCTTTGGTACTTGTCTGGAACAGTCATCACCTTTGCTCTGTCTTCCAAGTCCCTGCAGAAAATCTATGTTTTGTCTGCATACATTAAGTGTGAATACTTTTTTCTGTTAATTACTAGCATTTTTTGGATGGCCTTTAGAAGGGCTACTGGTAGTGTCTCTTACAAGTACAAAAAGACAATAGAGAAAATGAATTTCCCTGATGTACCCCTTTTTGACCCCAAAGAGTTGTGATATTATCATTTACCTTAATATTTCATTTTTCTACTCTGAATATTGATTTTGACATGCTCACTATATTGATCAAGATGCCAACTTTAACACATATGTTCCCCAAAATCCTATGGCTCACTCTGTTGTAAGCCTTCTCTTGGTCTAAGAACACCATCCATTTATTTTCTTAAATATTGTTTTTCTTTGCACATTCTTTGATTAAGTAGTACTGGATCAGGCTGTCTGCTATCAAGCGTCCCAGAATAAATCCAAATCTTCTTCTCACTGACAGCTTTTGTTAGCTGGTTCTTCAAGCGGTTAGTAGAACCCTCATGAGTATTTTATAATCCAAATTTAAAAGTATTAGAGGTCTATAGGTTGTAGGGTTGCTTGGATCACCCTTCATGTACATCATTGCCACAATTTTTCTTGTATATTTCTCTGATGTGAGTCCTAAGTTTGGTTCTAAGATCTCACTAAATACTTTGCACAAAAATTGATACATTTTCTTCCTTGTATATCTTGTAAAACTCCATCAAAATTCTGTCATGTCCTGGTGACTTTCCATTTTTAAAGTGTTGGATCAAACTTTCTATTTACTACCATCTATTAGGTGAGACTAATAAATCCTGGTCCCACACTGATAAAACCTGTAAACCTTTAATATGATCTACAGCTTCTGTGTTTTTGCCTTTTGCTTTACTATATATATTTTTATAATACTCTGTAGCTGCCTTTGGCATGCCTTCTATTTGCCTACAGAAACTTCACAGAATGATAGTTTCACAATCTTAGCAGACAGTTAGAATATATCAATTAGCTCCTTCAAAAGTTCCAGTTTTGTGTTAAATTTCTCATTTATTTTGACTTCAAAAGTTTCAGTTTATTTGCCACAAAATTGCCATACTTTTGCATATAAAATTGCTTGTTCTGTGAACACTGATGTTCCCATTTCAATTAATTTCCTACACACTTGAGAAAACTCTGATTTTTTGGTCTGATATCTTGTCATTTTTGAATTTATCAGTCCTCCAAAGCTTTCAATAATCTGTTTTATTTCATCCTTGGTCATCTTTAAAACTTTTTAAGCACTTTTCTCTCTCTTTTCATGCATGTAATCTGTTCTAGTAAAAGTTAAGTTTTTTGTAAGAAGATCTTTTAGTGAGGATCACTCCAAGAGTCTAGCTTTATTTCAAAAAATTCTCTGCCTGAGCCATTGGCTCTTTTTTTACTAGAAGTTTCAGTTGTCTATGATAAAAGTCTATTGACACCAAATTTCTGACACTAATCTTAAATCTTTGCAGAATTACTTTAGGGACTGTGACAATGTCAATTTGAAAGAATTGTTTATCTCTAAAAAATTCCACCCTTCAGCTTCACCTAGATTATCCTGATCAACTTTTTTCATACATCTACCACTCCAAACAATTCTATAAGCGGTGCAGGTCTGTAGCTCCTTCATCAGCTGACTAATTGCTTGACGTATTAACTCTGCCACTTGCAGATATTACACAGTTTATGTTATCTCTCATAATCACATTCTTGCTTATCACTAACTTTTTTACTTTCCTTTGAACCTTCTAGAAGAAGACCTGTTGTTCTGTGAGATTATTTAGTGCATATATATCTGCTACCTAGTACTGCTCCAACTTCACCCCAACCTGGATAACTGAGGCTCTTCCTGAGACTATCTCCAGTTTTTGTGTTACCTTGAATTTTTTCTTCCACCAGATCAAAACACCCCTCTTTGGCTTCATTGGTCCTGTTGGCGCTGCCCTTTCAGGTGTTGCCTCTGTTTTCTCTGCTAAGTGAAAATAAAATGATTGCTTTAAAGAGAGTTAACATATCTGCTTTTTCTTGGGCTCTGGGTTAAATTTGGTCTTGTTAACCACTCTGATGCCAATGTTATGTTGTTGCATTCTATATGTAAGTAATTGAATTTGTTTGAGTTTCATCAGACATTAGAAATAGGCAAGTTCTAGTTTGAAACTCATAAATTAAAGTTGTTGGCAGATAAAATTATCAATGTGGTGTTATCTACATGCAAAATTTTGTTGAAAGGTACATTTGGTGTTTTCTTTGGGCAACTTTATAATCTAGCTCAGCCACTGGGCTTGCTTTGATTTGAGATGTCCTCTGTTTCTATAATATTTTTAGCCCCAATTTTTATATTATTCTGGTCTTCTATGTCTATCTGAGCATTGGGGGTATCTGTTTCTATTAGTTTCTTACTAACAAATGATACCAGAGTTGAGATCTCAGCTCTAATTAGAAACGCGACAACAGTGGCAAATTGACTGTAGGGATGCAAATGTGAGAATTCAAAAGTGAGAATCTAAAAGTGGCCAGGTTGACAATTTTAAAATTTCAAAATTAAATTAAAAAACTTTTCTGGAACTGAAAATTATTATGGAAATATAAAATAATTTTTATTCATTTGCTCAACTAAAAAATTCAAGAAAAATTAGTTACTTTATTTCAAAAATTTATTTTGAAATTTTAAAATTTGTTGACTTGGCCACTTTAGATTCTCACTTTTGAATTCTCAATATTGCATCCCTACAGTCAATTTTGCCATTGTTGCCAAAAATGCTTTGTTAATAGTTTTGCATTTACTACAGTAGGGCACTGCTTCAAATGCTGTTCTCTACCGCTAATAGTCCTAGACAAGAGTTGGTTTGGGTTGAATTTAGACCATCTTTAAATCTGTTGATTGCCAATGAATTGGCTGCATTCAGCTTTCTTGATCTCATAGTTAGGGACTTCATGGATTTTTCTGATGCAAGGGCCTTTGCCTGGGCCTCTTTCTCACTTAACTCTTCAGATTTTCCAGCAACTCTTTCAACTGGGCCCTATTTTTTCTTACTTTCTCCTCTCTTGTTTTTACCTCATCTGCAAAGTTTTAGGGGAACTTTGACTTGGTGTGTCTCTTTAAATCACAGTGAAATCACCTTTTTGGAGGGCATAATGAAAGTTTTCAACTGCTTTTGCTCAATGATTTGGGTTGTTGGGGTGTCACAATTTTGGGATATTGACTAATTAATGGATTCAACCAATTAATGCGGGCCAGCTGTCAATCACTCTTAGGAATGGTTTCAACAGAATTATGCGGGCTGCAGGCTGCAGGATTAATGAATCAACAACCAAATAATGTCCTGGCATTAACAATTTCATGTATTCCTAATTAATAATGAAACATGCAGATATTGTTTAATTAATTAGTCCACCTCAACAACCACCTCAAACATGCTTCTCATAATAATTACTATTCTAAAATTTAAATTATACTCTAGAACAAGGGCCCTCATAAGGGCCATCATCTGAAACACTTCTAGAAGAGCCTAAAATGGACTGGGCTACCAGGCCAAACACTCTAAGATAAAAGGCTTTGAGCCTATTGTATTAGGATAGCTCTGATTGAAGAAGAATCATCTTCACCAACTAGTAGCCAGCTAGGCTAGCTAGCCACCTGGAACGTGGTCCAGGTAGACAGAAAGGATACCAATATGTGGAAGATGTCAAGCAAGATTCTGTCACAAACCGCATACACTCAAGGTTGGGCCAGAGCTAACTCAGATAAACACAGGCAGCTGGGCCAGCCTCAATATCAGCCATCTAATAAAGAGTTGATATTTCAAATCCTTTCCCTAGTTTGATTCTAATTAAGTGGAGAGCAAAAGATCATACTGTTGCCATACAGTATTAAACCCTATAGTAAACTATGGATACAACAACTTATGGACCTATATCCAGAAGTAGGAAGAACTGTCCCAAATCCTTTGGGCCTTGGGCCCTGTCAGACTTGCTACTTCTGATGACAAAAAAATATTCCAGGCCAAAGGTTATGCCAAAGTCACAGGTTCTCTGTACTTTCCTAATGTTAGAAGACTTAGGATATCATCTGGCAGATGATAAAATACCATGGTCCGCAATTTTCTGACATGGGGTAAAATAGTAAACTTCATGATTCAAAAAATGCAGTGAGAATATAATAAACAAATTGTGAATTGTTTGAGAAGCAAGACACCAAATTAAAACGTTGGTTTTAACATCTTGGAGCCAGTAGTAGTATAGAAGAAGATGAAGGCTAAAATTTTCAACCCGCAAATGATTTGCAAGGGAAAATTAAAAGAAGAATTCAAGGGCAAAAGCATATATAGGGCAGGCTAGGGAGCCATCAAGGAGCTCATGGCGGCAACAGCGCCCATGATGATACTAAAAATGTTGACAGTGGCCATGTTGACACTTTTAATGTCAACACTATAGTAAAGTGACAACCCAACTTTACATAATGTTGTCTCCTGGATGTTGACACTTTTTTAAGTAACAGCACACTTTAACCTGAATATTTTTAATGTAAAAAATATTTTTAAATACATTATTATACTAAAATGAGCCCAAAGAGTTCAAAAAGGCAATAAAAAATACCATAAGTAATAAGAATAAGGAGATATAAGCAAGTATTTTTCAATTTACTATGTAAATTACACTCTTTATTATAAAATTATTTTTTATTCCCATAAAAATTAAAATTCCAATGAACCAAAAATAAAGATATTTTATATATAATAATAATTACAAAATATAAGAAAATTCTAATTTTAATATATTATACATTATATAAGCACAACTGAAAATATCTCATACCTTAAAGATAAATTAACAAAATATAATACATTTCTTACAAAACCACATTGAAACTGTATATTAAACTTACCATTTATACCTAAAAAAATTAGTACTATCCAAAAAAATAAGAAAAAATTATAAAATCCAAAAGTGAAAAATATACAGGCAAAGCAAAGCAAGGTTTATTGGGCTAATTAAAGCCACCAGCAAGAGTAGTTACAACATCTTCTAGTTACTTCTTGATCTCTTCCACCTTGTACTTCTTCTTGACCACCTTTTAGATGTCCTCCTGGTAGTCCTGGTTCTTATACTTTCTCTTTTTGGGGGCCACCTAGTTGGCCAGGTTGCAAAACTTGAAAACAGTCTGGGCCTGCTCCTCCTGCAGCTTCTGGAGGAACTTGTTGTACTTAGGGTTTGACCCAAACTTCACCTTCAGGTGCTTGTGCCACACTTCCAGGCTGAACATGGTCTTCATCTCCCCCCTTGAGGCAGGCACTCTGGCAGTTCCATGGCGCTGTGGCCCCGCTCTTTCCTCTCCAGGCAGTCACCTTCTTACCTACCCATTGCTGCTCCAAGTAATCAAGGTAGCACTTGAAGACAGTGGAGTGCTTCTTGATGTAAGCATCTTCCAGGAGGGCCTCAAAGCTAATCCCAGTATGCTCTGGCCACACAAAAGCCAAGGCAGCAAACTGGGTGATGAAAAAGAGGCACTTCTCTTTACCATCATTTAGATACTTCTTGAAAAGCTCTTTCTCACTCTTGAGGTGTTTGATGAGGGCCTGCCTAAAATGGAAGAAGAAGCCCTGTACTTCTCCATTGAAGGTGGCCTCAAAAGCTCTGAACTGAGCTTGTTCAAAGTCCATAATTATCATCTTTGGACTAAGTGAGCGCACATGAGCTAGCTACTCTGCGGCTAGGGTGGACTCATTCTTCTCAGCAGAGGAGGGATTGGCCCTTGTGGCGTGGGTGGGAGGGGGGATCTGGTTGGCAAGAAGGGAGCTCAAAGCATCCTGGATGATTTTGAATGCTCTGGCATAGACTTCTGTCTTGGCACCATGCAGGAGAAAGAAAAAAAGGGATAACCTGGGCATCATTTGCCTGTGGAGGACCCAAAGCTGCTTGAAAAGGGTTGGGCAGGTTGCAAATGTGCTGTCACACATCCAGGTGGTAGCAGTGTTGAGCTGCTCCAGGTTTTGAGTTATGTTGTAGGCAATAATTCTATCCTCCACTTCCTGCCCATTGTCATGGATAAGGAACATCTCTTCATCTTTGGTTTTCTTAAGGGATTCAGAAAGGACCAGGTCTTTGATTGTGGTGGCACTCTTGGCCAGGGGGTTTAAGGCTTGGCGCCTATCACTAAAAAACTTAACTAACTGGGTGTGGGTTGGCACTCTCTTCAGATTGGTGGGGGAGAGGTGCTTACAGGCAAGCACAGCCAGCTGGGTGGCAGAAAAATCTTTGGAGATGGACATCACCTAGGAAAGATACCATTTGAGGAGGCAGGCTGTCAGGGAGCCAGTCATAGGCAGAGGCATTGGGCAGCTTGTAGTGAGGTGTGGCCAAGTTGGTGGGTAAGGCCCACCATAGAATGAGTGCTAACTCGATAATGTAAGAGGCGGATTGCCCAAGCAAGGACCAGGACCCAGAGTTGGGGACCATAGAATCCACCAACCCTGTCAAAGTAATATAGAGTACTCCAAACAGTTGGGTAGAGGTGGTCTTGGAGGCGGCAGGGGGTTCCAGTGGGCAGTCCAATCTAGGGGTTAAGGGCGGAGTCATGGGAAAAAGTACGCTGGTAGGTAGTTGTACTTATCTTTGAACAATAAGGGCGGTATCTTGATCCTTTTTCCTTTGTGTCCTACGTAGTTGGTACTTCTAGTCCTTGCCAAGGGGTCATCAATGAGAATGGTTTCCAAGTTGTACTTGGAATAGGCCAGGTTGGGGGGGGGGGGTATTCAGTAAAGTGCACAGGTCTAAAGGGGGATCCCGGGGGACGGTATAATGCCTGGGGCGGTTCAGCAGGTTGGTCTCTGGAGGGGGCGGCAGCCTGGTAGTCTACTTGACCGGAATTAAGATGGAAGATCACTAAGACTAGATAGGGTAAGATTTGTTCAAACCAAAGGTTCATAAAAACTTTATTATCAAAAATGACAATGTGGTCATCACCATACCGCCGGGGTTTTTATACCATGGGACTTTGCTTCTTTGCTTTTTGCAGGGTTCAGGTTTGCAGACAAGGCACTGGCAGGGCATGGATCTTGGATTGGAGTCTCAAGGACAGCAGATCTAGGTTGTGCCTGCTCTGGCAAATAGAAGTGGCAATGATTTTTTCTGCCACCACTGTTCACTATGTCACCTGAGTAGTTCAATTGTACTACCCCTTCTGGACGTAAGGCTGGCAGTTGCTGGTGGTCATTGGCAGAGTTAAAAATAGGTTTTGTTTTAACCTCCTTAAGGCAAGTTGCAACCTCTGCATAGGTTCAGATCTTTGGTGGCTCAAGGTTGGCATCAATCTGGTGTCAATTTGGGGAATTGTCCTTGGGAGACTGGTGGGTCTCAAAGTAACTTGTTAACTTGGGTTTGCAATTTAACAAGTGGGCAGTCTCCTGTCCACTTTGTGTGACTTGAGTAGTCTTTGGAGGGTCATGGTTCAATTCCAGAGTTTCCAATGTATGTTTCAAAACTCTAGTATTGGCGTTGGGCAGGTTGGCAGTAGGTCCTTCCCCAACCTCTTTTAGCCAGGTTACATCTCCTTTGCAGGTATGGGTCTTCATTGGCACCAGTTTGGCGGCAGACTGGCAACTATTCAGGGAATTCTCTGTAGCAGGCCGGCAGGTTGCAGGGTAATTTAACAATTTGAGCCTGTGATTTAACAGATTGGCGGGTCTTGGTCTGTCCTGGAGGGTTTGATCTGCCTTAAGGGAACTGGGGTTTGACTCTTGGGGTTTCAATACAAGTATTAAAATGACATTCATGACACAGGTTATGGTGGTATTTGGCATGATGCAGGTATGCTCACCCTTAATGGTTTGTACCAAGTCCCAGAACTCATTATTGAGTTGCACAGGGCAGGAGCGGTACTCATAGGTATAGTGACAGCTCTTAAAGCCCTGGTTGGCGTTATTGCAGCTGAAGATGTAACCATTTGCTACAATAGCTGGCCCCCCTTTGACACTCATTATGGGGAAGTATTTTGG